>OZ018390.1:35303588-35949494 GCA_963969525.1 Ontholestes murinus
GGGAATAGAAAGAATTTAACATAAGACAAATATTGTTTTGATTAAAACACTTAGAACCTTTCTTCAATATTTTATTTTGATCCAGATGTACACTTCGGACACAAAGTAATGGACATCAATGAAATTATCTTCAAGTCTAAATGTAATTTGAACAACTAATATGAGAAACATTTAACAAACAGCGTTGAATATTGAAGTGTGCATTGAGTCAATCAGGTCGTTAATTAGGGGAATTCCCGGATTAGCGCTGACTTTATGAATTTACAATGATTTGAGGAGGTCCATTTTTCGCCCCTTTTCGGCGAAATGTATTATGGAGAGTACATTCTCGCCAAAAAAAATGATTCTCGTCTATTAGATGCTTGACAAAAGTTGCTTTTAAATATTGTTTAAGGCAACAACAAATTTGAGATTAATTAATAAAGCACTAAAAACCTTTCTTCACAATTTTGTTCAAATTCACAAATATATATTTATTAATTAATCAAGTTTACTTCACGTAACTCACAAAATAATAATAATGCAAATAATTAAAATAATTTATAGGAAACGTCGGTTTAAGTTTTAACAATTAGATAGAATTTATAGCGACAATTATAAAAAGTGTACACACCAGAAAAAAATTCTGCAGCATTACCTGATCATTCGGTTTCGTGTAAAAGCTGATCTCAGAAGTTGTAGCATTACTTTATGAACAGTTAAACCTTGAGGCTATTTTATATTTTTGTTTCATAATTGCTAATATCGAAGATTAAAAGTGATTAAAGTAATAAGTAGCTTCTATCAAGTACATATTTAGCCATACATCCTACATCAGTAATTAAAAGGGAATTATTTAAAAATAAACCTGAACAAATAAGTGTAAACAAATTATTATTATATGATTGATTTATTTCTCACACAATCTCGTGGTGATTGGATCAAACATTTGGTTTTCGTATTACAGTTGTTTTTTAATTCTTATCCGATTAGTTTTCTACCGCTGGTTATTCTCAAGTTGATATATACATAGTACTATGATATTAATTGTAGATTTTTTTTAAGGAAAACAGGGAAACCAAAGTTATAATCATCCTATCTAAATTATTCTTATTCATAGATTTAATCAGAGGAGGAAAACTAGTCTAAAACAAATTATTACTATTTGATAATTTCACGACTTACATTTCTTATAATCTCCCTGTATTACAGTCATTTAGGTTTGGAAAAATTTATCCACAAAATGTATACCCCATATCCACCATAAGTTTCTAATACACTATATTCATAATAAAGACATCGCATCTGTTACAAAATTAAGTGTTCAATTGGATATGTTTTAATATTTTCAGTTACACTAGGTATTTTTACTTTCCCTATATAGATAGAATATATAGGGAAAGTATTGTTTTCGTGCCATGGTAATTAAACACACAAATTAAATATATACATAATATCTGTTAATGAAAATAATTTAAAATCATTGCTAGTAAATAACAAAGATAAGGTTGAGAAACATCAAAAAAGTGGAGTATATGAGATTCAGTGTTCCGGTTGTGAATGAATTTATATCGGCCAAACGGGCAGAAACTTCAAAACCCGATGAAACGAACATAAAAAATCTATATTAGATAAAAACCCAAAAACAGGCTTCGGAAGATACTGCATTGATAAGAACCACCTATTTGATCCATCTCAATCTAAAACTTTGAGACAGATGCAAAAATGTAAAAAGCTTAATTACTGGGAAGTTTTTCACATTAAGAAAGCCCTAAATTGCGGCCAAATCGTCACTAATGATAATTTGGAAATTCCAAACTCCCCGTTGCTAAATCGTCCTAAATAGGCTTATTAGATATACAGGGTTATTCACGATATACGGCACGGAATATTGTGGCCAAAATACGTGACTTTCAAAAAGTTTCACTTTGGGGATATATAGGGGTCTATTAGGGATACTTTTTAAAATTACTTTCATAATATACAGGGTGTCCCAAAAACCCTAAAAGTATCAAAGTTGTGTTTTTTTAAATGAAACACCCTGTATTTTATTGCATTTTTGGATCCTTCGATCAAAATAAGTGTGTGTTTTAATAAGGTTTTTATTACCTAAACTTTAAGGTTTTTGAAATAATTTGAATTTTGTAAAAATTTAACCTAATTTTCATGTTTCAAATACTTAAAAAGTAGATAAGTTATGCATACCAAATTTACACTGAAATGTAACAATAGATCATATTTTATTTTCCAAGTATAATAAATTTGACATCTTATACCGGGTGTAAAAAAATTGGAATAAAACAAATGAGAACTTTAAATGGCTATAACTTCATTTATTTAAATGGAACGCTATATTTATTAATTTATCAGCAAATGCACGTTTTAATTACCTATCGAATGGTATTTATATCTAAAATGTTAAGTCTTCTCGTTTTTACAGAAAACGCCAAAATATTGTTTATTGCACCGTTTTAGTACTTTTTAAGTAAAAATTTTAATGTATATAGTTTTCCATCGTATTTAAAAACGTAAGATAATTAATTTAGTCTGTTACTTTAGTTTAAAAAGCCTGTCTTTTGTTATAGTTGTGTTATTTTGCATTTTTGTGTTAGATCGTTAGTAATCGTTATTGTTTGAACATCGTTGTTGTATTTAATAGTAAAAAATGAAAATTTATTACAGATTTTCTTATACTGGGGTTTTTAAAACTGACACTTCCAATTTCTTTAAATTGATTTAATAGTCTCTCAAAAATGGCTGGCTTAGGGTGATTTCTTTCGGGAAACCTTTAAGTATAAACTCGACAAGCCAATAAACAATTTTGATGACATTCTCCAAGCATAAAGATAATGCCAATACCCCCTTCTTTTGAGTAAATCTTCATTTTTTAACCAAAAAATACAACAGCGATGTTCAAACAATAAGGATTACTAACGATCTAACACAAAAATGCAAAATAAGACAACTATAACAAAAGACAGGCTTTTTAAACTAAAGTGGCAGACTAAATTAATTATCTAACGTTTTTAAATACCATAGAAAACTAGATACATTAAAATTTTTACTTAAAAAGTACTAAAACGGTGCAATAAACAATATTTTGGCGTTTTCTGTAAAAACGAGAAGACTTAACATTTAAGATATAAATACCATGCGATAGGTAATTAAAACGTACAATTGCTGATAAATTAATAAATATAGCGTTCCATTTAAATAAATGAAGTTATAGCCATTTAAAGTTCTCATTTGTTTAATTCCAATTTTTTTACACCCGGTATAAGATGTCAAATTTATTATACTTGGAAAATAAAATATGATCTATTGTTACATTTCAGTGTAAATTTGGTATGCATAACTTAATTACTTTTTAAGTATTTGAAACATGAAAATTAGGTTAAATTTTTACAAAATTCAAATTATTTCAAAAACCTTAAGGTTTGGGTAATGAAAACCTTATTAAAACAGACACTTATTTTGATCGAAGGATCCAAAAATGCAATAAAATACAGGGTGTTTCATTAAAAAAAACACAACTTTGATACTTTTAGGGTTTTTGGGACACCCTGTATATTATGAAAGTAATTTTAAAAAGTAGCCCTAATAGACCCCCATATATCCCCAAAGTGAAACTTTTTGAAAGTCACGTATTTTGGCCACAATATTCCGTGCCGTATAGCGTGAATAACCCTGTATAAGCGAGCAATATATATTTTCTTAGATTTTAGTAATCCTTGTAAAACCCTTTGAGAATAATCGTGTGATCGAAACTAGTTAGGGAAGTGAAATAAATAAAAATTGTGAAACAAATAAAACCAAGTGAAATTAATTAATTACACATTTACCCAATCGCTACAATATGTTTCACCAAGTGATAGATGAATCAAAAGTTCGTAGTTTATGATAATGTCTGTGGGCACTCCATCTCAAAAACGAATAATCTGTTTGAGATGAAACTATAAACTTAAGATTATATTGTTAAAAAACTGGAATTGAAAAGCTTTTGGTACACATTCATAAACCGGAAGTGGATTTTAATAAAATTCTTAACATTTTTGCCTATTGCTAATAAACTATAAAACTTACAAGAAATATGAAATATGTAAAAAGTAATTGTAAAGAATCCAAAATTGAGCAAATTGTTAAGATTTGCTTTTTTCAGTAAACATCGGAGTTTTCGAGAAAAATGTAAGTTAGTTATTATAATGGCCACATCACTATTTTTACTTTCCCTATATAGTATATATAGGGGGAGTATTGTTTTCGTGATTTTTTTTTCAAAATTTTTTTTTGCGGAAATATCCGTTTTGGGGTCCCCTGAACCCAAAACACTAATTTCTGGAAAAAAAATTTTTGTGTGTGTGTGTGTGTGTCTGTCTGTCTGTCTGTCTGTCTGTCTGTCGGTGGGTGCTGTATCTCAAAAACGAATGATCCGAATGGCATGAAACTTTAAACTTAAGGTTTTATTGTTAAAAACTCGATCTGAAAAGCTTTTGGTAAACATTCATAAACCGGAAGTGGTTGTTTACTTGAGGCGTTTTTTTGTTTTTTCGTGATATTTTTCTAAATATGAAAATTTTTAAAAAACGGTTCAAACAAAAGTTAAAGGGACTGAAAAACTGAACAAGTTTTATTCGAACATGTTTTTCATAAAATTTTTAACTTTCGAGAAAAAAAAAATAAAAATTGAAAATTTTGACAATTTTTGCCAATTGCTAATAAACTATTGGAGATAGATAAAATTCATATAACAAATAATTGTAGCGAATTCAAAAGTGCACAAATTATTAAGAACAACATTTTTGCGTAAACCTCATAGTTTTCGAGAAAAATATAGGGAAAGTACTATGATGGCCACATCACCATTTGGAGAAATATTGTTTTCATGCGTGAAAATGTCTGTGGGCGCTGTATCTCAAAAACTAATCATCCCATTGAGATGAAACTTTAAACTTAAGGTTTTATCGTTAAAAACTGAAACTGAAAAGCTTTTGGTAAACATTCATAAACCGGAAGTGCGTGTATACTCGAGACGTTTTTTGGTTTTTTGGTCATATTTTTCTAAATATGAAAAATTTTTAAAAACGGTTCAAACAAAAGTTAAAGGGAATAGTAAACTGAACAAGTTTTATAAAAACATGTTTTTCATAAAATTCTTAACTTTTGAGAAAAATAATAAAAATTGAAAATTTTGATATTTTTTGCCAATTGCTAATAAACCATGGGAGCTAAATGAAATTTTTGTAATAAATATTTATAGAAAATTTAAAACTGAACAAATTATTAAGAATAACTTTTTTTCGTAAACCTTATAGTTTTCGAGTAATATATAGGGAAAGTACTATGATGGCCACATCACCATTTTTTGTGTTACTTTACATTTTAAAACTTTTTACTAAAACCCTCGCTTATGTTTTAGTGATTGGAGGGTGGGATAGAGGCCACTCACCCACCCTACATACATATGATAACTTTAAATACTAATCTTTGATGATTTTGCTGCTTAAAACCAAAACAATTTTTATTAATTTACACATTCAAAAATTTAACTATCAATTTCTTCTATTCAAATTTTGTAATTTGAAGTTATTGCAAACTACGACGCGATCAGTAATTAAAGCTAATATGTATATGTAGGTTGGACGGGTGGCCTCTATCCCACCCTCCAGTCAGTAAAATATCATCAAAAATTATTTGAAATATTTGTATCAATATATCAATAAAAAAAGCAATAATTTTATGTTTGTTTACATTTTACAACTTTAAACTAAAACCATCGCATTTGTGTTACTAATTGAAGGATGATAGAGGCCACCCGCCCGCCCTACATATATATGAAAACTTTAATTGCTAATCGTTTATAATTTTCCTGCTAAAAACAATAAAATCCTTAAAGTAATAAAAAATAAAACAAAATCAAAATCTAAGTTTATATATAAATGATTTTCTATAACTAATCTTATCTAATTTACAATCTGCCCACCCATCAAATCTTTTACTAATTTACTCACCCGAAAATGTAACCTTTTTAATTTCTTGTTTTATTCATTCATTCTATTCTACCTTCCAATCAGTAAAACATCATCCAAAATTATTTAAAAGATTTATTTGAATAAATTTATTAAAATTTGCAAAAATGTTATATTAATTTACGTTTTATAACTTTTAACTAATAACCCTCGCTTATGTTTTATTGATTGGGGGTTGAATAGAGGCCACCGCCGGCCCTACATATACATGATAACTTTAATTGTTAATCGTTGATAATTTTCCTGCCAAACACAATAAAACCCTTTAAGTAATAAACAAATAAAACAAAATCAAAATTTAAGTTTATATATAAATGGCTTTTTGTAACTAATGCTATCTAATATAGATTTAAAATCTGCTCACCCGTCAAATCATTTACTAACTCGGAATATTTTTTCATGTTCGGTCAAGATGAAATTTTTTGATGGAAATGTGTTTAAATTTAACTAGAAGGTTTACCATCCCTTAATAAGAAATTTTAAAATATAACCCCTCAAACCACCCCTTGATCTAGGATGGGGATGTGGTCACATAATATTTTATATTTTAACGTGTCAAAATAATTTATTGAAACTACTAAGAATACTTAACTATAGTACACCACACCACATTAAAAATTTAGGAAATATAGTTATATAAACAATATTTTGGGGCGGAATGAAATACCGGCACCTCCACCATACCAAATCAACTTAGAAATACTCCGAAAAGAAATGTTTTGATTAAATCATCACAGGTTGGCCAATGGATAACTAGTAAGAAGTAGGTAACTGTAATAAAACTAACTAAAATTTTCTTCACGTACTTTTCTGTTTATTGGCTTAGTACCAGAAACATCCTAACTATTAACTGCAGAGATGACACCTTTATCTTTCCAGGCCAATAATAGTAAGTTTCCCGATTTGCAGGCAAATGTATTATCCTCGGAAAACTGCGGTCTTTTTATAGAGCTTTGTACTTCAGGTTAATTTGTATAGTACAAGTTTATTTTCAGAAATTCTCATGTAAGGGGTAGGCTTGTATATACTAAAAAGGCCTCAAATTCTGCCACTGTAAGATCCACCCATCTATTTCACGTGGATCTCTTCGATAAGCTATTTTGTTTAATTTTATTGTGAGCATAATTATTCGTCTCTTCTACAATTTTTTGATCAATTCATCCGCAAAAAAAGTGTAATAAATTCAATGGTATTGTACTGTTGACAGGGAGCCAGTGGATCTCTAATATGGTGCAATGTAGAACGGCCGATATTATAATAGGTGACACGAGGCTTGTATGTAGGGTCGCAAAATGTTGTCTACAGGAGGAAGTGAATATTCAGTGATTCACTTCACAAGGCAGGGCTTCTACACAGTAGGTTATGCCGACGATATCCCGATCCTACTTTCCGGCAACTCGGAAAGTATGTTAACGCATCGTATGTCGGATGCTTTTGGCATAGTAAACAAAGAAAAGACTATTTGTAAATACAGCAAAAACGGAACTGGTTCTGTTCAACAGAAGGAAGAAAATCATGGATTTTAAGCTACCCGAAAGAAGAAGTCAAATATTTGAGCATTCTTCTAGATAATAAACTGGACTGGAATGCCCATCAGACGGAGAGTTCTCAGAAGGTATGCATAGCACTTTTGCAATGCAAACGAGCTGTGGGGAAAACATGGGAACTATCGGACGGTCATCGTGCGGCCAATGTTAGCATATGCATCAGTAATATTGTAGCCAAGAACGACTATGAAAACAGCCGCAAGGCTTCTAGATCACGCGCGACAGGAGCCATGAGAAATGCAACTATCCAGAGAAAACCTACGGAAGATTGCAGGGTTCCTAACAGGACACTACAATCTAAGATCGCACCTGAATAGATTGAGACTATACTCTAGTTCAACCTGCAGAGGGTGCGAAAAGGAAGAGAACCCCGCCAAGCATGTGCTTCTGGACTGCCCGGTTCTATCCAACTTACGTGAATCTACAATGGAATAGGGATGTCTTAAGTCATCAGACATTCTAAGAGTCCCTATTGCTGCGATTCTGGCGTTAGCCAGAATCGCTCGACTATAACAAGATATGTGAACCTTTCTGCCCTCCCATCGTACAAATCTAGATCGAGATCCAGAGTTGTTAGGAATCTGTAGTCCTTCAGCTTCATCACCAGAAGTAAAATATATCCTGTACGTTCATATAAGTAATCTAAAAATGGGTAACTTTTTTTGCGAGCTCTAAGAGTTTGGCCGTTTGGATCATTTTCGTTTAAGTGAAGTATCCAAAATATTTGAAAGAACCGTTCTCTTCTAATTATACTGCCAAAGAAAGAAATTTTGGCGTTGAATTTTTGTGACCAATATTCTTGAAGATTCGAAACAGTTATTATGCCCATATTCAGGGCAACCCCAAGAATGGCCGTAAATTCTTCTACAGTAACATTAACCCACGAGTGCCACGTAGAGCGTTTTGACAATCTTTTACGTGCAATTTTATTTCGAGCATAATTATTTGTCTCGTTTACTATTTTTTTCAATAAGTACGTCGGTAATGAAAAGTTTTAAAAAATCTATCGGTTTTGTACAGTTACCCGGAACTTGTGGCCCTTCAGTTTTATCATTGGAAGTGAAATCAATCTTGTCTGGTACGATATCTTGCATGGTGACGTCCTCTCATGGTCCGAAATTATCTCTACTTTCAGTTATATCCTCGACGCTACTGCTGCTAGAACTTGCTGCTATAGGTATTGTTCCCCTTCTTTTATTTACTACGATAATACGTTCTTCGTCTCTGTCTCTGTCACTATTTCTATCGCTACCTAAGATTTCGCTATCACATAAGTCCATATAAAATTCATCGTCACTACTGTCCAATTCATTTATGATTTCACCTTGTAAGCGTCTTTTCGGCATTTCTATTAGACAAAATTTTTCCAAAATATAGTACAACGACTTTATCTGGTGGTGTTTATAAGAAAATTGAGGAATATCTTTAACGAAAAGAGTAAAGGGGGTATAATATATACACGAATGTACCATAAAATAAACACCTCTTACAGATCAGCAAAAATATATATTTTATCGTCTATTTATTTATTTTAATTTATATAAACATCTCATTAGTGGTGATATACGAGGGCAAATGTAAAAAATAGGAAGGCGTTTATATAACGCAACGATTTAACGTATTGTGTTGTGGCGACTATATGGCGACATACGAGCGCAAAGGGCTAATTTACTCACTCAAAAATGTTACCCTTTTAATTGTTTTTTTTATTCAAAACGTTTTGTAATTAATTCTATTGAAAACCGCGACACGATAAGGAATTAAAGTTTGTATCATATGTATGTTTAGGGTGGGTGAGTGGCCTCTATCCTACCCCCCAATCTGTAAAACATCATCTAAAATTATTTGAAAAATTTGTTTGAATAAATCTATTAAAATTTGCAACAATGTTATATAAATTTACATTTTACAACTCTTAACTAAAACCCTCGCTTGTGTCTTACTGATTGGATGATGAATAGAGGCCACCCACCCACCCTACATATACATGATAACTTTAATTGCTAATCGTTAATAATTTTCATGCTATAAGCGATAAAACTCTTTAATTAATAAAACAAACTCAAAATTTAAGTTTAGATATAAATGTCTTTCTATAAGTAATTTTATCTAATTTAAATTTAAAATCTGCCCACCCATCATACATCAAATATTTACTAATTTACTAAATATAGGGAAAGTACTATGATGACCACATCACTATTTTTTTATGTACAGTCTATTACATATTTGGTTTCGTTCTCAAAGTTTCCAGGACATGTATAGCAGATCTCAGCGGTTAATTGGAGGTTACTATTTCGACGGACAGTAAGGTAACTTGTGTTAATATTTCATCTACCTTAATGTAACAGGATTATTCATCGAACTTTATTATCAGAGGTTGTATTTTCTGTCTAATTATTTGAAAGAATCTTCAACTATTATAAGTTATTGCACATTAAAATAGGAAGAAATAGACTACTGGATTCTCTGAATCTCAAAAGAGCAAATGCAGAAAATCAAATTCGTTTCGAACGAACATCATATTGGGAATGCTACTTGAAGTTTCTTAAGTTCAAACTTATCGTTTATTTTGGGGCTTTTATTCTATTATATATTTTATAGCGGTAAGTTGGTTTAATAATTAAATACATTGGGTCAGGATCATGAGATTATCTTATTCGAAAAGTAATGTTAAGATATATAAGTTTGATACATAATTATTGTGGCTTTTTCGGACAAAAATATGTATTTTGTGTGTTTTATAAAAATATTGTTTTTGTTCCATAAAAATTAGTTTGACTTCAATAGTTATTTGTACAGCAAGTGTGGAAATGTTGCGCTTTTCCGCACGAGAGTAGGATGTTGGGGTACGAGCGAGTTCCTACTCGAGTGCGGAAAAGCGCATTTCAAACGTACACACTATTTTTTCACACACTGCATAAAACATCAATTATAAAGGTGTTTGCGATTTCATTTTTGACACTGACATATAAAAATTGGGTGATAATTACCGATAGTATGTGTGTTGTATATATTACTCCATGTATGTAACTGACACTGACATTGATTAATAGTAAATAAAAGTAGTGCAGAAAAGTGTATCCATGCGGAAAAGTGTATCTAGGCGGAAAAGTGTTGCTATGCAAACAAAATTCTACTTTTCTCAACGATTTTGGATCCAGTATGTGAAAAAATATATTTTCTGCAAATTCGGAATTCGATAAAAATCACTCTCTTACACTTCGTACAAGAGAAAGAAATAAATGTATTAAAACTTTAAATTACATATTAAAATGTCTTTAATTGCCCTCATTAATTATTAGAGTTAGTAAGTTAGTAAGATATATGTCCAATTAAATCTTGATCATTCTAGGTTTGCAAAATTACGATAATAAAAGGTGAATTGCCGTTTTTCCACCCACTACACTACATGTTTTTATGTTTTTATTTATTTATATATCTACCAATAAACCATTTCTACTTTTGGATTTAAAAAAAACAACAGACTCTAACACAACCTCCAATTACAGTAATATAGCGATAGGTTTTCACTAGAAAACTGTGGAAATAAGATTACTTTTAAACGCCTACATATCTTGTATTGAAATACAGCAGAGGTGAAGATATCAATGTAACAAATATTATTTAAAAAATACATTTATATTGAGATTCGTTAATGTATTTATTGGTAAATATTATTACACATAAAGAATTTAGAATTTCCCTACGAGTTCAAAAATACGGAGTGTTCTATTTAACAAAGGTCTTCTTATTTCTGGATTTGTTTATGAAATGTCCTAAACATAAATTGGATTACTAAGTTACAAGCATTATTGCTGTAATTATTAACCTCATTAAAAAATTGGTTTTTAATTGAAAAATGGCGAAAGTAAGTTTATTTAAATAATACATCATGCATTTGTTTCAAAAATTTAATTCGCCTTTATTAAAATACTCGCATATCTTAATAAAAGGATTAATTAAGCACTTGGTTATGTTTCACTATTTTTATATTTCTCCGACTAGTTTCGACCGTTGGTCATTCTCAAAGAGATATATCAGATATTTTGGGTTCAATAAGAGTTTCCATGTATATTTTGATCTGTGATTATTGATCAACATCTTGAATGATATATACTACTATTATATAAACTTTGTGAATAATATTTTGTCAACTCGAATGTCAAAATATCAATATTATTATGCTAGTATTTCTCTTGCATTATTTTTGGTAAATATTGTAACACATTCAGTATCTAGAATTTTCGAAAGTATGTGACAATACAGTTATCTACAGGTTTGCACAAAATATTCACTTAAATTTTGAAAGAAGATAATAAAAACGAGGTTAAACGTTGAAGCAACAGAGAGGAAAGGAAGTTAACGGTGTTTTTATTATTAATATAATCTTTACATAACTCAAGAACACATGCATTTTAAAAGAAGAGTTCATTAATTTTCATTTGAGCATGTTGACCTTCTATAGCAAAGAAA
Organism: Ontholestes murinus; assembly: GCA_963969525.1. NCBI lineage: Eukaryota > Metazoa > Arthropoda > Insecta > Coleoptera > Staphylinidae > Ontholestes > Ontholestes murinus. The sequence continues at coordinate 35,315,617 of OZ018390.1, forward strand.
ATTAATTATTATACAATTATCCATTGATTTTTAGTTGAAATTTTTAGTAAAATAGAGAGGTTGAGTAATAGTGCATGTACTAAACCACTATTTCCACATAACATATTCTTAGTTGAGAAAAATAAACCTTCAAACAAAGAGTTTATTTTTCTCTCTGTTAATGTAAATTAATTTGTGTAGAAGATGTTACCTAAATTACATTGCATATAAGTTTCAACTTCTATGAAATAAATAATTAGTAGCTGAGTAATTATTATTTTGTCCTTTAAATTTTCGTATTTCTATTACATACCTTCTTCAATAGGTTTTAAACTATTACTATTTTATTAATCAAAATTTTGGCCTTCCATGGCGTAGTTTTGGCATTTATACCTATATTAATCTTATAACTTATGATTTTACATGTTAAGCATCCACAGTTAAATTTATATTACAAAATTATAACTTAAGGTTCAGTGTTCAAATGTCATCAAATCATTATGTAAGTTTTTTGTATTAATGTAAAACTATTTTTATGTCATCAAACAATTATAACATTGTTGACCAGATGTGAAAACAATCAATCAATCAATCAATTTTATAATATATTATTAATTTATTAGATTATTCTGTAGATATTTTTTACCCGAAGTATACGAGGAAATGATTTTCTTTATATTATTGCAGCAATCCAATTCGAGTCGGCGTAATGAAAATGGGTAAAAGGTAAAAAAGGCTGGAAAGGAAGAGCGAACTCCTTAACGGTCCCCAACCCCCGCTGCCCCTCGACTGGAGGGGGGGATGGCGAGTGATTGATAAAGGCGAGAGATAACGGCGTCGGGGGCGGCGGAAAAGTCATCAAAAAAGGGCGCCGGGGAAAGAGCGGGCCCAAGTTTAAAATTAAAACGCTAATCGAAAAGTGCCTTCTCCTCCGTCTCCGTCTCCTGGTGCCGAATAAAAATTCCGTGAGCTCGCCGGGGACGGGGCAAAAAATTAATGAGATCCTTGTTTTTATTGATTTTCCACCGAGGCAAATCGAGAGAGAATATTAAAAAGCTTTTCTTATTTTGCTGTACAGCACGCTTAAAAAGTTTTTATTCCTGGGCCGTCCATCCCCTCCTCCTGCCCATCCAACTCCCCGGGGGTGGAGATGGAGAGAGCTTTTTCATGGCTCCGCTTTATAATTTATCAATAGAAAAAAGTAACTTAATTACTGGAGCTATTTAATAAATTTCCAACCTTTTTTTCGATATTTCCGAGCGGACTTTTTCAAGCGTGCCGGCTTGAAAACTTTTCAAAGTCCGACTTTTCCATCCCATAAAATTTAATTGGAACCATTTTTTTCACAGACCCACGCTGGGAATTTATATATTTACGGGGAGAGAAAAGAAAATATAATTTATCTTTAACTTTGTGAATTAAGGATGCTATCACTCGCGTATTTAAAAGATAATTTATCTATCTCTGTTGTCATTGCGAGAACAAGGAGGGCCGTAGATTTCTCCGGGGGTGGCTCTCGCCCTTTCGGCTGGCGAAGGAGCGAGAAGGAGAGGGCCTGCCGGAAAAGAACGAGCTTATTCAAGAAGAAACAATTTTGAAAAACGACTTTCTTTGTGCTCGGACCATTAAGGACTAATTGCAACGTTTTAATTTTAAGGTCTAAAGATAAGTTTTGACAATCTCTTGAATACACACACCACCCAGTGAATGCGGCCCCGTAATTTATTAAAAGATATTTTCGGGACGCTGGCAAAAATAATATCGCCGCCGCGTCTCGGCGCCACCCTGAAATTTACGGCGGGAAAAAAGGACGCTTGCGAGTCATCGTTTTTCATAAAATTTCAGCTTGCATTCACCCGACCAACTCAAAGACGACGATCGTTCCAGACTCACAAACGGCGATTTTTATCTTTATAGTGATTGCTCTCCCTTACTTGTATCCCCTCTTGGATCGCCGGAACAACACAGGGAACATTTAAATGATAACATTTTTATACAACACAATTATATAAGTAGCAACAATTAAATATCATTTTCTTATAGAAAAACGATTATTTTAAATATTCTATGAAAAGTATATGAACGTACACAATACCTGCAAAGGGATTTTGTCTGTACCTTAAAGAATTTTTAAATATATCTAATTTCGATGTCAAGCTAATAGGTAAAATTAATAAAATAATATAAATTTGGGTGAAGTGCTCATGGGATAGTTCTGCGTGTTATTTGTGCATTTACTTGTGTAATTTATTGTTCTACTTGAAATTATTACTTCCATAACTAAATGGCTAGTGGCTAAAGGTAGTGGTCATCGCTTGGACCAATGTCTGCTTTACTTTCGCTAGTTCGTCTGTAACCGCATGGACGTACCACTAATATTATAGTACTATTAAGTATAGTCCATCCGTCCTACGTCACAAAATATCGCTTCGAGAAACGACACAAAAACATTCAGTCTGATAAAGTAAACCAAATGCGTTAGAAAAAGAACGCACTGTAAAACTTTCGTCGTTTTTTGAAGCGATAGTTTGTGACGTGGACGGAAGATCCAACGGATGGACTATACTGCCGACCACGTGTTCCTTAATATGTGTTTTTTACATTTATGTAAATGAAGTTGTTAATTTAAAGGACCTCCTCGTCACTCTAAAGCATCATTAATTATGCCCCAAAATCGAAAGGTACTCGACATATTCAAATGCTGACCGATATATTTATTTATATAAGAACAAGTTCATAATTTTATATTTAAGGATAATTTTATTGAATCGTATATTACATCTATGTAACTTAAAGTTTTTCAACTGATATTGACAATTTGAATGGATAAACATAGTAGAACTAAAATGAATCATAACAAAATTTTTAATAATTTCGGTGTTTGAATTTGGAAAATAGTTTTTTTTTAATTGTAAAATAATATAATGGAAATTCAAACCAATGATTGTATAAATTTTGTAGTTATTTAGTAGATCATACACTTTTAGAATGGGGGAGTATAAGTATATAAATTTTATATGTATATTTTTATTGCTGACTCCCCTAGTACGAATTTATAAATCGAAGCACGAATTCGCCAGCAGACAGAAGAAAAAAAATCATAATTGGCGGAAGGGTGCTTACCCTATCCAGATCCGTGATTTAAAGTACACATAATCCACTTTCTTTTCGGTGACGTTAATAGCAATCCATCTAGTCCGCGCCGGGGGCGGCTCAACCCTCTCCAGCAAAAAAGGGAAAAGGGTCTTCTACAGCAGGTAAACCTTGGAGAGATCCGAAATGATTAAAAGTATAATCTAAGATATACACTTATTGCGATCGGTCCTCTGCAGGGAAATCCGTCCACATTCTCCGTCCTCGTCGTCCTTATTCCTAAATCGTATATCCCTCCTGCAGTGCGAGGGACGCGTGGAGCAGGATGAAGACGGCGCCAGGGCCGAAGGGATAAAAGGACAAGGGAATGTAAATTAGCCATTTTCATTTATTTCGCCCTCGTTTTAGCTGTGTTTTTTAAGCGTTTCTTCTTCCCGACTCGGAAGACTAATGGACCCGTATTCAGAAGGAATAATGCAGCACTAACTGCAATTTGTATTTTACTTAGCGTTACGCTGAATGGACATTTTTACTTGCCTACAAACCTTCGGATAAGGGGTGGATTAAGTGGACGCCAATCTAATATTTGCCTTTTATGCAAAAGAACAAAAATAAAGATAAATCAAGGTACAATTTATTACAATTTAGATGTATCGAAAACTATTATTACTAATATTATAAAAAATAATTAATAAAAATTTAAAAACAAAAATATTTGCCTTGGTAATATTTGAAACAGATATCCTTTATTAAAATTCCTCTTTAAAAGGCGAGTAATGATTTTAATTAAAACTGTGTGCATCTGCACACGGATCAACTCTTGCGTTAATTTACGTCGATTTATTAAAAGGGTTGAAACCCGATACACACAATAACAGGCGAAGGGGTGCCAGAACGGCCGTTTCCTATCAACGGGAAGCCCGCAGATGACCACTAGCTGTTCCATTCTTAACTTTATTACCTGCGGTCCGCAAACGTAGGGTGCGAAAAAATCGGCCGGTTTTCATTACAACCCCCGGTGGCAACGTGGGGTAATTAATTAGGCCCGCTTTTTAAAACTTACGTGTGGTGGTTGTTAGTCTGCACGTTGAAACTCAACAGGTTCGAAAAGTTAAGTAAAAGGGTTGAGTTTGCGTAATTTTTTAACTAGGCCTAATTAGTTTAACCGTTTTAAGTTTCTTAATTTTACACGTTGTTCTAGTTTAAAGATACGTTTAAGTGTTATTTGCAATGATTAAAAAATACATGTGTCTAAAGGTCAAGAATTTAAAAAGTAATAATATTTTAAAATCCTATTTCTTATATAGTTTTTCAATGTTTAATCGGTTTTACTGCGTATATTATTTGATTATTCATTTAAATTCTGTAAATACTGAGGATAACTAAACTAAAATACGTCTTGATTTATTATAGAATTTGTTACATGCGTATTGTGATTAAGAAAAACTACAGCTATTGATAATAATAAACTGAATTACTGTGTCTTATAAGAATAAATTAAATTATTTATATGTATGAAAAATCAAAATAAAATATTTAATTGTGATGACGGTAAGTTTATTATATACCTTGAATATAACAAAATTAATCTTGATAGTTTATTTTACCACGATATTTAAAAAAAATGTAATATAACGAACCATAAATAACAAAAGATATCGTTTAAGTCATTTAAATATATCATAGAAAACCTCAGATAATTTGGTTATCACTTACTGATTGCATCAAAACGAATTATAAGTCGTGATATATGAAGATACGTATGAAGACAAGTAGTGTAATGTGGCGCATTATTATTGGGGATTCAGAGAATCTATTTCATTTAGTTCAGTATATAAAAACTGAAAAATAAATGTCCTCAATTTAAGTAATGCTCTTATTGAAACAGAAATGACTTAAACTTTTAACCTGGTTTAATACAAAAGATAAAACAAACATATATTTTGTATATTTAAACCTACGATATAAATAAATCTACAATCAAAAAAGATTATTAACGCCATGAGAACAAACCACATTTAGCTACAAATTTTTCTATATGTAAATAGTGTAACTGTATTTTCATAAGCAATCTTTCCCTACATACTTTAAATTATTGTTTACTATTGTTAATTGTCCCTGTTAATACTTCCTTGATTGTGGGTGGATTGTCCACTCAATTAAAGAAATCAATCCAATCTTTAGATTATTGAAAACACCTTAACCTTGCCCCTATCCGCAATATTACAGGCAGTAATAAAATGGTATGCGTCTTCAATTTAAAAAAATGTAGATGCTTTCAAATATTAGTTTTAAATTGATGTAAATGAACACAAATTATAAACATCTCAAATGAACCACTCGAAATCAAAGGGAAAAACCTTCTTTGGCATATTTAGTCTGGATGTGGAGATGATAATATAATCATCGATATGCAATATGTTGTGTCATCTAGACAGTGCCGGCTCTAGGATTTTGGCGCCCCGATGCAGAAAAGTAATTGACGGCCCTCAAATAAGCATTAGAAAAAATTGATTTTATAATTTTTATTGATTTTTTTTACAAACAGATAAAACATGATTAGTATTACAAAATGAAATAAATATTTATTTATATTTTACTTATTTCAATAGATTTCAGAATTATTGCACAAAACGACTATTCCTGATAACCACATTTATTTCCAGTATTATGCAATTTTTCTTGCTTTTACAAATTTCTCAAGCATTTGGCTTGTATCAATATTGCCACATATTTCGCTTTCAATTGAAATTAGTGAGAAACCAACACATTTTTCTTGATATTTGGTTGATCTCAAATAAGTTTTAAATAACTTCAATTTCGAAAAGGAGCGTTAGATACTAGCTACGGAAACAGGAATTGTAAGTAAAATTTGGAAAAGCAAAATCTAAGTTATTATCAAAAATAAATTAAATATTTCTGTTATGGAATTATTGGTTATATAGATTATAGGTTAAATAGGATCCTAGTGAGGTATGTTAGCCTCTCGTTAACTGTGACCTAACAGATCTATTGTTCTACCCTTAACCAATCACTTGCCAAGCAGTCCCACGTCCTCCATGAACCTGGAAACTTTCTGCTGACCTCTTCATGGGATAATCGATCCCTACCGAAGTGTGAAAAACGCTTGCGAACAATCGCGACACAGGTGTATAGTATGTGCTCGATCGTTTCATCTGCCTAATCACACAATCTAGAGTTTCCACTTTCCTCTCTTCCCATTTTCAACAAATAGTATCGGAGGGTACAATGCCCTGCCATCAGTTTTTTGAGTGCTTTTGTTGCGTCATTTAAATGTTTACTTGGATTTTGGAGCATTTTACTTACGACGTTTATCCATGATAGTATATCGTACCAAATTATTATGGAGCAAACAGATTCAAAATCTTTAATTTTGAAGATTGGGTTTCGCATTTGACGTTAAAATTAAAATTATTACTCTCTAATATGTCAATAAATGCATCTCAAATCTTTTCAATAATAAACTGAAAAGGTTTCAGTGCTTCCACTTTAGACTCCCATCTATTATCAGATCAATTTTCAAGTGATATATTGATATGTTTTAATAAAACATTTCAACGTTTAACCGATGAACTAAAAAAGTTGTAAATCTACTGAACAGTAGCGAAAAAGTTAAAAGTTTCTATATTTACCTTTGCTACATGACAAATCACCAAATTGGGAGTATGTGTGACGATAAAATCGTCACTTTTAATTGTTCGCCATTGAAATGAAGTGAGTCATCTTATCGCGTAGGGTCAATACACCAGTGAATGGCCGGTTAAGATCATGTATCAGTAAATGGCCACTCATTTAAAATGTATTGTCTATCCTTGTCACTCTAATGCGGTGGCCATTCACCCTATTTCGAACATCATTTAGCCTTGAAAAAGACCGAATATTATTGTTGCGCGGAATATTATTGTTGCACGCTGTTTGGATCCTTCGAGTCATGTCAGCCTTGGTGATTGGCCGTTCTCGATACACCGAATCTTTCAATAATCCCCACAAGTAGAAGTCAGGCGCTGTCAGATCTGGCGACCTTGCTGGCCATCCAACTAGACCCCTCAGGATAGGTTTCGTTCAAATGGTTCCTCACGATGTTTGCAAATGTGGACCGAACAAGTACCCGGTGACAATGCCGCACCATACATTCACAGACCAGCGGTGTTGATGATCCACTTGCTGCATCTACCGAGGGTTGACCGGCGACCAATAGTTACTGTTGTGTCGATTAAACAACCCGTCACTCCGGAATGTAGCCTCGTCGGAAAACATCACGAACTTGAAGAAGTTTTCGTCATTTTGCAATTGCTGTATAGCCCACTGACAAAACAATCGCCGTTGTTCGTGTTTCGCCTTCGTTGACGTCGAATAATTCCTCTTCTACATCTCAATTAAATCCAGCAAATCACTGAATGATTCGGATGGCCTTGTCGTCGGGGAAATCGTCGTCGATTTAACGCTGCAGCTGTTCGATAAGAACCCCGACATTCTCCTAAGACAAGAAGAATATCCACCTTTTTATTCGGTGAATAATCAGCCATTTCGGTTGATTGTCAGATAATGCAATTATCACGTCACGAGCCGCCGCATTTTTTGTGCGAACTATCCAGAAAACTAATTGCAACTAAACAACATTCTTGGCAAATTGCTTGTTTTGATTTTCGTCAGAATGTTTGTTATGATTTTCGTCAGACGGTTTGTTTTCATTCCCGCCGCAATGTTTTGAACGTTTTGTTTTCATTTTCCAGGAAGTAAACGGGGCGCGGTTTAGCATCTTTTTGTCAACAATTTTGCTAGAATAACCAGCCATTCACCTACGCGATAAAATGACACACTCCATTTCAATGGCGAACAATTAAAAGTGACGATTTTATCGTCATTTTATCGTTTTTTTGACTTGAATAATGTTATTTTTGCGATTGCAGCGCCATCTATCACGAATTAAAAAAAAAAGTTCAAATGAAATCTTCATATCTTTTTATGTAGAATCCGAACCTGCAATAAAAAATAAGGGTTCCCATTTAAGATATAAATATTGACCCCCTGCCCCGTCCCCTGTATGGTGGGGGTGAAAAAAATTGTATAGGATCAGATGGCCCTTTCAACCATCAAACTTTTATTTGGAACATTTTTTTGTAGGACGCATATGTGTGGAGATATTCCAGTGGATTTAATAAAATGGGTCACCCGGTATAACGGAGAAATAGTTTGCGTTATATATCATTTGTTCAATATTTCTAATAATTTTACTGGAAATCACTTATAATTTCATTTTGTACGTTTTTGCCTAAATAATGGACGGATTGCAATTCTTTATTTTGAATCTTGACTTAATGATTTGCCACAATAATGACAAATTTCGATAATAATTCGACCAGTTTTAGAAAATTTCCATTATTATTTTTATAAGGTATATTCCATCTGACGAAACATTAGTAGGTAGTGGATCATCCCAATCAACTTTAAGCGAAAAAAGGAACCATCTGATGTAACCGTTTACATAATACCTACAAGAAATATGGAAGAGAAACCTTTTTTCGATAGGTCATCTGAAATTCGAAATAAATAACGAAATAGGTTCGTTCTAAAATTCTAACACCATCTGCCGCATGTAGTTCGTGAGGTATTATATCATCAGTGCCGATAACGTTGTCATGGAAACTTGAACATTTGCTAAGTTCAAACGCTCCCAATTTTAACATTTTAATTCTGGACACAAAATATCGTTTACAGAAATTGAGATTTTCAAGACTTAAGATGTGAGAGGAAAGCTTTATCAACAATAAATTGTTGTAAGATGCGCTGTGTGAGAAGTGAAATACTAGTAAATCCGGATACAAACCGAGTGTGCTCTTAGTCTAATATTGGTTCGTTACGAGAAGAACGCCAACATATCTGCTCGTTCATGCAATCTGATATGTGAACTAATATTTCCCTAAATATTTATCGTATGTAACAGGTGAGTGCCACTCGCGACAATCTACAACGTTTGATAATTTGTCCAACATCACCTTGCAGCCTTGGTTCACTTAACAGTGTGTCATTTAAACTGAGGCCATTTCTATTGTGCTCAGCAGGGTATAAGACAACTCTAGTAGTTGTGAACTTAGAGTTCTGCCATGCTGTGTGAAAATACTATGATGGGCGAAGACCGGATTATTCTTTGAGTAATATAATTTTGAATATTATTTGAAGTCGAAGTTCTAATTTACAGAATCTATTAAGGGCATGTTCTCTAAAAGTTTATTTTCGTAAGCAATATTTTTGGGCGAAGAAACCGACCAGTAAGCAACTTCTTCAGTTATTATGCCAGTTTCAAAATGTTTGAGTAAGTTCTAAAAAACGAGTTCTGGTAGAAAACAAATATAAAGTGAGCCTATAATAACCAAACTAATATCGTAAGAAGGACATGAATGAATATGTGGCGACGATGAGGGAGTGTTATCAAGGGTATTAACCACCTCGAGCAAAATATAGATTGGTGCAGATCGATAAAATTTAGAATCTGCCAAATTCAATGACGAATATCTGTCTTTAAGTCCCTGTGAGAGTGGAATAGTAGATAGGAGATGTTATATGAGGCAAAACAACTGTTTCAAAGCGAGTTAAAGTATTTCGGGATGTAAGTGTAGCGATAGTGCAATCAACAAGTGGTTTTTCTAGAGAGGTCTGCACCACTCCTTTAGCGGCAAAACAAATTCAAACGTATAGCAAACGATACAGTAATAAAGTTTACTTGGCTCCCTATGTCCAGTACCAAACGACAAAGTTGTCCAGTTGAATCTCAAATGTGTGCCTAGGCTGTGCCCAATAATGCGCGAGTACCAGTAGTGTTCAAAAGAGTGTTTGCTAAGAACACCGAAATAGCAATAGTTTCCAACAAAAAGATTTTAGATAATATGAACCAGAGAAATATCACAGTACTCTAAATTATTATCAAAAAGGAAGAGATTGTTGTGGATTTTGCTATTACAACTTTTGCACGCGTACGAGTATTAAGATAATCAATTAAACATGTCATATTGTTTTCTTTTTATATAGTGCAGTATTTACGGAAAGATTATTTACATGCATTTGTTTGAAGCAGAAATAAGTACATTTATTAAACACTGGCCTCGGAAGGATTTAATAAAATCAGTGAGTCTTGAAAATTCCTTGTAGACATGACATGATTCAAAGCTTTTCCCAGTTTTATGGCCCAATGAAAAGCTAAACATTGCTTAGTAAGATATTTAATAATTTTATAAATTCTTTCGAAAACCATACGCCAATGTTTTTTTTAAATATTTTATTTCAATTTCATTATCTAAAGTTTTTTTTAATTGGAAATATTTTAATTAACATTCTAAATGTAGTGAGATTTTTTCATGAGAAGTCAATATTTTTCTTAAATTTTGCGATTACAAAAACCGTCAGTAATATGCATAAAACGCAATTAGTAGATTCTGAATAGGCAAGCCATATTCTTGGAACAGTGACAATATTAATTATAATTCAATTATAACACGAATTGTTAAAACAACGACCAGATTCATCGCGCGGAAAATTATTGAACGATATTGGCTTCAGCAATTAATTTTACAATTTTATCGTTAATAATTACAGGCTATCTTGCAGAATCGTTTACTTTAAAATTTACTTGATGCTCAGATGACGGCGATTGCCATTCCATGCCATGCCATGTTGATTTAGGTGTAGTTGACAAATGTGCTTTTTTTCGTTGTCGAATTCGGATTATCATTAATGTCTCGTGTTGAAGCCGAAGTTGAAGGTTGCGGTTTAGAAGAGGGCACTGCATCTGTATTATATTTATTTTCTTGCTTATTTGTTATCGTTTACTTCGTGGCAGAATAATAACGATTCCATGGCCAGCTGCCGACAAAAATAGAATCGTCATATTGCACTATCTTACTATATTGCCATTTACAAAAGGTTAACTACCACCTACAGCTATTTTCATTGTTTACATATTGCGTAAATTAAAGCACCACCTTTTGTAGAGCTGGCCCTGCATCTAATATTATTATGGCTATGACATAGCATACGACCTTAAAGAGACCTAAGGAATATATTTTGTTTAAGTTTATTATATCAGGTAGTACTAAATAATTTAGTTTTATTTTATTATTTATCAATTGTTAAATTATCATTTTTCTATCCACAATATAAATAAATATATAAATTTATTTATGTGCTAAATATCTAAACGGTCGCAATCATTCCCACATTTCGCACAAATGAATTAATTGGTGAATAGTGGAGAAGGAATTTCTACTTTGCAAATTACCAAAAACCAAGAAGTAAATGGATATGAAAAAATAAATACGGGAACGAAAGATTTCATAAGAAGAAGATGTTTAAAACAGCAAAGAAGAGGTCAAAAATAAATAGAATTAAATAGAATAATTGAAACATACATATACATCATTTAATATTAGAAAATTTATTTTAAATAAAGAGTAACATTGAGTAATATAAAAATTGATAATTCATTTAAAACGTACAAATAAATGTATACAATAAAGAGAATGGTTGCGACCGTTACTACGTGGTAATCCATACTTACACTGAATTGAAAAATTCACTATGAATTAACCACAAATAATTATTATTTGTGGTTAAAACATAGTGCATTTTTCAATTCAGTGTAAACGTATGCAACTTATTTCCCATTCACTGGCCGAACACTTGAACGCCATATTTGAAACATACATTAGGAGAATTATTGAGTAATTATACATAAGTATTTCATGAATGATTTTCTCATTTACCTCGTGGTGAAAAATTGTGGAATAATAGGTAATTAATTAAATTTAGTTAAACAAACCAAGTGTTTTTAATTAATTACCTATTATCAATATGTATTTGTAAAAACAATATTTGTCTATATATACATTATTTTTATTTATCTCTTTAAAGAATTTATTATGTAATAATCTTCTCATTATTTGGTGATTTATACAGGAGCTAATTGAATATCAATAGGTTGCATTAATTAGATCTGTTATTAACCTTTTAATTTATAACTGAATGTCAGGTTATTTATAGGGAAACGTTTTGCAGGGACAAGTAAAAATTAACGGGATGCTTTTGTAAGGGGGCGGAATGTAGGTCGAGGAATAAAGGCGATCGGATGGACAGCTAAAGACAGGCGAGTGTGTTTACCGTTTTCCTTCTCTTTGAAAGTGTATATTTTCCAAAAGGCTCCTTTTTGTTTAGCGAGATAATGACGCTCGCAGTTTCTTTCCTCGTCGGGGGTAGTTCTCGGGGCGTCCATTAAAAATCCCTCTGTAAATTCGAAACGAATGCATTGATTAGCGATCGTCCGTCCTTTGCTTCCCCCCGGCAGTGTTCCTCGTCTGCTCCACGGCGAAATAACAAGTTCCAATTATATACAAAATTAAAATTCATCTCATTGAAAAAGCGAACGAAACGAACCGAGTTTCTATTAAAACTTTTTAGGAGAGAGAGAATTTCAGCCCCGAAGAAATGTATAAGGGCTTCATTAAAAACTTAAATTAAAACAAGTGGACACGATAGAGCCGGCAATTTGCATTAAGTGCGATTTTTCCATCCGCTAATCGATTCCTTCGGGAGAGTCGCGGAGTAGGAAATCGATTCGTCCCCTTTTTCTGAGCTAATTTTTACCCCTCGTTGACTTTTTATTCCCCTCCGGTTTTTTGAAGGCGTCCCTCCCTCCAACAAGTTCCAGCGAGCCCCCACTACACCGACCGTCCCCCGCCCGATTTTTCTTATTGGGGTCTGTCAGGGACAGGGGATGAAAAATGAGGGAGATATTTAAGAATTCCGAGGGGGGCGAGCGGAATTAGCACTGATTTTTCTCTCGCCTCCTGAACTTCGCTAAAGACCTACCTACCATCAGTGGATGTATCGAGTGACGGAATCGTCCCCGCTTTGATTTGCATCTGGAACCTCCCGATTACGCCACCCAACTTAAATACGTAATTAAAACGCACTTGTCGCCGGTAAATTGACTCAGAGGAGGGACTTCAAAAAATTTTTAGACTCACTCGTTAGGGCAGATAGAAATTTGCATTCCTGCACTTTTACATCCATCATTCATAACTGAATATTTAGTGACTTGAAGGGAGTAGACAGTAGTATTGATTAAGACATCAAATTAAATTATTTTTTGAAATGCTGCCGTAGGCAATGTTTTCAAATTTGTGTATGATGTAGTGAGGCAGTCTCAGATAAACATAGTGCTTCCTGAATACTGACCTTCCTTTAAATTACTCTGCACACAGTACAAGATAACTTTTTCATATAATTGTGTTATATTAGATAAAAATATAGAAAAGGCAATGTTTAATATTTATTACAACGATACAAATGACATATTGAGGTCCTAATGAAAACTTGAAACATACAACGAACAAAATAAATAATTCACTCATTAAGTATAATAATCCCTCTGACATATACTACATTGCATTTGAGATATAATATATATATATATATATATATATATATATATATATATATATATATATATATATATATATATATAATTGGAGAAAGAAAACAGGATCACTTTGATTTACCACTTTTATTTAACAGAAATACACGTGACTATAGTTTCGACTATCAACTAGTCATTATCAAACAAAAAATGTTTTAACATTAGGAGTCACTCTATGTGTGATAATGACTAGTTGATAGTCGAAACTATAGTCACATGTATTTTTTGTTAAATAAAAGTGGTAAAACAAAGTGGTCCTGTTTTCTTTCTCCAGTATATTCAAAATGTACCACAAAGTGAACGCCTCCACAATTAAATAATGTATATAATTATCAGATGGTGGTGTTTATTGAGAACATCTTTCGAACATTGAATTGAATTGTTTTTTTATCATTTTTTGACACTGCACTAATCAAGTTTATAGTAAAGCTTTATTCCGAGAAGTATTATCTGCATATTGATTTTGATTGTTTTTAACGGTTATTTATTTAATGTTTAATTGTGGAGGCGTTTTGTGGTAATCTTGAATATATTGAAGAAGGAGAAGATAATTTATTTGGAATAAAACACAATTGAAAGGATGTGTTATGGAGTTTCATCATGTATCTGCCTCGTCAATTCAATATCGATTAATTATTTATTTGCTTGAGTGAATAATAAAAAATTAATGTTCCCTGAAGGCTGTTTTAGGTTTAGAGATGATCTGGTTTCAAAGAAAACTGAGACCATCATCAGCCTATACAAATTCAAAATTGTACATTAAAGTTGATTTGTATAGTATTAAGAGGTAAGTGAATAAAACAACAGCCAGTATGATCTTAGTCCAAAAGATCAAATTCTTGATATGTCGATCGCAAGAAAATTCAATGATGACCAATTAATCCCATCTATCTATTCTACTAAACTCCTTATCATCAGTGGTATTCCGAAGATGTTCAGGAAACACACACCAGCGTATTGTTACATAGCTATATTTCCCAACATAAGGAAATTTTGACGACACCACATGCAATCCAATCGATAATTTTATTACATTCCCGCCCCGTTGAAATGCAATAAACAAAACACAAAGAAGTTCAGGAGATATTAAGCTCACAAAAACCATTTTCAACTGCACTAAATTACTAATGTTAAATAGAAATAAGGAATATTTGTTTCTTACAAAGTAGTTTTGGCTATCGACAACGAGGTCCTTCTGACGCTTTTTTATGTATTTTAAGTATCGCTCAGTCACTCTAGAGCACCATTAAATGTATCATTGGTCTACAATCCTATTTGATTCATTAGTATTGATAATTTGATTATCTTCGTTGTATCTTGTTTAAATTGTACAAATATTATTTATGTTTTCTAAAAATGTCATTTATTTTTGCAGGTTAAATAAAGCATTTTTTTAATATTTTTAAGTTTTAAATCATATGTGATTGTAAAATAAAACAAATTATTAAAACTGTGAAAATTAAACAATTTAAAAAATTTAGCAACCATATTTTTTTACACGATTAATTCTTTTAGAGATAAAAACTCTACAATTTTTAAATATTTAGAATTTTATAAGAAATTCAATGAAGTTTGGTGTGTTTTTATAGAATCTGTTAAGTTTAATTAGCCAATTTAACTTAACAGATTGTATAAAAATCTTTAAGAAATAAAAAAATACAATTTACAAAATATAATATTTATTTATTTTTCATTTAAAAACCTTTTCAATAATAAAATAAATTACTTAAAATGAGTAGTTGAAAACATCACAATAATTATTTGAATAATAGTTAAATACTTGAAAATCTTTAAAGGATTTTTTTAGAAAAAGAAAAAGAACACGCAACATTATAAAAATAGTATTGATGAATACAGCAATTGAAATTATATAAGAAATTTTCGAATGGTAAAAAGGTATTCTTGTATGTGTTCTCAAACCCGAAAACAACTTCACACTTGTTCAAATCTATTGTCCGATCACACTTCTTCCTGTTATAGGTAAACTCTTCGAATCCTTCATAAAACCAAAACTCCTACATAAATCCATTTAATAAAATCTGGGTTCTTTTGACTTTCTCTCTAAAAAAATCAACCATGCTTCCATTTTCAACATGGGATAAAAGTCGGTCATACTATTTTTGGACATCCAAAAAGCTTTCGAAACTTTTTAGCATGTTGGGGTCCTGTATAAATGTTAACTATTAATACCTACTTGTCATTTAATTATCCTAATACACAACACTTTCTCATTCCTACCCGTCTCTCAGGACGATGAACAGATGAACTATAAATAATAGTTTTTTTTAATTAAATTATATTTAAATCGCTTTAAAAAATAAATAATTTATATTTTTTAAATATAGAAACAAATTTTTAAACTCTCTTAAACAAAAACAAATTGAATTAAGAGAAGGTTCTTTGAATAATACTTAAAAAAAGAATTAAAAAAAAGAACAAATAACCGGTCAAAAATATGGTAAAAACAAATTAAATTTTCATTTTCAGATACTTATATTACAATTATAACTATTCGGATATTGTTACACACATGTTTATGCGGTTTCCGCGGTTTGGGTTTAAAAATTACTTTACCAAAATATTTAGGAACAAATTTCTGTGTACAAATAAAATTGAACAAATTAAAATAAAGTTTTTACAGTAAAATGTAAAACATAAGTGCAAAAATGCTCATACAGAAAATTTAAAAATTAAAGTTGCTATAGTGTATTTTAAATCATATTATATTTTCGTGCACAACTTACTTTAATTTCAACTTATTCGTTTATTCAATTAATGTATATCTTTACTTAACTTTATTTCTATTTGTTCAATTTTATTTGTACACATTTTTTCATAGTTTATTATTATTCTCGGGATGCACATTTTTGCAAATAAAGAAATTTGTTCCTCTATTTTGGGTTAAACACGTAAAATCAGATAAAATGTGCAAAGTTAAGTTTAGATTAAATGATATTTAAAAGCAATACAGACAAAATATAAGTAAAATGTGACAGAAAAGAAATACAAATTTTACGTAAATTAGACAACTTACTCATTTAGATGTTATCGAGAGAATCATATGTTTATGTGAAATTGGAAAAAAGATTAACTTGTAAAGATGGAAGGTAGTTGTGAAAGTAACAAAGAGAACAAAAACACGCCAAAGGTAAGACAGTGAAATTCGGAAACAAGAAATTTTGCGCTTCCAGGATGTATGACTCATATCCATAAAACTGCAACTACGTATTAGATTTATTATTATTATTATTATTAGAAGTTTTTACCCTGGGTGAAAGCAAGCAACAAATTAACTTTATAATTCGAAAAGTTCTTAGTATTAAAAATATTATTATTTATTCGCGGGTTGATAGGCGCCAACATACCGCCATCCATTGATCGTCTCATTACGTTCAATATACCTCACTATTAATGTCAGTCACTCGCTTAGTTTCACTACAGGTCGCACAATAGTATTGGTGGTAATGGTAGCACTCCTTCCTAATGGACGAAGATTATCCTCTTTGATGATCACCAGGTGTCCAACCTGCGGTGTAGCCCCGTCTGTCCACCACTTTCCATGAGTATGTAGTCCAGACAGTTATTCACGGCTCCAGTGTTTCCAGATCTGCAGCCTCATTTTCTGGAATAGTACTCAACACGATAATCAATTGTCATAATCTAGATCGACCGGAGAGATTATGATATATCAATAATTAGGAAATGTGATGGAGTCAATTCACTGAAATCGTTGGGCTCATCACTCAGTGGCAAAGCGGTCTTGAGTTAAGCACCGTCTCAATTTGTACAAGCAGGGTAGATAGCTCTTCAGTTGTAAGAAGGGCTTCTCCTGCAACTCTATAGAGATGACCTTTTACGATCTTTACTGCGACCTCCTAGAAAATTCCAAAGTGAGGAGTGGGAATGAACGTCCACTTAATTTGGTCACTTTTAATTTAATTTGTTTTCTGGTTCTAATAAAAACAGCCCAAGCCCTCGCAAATTGTTTCATACACCAACGAAATTTGTTGCATTGTCGCTAATTATTACACTAACACACCCACGCCGAGCAATGCCTTTAAATGATTAAAGGCTGCCATGAAGCACTCAGTTGTCAGATTGGACGCTAATTCAATGTGTATTGCTTTACTTGCACAACAGACAAATAGACATACCTATGCCTTCATGGTTTTCTTCGATCGCCGAGACCCGTCTTTGATGATGAAAGGATCGCAGTAATCCACACCTGTGCGCAGGAACGGGCGAATCTGCTGAGTTCGGTATGGCGGCAGAGCACGAATGCATAGAATGCCTGACCTCACTACACTGCGGGTTAATGATCTCCCACACAGAGGTCAAAACTTCTCACTGCGCCAAGTGTTCCTATGTGTAAACTGTTCCGATATGCACTGTACACAATAAGCTTGGTCGGTTAATGGTTTGACGGCCACACAATTGGACACCGACGATGTGTAAAGAAGCACACTATTAGCTAACCTGCCACCTATGCGAATTCCATCGGAATGGATTGAGGGTGACAAGTTTACTTGATTCATATACACTGTTTCCTAGATTAAGCAGTATAGTTTTTCGATTAAATGGAGTAGATTGTAATTTTCTTAGCAGTAAAATAGTTGCTCGTTGTAGTTCACTAACTGGTAATTGTTCACGATAAACCACATTGGTTATCCGTACACAGTTTTTAAACCTCATCACATAAGCCATAACGGGAATAGTTTTTTCGTATGTTGAACACTCAGGTATTATTACATTGTCGATGGAGACAATTGACGCAAGAAGGCCCAGTCTACCAAAGTTTTTAAGTCTTTTGCTGAACACCCACGAGAAATAAGTTCAGCAAGCTTTTCCTTTGTTGACACATGCGACCAATCAAGGATTTGTTAGCTTGTGTATTTTGTCGACACGTTTAATAACGAAAGTTTTAAATTTTTTCGATTCAGATTTAATCTAGGAAAGAGCAATGGTTGAATTCGAAATACAGAACCGTCGATGTGTTATATTTTGTGTCATATTAATTATTTCAGCCATTCGATTAAATAATTCGAACAATAACACTGATATATAAAGTTCTAGTCGAGGTATGCTGGTTGATTTCACAAGTTCAACTCTTAGTTTGGTACATCGAAGATAACTGCATATTCTCTCGGCTCCCTGAATTGAATGTATATGCATGCAGGAGAATCCGCGTAGTTCTACTTCACACATTATATCCTCCTCAAGTTGTTGGCATATTCAGAAGGAAGTACATCCTCACAATGTTAAATAAAGATCTTTCAAGAATAGAAATTGGTCTGATGAATATCCTGGAAATCTCGCTGAGCATGCTCCTCTTAGTGTTGCCTCTCGATGGTAGAACACTTGTAGCTTAATGTGTCCGTTGTTGGATTCCACACAGCCTAAATTTGTATTATTATTATTATCATCACTATCAGTTTTAAAGTTCACAAACACATCAGGATTGTTACTTGCTGGATACGACCTCTTTCAAATAGAGAATTTACTTCATCGCGCACTTGTATAAGTTGGTTATAAGTTATAAGTATCTGATCCGGTAATTAAATAATCCACATAAAAGCCGATTGGAAACCTGGTTAACTTACGTTGAGCAAGTACCCAGAGAGAGCGAATAGCCAAATATGCAGTTGTCTCATTGTGTGATATAGTTTCATTGCGTTGTTTATTCTGGTGTCTATTTCTGTGTTCTGTTTCTCATTGTCTTGTATTGTAATTCCTAAATATTTATATGTTTTTGTTTGTTCTAATGTTTCTTTATTCAGCTCAATATCTATATTTGATCGTCTTCGCTTATGCACATTGTTTTAGTTTTTTCAGGTTTATTTTCATGCCAAACTCGTCCAGGTTTTCTTTCCATATGTTTATGATTTGTTTTAAATCATTTTCATTTGCAGCAAAGAGTATCGTCCTCAAATAATTTTTTCAATATGAGAACTGGTTTCATTTTATTACGTCCAATGAGTATTGTTTTTAGTTTTGTTGTTACATTTCCTTGCTATCTCATTTATAAAGATTATAAACAATAATGGTCTGAGTCCTCCTCCTTGTCTTAAATGATTTTGACATTTTTGATTTATATATAACGTGATTCTCAGTGTTGGAATATATTTGTTTTGTAAGTCTTATTATTTTATGGCCGATGTTATGTTGTCCTAGAATATTCTATAGTATATTTCTATTCACTCTGTCAAATGCCTTTTCTAAATCAATAAAAGCTAAAACCATTCTTTTCTGTCGTTGTTGAAACTTTTTGCTCATTTGCCTTATTGTGAAGATGTGGTCTAGTACACTTCGTCCTTTTCTAAATCCATATTGTGTTTCTTCTTGAACTTATCTTCTATTTTTTTCCCTAATTCTGTTTACTATTATTTGTTCGAATATTTTGATGGTGGTGTTTAGTAGGTTTATTTCTCTGTAGTTTTTGCAATCATCTCTGTTTCCGGATTTATAGATTGGTACTATTAAGGTTTTATGCTAACTTTCAGGTATTTTTTCCTCAGTCCATACTCTATTTATAATGTATAGTAGTAGATGTTTTCCTGTTTCGTCTAGGTTTTTTAGCATTTCTGTTGTAATTTTGTCTGCGTCAGGTGATTTTTAATTTTTTAATTTCTTTATTATGTCCATCATCTCCTTCATTGATATTTTTTACTCTGTTCCTCGCGGTTGTCTGTAAATGTATCTGTAGTTTCTAATAAGTCCTGGAAATATTTTCACCATCTATCTATTATTTCATCTGTCTTAAGTAATATTTTATTGTTTTTATTTCTGATTTGTTGTAGGGTTGGTTTATGTGTTCTAATTTTTAATTACTTAAGTGTGTTATAGAATAATTTTTGTTTTTTTTTCTAGATTCTTTTTCCATTTTTTCACTAAATTTGTCCCTCATCTCTGTTTTTGATTTTCTAATTAGTTTTTTAAGTTCTTTTCTGCAATTTGTATAATGTGTATAGTTTTCTTTTGTTTTATTACTTAGATATTTCTTCCAGAGAGTTTTTTTCTTACTTATGTTTTCTTTTATTGCAGCACATACGGTGCCATATGTTACAGTCGCTAGTTCATAGGAAATTATTTTTTTCCACTGGGCTCACCGTCCATCATATCCGTAGGTATTTCCAGTCCTTTGGCTTTAGAGACACTTGACGATATATTTTTGTGATGTCAGCAGTCATAATAGATTTCCAACATCGCATTCTCACCATTATAGAGAAGAGATCATTCTGGACAGGTGAGCCGAATATTAATATTTCATTTAACGAAACACCTGAGGATGTTGGGGTAGAACACAACTTTCGATTTTGTTGTTAAGCTAGATTGTTTTACAACCCGTGATGGGACAGATAATATCCTATACTCACGTCACCAGTTGTTTTATGTATATGTCCTAATGTTTCATATTCACACAGTATTCGCTGTAGACTTTAGGTAACCTTGAAATGGTTGGCGAAATGAAGTTCGCATCTCTCATCGACAGGTGCAAGAGATTCTCTTTTATGACTTTCGATTTACCAGAATTTCGTGATTACTTCATTAATGCCAACTAATGAAACTATGGCTTTGTCTTGAGTGTAGTTGTTAACACGAGACAGTAAATGTCCATGAATCATCCATCTAAACCGTGTATTGAACAAAGATATTGAATCCGTCTTTATACGACCGTCGCACAAAATGTCTTGATAATGATTATTACCGATTAGTAAGTTGACCTTTTTCGGAGTGAGGAACTCTGGATCGGCTAGCTCAATTCTCGATGAAATATTTGATGGATAAGTTGACCTCTTGGGGAGTGTAGAACTCTGGATCGGCTAGCTCAATTCTCGATGGAAATGTGATTATCTTTCTTCACATGTGAAAGATTTAGCAGCGTACTGATGTGTCTCTTCACGATCATACGTTCATTCTGGTACCTACTTCCCAGCCGCTCCCACTTTGAAGATAACGGAACTTTTGGACATTCGTCAATGCTGCATTATTATGAATAAATGATGTCAATAGGTCATTAAAGGTGAGCCACTCGTCATATTGTCCAATAAATGTGGGGAGCTCAATAACCTGAAGTGTTACTTGAGGTGTGGGTGTAACACATCATTTTAGCCATTGTGGCCATCTTAATAAACAGAAGAACCACAACGTAAAAACTAAAACATTTTTATTAGAGCACGTTATAAAAATTACAAAATGACTAAAATTTGCATTTAATGCTTACTATAATAAAACACCTCATATCAGTTATTACTATTGATTTACAAGAAGTAAAAGAAACCACAACAAAAAAACTAAACTATTGACTCACGTAACTAAAATTTAAAAATTTACACAAGAAGGGCTTGCTCATTTTAAAGGTTTTTAATTTTTTGTGTGGAAACCGTACAAAATATCAACAAATTATTATAAATTAAAAAAAACTAATATTGTTTGTGACTTTTAGACTAATTTTGCCTTAATCATAAACTTTTGAATATAGATGCATTGTGTTAAATCTCCATATTTTCACCCAATATATCTGTGGTTTATTTATTTTCCCACAATAACGGGACACCCTGTATATTAAAATATTTGTACTTTTTACTTCGACGTAAATATTCGTAAGAAAATGAAATATATATATATGTACTACTAGGAATCTGTTATAATTATATGAATAGCAAATTAACTAATATATAATATAATTACTAACATATAACTGGACTGGACATGTTAAATTTAAGGGGGATTTAACAAATACTCAAAGATTGCACATTAAGGCTCTACAATCTCAACTTGCTGAGAGAATTTCACATGGAGAAGAGAATCTAACTATTAAATATATTCGCGGACATCCTCAGATAGTGAGTAAACAAAAAAACTAGATATCTCACAAGCCTCCTATACAGTTGAAAATACTGGTCACAATAATAGTATCACCCTTTACTATCAAAATGTAAGGGGGCTAAGAACTAAATTAAACAATTTTTATTGTTCATGTTTAACCGAGGAGTTTGAGGTAATTGTCTTAACTGAAACGTGGCTTCATTCCTCAATCGCAGATAATGAATTCATCGACAACCGTTATACTGTTTATCGGACGGACCGCTCCGAAGTAAACAGTTCAAAATCCATCGGAGGAGGAGTATTAATTGGCGTTAGTAACAAGATACCATCATGTCTTATCTTATCTAACAACACACTGGAGTTAGTAATGGTAAAACTCAGTTTTAGTAACAAAACCCTTATTATTTGCTGCTGCTATATTCCACCTGGTTCATCCACCGAGGTCTATGAAAGTCACGTGTCTGCCATTGAGGATGTGATGTCTAACTACCCAACGAGCGAATTTATTCTAGTAGGCGATTTTAATTTACCTCATATCAAATGGGTGTTGGATGAGGAGAGTGCCGGACTTGTACCAACCAACTTAACTTCGGCTTCTGAAATTTTATTTTCCGATGGGATTGGGGCTTTAGGCCTAAATCAATTTAACACAATTACAAATTGCTCTGGTATAATGCTTGACCTTTGTTATGCTAATCTAAAAGCTTTATTGGTCGAAAAATGTGAACCTGTCATTCCTTGTGATAAATACCATCCCCCTTTTAGTGTTAAATTTAATACATGTTATTTTAATATCGCAAATAGTTGTCAAAATTATCAATATGATTTTAAAAATGCCGATTATAATAGAATCAATGGATTTCTTAATAGCATAGATTGGTCGCTGTTATATACTTGTAGTAATGTTAACAATACTCTCTCTATTTTTTATGATGTCATTTATTTTACCATTGACTTATATGTACCAAAAAAACGTTCCAAACTCAGTTCCTTTCCACTATGGTTTTCCAAACTCGCTATTCAACTCATAAAATCTAAAAAAGTTGCACATAGGAAATGGAAAAGAACACGCCACATACTGGATTACAACACGTTTGCAGATCTCAGGACGAAATGTAAGAGTGAAATATTGGCTTCTTACAGAAGATACGCAAATAATGTTGAGAGGTCTATTCCTCATAACATAAAATCATTTTGGTCTTATGTACATAGCAAAAATAAATCTCACGGTATTCCTGTATCTATGAACTATGGTGCAATAAATGCTTCAACAACTACTGATATTTCCAACCTATTTGCTACATATTTTTCAACGGTATATAGGCCTGCCACCATCATGAATTTTCATTTAAAACCAAACAACTCTGTGAATTTAAATACTTTATACATTACACCAGAGAGTATTCCAAGGACTTTAATGTCAATGAAAACCAATAGTAGTACTGGTCCTGATAGGATTCCAACACTATTTTTACAAAGCTGCTGTGATAGCCTAACTTCTCCATTGCATTACATTTTCTCGTTGTCGCTTAATACAGGTGTATTTCCCGATTCTTGGAAGGAATCTTATGTTGTGCCTATACATAAATCCGGTTCTAAGCATAATGTAGAAAACTACAGACCTATTTCAATATTGTCACAATTATCCAAATTATTTGAAAAGCTATTATATGACCAATTGTTTTCCAGTTTTCGTAACATCATTTCAGAATACCAACACGGCTTTTATGCAACTAGGTCTACACAAACAAATTTATTTATATACGCAGACTTTATTTCTAAAGCCCTAGAAGAATGTACTGAAGTCCACTCTATTTACATGGACTTCAGTAAGGCGTTCGATAGTGTCAACCATTCCATTCTCATACATAAATTAAAATCATATGGAGTTCGTGAGCCTCTTTTGAAATGGTTTTCTTCTTACCTGTCAGACAGAAAACAATATGTTAAAATTAAATCCAATATATCAGAACCGTTTGCAGCCACATCTGGGGTACCACAGGGCTCACACATCGGACCTTTGTTGTTCTCCATATTTATCACCGACCTTTCCGATATTCTAAAGTGCCCTCATCTACTTTTCGCGGATGATCTCAAGTTGTACTCTAAAATTAAGACCGCCACTGATTGCCAGCAAATACAGGAGGATATCAATGCAGTACACGACTGGTGTCTGTTGAACGACATGCAGTTAAATATAAGTAAATGCCAATTCATTTCATTCTCCAGAAGTAAGAATCCTGTTACTTTCCAGTACATATTAGATAGACACATCCTAGGTAGAGTGACATCGGTGCGTGATTTAGGGGTTACTTTTGATTCTAAATTGTCATTCAACTTGCATATTGATCACATTATCAATAAGGCAAGTAAAGCCTTAGGCTTTATAAAACGTTGCTCCACTGATATGAGTAATGTACGCACACTAGTCGTTCTTTATAATTCGCTTGTACGATCGCACTTAGAATATTGTCGATTTATCTGGTCTCCTTCATATTCTACACACATAAGAAGATTGGAATCAGTGCAGAATAAGTTTTTTAAATTCATGTCGTATAAATTGAATCGTATTGGTATTCATTTATCAATGGAGCAAATTGGTTTATATCTCGGTTTAACTTCCCTCAAACAACGCAGCAGAATGATGGAAATGTGTTTCTTATTTAAAATTATAAATAATTTAATTGATTCCATTCCAGTACTAGGTCTTATAGATTTCCACGTTCCTTTAAAAGCAGTGAGAAATACACAATTTTTACATAATATATTCTGTAGGACTACACATGGCTTGCATAGCGCCCTTTCACGGATGGTACGGTCATGCAATGAAATTTGGAATCACATTGATTTTATTGGTGTATCATACAATTCGTTTAGGCTTCAGCTCAAAAAACTGTTACTTAAACCTAATTACGCTTAGTTAATTTTTAGTTGTAGTGTTTGAATATTATGTATGATTTTATGTCAGCGCAAATTGTAGCGTTTGTATTTGTAATTATTAATGTATTTGTGTTTATATTTGTAAAATCATGTTAAATGGCTTGTCCGTTAATATAATAAAATAAATAAATAAATAACGATACACTTTATTATTTGAAATTCTGATTAATAGTTGAAAAAATTAATTTTAATAAAATTTCACAATTGCAACTTAAAAACAGTAATTAAATTAAAATTAATTAATAACGAATCAATATGGCGGTCAATGTATTAATTAAGTTTATTAATATCCCATAGCAATAACATAATATATTAAATATTAAATCTGAATGGATGCTGAAAATATAATAAAGTAGTACCTTATTTACTTAATATAATTTTATTATTTTTGAAGTCATTACTTGCTAGCAATTTTTTCGGCGCCGGAGGCAGCGCCTTAATTAAATTTCTAAAATAATTTTCCATTCATATTTTAATTATTTCTTAATTACAGCGTCGCCTCATACCACGATCAAATCGTTGCGGCCAATTTTCCGGTCCGGATTGTTTTTCCATTTATACTTATAAACAATTAAATAAATTACTTCAAACAACATTATTGCGGCACGTTCAAGTAGTTTATTGTGCAAAGCATTTTTATTTAATTGGTGTGTTTATAAGAACGCGTTATTTCGATAAGGTAGACTGTAGATACGGTTTTCAGTCAATTTTAATATGTTTCTTTTAATATGTATTTATGCAAATTGCAACTGACTTACTAGGAATATTCGGGTAAATTATGCGATTGTATTTAAATATTTTTTTCTAACTTTCGGGTATTTTATTATAAAATATGAAATTTTATTTTTTAATTTTTTATGACAATAATTAATAAAAGTAAAGTCAATATGTTATACTCGAAAACAGCTGTTAAAATATACAAAATGATCTGCCGTCCACTTCTTGACTATGGTTGTGCCCTCTATACCAATCCCAGCATACCGTAATATTGAAGTTAGCGAGCGAGCATCCCTCCGTACCCTAACCAAACTCCGACATCCTCTTAATCCTTTACACCAGAGGCGTCCAAACTTTTTGCTGCGAGGGCCAGTTTGGTATTTAAATTCATTAGCGGGGGCCAAGCATTGTAAATATATGAATTAAAAAACCTTATTACAAGTAAAGCAGCATTGAATTTTATTTTTTATAGTAAATTACAGATATAACAATATTAAACAAACATGTCTAAATGATATTATTATAAAATTATTTCATGCAATTTTTAATGGGAATGGTGGAACTGGGTTTTTTCCTGGAGAGTTTCTTCAAAGTTGGGATTCAAATCGGAAACACCAATTATTAGCAATGATTGCAAATGATCATCCGATAAATTTGCCCTATATTTAGATTTCAGATACTTCATCCTGGAAAAAGTTTGTTCGCACATATAGGTAGTGCCATACATAGAAATAAATTTACCAGCCAATTGCTTTAAATTTGGAAACTCTTTTGCGTCCAAAAATTTGTAAAAATCGATCAAGTTTCTTTCCTCATATGGATTTTGAAACAGCCGAATTTCCCTTGAATTTATTTGAAGATCAGAAAAACGCTTTTGAAATTCTAGTTTTAAATCCGCGATTACTTTTACTGCAAATATGGTGGGAAATCTTTCGTCAGTTTCTGTACAAAATTTTTCACAGCACGTGAAATGGGAAAAATTACATTCATTCATATGACTTTCGAGCAATATCAGCTTGGCTCTGAATGCTTTGATTTGCTCGAATAAATCACAAATTAAGTTGTTTTTACCTTGGAGCTTTAAATTCAAGTTATTTACGTGTGTCACGACATCTGCAAAAATTGCCAACTTCCAGAGCCACTCTGCATCCGATAAAAGCGGTTCAGGGTGATTCTTTTCCGCAAGAAAAATTTTAATTTCCTTTCTGAGCTTGAAGAACTGCAATAACACTTTTCCACAGCTAAGCCACCGAACTGCTGTATAATACGACAAGTCAACAGACTCAGATTCAATTTCTTCGAAGAAAGATCGAAATTGGCTAATTGAGTGCACGTGTTCGAATAAAGTTTACGACAGAAACAACTGGTTTCAAAACGCAGCTCATGTCGACATGTTTTACAGATAGGGCTTGTTGGTGGATGATACAGTGCAGAAAAATTGGTACGGTTGCTCCTGCGCTTTCACAAGCTTTTCTTATTAGCCCAACCACCCCAATATTTGCACCAGACATGTTTCTTCCTCCATCAATTGTCACACCTTGGAGTCGATTCCAGTCCAAGTTATATTTGGTCAATGTCTGTTTTAGTTCCTTAAAAATATCTGCTCCAGTGTCATGCATGCTGTTAACCAATGCTAATTCTTGGGTGACATTAAGATCGTCGTCAACTCCACGAACAAATATTAAAGGTTGTGAGGTGTCACTAACGTCGGTCGATTTATCCATCGCGATAGAATAGTGAGTGAAACGATGTGCTTTCCCAGAAATCTGGTGGAGTATATTATTGCCAATATCGTCAATTCGACGAGCAACAGTATTTCGAGAAAGACTTATCGTTTTGATAAGTCCATCATACACTCTTTAACGATGTTTCCATCCATAAAGGGTTTCCCTTTTTTCGCCAACAAATAAGCAACTTTCATGCTAACTAAAGTCAAGGATTCATTTTCCGACTTTGCCTTCCTAAATAAATTTTGCTGAGAAGACAAACTACGACTAATTTTTTCAAATTTTTCAGTACGCTGCTTGTCCTTAAATTGTGAGTAAGCTGAAGCATGTTTTGTTTCATAATGTCGACGTAAATTATATTCCTTCATTACAGCAACAGTGTCATTGCAAATTACACATATAGCTTTGCCATTCTTTGACTGCGATTGCACAAAGAAATATTTGAATCCCCATTCTTCTTTAAAAACGCGGCACTCGTCATTTACTTTTCTTCTTTTTGTTTCCATGTTCAACTTTAAAAAATAATATTAACATAATAATTAAGTTATAATATATTAAATATAAATCTAAACATACCAATTTGCAATATATCAACTGTAAAGAATGTAAATAAGCTCCGCGGCCGACGAATTTTTCGTTTGTCGTGGACAATCTCGTAGCTTTGCAGGCACTGCAGTTGAGTGCAGTCTGCCGCTCCGCGCCGCCTACGTACAGTCAGAGTACAAAATCATTCATGTAGTCGAGCGGCCGAGTCGTATCGCAGAATACAGAAAAAACTTGAATACCAGACTGTACTTTTTCGAGCGTGATACCGTGCTCATTCTAACCGAATGCGCTCTTCATCTGCACGAGATCTAATACCGACGCGCCACGCTACATTTATATTTTACGAAATTTTTCAAAATCCTTGGTGGGCCGGATAAAATCACCTGCCGGGCCGGGTTTGGCCCGCGGGCCGTAGTTTGGACACCTCTGCTTTACACAATCCATCTATTCAGCTTCTCTATGATACCACTTTAGTTATCCCTATCCTAGAATGCCTTCGATTCCTATCAGAAAAATTCTCCAAAAATCCTTTCAAATTCCATATATTATCCCAATATCTTCCTAGAAACCCTAGTACAGGGTGGACCAAAAGTCCGTTTAAAGTTGAATCAATAGCTGCAACGAGCAGAGACGACGGGGTGGGGCGAAGGGGTTACGAAGCGCAAGAGCGGTCAATGGGAATTCAGTACCATGGCGTCGTTTAGCAATAAATAACGTGCCTTCTGTGTACTGTAGCGCAACGAAAATTTTGCGCTGATTACAACATACGGCGTAAAAATGAAGCTCCATCGATTCAATTGATTCGAAAATGGGTACAGTAGTTCGAGGAGACAGGTTCAACAATGAATCAACCACGATCCGGCCGACCTAGAACATCAAGAGATCCCGAAAACGTCGAGCGTGTAAGAGAGTCTATTCGTGAAAATCATTAACTCTCTACTCGAAAGCGGTCTAATGCCTTAGGTGTGCCCAGAACATCTTTGACTCGTATTCTTCACAAAGATTTACTTTTACATTCGTACAAAAAACAAATTAGAGAGAGTAGATAGGTTCAACATTTTTTTTTATCAGACAAAAATGTAGGTATTGGATGACACTAATCCTAAATTGAAAACCTCTGCATTCACCCAAGGTTACTGTATGGGCAGTTTTGTCAGCAAGAGGCATTATTGGTCGATACAGTTTTGAAGATCGCTGAAGAAATGCTGTTACAGTGAGTGGATACAGAGCGGTATATTGCCATGATACAGAATTTTTTTTCATCAGCGCTACAGGATTTCGATGTTTCTAATCAATGATCGTGGTTTCAGCAAAATGGGGCAACATGCCACACTTCCAACGACTCATTAAGTGATGTTCGCGAAATTTTTGGACAAAAGGTGATATCCAAAAAAGATGCTATTAACTGGCCACCTCGTAGCCTGGACTTATCCCCAGTGGACTTTTTTCTTTGGGGATACCTTAAAAAGTAAAGTTTTAAACAGCAACCCAGTGGCCCTAGAGGAATTAAAGGAAAATATTCGAGAGGAAATGCAAAACATTTCACGAAACACTTGTAAAGCCGTCATTGAAAATTTCCGCTCCAGGTTGCAGCAGTGTCAAAATAGTCACAGATCACATATGGATGATGTAATTTTTAATAAATAAAATTCCTATTTGTGTACTTTAATAATAAATAGAAAGTTTTTATATCACATATCTAGTTAGTTTCTTTAAATCATCATTTGAAATGTAAACGAACTTTTGGTCCACCCAGTATAAACCCTGGTTCGTTAATAAAATGATCTATAATGTTATGTTGATAGCTGTTATTAATTGCTAATGATTTAATTGTTTTTATTTCATTTGTTTACCCTGTGGCAGTTAGTGGGATCGATCTGGCTCCGAAAATCGTTGCATTAAATGCAAAAAGATTATATTTTAGCGTAGTCGTCATTGTACTGAAATTGATGTGTCTGCAATTGTAGGTTTTCTGTAAATTTCGAAGATAAATTTATTTTTAATTGCTTTTGTAATTGACCAATTTAAAATTTTTATATTGTTATTAACTTCTTGTTCGAAAATTACAGACGACTACTGGCTTTTTGTAGAAAAAAAAAGATGCTCCAGGAAAAGAAATTTGGCTCAAATAAGGAACATGGGGCTTATTTTTTAGAGCAAAACAAATGTTTTACATAAAGGGTTTCGAAAAGTTAGAGGAGCGTTTGAATGTATCACTCTTGAAAAATCTTAGTTAGACCGGAGACTTATTGAGTGATGTGTTATATAATATATAATAACT
This sequence comes from Ontholestes murinus, assembly GCA_963969525.1. Lineage (NCBI taxonomy): Eukaryota > Metazoa > Arthropoda > Insecta > Coleoptera > Staphylinidae > Ontholestes > Ontholestes murinus. The sequence goes on from OZ018390.1 coordinate 35,346,215, forward strand.
GATGTAGCTACTGAAATATTTTACATTCATTATTAAATTGATTTAGTATTCAATTTACAAACGCTTAAGGATATAAATATATTTATAAGGTGTTGTTGCCAAAGGTGCGTTCAAACTAACGCAACGTTGCCAGACTACAAAAAAGTATCCGTAAAACAGATGGAAAATTGTTAAAATACAAAATTAAACAAAAAACGAGACATAGAGCAAAAAAAGAAAAGAAAAGAAGGTGAAGAAGAAAATAACGAGATACATGAGCAAGATATATACGCATCAAGCAAGAAAGTAATTAGATCTAAAGAATACAAACAAAGACACAAAGGAAGGAAGATTTACAGACACACAGCAGATTTACAGCACACAAAGATAAGGATGAGATGGAGGAACTATAATGGATGATAACAGAAATGATAACAGAGATTAAAAAAAGAGATAAAAAACTAAACGAGGAGATAATGAAGAGAGAAGAAGCATGGAAAGTAGAGAAAGAGGGAATCATTACAAGGATAGATAAATTAGAGAAAACACTAGAAATTCACAAAAAAGAAAGAAAAAAGAACAATATTATTATCACAGGAATAACAATAAATACTAAAGAGGAAGCTTGAAACAGCAACAACTATTGCCAAAATAGAAACATGGAAAACTAAACAAGAAATTATGAGACAAAATTAAAAACGAAAAAGGACAAAAACTATTCATTGAAAATGATCTAACAACAACAATTTGGTTGATTGAGTTACTTGAAGATAATAATAACTTTGATTAAAACGCTTAGAACCTTTCTTCAATATTTTATTTTTATCCAGATGCACATTTCGGACACTAAGTGTCCATTATCAATCTGGATAAAAATAAAATATTGAAGAAAGGTTCTAAGTGTTTTAATCAAAGTTAACAAGAACAATTCGTACAAAAGGAACTAAGAAGTAATGCAAAAGATCAAAGGGCTAAAGAAAATACAGCGTTAGTAAAATATCGTAAAATAACTTTTTCTACTCCCATAGTAGTAAGTAGGCAATAACGCAATAGTTTGTTGATTAGTAACCATGGCATTATGATACATGCACGTAATGAAGAAAAAACTAGCACGTAATATATTACGTAACCCTTATTATTACAAAATTCAAATCAAGTAGCCTAGACAAATGAATTTGACATGTATCGTTGTTGACATTGACGTTATTTTGGTTTAATTATTATTAATAATTCATTTATTCATTGTTAAAATGAGTAAAAGTGACTCCACAGAAGAAATTGTTGGAGCTCCACCAGAAATTAGGGAACTAGCAGAACATACCGCAGCGGATCTTCTCCCGGAAAAATCCAAAGGGCGTTATGAAGTGGTTTACGGTAAATTCATGGATTGGCGTATGAATAGTGTTCAGTCTTTTTCGGAAAATGTGTTAATAGCCTATTTTGGGGAAATAAGTAAGAAATACAATCCTTCATCTCTTTGGGCAATGTATTCGATGCTGCGAAGTGTTTTAATAGTGAAACATAACCTCAACATTGCAAAGTATTCCAAATTATAATTAATGGGAGTAGAAAAAGTATAGTACACAACTCGAGGTGTAAGTCACTTACGTACTTGTGGAATTACTGCACTCGCCTAACGGCTCGTGCGCAACTTTTTCCACTCGTACGTAATATATGACTTACACCTCTCGTTATGTAATATACTATTAAATATACCTGGAACAAAGCGGAAGATGGAATAGTAGAAACAGGGGCCCACACAAAAAAAACAGGAAATAATAATGACAACGCATGACAAAGGAATAAAAATGGACACTTAAAGTAAAAAAAAATCAAGATCAAAATAATAAATTACACATGCAATATTAGAACATTGCTGAAAAGTACAAAACAGATGTAACGGCAGTACAAGAAACAAGATGGGAGGGAACTGGAGAAATAAACAAAGATAAATACACATTCACATTCACAGTGGAGAGGAAAAGAGAGGCGGGAACCGAGTGGGATTTTATGTGACAAAAAATCTAAAGGACAACTTAAAGTTCACGCCAATAAATGGTAGTATAGCTACTCTTAGATTACAATTCAACCACTGTATTGTAACAATAGTAAACATCTATGCGCCCACAGAAACAACCACACAAGAAGAGAAAGAATTTTTTTACAATCTGCGAAAACATACCAAAGAGTGACGAAATAATATTACTAAAAGAAGTGGTGGGAAATGGAATAAGTACAATCCATACAAAATAATGTACACAAATTATGCTCATTAGCTGGGGCACTAAAAATGAAGCTACTAACAACTAAATTCGAACACCCAATACAACATAAAATTACATGGAGACACCCGACCGGAAACATAAACAATCAAATTGATCATATGGCTGCCATGAAGAAAGTAAGTAAGAAAACAACTCATACTAGAACATATAGAGGGTCACAAAAATACCACTATTTAGTGATAGCATAAATAACAATACAAAAAATACCACGAAAATATAGTACTAAAAATACAAAGAAATGGGACATAGAAAACGAACCAGAAACGAGAAAAACGTACGAAAAAATCCATTGCAAACATTATGAGAAAGTAGCCAGTTAATACCGACGATATTGATTGCCAATGGATAAAAAACAAGGTAATAAATACGAAGAAGAAATATTAGGTAAAAAAGAGAGAGAATATAGGAACAAATTTTGGTACCATAAAGAGTACGAAGGCTAGGATAATAAAAAATAAAGCCAGAATTAAATGGATAAACATGAACAAAGAAAAAATAGGAATGAATATGAAAAGAAACAAGACATTATATAAATCATAAAAAGAGGGAAACAGTGAACAAATATTTCGACGATATTGAAAATGACGGACGGAAATTTTAACAGCTTAAATACTAAACCAAAGTACCAAATAAAAGTAATAAAAGATAAGAATGGGAAATTAGAAAACGAGCCCGAACAAATTGGAAGCATCTGGAATGACTACTATAAGGAAATGCTAAATGAAACAGAACAACAAGAAGTAAACATAATACAAACACGCGAATAGGACGTAGAGAAAGACTGCCCAACACCAGACGAGGTACGAGAAGAGTTAAAGAGGTTACTGAACAGAAAAGCACCAGTATAAGACTAAATTGAGGCAGAACTATTAAAGGATGCGGAACAAAAAATACATTTACTAATAGAAAAAAGCTGGAGAGAGTACAAAAAACCAGAAGAATTGAATACAGAACTAATAACACCAATCCATAAAAGAGGAAGCAGCGAAATTTGCAACACTGCTGAACGTAATATAGAAATTTTTCGCAAGTCTAATTAACAAAAGATTGAAAGCATTCGCCAAGAAAACATTGGGTGAGTATCAGAACGGTTTTAGAACAGGGCAATCTACAATTAGTGCTATACACACAATAGATTTATTTATTTATTTATTTATTAATATCTTTGTACTCCTTTCTCACAAAAAATACAAAATATATATTATAATAAATGAAAATATACACACAATTTTAGTCGAAAGGAGAACGGGCGGAGTTCTCTTCATCAAAAGATCTTCCACTCAAACCCATGATTGTACACCATCAATGCTGCTTGGAATACCTTCTGCAGTATCTATTTCTATTTTTTATGCTTGAATGTAGCATATTTTAGTCTTTTATAAGACGTATTTTAATGACATGTTGTCACTGTCAATTTATTTATTTAAATCAGATAATAGAAAAGCATAGGAAATATGATAAGGAATTCCATGTTATCTTCATTGATTTCAAATGTGCATTCGATACAATAAAAAGAACAAAACTGTTAGAAGTACTGGATATGTTAGAAATACCACTAAAACTCAAGATAATGACACAAAAAATTGCCAGGGCCAAAATAAAATTCCAGGTTGTGACAACCGAAGCATTCGCAACAAATAAAGGAGTAAAGTAAGGCAATATCCCCAACCCTACTCGAAGGGCATAATGAGAGAAACTAACATGCATAATAAAAACACCGTGACAGGTAACACACAAGCAATAGCTTTACGCAGATGATAGAGCAATCGTAGCAAACTCTGAAAAATAACTAATTAAAGCTATAAATAAATTTACAATAGTAGCAAAAAAACTAAAGATAATTCATGCATCGATAACCGAGGCTGCAGATACCCACATTCCTAGGATCAAAATGACAGAACGCAAACATCAATCTGCATGGTGGAACAGAGAATATCAATTAGCAGTTGACGGAGGACGGAGGATCTTGCTACAATTATGTAAGTGCCAAACGACAAGGGAAAACCTTCAAGAAGCTAGAAGACAAGCTCTAACTAAACGGCTACTTAAAGCCAAAGCTAAAGAGAGTTGGATAAAATATTGTAATAACATTAATAAAGACACGCCTATTAAGCAGATTTTGACACAGGCTAAATCAATCGAAGGGAAAATACACCATCACACAACACACCACACATAATAATAGAACCATATTGTGCCCACAAGTATCCCTACCAAAGATGCAGAAGAAGGACAGGATCATTTTCTCTCCAAACCGTGCAACATGAATTAGAATTAGAACATGCAATTAGCTGCAAGAAATCAACAGCTCCCGGTATTGATAGAATCACAAATAGTATGATACAATATCTCCCATTGAACGCTAAAGCTTAGCTGCTCCAAGTATATAACTCTTGGTTGATCAACAGTGAATACTTCAAAGAGTGAACTTCTGTTGCTATCCCTATATTGGAACCAATTAAAGACAAAAATAGAGTAACCTCGTATCACCCTATCTCTGTCAATGCTTACCAAAACATTTGAAAAGATGATTGATTAAAAATAGACTGGAATGGTGGCTGGAATTTCATAATAAGCTACCAGCCAGACAGTATGGTTTCCGGAAGAACATAGGTACCTTGGAGGCGGTCAACGATCTCATCGCCAACATACAAAACTCATTTGCAACAAACAGTTATCATCCATGCCTTTTCGTAGATATACAAGGAGTATATGATAGTGTGAACCTCGATATTCTGTAAAACAAAATGACCCAAATAGGTATATCAACATAACATTACATAACATTAATTAAAAACCGAGCTCATTATATGTTAAACGACCACGGCACCCCTGTGGGTCCAAGAATATCTTCGAAAGGGTTACCGCAAGGTGCTGTTCTAGCTCCATTGTTATTTAATATATATACAGCTGATATACATACTTTGATGGGAGACAAGATAACGTGTATTCAATATGCGGACGATCTGGTTTTACATATATCATGTTCTACATTTGATAAATCTAAGCAAACTCTTAGAATCGCAGTTCTTAAACTAAAACAATATATACAGCAGAATGGTTTTACAATTTTGACCGAAAAATCTAGCATACTAATGTGTCCAAGGCATCATCCAAAAGATAAAAGCCACGTAGCACTTGATGAAATCAAACTCGCTGTAATTAAACAATACAAATACCTAGGAATTGTCCTTGATTTAAAACTTTCATGGAAAAATCATATAGAATACTACGAGATGTGAAAAATGATTTAATATTATGACAGCGATATGTAGTAAATAAGCAGAAACGTATATAGGTATAATGTTTGACCGGATAAGGTCTCTGCTGGATTGCGGATCAATAGTATATGGAGCAGTCATTTCCTAAAAAAATGATACAATCCAGTACCAAGCACTTAGAATAGCTTCTAGTGCAATGATATCCATGCCAAAACACGTACTACTCGCTGAATGTAATGAGCCTCCGCTATATCTCAGACGTTAATATCTACTATCAAAAAAATAAAGTACACATCATTTAATAAACAACTATTAATTAACAATATAGCAAAACTTAACACTGAAGTCTTAACTAATAAAAATTTCCTCCTATGGCTAAAGCGTTCTCCGATATAACTGAATAGGAAATCAAGATCAAAAAATATGACAAACCATATGAGTTTAATTTCGATTACAATATTAACTGCTGTAAGGTCTTCTCCGTCTATCCGGAATACTGCTCCACTTACAGGTTAAATAACATAATATTAAGCCATATATTCTCCATCAAATATCCCAATTGCTTGTATATCTATACGGATGTATCAAGTGAGGATACAGGTTTTTCATTCGTAGTGCCTAAAATTGATTATATACAATACATGATTACTTAATAAACAAATATGTAATCCTCGAAATTAAAATTGTTCTAAAACAGTGTAAAAGTGAAAATATTAGTGTTAACTTCATTTGGACCAAAGGGCACTTCAAAATCTCTTGCAATGAAGAAGCAGACTTTTGGGCTAAAATTGTTGTGCAGTCAGTAGATGTCCACTCCGAAATACCCATTCCCACAACAGATTACTACAGCAAATATAAATAAAATATAAAGTCATTATGGGAAGAGGAATGGATGAATACGCCGCCCACCAATTATAAATATATACACCTGAGACAAAAGCAATATACACTATAATTCACTACCACGTTCTTTGGCGTCAACAATATTTAGAATTAAATATAACCATGGATCATTCCCTACCCATTTATATAAAATAGGTCTAAAAGAAGACAGATACTGTGAATGTGGAGAAGTTGGTGATTTAAATCACATCTTCTAAGGATGCGAAAATAACCAAACATATATTAAAGAATTCATTAAGTCTGTTTCCACAACACAGAATTAATAAAAGCAAACACAAATTCCACGTCACCAAATTCAACTATTTAGGTGTTACAATAGTAACGGCTATAGAGAGAATAAAAGAAAGACTCATAAAAGGATACTAAACGTATGGGAGGAATTAATAAGTATTAAAAAGCAAAAATATAACCAAATCAACAAATACATAAAACTTTTATACTACCAGTCACAACGTATGGAATGGCCAAAACTACAAGAAAGAAACCAAACATAACACATACAGGAGACCAATAAAGAAATAAAAGAAGAAAGGGGAAAATATAACAAAACAAATAAAATCGCAACGACTAAAATGGACAGGAAATATAATGAGAAGGAAAAACACCGCTGTTATCAAACTAATAACACATTGGAGCTCAATAGGTAAAAAAAGAAGAGGAAAACCAAAAAAACCGTCTATATCTACCAAGCTGACAGAAAGAAATAGAAGAAGACACACAGGCAATGGGAATTAGAAATTCGAAAGAAGCATGCAGAAACAGAAAAGAATGGAAATAAATAACCAACGCAGCCAAAACACACGAGAACGTATGAAGCCAGCAAGATAGGAAGAAGAGCAATAATCCACTTCAGAAAATTGATTTATAATTACGCTAAAGCGTAGCCATAATTTTTTCAAGATTGAACGGCTTGATGATGATGATATTTCCACGATGGCTATCTCCAGATCTCTTCAGAAATTTCGTATCACCACTTCTAAATAATCCACGCACATGCAAGTTGTATTGAATGGAATATCGTGGAAATGATTAATTGTAAATACGACACTAAATATTAACAAATTAAAAACTTTTTTATGTGATTAAAATATTATATTAGTGTATATTATCTAAAATGAAAAATAGCTTTTTGTCCAAATATGTTGTTTAATTTTTGATTTAGCGAGTATATTCAAAACAAAAGAATGTTGTTTGTGAGAATAAATAATATTAAAGATAAAGGAATATAATTTAAAGTCAAAATTCCTTATAAATGTTTAGAAATAGTGATAATATTAAAATAGTAATAAAACGCAATATTCGTTGGCTAAAATATTATTCCAGAGATTTTTTGCATACATTGGCGATGTTCAAATAAAACTTCAGTAAAAATTAAATTGCTGATTTTGTAGAGCTTAATAGCCAATAGGTTAAATTTTATTATTAAACTTACACAAGCCTTTTGATCAGGTATCAGTAGAAGACTCAGAGAACATTAGGGTGCATCGAGATGGCGCGGAAAATAGCTGTTTTAAATTCGTGACAGATAGATGCTAAGTATAATTAAGATGGGGGCTCTAGAATAAAACATATTCACAAAGTGAGCCGTTAGCAAAATAAAGTTGAGAAATTATGTTCTATAGGTTATTCATTTTTCGCTGCAAGTTCTTCTCCTAAGTGGATTTAAAAATCTTTGCGGTTTATATTTTCATATGTCGTTTAATTATACGGAAAAGATGCATTTATGTCGGCAAATTGGGTCAGTCATTTCAACCCTAAATATTTGCTATTATAAAACTTAATGGTTTCTCGAAGGCGTTTATTGCTTTCCCACCATTATAAATTTATACCTTGACAGTTCTGTAGTTCCAACTAATTAAGTTATGCAAAATCTCTATTTTCAGGCAAATCGTTTAAAAAAAAAAAATTAATAAAATTTGAAACGGTCTAATTTTATATTTTTCTAAGTGCGGAAAGCCACGCACAACATGTTCGCTGGTCACAAGAGTCCAACATTCTATGCCAAACTTATCTGTCCTAATCAGCATGTATTGGGTAGCTTTCGTTGGGGAGACCTGATCATTTATTGTGATATTTGCAGTTGGCTTTTAACAGTTTTGATGGTTTTCTATTAATACGTTCTTCATACTAAAGCAAAGTTATCCAAAACTTTGGTTGGTTGGCAACGCAAACATACTAGTATTTTCAATTTAAAATTCGTCTTCTGACACCTTTTAGTAGAAGTGTTAAAATTTTGTAGTTGGGATTTTATAGCATAAATAACCAAAAATAATTTACATAAATCATGAAGTATTAAAAATATGTTAATGTGTGTTATATCTATAATTAATACCCACAACAATAGTATAGAAGTCATCACTAGTAAATATAGCAATAGAATTTACTAAAAACCGAAACAATAATTATAAAAAATATATAAGATGCAAGGTAATGCATAAAATCTACGATATTATAAAAGAAAGTTATGAGTCTGTAATATAGGTTATGAAGATATATGACATTAGAAGTAGGTCATAGCCATTCGCCCATGAGAAACCACAAATTTATTTAAGTGCTGCATTTTTCCATTTAGGGTGGTATAACTAAAGTAAATTATTTATTGGGATTATTATTAACAAAAAATTATATATAATAACTTGTTATTAAGTGAAAATGTTGATATTTTTGAAGAAACATACTTTTATTGAAATAAATATTTATCGTAAATAAAATTGCTGTAAATTGATTAAATAAACAGTTGCATTATATAATTAAGTAAAATGATTGTAGAAGTAATTTACTTTAGGCAAAACACTTTAAAAATATTGACCCAGAATCAGGGAATACATTTTAAATTTCATTGTCTTCAATTGTTCATATTGATGAGTGATAATGTTTATAAACGTGGGGACGTCAGAGATATATATCTGTAGACACAAAGATACCGTAGAAAGTCGAGGGGCTAGAGTTGGCTGGGGGTGTTTTCCGTGTGCGGGAGGGCGAATTGCACGAATGTAAATAGTGTTTTTGTGATATCTTTTTAACGCGCGCGCTCTCTCCCTCTTTCTCTCTCTTTCTCCTTATCCCCGGTATTCATTTATTTCTTTGCCGGCGTCCGTCTTTTGTCTCGGCCCGAACAAAACACAGCCTTAACTACCTTTTGTCCAAGTGTCACTTTCTTTTGTTTTGTTCCACTTCTCGTAAAAGTTTAATGTTAAGAAGTGCTCCTCTTTCTACCTATCGCCGTCGCGGCGCACAGCACCCATCCGTTTTTTTTACGATTACTGGAGCTTACATTTTTATCGTCCGACTTTATCGCTTTAAAGTTCAAAATGCGTATTCGAACGTTCTAATTTTATACGCACTTGAAAATTGCAATTAGTATTTTTTTATATCCAGTTATTCATAAAACGCCACGATTTAAATTTTAGCAGTGTTTTATAAATTAGATTACGTAAAAATATTAGAGGGAAATGTATAAATTATATATCTTATATCTACCATGCTGACAACAGCACTTAAAAAGTATAACTTAAAATGGTAAAAGAAGATTTGAATAGAAGAAAATATAGAAGATTTATGATGTTGACGAGCATACTTCTGCCTCATCATCCTGGAAAATAGAGGGTTCGAGTAGAAGAACTCAATCAACTGTGAACACCGCCCGTGTTTCTTTCGCCCAAATTTTATGTATGTTTCATTTTTAAGTTATTATATTTATTATGCAAGATTCAAGAAAGAAAACGCATGACAAATAAATAAATACATTATATTATCAGATCTGAACTTCTAATCACAAACAAAATTACACAAACTAATTAACGGTCAATCGGATTCTAGTGAACTATTAAATCAAATATCATTTGATATTTATGTAAAGAGTAATTTCGTGCATCTAATGATCTTCTGTGCAATATTTCATTGCATAAAATTGCCTATGATATTGATGTTGAAGTGTTAATGGAACACATTTAACCATGAATAAAAACATTTATGACTAGAAAAGAGGCAACTATACTTCTGTTAATAATGCTCTTGCTGATGTGCATTGTAGATAAGAATCTAGATAGTGCTCTTGAAATTTTTATAAAATATTATCAGATCTATTTGAAAGGTATGTTTCCGTGAAAACTATTTTTAGTTAGCGATACCCAAAATTGTATACCCGCAACTATGCATAATGAAGACATGACGTAGCTATCGCTTTCGCGTCAATTTTCTCTTCTTCTTATTGTTTAAATATAACTGACATCCCTATTCAATTTTGATACTCAGGTTAATTCTTTGTCATGTTTGTATATTAATTTGGAAGACGTGTTTAATGAAATTTTAAAATTGTCTAATAACTTTAATTGTGGTCCAAATAGTATTTCAGGTAATTTTTATTATAATTGTGCATATACTCTTTCTAAGCCTATTCACTGACCATTTGAACAGTCAGTATTTAAAACGGTATATCATTGTAGATAAACATCATGGATTTCTTAATGGCAGATTTTCTGTCTCAAATCTTTTATGTTATGAGAATTGTATTTTAAAACGTTTTTTCTGAGCATAAACAAGTCGATGCTGTTTATATCGATTTTACTAAGGTGTTTGACCATGTGGACTACAACATATCAATTGCTAAGTTGAATGCTTTTGGTTTTTCAGCTCAAATAATTGACTGGCTATATTTATTTTTAATATACCTCTATGATATTGTTAAACTTACTAACGACACGTTTTTTGAAATCGATGTTCAGACGTTTCTCAGGGCACTCATGTTGGTCCTGTATTGTTTTTGTTATTTGTTAATGATTTGTGTAAGTATTGTAAATCTTAAATGTTTGCGGATGACTTAAAATTATTTCATTCTATTGATAACATTGGTAGTTGTTTCGAACTGCAACATGATTTAAATATATTATTTGAGTGGTATTTAAAGAACAATTTACTTTTGAACATATTCAAATGTCATTCAATCTCATTTTCAAGAAAAATAGTGTAACTATTTTTGACTACTCAATTATCCTAGAGCCGTTGGATAAAGTTCTTAGTATTTAAGATTTAGAGGTTATGTTCGATTTCAAATTGTCCTTTAAAGATCATATTAATTGATATTAGTGTTTATTTTTAGAAATAGATACAGTTTTAAACCATACGCTCTCTGAGAACTCTTTATATCAGTTTAGTAAAATCAAATTTGGAATATGCATCTGTTATTTTCCTCAGTACAAATGTCACATATTAGCGCTAGAGAAAGTTCAGCGTAAGTTTTTTCATTTGTACCGTCAATTTTATGATACTGGTATTTTATTTCCTAATTATGCATTCGCTTTAACTTGGATTCTTCAAAATTCCGTAAAATTATGTTGAATTTGTGTTTTCTACATAAATATAAAATTTAAGTATTTTAATAAACTGTACTTAAAAAAAAATCCTTAAACAGGTCAGTGACTTCAATATCCTTTAATTTGTCTTTAGGTAAATTCTTCTTCGTCAACAAATTATACCATAGGTCAAGTCTTTAATACCAGTTTCCGTCATGTAAAATGGATGTAATTTTGTTAAAGCAAAAGTTGGTGTATTTTTTTGGGAAAATCGAATATTTAACGATGACGTAAATGAATCAAGATAAGAAAAAATAAGTGAACGTCGCTAGTATTCATTATCATTATCTGATGGAGGATTGCTTCTGTGTTTTTGCTTTTGAGCAAAACGTGGGACAGAAAATTCTATTTCCAATTCCATTGAAATATCTTGCGTTTTTTTGAGTAATTGGTCAGTGATTCGATCTGCTTCTTGACGGTCTCTTATCAGTACTTCAAGTATTCTTAGAATGTGTTCTCCTGCAGCAATCAAATACATGGTCTTTGATTGCAAGGCGTTAACTACTGATTCCAACACTGCGGAGTATTTTGCTATTGTAACTAATGCAACGATAAACACTAGTTTTGTAACTGTTGAATGAATTCTAAAATGCAGATTTTCTTGTAGCATAGTTTCCTTCTGTGGATTATTTTTCTAGCAATTTTACAAGCTCTGGGAAATTTTCAGAAAATATTCGGAATGATTTTATTTTTCTGACCATTTTGTCTGACACATTCGTGATCAATTGGAAGCGTATTTCCTATGAGTAGTCGATTCTCTGAAAAAAATTATTGTGTTCTTTATAGTGGCAATAGTATTTCTAATTTCCGGTATCTCCTTTGAATCGTTCACAACAAGATTTAGTTTGTGGCTTGAGCAATGAAAATATAATGCTCGAGAATATTTCTTCCTTAAAATTGCTTGTACACCGCCCTCTTTGCCTGCCATTGTAAAGCAGCCATCGAAGCCCAATCCTCCGTAATATTCTGGTGATGGATTACAGCTAATCAAAAATTTGTCAATTGCTTCAGCGATTACCTTTGGTTCCACAAACCTACATATTCTTCTCGGATTATCCCTTTGCATTCATCGAAGAACCGCAAGTCAATTGATAGCTGTTCTTTCCCAGTTATGTCCGTTGTTTCATCAAGTAAGAACTAAGCCAGCGTTTTTTTAACATCACTTATTATACTATCTCTAATAACTTTGCCAAACAAAGAAATTAATTCATTTTATATTTTTGGCGACGTATAACTGAATTACGGCAACACTTTTTCTGATGAGTCTTCAGTTTTTTATCGCCAGAATCAATTTGCAAATTCAATAAATCTAAAACTCCTCTTATTTTCTTCTAAGAGGCATATCGTGTATACCGCAAAATACTATACAAGAGAGAATTGATGACAATATTTGCTTGTTATATATTTAAAAAAAGCCTTTGCAGCAGCTGTTGCAGATAGGTGTGGTGGCATAATTTCAGCAGTAATCATTCATATTCTTGAATTTTGTGAATGACTTGATCACAAATGGTCTTAAAACTCGTCTAACAGTTCCAGTGACGGGAGGAAACAGTACATATTGTTTGCAAAGAGCACCTCTTTGTTTGGAATATACTAGCCACGGTTCATATTGATTTAACCAAGTATGATTTAATTTTTTTTTTTTGAAGTTTCAAAATCGTAATTCCTTGGTAGAACCCATGGATTTTCCAACAAATCCTTCTTCTTTTCCACTGCTAACTGGGTAGCCAGCCCAACATAACGACCAAGATCATTTTCGTGATAGCCATAATTTATTTTAAGTTAAGATATTGATGGAGAATAATCGACAGCGGTCGCTATGTTGATAGGTACTGCTGTAGAATTTAGTGGTTGCCCGACTTGTCCGGTGTCTCAGTGACCTTAAAATATTCGTGGCACTACAGTGTTGTCATGGTTATGATCGCTTTCGCTTCCACTGCTACTGTCTCGACCCTTTTCCTCTTATGTGTAGTAATTCCTGAAAAATAAATCTCAGTTTTTTTTACGTTTTATCAACTTCGCCATCATAAAACGCGGTTCTTATACCGGAGAAGCCGAAAACCGTACGATTGAGGCATATGGCATATTTGTTTTTTGTATGCGGGCTAGAGTGTAAAGTTCTGCTAGAGTCTAGTCTATCTCATGCATTATGAAATGAAGTATCCAACTGTCGTACAATTTCAGAACTGCTTCGCCGTGCTCTTTGCACCCGAATGCGCCAGGGTGAGGTTTTAATAATGTTATAGGTTTTATTTCTGTGTGCCTCGCTGGGTATTCCCTTGATATATTATATAACATTTTTTGCGTTGATGTCTATAACCCTGATCCTCTCTGCTTTAATCCATCCAGATATCTCCTGCAATTTGCGGATGATACTGCTCTAACACATGCTCCAACATTACTGAAAGCCCTTCAATTCATTCAAGAGGTTATTGACTACTTTCAATAATGGTTTGCTAAATGGCGCTATAAAATGAATCCTCACAAATAACCGCTTACAATTTTTTGCCATCGCACTAAAAATTCACCTCACAAAGTCTTTGTTTTCTACACTACGATCCTTTTTCAGTTTACGTTAAGTACTTGGGCATAACCATAGACCAAAAATCAATTTAAAAAAACACACTGCTATAATAATAATTTCTTGGGTAAAATTCTCTAGAAGTTCAATATTCAAGAATAATGGTATTAGTACTAGAACAGTTGTAAGAATTACTTGACTATGGTTGTGTCCTATATCAAAATCCCAGCAATCCAACCTTCCGCAATAATAATGTTAGCTAGCGAGCATACCTTCGTACCCTAACAAAACACCAGCAACCGCTTAATCCTTAACATAATCCTTCTAACCAGCTCCTCTATGATACATTAATTATCCATATCCAAAAATGCCTCTTTAAAAAACTGTCCAAAAATCCTTTCAACGTCCACATACTATCCTTATATTTATTGTCTTCCTATTTGATTGGACAAAACTGGGCAGAAGGACCTCTGATCGAAAACCTTTTGACAAATTAATACACTCATTCATTATCTATTATTTACAAGCTAAATTAATAGAAATGTATATTATTATTCCTACAATTTTGCATTTTCTGTATCCCGAATTCCACATCAGATGGTAATTTTTATTCTAAGTCTCTTTGTATTGCAATAATACTAATTAGACAAAATCAATTTATATTAAATTAAAATTTAGAATATTTAAAACAAACATTTTATATAAATTTATTTTTTCTAGAACTTATCAGACCTTTTTAAATTATTTATCATAAAAATTGGTAATTATTATAAATCAGTAACAATGCAATTGATATTAGTCGTCTCCAATAGTTTATAAATATAATTATTAGGGAAGACTCCAATATCAAATTAATTTTGTTATGATATTGAATTTTTCATAGATTAGTTTCTTGCTTTCTTGTTTGTATCTACAACATTGGGTATTGACAAAAATACTAATATTGTAATTTAAGGTATATAAAGTATTGTAGGGTTTGACATCAACTTGCTATTATACAGGGTGTCCCGTTAATGTGGGGAAATAGCTGGACCATAGATTCCTGGGGTCAAAATATAATGATTTAACACAACTTATCTATATCCAAAAATTTACGATTAAGCCGGAATTTGTTTTCAAAAAAAATTATTTCTTTTGTTTATAACAATTGAACGCTTTACTCAATTTGAATGAAATTTATTATTAATAACTACTATAATATGATACATCATTTCGGTTATTGTGGCCATTAGTGATCGACAGGAAGTATAAAAAACAGTAGTACCACCACTTAAAAACAAAATATTTTTTTTTATTAGTGCATATAATAAAAACTAAAAAATAGCATCTGAAAGAACGTTTAATTTAAAACCTTTTTTGTCTCGTCTCTTAATAATATTTGATATCTTGTACAATTTTTGCACAAAAAAATAAAATATGAAATATCATGCTAATTATGCACTCATTAATAAGTAAATCAACTTACACAATTGAATAAATATTAAATAATATTAATAAATAAAATTTAAAAAACAACATCTAACACTTTTTAAACAATTTCCTTCGCAGAAAGAAAGAAGATATTTGTTTGCCAAAATATGAATATTTATGAAATATAATAAAGTTGAAAATTAATTATTAAAAGACACTAAATATTAATTATTATACATAATTGATATTATTAAAACAAAGACGGCCACGAAAAACATTTATTTTCGTTTCGATGGAAAATTAGATTTTGTTTTTACTAGATAAAAAAAAATATTTTATTTTTTTGTAGGAAAACCGTAAAAGATATCAAATATTATTGACAGACAATAAAGTTTTTAAATTAAACAGTCTTTCAAGTAGTATTTTTTTAGTTTTTATTAGATGCACCAATAAAAAAATAATTTAGTTTTTAAGTGGTGATACTACTGTTTTTCATACTTCTTGTTAACCAATAATAACCATAATAACTGAAATGATGTATTGTGTTATGTTAATTATTAATAATAAATTGTTATAAACAAAAGAAATAAAATTTTTTGGAACTTTGAAGACAAATTCCAGCTTAACCGTAAATTTTTGGATATAGATAAGTTGTGTTAAATCGTAATATTTTGACCCCAAGAATCTATGTTCCAGCCATTTACCCACATTAACGGGACACCCTGTATATTGGGTTGATGCATTATTATTGCGGACTTTTTTTCCCACTAATTTTCTAGAACAAAAACAATATTTTATAAAAGCACCCAAAACACCATTTATTTCTTAAAAAGCTATAATTATACATTAACCTAATATTATTTGTTTGCCTTAAGTTACAGTTATAATTTATGTTTACAAATTAAATTAATCTTGCTACTTATAACGTCAGTATTATTTAAATCAATTTTATTACTTTTTAATTTTCTAAAAACTATTATTGTTTAGGTTTGCTAGTACTTTGAAAATTACAATTACACATTTAAAAAGTTAAGATCAATTTTCAACAAATAATATTTTGGGTCTAGTTACTCTAATTTAACAATTAAAATATTTTTATAAATATTCATCATAAAAAATATTCAAAATATTGATTATTTTGTGTTTTATTATTATTAATGTTTTTTGTTTTAGTTTTGTATTATTTGTATATTATAGTTGGTAGTTGGTAGATGGCTTAATTTGATTTTACATATCTTTTTCTAATATAGATAACATCTAAAATTCATTTTTTAATGAACATATAAAGAATAACATCTTTATTCGAACATAGATATTTACAAAATGAAACATTTACAAATGAAATTTAATGTGTTAGTCAGTCCGTTTGGGCTATCGACCATTGGTCTTTCTGCTCTGTCTTGACTCTAATTATGTATAATAAGTAAATATCTTTGCTAGCTAGCTTAACTGTCTGGGTTTAATGGACATATTTATAATTAATCTAAATTTAAAAACCAAACGTATATGTTAAATATACCAGCTCATTTGATTTTTTAAATATCAATTAATAAAACTTGAATGAATAATGTAGTAACACATTCAAATTGGTTCAATAAACTGAAACACTCTAAAGATATGATAATGAACAAAGCAAATTGTGATTTAAATAACATCAAAGGGATATTATCGACAAACGTCAGTTTAAAACGTCAAAATCATCGCCGCGTGAAAAATCGCACAAACGAACTATCGTCTTAACTACACCGAAGGGTCCCAGTTTTCAATTAAAAGCCGCTCCCTTTATTTTTACTCCCGCCGTTGGGCACAATTCTTGGTATTGATAACAATGAGTGAGCGGAAACGGGTAGTAGGGGGCACGGCCGCCCCCTCATCCGGCTTGATAGTGTTTCTGGGCCGGAAATGAGGCGGAACAGAGGGCCACGGCGAGAAAAAGGTGGCGACCGCGAAGAAGGCGATGGGCCCCCTTTCGCGCCCTTTTAATTAGATGGTCGCCGGATTTTATGAAGCGAAAAGACGTCTACTTCGAAGCCCCAGCGTCGTCGCGAGGCCTCGTTTTGTTCGCACAAAGGACGATTTTAATGCGTGCCCCCGGACTTTTTTGCTTTCATAAATTATCGGTTATTGTTTCATACTTTTCACAGTGAATGCTAATTTTATGATATTAAATTTAATGTCACAAAGTACAACGCACCCAAAAGAAATACTTTATAGGTCTGATGTAAATAAAAATATGTTAATGTTAATAACCCTTACACATATTTGGTAGAGTAATACATACGTATATTATAACATATATTAAATACGACAAAAGTCGTCTGAACTAATTTAAGAATATTTTGTGATTGGATAAAAATGAGGAAGACTTGCGAAATCAGATACTTGCATAACACAATAAAAAACAACCCTGGCTTTTTTGAAAGATATTGTTATAATAATTATTATTATAACAATACAATAATACCCCTACTATATACATATAATTATACAGTATTAAAAATACAATCATTAATTTATTTTGAAGGCATTTATTTCTAGTTATATATGTTGAACACTAGTGTTATACAAACAAAAGTTTAAAATGTTTTTAATATATTTAAAAATACGAAAACATTTCGTGAATCTTCAACAGTGAGTCTTACTAAGACTACAAAACAAATTAATTTGAAACAACTACTTCTCTGGCTAGTACCTCGACAGACGTTGAATAAAACAAAGTTAATTTGCGTGTTACGAATAGTACAACTATCAAAGCAACACTAGTGTTTATATTATGTACGTCTTCATAATATAAATACGCAATTTACAGGTTTATTGACGCTGCCGAAATACCGCACCTCACTTTACCAACGGTTATTTTCGTACCAAGTTTGTAAAATATGTAATGTTTTGCACTATAAGTTTAAACATCTTGGATTGAATAATTTTAGAAAATAATTTAAATTGTATAAATTACAAGAACATAATGCGTAATGATTTCTTGAGCTGTTGTATCACTATTTCTCTAATCTAACTTCACAGAATTAGTTTAATTTAACTTTCAATGTTTGTCTTTTTCCTTCTACTTATAATTATTTTATATTTTATAAATAAGAAGGTTTGGATGGTAGAGCAGTTTAGGGTTTTCTTTAAAACTGAATCCCAACTTAGGATTTGTTAATAATAATTTGAGTTTGTTATGTATCTGTATTTAGAAATAGTATTTGTATTATTGTAATTATCATTATACACAAATCAATCAATTTATTATTATTCTTATTATATAATTGGTGTGCTATGAAGTCCTTTAATAAGCACACAAATATAATAAAGCTTGTTGCGCTACTCTCTTGATGGAACCAGATATGCAAATTTGGTGAAGTAAGACACTAGTTATGTGGACTGTTAATTTTGAAAGTGGTGTAAGTCCATTTTTGAAAAAAATGAGATAACACGTATATCATGCTTAATTTAATGTAAATTTTTTATATGTAACTAGTCCGTGTTTAATTTCTTAAAAATCCCATGTTTTGTACAATTTAAAATTGGTCGGTAAATGAAATTGCATAATTATCGATTATGAAAGTGGTGTAAGTCCAATTGACAGAGGCCACCTGGCTTAGCAGATGGTTGCCGACCAGTAGCCTGTTATTTTACATTTGTTTTACATTACGTGTCATATTACGTGTCAAGAGTTACCAGTTTAGGTTATTTATTTTATTTTTTTCCTAAAATGGATAACTTCATATTAACATCAGATAGTGATACAGGTAAGAACAAATAGTAAATCAATATTATTTTATGACTTAAATAAATTCACACAGAAATAAAGTCCATGAATATAAATAGAAGAATAATCTTAGATTCAGAGGATAAAAATAATTCCGCTATAAACAACAAATTAACGAATCATTAAAAGAGAAGAAGAATAATAGAGGTAGAATCTTCATCAGATTATGATATTGTTACTGAGAACACAGATCCTGCAGAACAAAATAAAGGAAACTATATGCAACACATAAATAACATTAAGCGAAATACTGGACAAAAGTACTATACAAAAAGAGGATAATTTATTCCAGCAAAAAAATTTAAATACAACAATTGTAATTGCTCAAAGAAATGTATAGAACGTATTAATGAAACGCAACGTTTAGAAATTTTTGAAAATTTTTGGAATATAGGTGATTTTAATAAGCAAAATATATTTCTACATTGTAATGTTCAACGTAAAACTGTCAATAGAAGAAGGCCTAGAAGTAATTCGGGCACTATGAAGGCATATGCTTATAAATTTTACCTGGTCACTTTTGGTGGAAACATTTTAGTATGTAAGAAGTTTTTCATTAATACCAAAAGACATGCGTGGAAAAATGGATCGCTCTTGCAGAAGAACTAGTGAGATAGTGTCGAATACAGTGATAGAACACATAAAAAGCTTTCCGGCATTTGAAAGTCACTATACTCGATCCCAAAATCGAGAACGGATGTTTTTAAATCCTGAATTAAACATAAGAAAAATGTATAATTTATACTTAGAAAAATGCAAGGAAAATAACTTGAATTCAGTTGAATGGACATACAGGAAAATCTTTAAACGAGATTTCAAGTTACACTTCCATTTGCCACGTAAAGATACCTGTGCGAAATGCGATTTCTTAAACTTAAAAACCTAAGACAACAACTGAAAAAACGATTCTTGTACAAAGACATTATGTTCACTTGTAAGATGCTGAATTAGCAAGAAAAGTATTACAAGAAGATAAAATTCTGGCATCAAATCATCAAATAAATACTTTGCCTTCTCTTTTGACTTACAAAAAGCCTTAACTTGCCCCAAATTATCTGTCTCAATCGCATATTATAAGCGAAATATGTATGTTTTGAATTAGGGTTTTCACAATTTCCACGACAATAAAGTTAATATGTATGTGTGGGACGAAACTGTTGCTTCCAGTGGATCGCAAGAAGTAGCTTCTTGCTGTTTGGGGCATTTAGAAAATGTAATGACCCAATACCATGTTATTGCCTACAGTGACATGTGTACTAGACAGAATCGAAATTTACAAATGGCATTGATGTGGTTGAAGGTTGTTCAGTCGTTGGAAAATAATATTGACATAATTGATCACAAATTTTTACTCGGGGCATTCATACCTTCCGAACGATGCAGATTTTGGCATTGCGAAAAATGAATTTTCTGTACACACCACAAGATTATTATGATGTAATAACACAATGTAGAAAACATAATAAATTTATTTTACATGAAATGAAACAAGAGAATTTCCTTACAATAAAAAATCTTAAAAATGCGATTAAAAAACAGATAAGAAAAAACACTAATGGAGAACAGGTAAATTGGTTCCAAATATGTTGGATGAGGTTTCTCAAAAGTGCACCATACACTATTTTATATAAAACATCGATGAAGGACAAATAATTTAAAATTTATTACCTACACGTCCTGGAAGACCGCTAAAATTTGAAAAAATCGCCCGGCGCCTTTGTACCAAGATGTCAGGCTCATTAGTTATAAAAATATAAAGACATCAAGCAGTTATTACCTTATATACCTCCGGTGCATCATGCATATTTCGAAACACTGCTACATACAGAGCATAAGTCAATACTATCAATATATTATAATTCTAACAATGTAATTAGCGTCTAAAATTAAAAATACTACTTCTATTTTATGTCGTATCATTATTTGTAAATAAAATTGGTTTACTATGAAGTATATTTTAAGTGATATTTGATTATTCAAAATTTAAATTAGACGATTTTTACAATTGTCTAATTTTGAAAATGGCGTAAGTCCATTTGCAGCCCATAAGTATACATCAGTTTAGTAAAATACGTCTAAAACAAATTCATATAATATGCCTAAATTTTTTAATTAGCAGATATCTTAACCTTTAATTTTCTCGAATCAAGAGAAAATGGACTTACACCACTTTCAGAATAAACGGTCCATGTAATAATAATAATAATAATATCTTTATTAACGGTAAATCACCATTTTACAAAAAATATATAAAACATTTATAATTCAAAAAACAAATAAAACTAAAATAAAACTAAAATAATGTACAGTTATGCTGCATGTAAAAACAACTTATTTTATATTCACAAATCACAATAACTATTTAACTTTCTTTTAAAAGAAGAGTATGTCTCTCTAAATAAATCAAACCACAAGTTGTTCCAGAACAAGTTTGCAGAATTCATCAGGGGGGTCAGTGAATTATGGTTGTCATCAGTTGTCCGGTAGGTTTCCAGGTGAAAAATCTTGTTTGTCCGAGTTTGCCTATGTGGAATATGAATAGATAATTGTTCCAGGATATATGGTGAATCCAATGTTCCACTCAATAATCAGTGTAAAATGCACAAATCTACCCTAATTCTACGCTCCTCTAACGTTGTTAAGTTGAGAGAATTCTTTATAGCTGAATATTCACCTTGAATATGGTGCAACCCCTTCTTGTATTCCATACAACGCAAGAATTTATTCTGTATACATTCAAGGCGAGTAATGTTGCCAGATGTATGTGGTGTCCATATAGATGATGCGTACTCTAGATGACATCGAACTAAGCAACAGTATAAAGTTTTTAGACAATCAACATTAAAATGTTTCCCAATATGCCATATATATCCCAATTTTTGCAAAGCCTTCTTGCTTATATTTACGATGTGTGTTGCAAACATGAATTTTGAATCAAATGTTACTCCAAGATCTTTTATAGTCTCTACTCAATCCAATTTAGAAGAATTGATGGTATAAATAAAATTAATATAGTTTTGACTTCTTGCTGTAGTCATAGAATAACATTTATTTACGTTGAGAAATAATCTGTTTTTAATACACCACTCATTTAAACTGGTAATATCCTCTTGAATAGATAAGCAATCAGAATACGTGTGAACGATATTGAATAATTTTAAATCATCAGCGTAAAGTAGAAAACTACAATGTTTGATGACATTTTGCAAATCATTAATGAATAAAATAAACAATGTGAGCCCTGAAGCACACCTGAAGTTGCTGTAATAGAATTAGATATAAAATTATTAATACGAACATGTTGAGTTCTATTTATAAGAAATGAGGATCAAAATCCATATGAAGTCAACTTATCTAATAATAAACCACAGTCAACTCTATCGAACGCCTTGGAGAAATCGGTGTAAACAGTGTCTATTTGACATCGTGAATCCAAGGCTTTCGACACATATTGCTTGTATTCTAATAAGTTAGAGGTAGTAGAACGGTTGTGTACAAATCCGTGTTAAATATTACATAGTATTTGTTTTGAAAACCAAGCTAACTGATCTGCTACCAACTTATCAAGCATCTTTGGTACAACTGATTGTATAACAACCCCTCTGTAGTTGGTGAGTAAATGCCTAGGACCTGATTTATGTATCGGAATAATTATGCTCGTTTTCCATTTACTCGGTACTATACCAAGAGGTAGAGATTTAGAAAATAAATTATAAATTGGTCGACATAGTGAGTAAACACAACTCTGAAGAAAATAGCTCGGCATTTGGTCTGGTCCGTGGGAATGTGATGGTTTCAGACTAATTATAGCATTAAATACTTCTTCCAAAGAAATTTTTAGAGGACTATCCAAAATAAAATTAGAACAAGAACGTGACTCTGTTTGGCCAGTTGATATAGTTTACACAGAAGAGAAAAAGTTTGAAAACAAATTAACAATATCTGTTCCATTATCTGCATTCATATTATTGTAGTTCATTGTGCTTGGATAACCATCTTCCTTTTTAGCTGTTTTGCGTACTGCCAAAAGAATTGTGGGTCTAACTTAAGTGAAGACTCTATGTTAGATAAATAGTTATTATAGCATATTTTGCTAAGTTTTTTACATTCCTCGCAAAAATATGAAAATGAGCAATAATCACTATATAATCTATGCTGTTTGTACTTTATGTGAGCAGCTTTCTTCAGGCAAATTAATTTAATCAATTCAATAGACATCCATGGAGAAAATGATGATTTATTGCGATATATGTATTTGTAAGGAACAAATCGATACATTGCCCTATGTATTATTTCATAAAACTTATCAACGGCTAAATCTATGTCCGAAGTCAAAGAAATAAAATCCCAGTTAATGGAATTAAAATGCATGTTAATCAATTCATAATTTGCATGATTGAACAAGAATTTTCTTTCTGTTGTAATAATATTATTTACATAATTGATAGGAAGATCAATATTGTAAGCATAGTGGTGTGAACTAATAGGAAGGAGGCGATCATCAGCGAGAGATACAATAGCGTTTGGTGCTGTAGAGAAACATAAGTCCAAGTATACTCCACGCGAATTAGGTATGCTGTTAATTTGGCAACTATTCAAAAAATTAAAACAATTTGTCAATGTATATATTGCTGGATTAAGTTTAGTACATTCTATATTATCTGGTTTAAACTGGGGAAGGTTATAATCCCCACAAATAATCAAGTTATTACACTTAGTGTGCTCAACAATCTCTTCAAGGCTATTTCAGTGGTTTTTGTACGTTTCAATGGGAGAGCTTGGTTTAATATAAACGCCGCCAATTACATATGATACTTCTTTTGTTTTTAGTAAAATAAATAATTTTTCTACCGAAATATCGGAAGATATATGAGATGAAATTAAATGTTTTTAGCGGCAATTAAAATTCCACCACCTCTAACATCTCCATTAATGGAACGATCTGATCTATAAATATTTTAGTTTAAAAGCTGGAGTTGGCTATTGGAAATATTTTCGTATTAATGTAGTGTTAATCTATGGAACATAACAAGTGTATTACTTCACCAAATTCGAAAAGAATACATCAGCCAAATTACAGATGCTGTATACAGACCATGACAAATGGTAGAACCCTTGACTAGACATTGCAAATTAAAATAACACGTAAACACATTAAGGCTTAACCTTAGATGCATCTACAGAAAATCCAGAACTGAAGGGGAAACGAAAAACATATTCTCTTTCTGTACTTTCAGTACGATATCTAATTTAAAAGAATAATATTTTGAGTTATAGAACATGAAGATTCTATTGGAGGCTGCAGAAAGTGTTGATTATTGTTAACAAAACTTAAATTACTTTATTTTGTAATAATATTTTTATATGTTTTCTTATTGCGACATTTACCTCAAAAAAATAAAACATAAGTAATTATAGACCAGCTTTCATCATATGTAATATTATCTATTTAAAATATATTTCCAAAACTAAAAATAACTACGAGACAATTATGAGCACTGGAAAAATTTATTTATAGTTAATCATAAAATCAGCCCCCATTCTAAAATATGAATGTTCCCTTATAACACCATAATCATTTCGACTCTGAACCAGAAGAGAACCGCCACTATTTAACTCAGAATTATTTTTTACGGCTATTATCAAAACAAATATAACTTATGAATAAAATGACTTATTCGTTTAAGACATATTTTTTTGAAAATTTTAGTGTTTTTAAAAGATAAAAAATTTAGAAAGGCATGTTAAATCTTCAAAGTCATCTTCAAGTATTTAATTAGTTTCACTAGGTGAAAAGTAAGTAATTTACAAGAAATTAAATATCAAGATGTATAATTTTAAACAAAATTCCTACGTTATTAAATCTTTATATTTTTTAAAGTATAAAATATAATAAATAAAGAATAATTTCATAATATTTAGAAATTTCTAGGTACCTTTGAGACAAAAATAAAAATATTGAAATTTTATATTTTATAATTATTATCTATAAATAAAGTAATATTTAGTAATTAATATATACTGAAAGATTAATTTATTTAAAAATCAATAATTTTATAGCTACAAATAATATAACCAAATAGAGCAGAATTAGATAAAATAAAATATTGGTTATCGCATACCCGTATATAACGATATTATAAATAAAAACAATATTATGTACAGATAAAAATAATAATATCTAAATGAGCGTCCACCTAAATGTTTGTTACTTTATTCCTGCAACCCTTTGTATCATAAAAATCAATAAATGTACGAATATTTATCTATTTTGACGATAAATTTCAGCAGAAATTATTTTGGAATAAAAAGGATCGATTATTATTGTGCTGTAGAATAATTCCTATTATGTTGACAATCATTAGACACTTTCTCAATCCAATTATCTAAAATAATCGTCCGCATTTACTCTTTATCAAGATTTAAGTACATTTAAATATATAACCTTCCAAAAGTTAATTTTTAGATGTAAAACTGGTTAGACCAGTATATTGTCATACAGAACCAAGCTTTCATCTCAATTGATCAAAGCATCCAAAAACTTCTAAATTCACACAAATGGACTGACAAAATTGAACAGAACAGAATATCAAAAACTCCACGGATGTTCAGTATTTTGCATGGAAGTAACCAGAACTCTGAAGAGGCCCTAATAAATGTGTGCAAGAATAAACTTCACATTTCAGGGATAACAACCTGTCTTTATCGTTAAATTAAAAAAATATAGAGATGCGAAATAAGGTATTTGCAGCTAACCGAAAACTAAAAGGTACGAAGTCACCAAAACACTTACTAATACGAATGTGTTCACTAATTTTGGTGTTGTTTATATAAATTGTAATAGTGATAAACGTATAAATTATATAACT
The DNA here is from genome assembly GCA_963969525.1 of Ontholestes murinus. Classification (NCBI taxonomy): domain Eukaryota; kingdom Metazoa; phylum Arthropoda; class Insecta; order Coleoptera; family Staphylinidae; genus Ontholestes; species Ontholestes murinus. Next base: position 35,372,523 of record OZ018390.1, read on the forward strand.
GATTTAATTAAATACAAATTTACAATAACACGTCGCGCATGGGCCAACCTGTTTTTGTTTCTCCTTGGAATCGACATATCCGCACGGTAACGCTTAGATTTATATTTATTTATTTTCTTTTGTCTTTGTAAATTCTGCTGTTTTGAATTATCTGTCTAGTTTTATTTTCATTATCGCTCTGACGCACATTTCTGCATAAATAAATAAATAAGTTGCGGTGATATATTCACATTTTATTATTATGCATCAAAAATACCTCAAAGAATATGAAAGAAGCACTCGTAATATTAATAATAATTATTATATATTAACAGTTTCGGAAACATGGTTACAGCCAAACTTACCTATTAGTTTTTTTTTTAATATTGATGGTTATAATTTTTCAAAAACCGTTTCAAAATATCTCAAACCTCAATAATGTTAATGAGTTGCCATGATAAATAACTACATTCTAAGACTATTTGATAAGTATGCTTCACTTGTTACTCGGTCATTCTCGAAACCACCAATGTCCTGGCTAACTGATAATATTAAATAATAAATTAGAAGATGGTCGGAGAAATATAAAAATAGTGAAACAAAACTAAGTGTTTAATTAACCATCTAATTGTCATAAAAATGTTTCACCACGGGTTAAGTGATAATTTAATTCATCGTATTAAATATTTAATTGATACGGCCAAAATCAAAATATATATTATCCAAGAATCCAGCTCACTGGGAATATTATAAATCACTCCGTAATTTTACCAACAATACTGTACAAAAATGAGAAAATAGCATATTTTAAATGCAAAATAAATGTTTGAAAGTGTTATCGTATTTGTTTTACGAAAATTATCAAAATGAATAAGAATATGAACTTGCAGCAACAATCAGCCTCAGCTGTTCAGTTAAATAAATAAATTCCTAGGTGTGTAAGAAAAAAGAAGAGTAAATGATTATTTTCTGATGTTTATATATTGATTGAACTATATTACGAATTTCTTTACGATCTAAATATTATTTGTCTTTGAAAAAGATTATTTTAATATGCCTACAGAATTTAAAAAAATAAAATTGTTATAATTTCTTCGCGGTTATTTTATATAAATTGTAGTACTATTATATGTATATTTTTATATATTGAGTATAGTCAAAAAATATATCTTAAGAACATATTACGTAGCGTGTACTTATATGTTACATTAAAATTATCATAAAGTTACAAATGTTATTCATTCATTTATAAGATATTATCGGTTATTGTATTGGTTTTCTTTTATGGAGGTCGCTTTTTGTACACGCGCGAGAAACGACAGCTCCTATTAGATAAGAGGGTGTTTTTTTCCTGTTTTACCCCCAAACTTTTAATTGGCAAAACTTAATTTAAAATACTTTTAAGGGACCCGATTCCAGCGAGTGATTGGAAAAGGGGTCGCTCCGAATCGACTCGAGGGTGCAGTCTCTCCCCGCCGAAAAATATGGAAGAGTAATCCGGAAAGGGGATTGTTGTTATCGCAATTTTTTCCGCCCCCTGTATGTGTGTCAGACGAATAAATATCCCGCGGAGGGTGCACCGCTGATGTCTCAGGGGTTACGTTGGCGAAATGGAGGGGTGCAGCGGGCGATTTTATAAAATGCTGGCTCGGGGAGATAAAAAGACGCAAAAATTATTCTTCGCCCCTTTTTATTTCTTTGCCGCATTCGCTCGCCGTCTACCTCCCTCTCGCTCCGTAACGGACTCACCAACCCCCTAAGCCCGGCTCCACCCTTACAGACAAGAAAATCATTTATCAACCCTAATTGTCTCTCTTTCTACGTCTTTTCCAACTCGCGACTTTTTTCCAACGTCCCACGCTCCGCGCGCAAAAAATCGAACCGGGAGCTCTACGTAATTACACCACCGAGTCGATTTTTACCCAAGAATCCTTCCACTCTAATTAAATATCTTAAAGCTTTAAACTCTTCCAAAAAAAGTACACTTAACTCGTGATAAATTATCTCAATTGCCTATGGACTTTTTTCAATTATAAATATTCTGCAAAATTACATTGAAATTTAAATTAAAGTACATTTCAAATCTGTATGGTATTAATTCATTATTAAATATAAATGCTGTTCCATAAGCATACATACTGTAATTTATTTATAATATATAATTTATTTATAACAAATATTATTATTACATTGGTGCACATTTAAAATAGTTTAAAAATATAACTATTAGCAATTAATTAGGTATTTGCATGCATACTTTTATTAATATTAATTTATATCTGTCGATATATAGTTGCCTATCTATATCAATTTTAATATAAGAGTTACAAAACCCCAAGTAATAAATTCTGGATAAGCAGAATTTTAATATATTGAGTTTAATTATATTTATTAATTCTCTAGGATTGTGGGTATTAGAGAAGTTTCCTAAACTAGGCGGTTGCTTATTCTTATGGAGTTTACAGGGGTTTGAGTGACAGAAAATTTAATTAGAAATTAAATGATTAAGGGACTATTAAGAAATTGATCCTATACTTACTTTATTGTTTAGGTAAAGCAAATTTGTACAAACATTGTTGTATTCATATCACTTTTAATAAAAAAACTGCTATATTTATTTGGTCCAATTACTTTCTTTTAATTTTTATTTGATAAAGGTTTTCTCTATAACACTGCAGATTTATTGCTTCAACGAGGCTTGAATCAAGAAATAAATAATAAAAGGACATCACAAAAACTGCTAGAAATCTTGACTGCTAAAACAATGACAAAGGTTAAATAGATTTAACTTGATTTGAAATTTTTACTCTTAAAATTTAATCAAATATTCCCATAATAAATGACCTGAGAATTCTATTATTATCTTTAGTGCGATTAGTATTACATATGTTTCTATGGTAAAATTAAATATTAATAATTTGTCAATCACAAGTTAAACTTGTCGAAACTGCAGTCACGATAATTAGAAAGTTACTATTTTATCGGAATTTTAAAATTTGACCGAAATAAACACATTTAACAAATTTACTTTGGTATTTATATTATTTCTTAGAAATCAATTACTCTCTTTTAAACTAATATCTATCGAAATATAGGTATGCTAGAAAATTAGATGTATCAGATAGGTAAAACTGTATTTTTAAATCAATTTGTATGTATGTGGAGTTGGTATGTTGTACTGCATTTGGTTGATTTTTAAAATGCATCTGTTAATCTACGATGGATGGCGGTCGAACTATGTAGCACGACCAGACCACAGTAATATGCTAATTATCGTTCGTTTTGTTTGTTGCAGGGCGCTCTTGGAATCGGGACACGTCTCGCCGTCCAATTTCCTCCCATTGTTCAATTTGAGATGTTCAAAATGAAAAATGGAAGTCGGCAGCGGATGTTGAAATATGCAAAAAAGCTCTCGAGCTTTATATATACAGATATATTTATGTAACGAGCGCAGCTCGCCAATTGCCGGAGCAGGCTCGCATAAAACAAGGATAAAAATTCAATGGAACGGAACGATCGTTTATTATTTAAATGGACGAAGCGTAATTCTGTCGGTACTTTTATTTTGTAATTAAAACGCGAATAAAGTTAAATAAGTGCAATCTCGTTTGCTCTTTTGTTTTATGGCTTACGATCCGTCCCATCCGTTTCCTGCACTCTTTTGTTTTTTAATTGCGTTAGGTAGATGATATATAAAATACGTAAAACAGTGTGTTTCTATGTTAATCAGAATTACTTACATTCTTAATAAATTTTACATTCCCAGAAATCCCGTTATCCTACCCAAATATTAACAACATTAAATCACTTCATTAATTCAATTCACCCGAACAGTTAAGCTAGCTTAAAATTATTTATTTTTTTAGACAAAAATTAAAGTCAAGTCAGGGCGAAAAGACTGAAGATCTAAAGCTCGAACAGACGGACTAAACATTTTTTGTTCACATATGTCTTTCTAATTGTAATTTTCTTTTGACTGAATAAATGATTCTCTCTTAATCTTACATAAAAGCAATTTTTAAATTTGGTTTTAGTATATTATTTTCAATTAAAATTAGGTTAAACAAATTTAAGAAATAAAAAAAGAAACAAGAAGCAGCAAATTGCACATTTAGAGGATATGAACTGTAAGCTTAATGTAAAAAATGAAACATTAATATTAAATAATAAATACATGTTATGGAGGTTACAAATTTTTGAACAAAAACAAACCGAAAATAATCCCAATAAACTAGAAAATAAAGGTCACTCTAAGTAGAGGTGGAGCTAACCTACAGTTCAACTTTAAACATAAATCCAATAAATAGAGGTTCTCGGAAAGAACAGATAAATAGTAAAACATAAAGAAACAAGACCTTTAAAAAACTGATGTCAAAAATACATCTGAACAAAATCAAAACAATAAATGGTGATGTGGCCATCATAGTACTTTCCCTATATTTTTCTCGAAAACTATGAGGTTTACGCAAAAAGGCCATTCTTAATAATTTGTTCAGTTTTGAATTCTTTACAATTATCTCTAATACAAGTTTCATGTAACTCTAATAGTTTATTAGCAATTGACAAAAAATGTCAAAATTTTCAATTTTGTTTTTCTCGAAAGTTAAGAATTTTATGAAAAAAATGTTTTAATAAAAGTCATTTACTTTCTCATTCTCTCTAACTCTTGTTTGAAAAGTTTTGTAATATTTTTCATATTTAGAAAAATATCGACAAAAAACCTCATTTTCATGCATTTTCATGCATTTGAATAGTATTAAATTGTGATGTGGCCATCATAGTACTTTCCATATATTTTACTCGAAAACTATGAGATTTACGCAAAAAAGTTAATCTTAATAATTTGTTCAGTTTTAAATTTTATATAATTATTTGTTATAGAAGTTTCATGTAACTTCAATAGTTTATTAACAATTGGCAAAAAATATCAAAATTTTCAGTTTTTATTATTTTTCTTGAAAGTTAAGAATTTTATGAAAAAAATGTTCAAATAAAACTTGTTCAGTTTATAATCCCCTTTAACTTTTGTTTGAACCGTTTTTAAAAAAAAAATTTATATTTAGAAAAATATATCAAAATTTTCAATTTTTATTTTTTTTCTCAAAAGTTAAAAATTTTATGAAAAGTATGTTCAGATTTTCATTCTCGTTAACTTTTGTTAGTATAGTTTTGTAAAAATTTTCATATTAAAAAAATTATCGATAAAAAACAAAAAAATGGCTCGAGTAAACACCCACTTCCGGTTTATGAATGTTTACCAAAAGCTTTTCAGTTCCAGTTTTTAACGATAAAACCTTAAGTTTAAAGTTTCATCTCAAACAGATAATTCGTTTTTGAGATACAGCACCCACCGACAGACAGACACACACACACACAGACACAAAAATTTTTTTTCTAGAAATTAGTGTTTTGGGTTCAGAGGACCCCAAAACGGATATTTCCGCAAAAAAAATTTTTCGAAAAAAAAAAGCAAAAACAATACTCCCCCTATATATACTACGTATATAGGGAAAGTAAAAAGAAAACAAAATACAGATATCACAATTGCAAGAAGCACTAAAAAATACAAACGCGGTAAATGAAAACAACAAAGTGAATCACGAACATTGGCAACCTGTTACAAGCAGAAGAGGAAAATGAAAGACACATCCTATTACAATGGGACCGCGGGAAAACAACACGACTGTCAGCCACTCCCAGATTAATATGGTATTTTTTAGGGAGAGCAAGTTCTCATACCACGATAGCAGACGTTGAGGCTCATATAAGAGTAAATATATGCGCGACAGGTTACTTACAAGTAATAGAAGTTAAAATAAACAATGAAGATGAACGTGGTTATAAAATTTGAATTGATAAACAATACGAAGATAAAATAAAATATCCACTCCAGTAGCCAGCGATGATAGACGAACACAACGATTATTTGTTTTTTAATGTTGACCAAACACTCCAGAAATAATTAGATACAAAAATATGTTATAGATAATCCGTTGGATCTTCCGTCCTACGTCACAAAATATCGCTTCGAGAAACGACACAAAAACATTCAGTCTGATAAACTTTATCAGATAAAGTAAACCAAATGCGTTAGAAAAAGAACGCACTGTAAAACTTTCGTCGTTTTTTGAAGCGATAGTTTGTGACGTAGGACGGAAGATCCAACGGACAGACTATAAACTGTTTAACCACAATAAAACCATACTACGTAGAAGCCAATGATCTCTATAAGAAAATTAATAAAGAATACAATCTATTATTAGAAGACACGAATAAAAAACATACTATATATATATAATTGTTAATAATGGCAATAAAATTAAAAGCACATGGAAGGTAATAAACACTAATATGAAATTGGAATATTAAGACCTATATACAAAAACGGAGACCCACAAAACTTTACTAACACAGACCTAATAATAATCGATTAATAATGATTTTATGCATTCGGTTAATTTAAGTAGTTATGATATTATAATTGTTGTCGAAACATGGCTTAACTCTTAATTTTATGATAACGAATTTCGCATAAATAATTTTACTCTTTATAGATCTGATCGCTCACCATTAACCAGCGATAAATGTCGCGGAGGAGGTATATTAATTGCTATTCGTAATTCACTAATTGCACAGCTTATTTCAATTGAACAAAAGCCTGTTGAACAGTGCTTTGTTTTGCTTAAGGTTGGCTTTCATAAATTAATAGTGGGTGGGGTCTACATCCCTCCTAACTCTTCATATGATAAATACCAAGCTCACACTCAAACAGTTGCATTTTTATTTGATACATATTCTGACTCAGACTTTTTTATCTTCGACAATTACAACGTTCCACAGCTTCAGTGGTCATTGGATAATTGCAGTTATGATTGTGAAATAGGTTCTGGAAATAATTTATCAGCTAACATTTTAATTGAAAAATTTAGTTACATTAACATGTCTCAAATCAATACCATACCGAATAGTAGAGGAACTTTCTTAGATCTATGTTTTACTTCTTTGTCTAATATTGATATTCAATTGGCTTCTGACTACTTACTGTGCAATAATTCTACTCATCACTATGGGTACGAATTCTGCATGGAAATTGAATCTGCTACAAATAATTTACATTGCGTTGAATCCATATTTGATTTTATAAATGCTGATTACTTCAGAATTAATTATATTCTAGGTTTAGTTAACTGGGATCTTATATTCTAATCGCTTTTATGATATTTTGTATGTTATCAATTGCAATGTTCCTATTAAACAAATTAAATCAACAACATATTCAAAATGGTTTAACAATACCTTGATATCATTAGTAAAGCAGAAGAAAATTGCTCATGCCAATTACAAGAGTAGTAACAGCTTAGTTGATTATACCATTTTCAGCAAACTTCGTGAAAAATGCTCAATTTTAAGCAAATCATTGTATAATTCTTATTGTCAGCGAGTTCAGGGTGGTATACGCAAAAAACCTTGCGATATTTGGAAATTTATTAATGATACCATGGGCACTAGTGGTATTCCTTCATCGATATCCTTTAAGGACAAAATATATGTTGAAGGCAGCGATATTGCAAATGCTTTCGGTCAATACTTCTCTGAAGTTTATGCGAGTGCATCTAATAATGATCTGTTTGAATTTAGGACATCTAAATCTGTCATTTCTGAAGAGTTACAGATATCATTGGATGATGTCTTCAACGCAATTCAATCTCTTAGCAAAAGGTATACTTGTGGGCCTGATGGCATACCTGGTGATTTCCTGTGTAGGTGTGTCTGTACTCTGTCTTTACAGACCTTCTTTTCTACTTCTATTAAATTAGCTTGTGTTCCAAGTGTTTGGAAGTTGATTTTTATCTCCGCAATTTTTAAAACTGGGGATAGAAAATGTGTTGAAAACTATCGCGGGGTTGCCATACAATCAGCAATCCCTAAAATGTTTGACCTCAAGGCTCCCACATCGGACCTATTTTATTTCTTATTTTTATTGATGACATTTGTAATTGCTTTATATATTCGAATTGTTTACTTTTTGCAGATGATTTGAAAGTATATCATTGTATTGACGATATTTCTAATTGTTTCGATCTACAATTTGATATAGATAATCTATTCAGTTGGCGTGTCAGGAATAATTTGTTTTTAAATATTAAAAAATGTAAATCTATAACTTTTAGTAAAAACGCTATAACTATTGACTTCACATATAACATCAATGATATCAACCTTGAAAATTTATCGGTTATAAGGGATTTGGGCATTTTATTGGATTCAAACTTATCTTTTTCATCGCATATTTTTCAAATGTGTAATAAAGCATTTTGATTATTGGGGTTTATATTGTGACATTGCAAACATTTTAACTGTGATACATTAAAGACAATTTATTGCGGATTGGTTAGATCTAATTTAGGATATTGTTCACAAATTTGGTCACCACATTATAAAAAGTACGCAAGAAAGATAGAATCTGTCCAGAAAAAAATTTGTTCTTACATTTCTTTCAAAATGAATTTACCATTTAATAATTATGAAATGGTCTGCAAGTACCTGAATATTGATTCGCTTGAGATTCGTAGAATCAAATTGGATCTTTGTTTGTTGCACAGAATTGTTTCTGGGCATATCTCCACTGATCTCCTTCAATCAATACATTTTCATGTTCCTCAAAGTAATAGATTTTCCAGCCAAAAACCACTTTTTAGATTGAATGTAGTTTCTACAAATTATATGTATTATAGTCCTTTATTGCGATATATGAGGTATGCTAACAAACTCAATTATAATGAAAATTTTGATTTATTTGTTAATTCATATTATTCATTTAAAATTTTATTAGGGAGAATTCCATTGATTATTTTATTGTAGATAATTTATTGAGGTTAATTTTAATTTTATGTTTATTTTTGTAGTATATTTAGTAAGTTTAATTAATTGTTTTTTGTATTTATAATATTGTTTTTTACTTGTACTAATTGTCATTTAGTTTATATCTTTATCTTTATTATTTTATTGTGTAATGTTTTGTAAAAAAAGGTGTCAACCGTTGAAATAAGTAAATAAATAAATAAATAAAATATTTATTGTCTTAATATATTTCAATACAATGTTTACACTCGTCCAAGAAAACTATACATTAATTGTTCATTTAGTTAGTTAAAATTATAGTTTAGAAATTCATCATTGCTGAAGGGACATTCTGTTATAAGAAGTTGTTTTATGTACATTTTGAATTTTTCCAAGATTAGACTCCTAATTTGTGTGGGAAAAACAGTTAAAGTACTTTATATCGTAATAATTGGCACTGCATCGAGTTCGCTTAATTCTAGAATATGGAATATACATATTGCTCACTGTTCTTTTGGAGTGCTGATACATTTCGCTTATAAGTTGATATTTTTCCATGTTTTGCTTAATATAAATAAGTGTTTGGAGAATATAATGATCCGAAAGTGTTAAAAATTTGCTTGTGTCATCATGGTAATTAGCTCCGTCAATTATTCTTAATAATTTTCTTTGAAGGCCAAATATTCTTTTAGCGAATGCAGAGTGTCCCCATATTATTAATCCGTAGCTCATTTTTGAGTTGAATAGCACATGGTAGACTTGGATTAATACGCTTTTGGAAGCGTAAACATTTCTGAATAAATATAAGAGTAAAGCTAATTGTTTCGCGAGTTTGTTACAATGTTCAAACCATGTGAGAGATAGTTCGAAATATATCCCAAGGAGTTTTCCTCTGTTGTCTTTAACATCTTTTCCTACGTTGTGAGTTCCAAGGATAATTGTTTGTGTTTTTTTCTCATTTAGAATTTATTCGTGTGCCCTGAACCAGTGTTTTATTTCATTTTGTTTGGCATTTGTTATTTGCAGCAGATTGTCCAGGTGTTTTGAACTTGTTATAGCTATTGTATCGTCGGCAAATAATATAAGGTTCGTTGAGTCTATTTGGTGATCTATATCATTTATATAAATTATGAAAAAGAGTAGACCCAAAACAGATCCGTGAAAGATCACGCGGTTTATTGGTAAAGTATTCGATTTTGTGCTGTTACCACAAATTGATAGCGGTCAGCAAAGTACGAAGTGAAAAATTCAATCGTGTTTTTCGATTCTATATTGACTTAATTTATGTAGGAGTATTTTATGGGATACGCAGCCGAATGCTTTTGTTAAGTCGCAAAGAAAAACACTAATATATTCTCCCTTGTCAATGTGTGTATAGATGTAATTTAAGAAGTCTACTAGTGCAGAGACAGTACTTTTATTTTCGCGGAAACCGAATTGTGCATTTTATAACAGATTATGTGTTTCTAAGTACTGAGATAGTCTAGCATTTATTGCCTTTTTAAATATCTTCCCAATTATTGGTATTATAGATATTGGTCTGTAATTACTTGGATCAGATTTTTCGCCAGTTTTTTAAATTTGAACGACTTTTGATATTGTTTTTTTTTTGATATTTACTCAGTTTGTTTTTAAAAATTCTTTAAAAAATCATAGCCAAACGCGTAATAAATTATTATAATAATTTCAATCTATTTAATAATTATCAACATGGCTTTCTCATAAATAGATCAACGATTCGAGTATATATGTATGGTTCCAGATGCCTTGAAGAGGGGGAGATACCTATGGGGATGTTCATTGACCTCTCCAATGCATTTGATACCATGAATCAAAAGATGCTTCATTATTAAATAAATTGGATCACTACGGAATTAGAGGCGTATGTTATGACTTAATCAAAAGTTATTTAGAAAGTAGGAAACAGATAGTAACAATTGATAACGTCTACTCCACTCCACTATACAAACTTGGGGTGCCTCAGGGAAGAATTTTAGGGCCAATAATCTCGTCATTTATATAAATGATCTACAAAATACTATAAATTCAATACCTGAGAAAATTGTGACTCGAGTATATTAATAATGAATAATAACATACAAGATATTATTCAAAACTCGAATTCCTCATTTGTCAGAAAATAAATTGATATTAAATCAAGAAAAAACAAAAATAATTCTATTTCAAACAAAAAATAAAAATTTAGAATTAAAAAAAATAACTTTTACGGGGTTAACATTTCAATCTAGTATATACGCTAAAGTATTGGGAATATATACAGACAATAAGCTAAATTGGAAAGAACACTACACAAAAATAATTAGTAAACTAAATTCAATTTGTTTTTCATTAAGAATATTGAAATCATTTGAAACATTATGTTCTATAAAGCAAACTCTGAATCTATTGGTATAATGTTTTATGAGATAAGTAATGACACTAATCAAATATTTTTAATACAAAAATGAGTGGTAAGAATAATTTTCGGTCTAAAGTACACAGAGTACACAGAGTCATGTTATGGTTACTTTAAAAAAGCTCATATATTAACTTTCTTGGCCTATATGTCTATGAATTATTAATTCATAATTTCAAAAATAAATATAAATTTTATCATTATTCAAAAAAACATTCATATATCACAGAAATATAAATAATTATGAACTTCCAACAAACAGACTTAATTTATATGAAAAATCGACAAAATACAGTGCTATAAAAATGTTTAATACTGCCCACCACCTTAATAAGCATACAAAAGTTATACCCCTTCATTTTTGCCTTAATTTTAATTTTACCTATTGAGTGTTTAGTTGTGAATTACTTATATATTAATTTAACTCAAGTGTCTGTTAGTTTAGATATTAGTTTCTTTATTTATGTTATTATTATTTTTTTAAGTTTTATTACATTTTCATGTAATACTACTTTTGTTTTGACGTGTTCATTTTAAAATCAAATCAAATCAATTTATTACACTTTGCCACATTGAAATATACATGTTAAAATAATATACATGAAACTACGGTGTCAAATTATAGCTAGATATAAAAATTAGAGCAGTCCTCATATAATTATTACTTAGGATAATAGAACGTACATATTTTGTATTATAAATCCATTGTTATGAATGCTTATAAATGATATAAATAAAAATATATTAAAATAGTGTAGAATAATTTCATGTATTTTTACTGAACTAAATAAATTTAATTATTATCTTGTATTATATATTGTAATATATCTATATTTATTTCAGGATTCCCTTCTACATCAAAGCTCAACAACTAGATATAAAATTCTACAACCTACATGAAAACCTAGTCTTCCCACCACTTAAACTTAATCATTGTTCAAATTTACGAGCAAATAGCATCGTTAATTTTAGAACCTCAAAAATTTTATTGAATTGAATGAATTCTATACTTCCTATAATTTAATAATCAGTCCAACATAAAATAGAAGTAGAAAATAATCAAATTAGCCCGAATATAAATATTAGATGTAAAATAGTCTTAATTCATATTTCAGGATCCCTGATTGAATTATTAATGGATAACTACGATATGATCACTCTATTTCCACTCTCACTGAATCAGAATAACTTTAAAACCATATTTAAAGAACAGTTGTCATTACTGAATGATTTAATTTCAAACTCAAAATGATCATTCAACTGCATACAATCAAATTAATTTAGAAACTCGAACAAACCAAATAGAAACTCAAACTGCAATGCCGCTTCAATTACCTAATCGTAATAATTATTTTAAGTGTAAAAATAGACAAACGGCAAGTGCCAATTGAAATTAATATCATTAGACAATTACGAGTGGATTTTAATTATACTAAAATAAAAGAATAGCTACTTAAAACTGTGAATCAAACAACGCCAACATCGTGTTGAACGGAACATTCCTCTTAAAACTAAAATCAAATTGTAAAATGCACATTAATTATTTAAAACTTTCCTTCGTTTCCTAATAAAATTCCGCCATCCTTTTAATCCTTTGCACAACCCTTCTAACCAACTTCACACCTTAGTTATTCCCATTCAAGAATGCCTACGATACTTATTAGAAAAACTTTTGTCTTCCTAGCAACCCTGACGCCATGTAAATAAACAAAACTAGGCAGAAAGACCTCTGGTCGATAGCCTTTTGATAAATTAATACATTAACTCACCATTCATTATTTATTATGTAAATGTAAATATGTAAAAACCCAACACAAAAAATTATAAAAATTTTAAATTGTTATTCTTCATAGAACTAAATGAAATAACTAATATACAAAGTGCTTTGTGTATTCAAAATAGCGAAATAAATTATGTTTCAAAGCCATCTATAAATAGATCAGTCTTAGAAAAAATTTACCTTCCTGGATTCGGGAAGAAATCAGCATTTAATACTTTGTCCATACCGTAATGTAGATTGTACGTTGTAACAGGATTCTACAGATGATATATTGTAGTTTTAATGAAGACATTTATATACTGCATTCTTTCAGTAATATACATATAATTCACAAATATTTTTTTTAAACACTACCTCAAATTTCCATCAATATGTAAAACAAAACAAATACTTTACCTATTATTAAGAGAATAATCTACATACAATTTATTATTCTCATTGCTATTTATAAAACTGCTAAGTATACAATTAATAAATTTTTTAATAAGATATACTTACATTAAAGTGAATATTTAAGATGATAATAATAAACATCTACCTTTCAGTTATCGAATAAAATAACTTTCTAAAACGTCACACTTTGCAAAACGTATATTAAGAAAAGAAAATATTTGTTTAAAGATTTGATAATAAAACCTTAACAAAAATATTTTTGCAAATTTATGTAAATTGTATTACGCGCAACTAAAATATTATATAAATAACCTAAAATAATATATATACATATATATTAACGAAAGTTAACAAGAAGGTATTCATCACAAAAAATTTATCTAATATTTAATTAGATTTTCAAATAAAAATGCTTAATTAATTATATTAAAGATCACTTTAATCTCACATCGTTTCAATCAATGAGGTTGGATAATATGCAATAATTATTATTACTTTGCATTATATTGGTGTTTATTACTACCTTACTATCTCCAAATATCATTTTTAATACAAGTTAAATTTGACGATTTTAAATACAAGAATATCGCAAAGAAGAAATTAATAATCAAATCAAAATTAAGATTTTATAACACAATTGAAAAGTAAACGAAGAGAACTTGTCGGCTTCAGAGCTTAAATTAGTTTAAAGGATGTAACTATTAAAAATACTAACCACCTGAAACTTTTCGTGTAAGTTTAATCTCTCATTAATTTTCAAGACAAATCACAGAGCCCTCTGGAAAGTGGTAGCGTGTACTATTTGGTACGTTATGCGGGAAGGGGTTAAAGGAAAGGTTTGCGGACGGACTAGGGCTAAGTTATTGATCGCGGTTAAACAGAACTCTATATTTCAAATAGGGTGGGGATGCGGACAGCAAAGGGGAAGGTAAAAAAAAAACTATGGGTAGAATATAAAAGGGGTGGTTTTTTTATAACCCTAAAGTATGCTAGGGGGAAGTTTTATGGGTGGCAGATTTTTTTGCGTACGCATTAATCTTATTAGAATATAATGGTGGCTAATTTTTATCTCAACTCTAATAATTGAATTCATAAAAATGTAATTAATAATATAGTAATAAAAATTTTACATACATGATAATTTTTTGACGTAATAAATTTAATTTGTACGAATGTAATACTTTAAAAAATTAATCACGCAGCCTAAATTTTAATTAACTAAACTTAGTCTTAAATGATAAAATGAAAATAAAAATTAATAAAGCAATAGTAATTGTCCGTTATAATGCAAATAAATATAATATTTAGTTTGAAAAAATTATTATATCAATAAACAATATAGAAAGTCTAATAAGTTTATTTTTAATTACAATTTTCATTACCAAATAAATACAGTGATATTTTAGGTAAAACAATTTTATATTTACGTAGCTTCTTCGTGGACCTTTAGCCCTTTTAACCTAATGGGAAGTTATTTAATTTCCTATTTATATTTCGCTAATGTAATTATGCGTAATATTTTATTTGCTTTTAAATAAATAACAATAACAACCATTAATCATTTTAAACATTTTCGGTAATTGATATACCTTGTTTATTTCCTGAATTTGGTCAACAATTTAAAAAAATAACGCATGGAATAGTCTATGTTGTACTGTATGTTGCAAAATAAATGTATTATTTATGTATATAATAATGATACTAAAATAAACATTAATGCTAATGAATAATTTAATAAAAAAACACTAATTTAAAAAATATTATGTACAACCACAATCAACACGTATGTACATTGGGTTGCCTATATCGATCCCTAAAAATTATATTAATTTACGTTTCAAATTTTAATACAATACCAACTATAAACAAATGATTACATAATAATTTAAACCATTGCGATATGACAAAATTTACATTTCATAAGTAAATTTATTTCGCAATTTTCTTTCCTTTGAATGTTGGTTGGTTGGTCAATAAAATTGTTTGCGGAAATAACCAACGTTTTTAACAATTAGAAAAACACGAAAACCTTTCGCAAATCTACAATAATAAGTCTTACTACGCATACAAAACAAATCACTTTTGAAACAACTACTTCTTTGCTACTACCTCGACAGATATTGAATAATACGAAAGTAAATTGCGTAAGCTATCAAATACCAACTTATTATTTTTTTAAATTTTCAAACCATCACATTCTATCTGTTATGTGAAGTCTATATTTATATTATACAATTTATAAAATTGTACTATTAACGTGTATTGTATATTTGCATACTAAGATAATTTACCAGTTGTACGATTCTCTTATTTATATTGTTTTCCTTTATACAAATTGGTCGATTAGTTCAGTTTTCTTTGATTGAAATTTAGTTTATTCTAAATAATTATACATTTTATTCTAATTGCATTATTTAATAGGCGCTAGCTCAAACTGATGTAATTCTATATATCAAGAGGTTAATATTGAATTATAATAATTTAAATAGTATTAAAATCTTTGTTTTATTTTCATAATCTATTGATTGAAGTACAAATTACATTCAGTGTGATAACTTATTACTTCTTTAATAAGTAGTTTTAAATTTTTACATGCTAATTCTATGAATTTGTCGTAAATAAGATATCTTCAAAACAGATATTATTCTGCTCACAAATACAAGAATAGGCCAGAAAGAAACAACGTAAAATATTAATTTCTGTATACAAGGTATATGGCAGTTAAACTGATAGAAGACCATCAAAGTGACCTTTACAGGTAGCTGAGTCATTAAAGCAGTATTAGAATTTGTTATATTCTCACAATGGATAAATAAATAAATATCAATACCAATATATTTTTAGTTTCCAGTTTCTTGTAAAATTCCGGCCTATGTATTACTATAATAATAGTAATACAAATTAGCTAGCGACCACATGACCATTTATCCATGTTCATTTTTTTAATTCTTTACAATAAATTGTCATATTCATTTTATTTAACTCCTATAGTTTATTAGCAATAGCCAAAACATGTCAAAATTATTAAGTTAAGAACTTTATGAAAAACATGTTTTAATAAAACTGTTTCAGCTTTCAAAGAAATTTTGAAAACATAACTTTTCAAACAAAAGTTGAAGTGTTTTCAAAATTTCTTAAATTTCAAAATTTATTTGAATAAATCTATTACCTTTTGCAATAATGTTACGTTAATTTACGTTTTCAACTTGTAATTAAATGCCTCGCTTATGCTTTACTAATTGAAGGGTGGGTTGCAGGCCACTCACCCACCCTACATATACATATTAACTTCAATTACTGATTGCCTCCCGTTTTGCAATAACTTTAATTACAAAATTTGAATAAAAGTAAAATTTTTGAGTGTGTAAATTAATAAAATTTATATACATGATTTGTAGAAAGGCTTTATATCAAGCTTAAATAAGATTAGCTATAGAAGGTTATTTATATTTAAGCTTAAATTTGGATTATGATTTATTTTTTATTACATACAAGGTTTTATTGTTTTTTAAGCAGCAAAATAATCAATAATAGGTATTTAAAGGTATTATGTATATGTACAAAGGGTAGCCTCTAGTCCACCTTCCAATCAGTAAAACATAAGCGAGAGTTTTAAATAAAAATTGCACAACGTAAATAAACATAATATTATAGCAAAATTTAATAGATTTGTTCAAACAAATTTTTCAAATAGTTTTTGATGAAGTTTTACTCATTGGAGGGTGGGTTAGAGAACACCCACCCGCCTTATATATACATATAAACTTTAATTCCTTATTGCCTTGCTGTATCTAATGAAATTAATTACAAAACTTTTTAAATAAAAAAGGAATTAAAAAGATAACATTTTTGAGTGAGTAAATTAGTAAAAGTTTAATTCATAATGAGTGGGCAGACTTTAAATCTAAATAAGATAATATTAGCTATAGAAAATCATTTATATTTAAACTCAAATTATGATTTTGTTTTAATTTTTTGTCACATAAAAGGCTTGACTGTTTTTAGCAAGTAAATCATGAACTATTTGCAATTAAAGTTATTATGTATATGTAGGGTGGGTGGCCTCTATCCCACCCTCCAATCAGTCAATCATAAGCAAAAGTTTTAATTAACAGTTGTATAATAAAATGTAAAGAATTTGCTCAATTTTGGTTTCTTTACAACTAACTCTTATAGAAATTTCATGTAACTCCAATAGTTTATTAGCAATGGGCAAAATATGTCAACATTTTTAATTTTTAACTTTATTTTCACAAATTAAGAACTACGGAAAATATATTTTGTTAAAACTTATTTAGTTTCTCATTACCTTTAAGTTTTGTTTGAAAAGTTATGTAATATTGTTCAAATTTAGAAACATATCGAGAAAAATCAAAAATAATAAATTTGATTCAAATCGAATAAAGCGTTCAATTATTATAAACAAAAGAAATAAATTTGTTTGGAACTTTGAAGACAAATTCCGGCTTAACTGTAAATTTTTGGATATAGATAAGTTGTGTTAAATCGTCATATTTTGACCCCAGGAATCTATGGTCTAGCCATTTCTCCACATTAACGGGACACCCTGTATATAGTATTTACTCTTATCCAAACTGATGGGTTTCTTTTGTGAGGTTAGTGGAAAATGCCGATTTTCCTTTCATGTATTGGAAATATTTTTTGTGTTCTTCTCTCATTTTCCTTGCAGATCACTCTCATAATCCTACATAAATTTTTAGACAGTCATTACAGCACGCATGTAGATCACAATTTTCCCGTGAGTTCTTTTTGTTGTTATTTTTTACTATTTTCCCTGAACTGTCATTTGGCATAATTATTAAAATATTTGTATTTATTTTTATGATTATGTTCATATATGTATATAGTGAAAAATAAATGAAAATTATATATCATTAACGTATATAGTGTGGCGAAATAATTGGTGTGAAAATAAAAACGTCTCATGTGAACATAAAATCAAACAATTAGGTAAATATAAATATATTTGCAATAATCATTTTCTTTAACATTAAACAGCCTATTTTCCTGATTCAAAGTGTATTACAACATAATTGCTGATTTTCCTTCCACACCACTAAGTAAAATAGTTATCGCTTTAAGTTACTGAAATATTTTTCTCCATCAATAACAGCCATAAACCAGTTTCGATTTATTTTGATCTCATAAAAGTAGCATAATTAAAGAGAAACAAACTTAATTTTACTTATAGATATAAGTTTCAGGCATCAGTTAGGATTTCATTAAAGATCTATTGTCTAAATGCTTCCTTAATAACATAATGTTATTACTGTTTTCATGAAACGAAAATCATTTATCATTATCACTATACATCCCACTTTTAACGAGATTTCAATCGTGCCAACTATGTTAAAGTTCTTAGAGAGCCTAAAATGTTACCGTATTCCTTTTTAGATTCTGTAAGAACTTTAACAAAGTTATCAATAGATAAAGTCAAAAATATTAAAAAGAGCTTTGAGCTTGCATAATATACGTACAAAATCTGTTTATCTAAAACATTTCAATGATATTAATTATTCGTGT
The DNA here is from genome assembly GCA_963969525.1 of Ontholestes murinus. Classification (NCBI taxonomy): domain Eukaryota; kingdom Metazoa; phylum Arthropoda; class Insecta; order Coleoptera; family Staphylinidae; genus Ontholestes; species Ontholestes murinus. Next base: position 35,391,476 of record OZ018390.1, read on the forward strand.
ATATAAATGTTTTTAAAGAAAAATAATATGTTAAATTAGAAAATTGGAGGCTTTAGAGAATTTAGAATATTGATATAGAGGTAAATGTCTAATGAACTCAATTAGTATTTCTATAATATATAAACGCCAGCAACTTAAACAGTGGTATTTTCAAGTTTTTCTTAGGTCATGACTAATTAATGTGTTCAAGGTTTTAATTTATGATTATTTTAGGTCAAACGACAACTCAGAACCAATTTTTTCCATAAGAAATACTTTAATATTTTAAGAAAAAGATAATTATGCAACTATAAAACATGACTAATGAAAACAATATTTTTTACTGAAATAAAGACTATTTTTTGTACGTTCTAGTCCTCGATGAATATATTTAATTATTAGCAATATTTTTAGAGGTATAATTACGAGAATAAATTTTATTTGATCTTATTTTTCATTTACTTTCTCCATTATAACATAACTACAGAGTTCTACCCGTAAAATGACTAGGTTATAAAAAGTGACTAGATATTAATATTGACTAGTTGAAGGAGGAAACAGTGTAATATTTACGTTGCATTCCCGAAAAGTTTCTTTACCTTCACCATGGGATGATCAGACGGAAGAACTTCAGCCGACGAAAACCTAATCGTTTCCACGGCACACCCGGTATACTAAATGGTTTGTGGATCATTTTCGAGATTATCCTCCCTTGCTAAATAATACTGAACCTCGCACACCTTCTCCAATCACAAGTTGAGAAGGATATTATTGTAAAATATATAAACATTTTGAAAATTTCTCATATATAATATACATCACTCAATAAGTCTCTAGCCTAACTAAGAAAATCCAATTATTTTTTTGGAAATTTCACTTTATTCATCAACATACTCTCCTTCAAGAGTGATACATTCATTCCAACCCTCTTTTAACTTTTCGATGCTCTTTATGTGAAACGATTTGTCTTTGCTCTCAAAATAAGCTTCAGTTTCGGTACTCACTTCTTGTACAACCGGGTTTAAATTCAGCATACCAGCTAGTAATAGTTAATTTCCCTGGTGCAGAGCACCTAAAATACTTATAATGACAGTGTTTAGCTCCAACTGTAATTTCCCTATAAAAAAAACAGTGTTTAATCAACAAACAAAATTCCTTGAATTACATTGTCTTAAAAATTACAAAACCGTGATAACTAAAATGACTGTAACTTCTAAACTAACGGTCAGGATCCTATGGAATTTTAACAGGTATTGCTTGAAGATTAGTACTACTCGGAAATCACACGGGTTTGTCAACAATGTTTTCATATATGTTTTAGACCAGGGACTTATTGAGTGACGTATTATCTTAATAATATTTCCTTAAAAATTCTGAAGGATTAAAACTCTCACACACATTCCTTTTCCTAAAGGCACGGATATTTAATTTTTAACATTTTGCTTCGTTATTTATAATTCTAAATAATTTTACTTTTAATTCTACTCTAAAAAATTAAGTTGCTGAACTTTTTGTCCAGGTTATCTAGTTTTGTAATACCTGCATTTATTGATTTCTTCATATGCTAGTGTGGTTGGGTTAAATAGTGCAATACAATTTCTACTTCCCATAATCCGTTTAATGGTTTAGGCTTTCGCTCCTTTCAATCTATCGTTCGGAAATCATTTCATTTCTATCAAAACCAACTTTCTCAGTATGAAATCTTCATTGTATTCCACTAAAAATATATTGACGATTTTTTAAATTTAACATATTTTTCGAACAAATACAGATTCAATAAAATGTCTAGCCATTTTTCTAGTAATACTTTAGGCACCAACAACACCACTACATTTTTATTGCCAATCCCAGATGTATTGCTATAATAAATTGTTCTTATATTCGATTCTATAGCCTTAAGATGTTTTTTCTAATTATTATAATAATAATTTCGATCTTTAATTAATTACTTCAAAATGAACAACTAAGAGTAGTTCAAACAGTTACGTAAAATGAAAGCTACTTATTGGGCAATAATTAAGGTATGTAATAAAGGTATTTTAATCCCTCGTAAATATTATAAATATATTTCACATGGTTTTAAAACAACAAAAAAATAATAATGACTTGCAAATTATAGGTTGAAAAACCTACGGTCGTTAGCCAAATGAGGACGAAAAAACACAATAATTATATATTGTAATACTATCTCCAATAAAGATATTTTCTCGCTCTACAAATTATACGTCTTTGACATCTGTTGAAAGTAAACCTTTGCGTACTCATTTTTATCATAAGACTATATAAATTTTTGGATGGCAAAACTTGGGAACTGGACAGCTTATTAAAAATACAAGAATAACATGCATGGCACTAATGAGAGCATTTCAGCGAATACAACATCGCAATTATATGTTTTTAATGCTGCCTGTTTCTTTAAGTCTAATTCAAAATAAAACAGGTCAGAAAGTCACCAGATCAAAATCTTGAAAATCCAAATCCGATATCCTTTTACTTTGTACATAATACAAAATTTTATTAATTATTATAAATATTTGAATAAGAATATTATCTCCCTATAGATATAAAATTTACATTGGTTACCTTTTTCAACATTTCCTAGTATTTTATTATGATTACCACTTCCAAATGTACAAATCGAAACCTGAAAATAAAAGTTTCTGTTGCCATAAATGCTGAATTTAAATCAGTAATCTACAGTTTTAAATGAAAGTCCTTTTTTATTGCAAAATATTTAATTTTCAGTATACTACATTTTATAGTATTTTAATTGGATATAATTTCAGTTTAACTTACGTATATATACTTCCACTGGTTTAATTTTGCTGACTACTTCTTATTATTGCTTCAATTCGTTCTACAGTTTTTAATTTCTTCCATATCCTTGATTGAAATCTACAAAAATAAGTCTAAGATATCTAAATATCTAAATTACATATACATACATAACAATTTTTTTGAAAGAAATATATGTGTTTTGTTATAAATTTAATGTAAAAGAATTAAAACACCAATGTAAGAATACATCTAAATTTAATTTACAATGTATTAATATCCCTTAATATACCTATATAATAGATTTCAACTCAACTCTCAAACATATAAAAGCAGCTTTAGTTCAAATCTATTAATTACACTCTGCATATTCTAATCATATTATCAGTTTTCTGCAACTATGATTTTCGATAAATTAGATATCAAAGCTGCCACAGTTACCTACTTTTACGTTACGCTCTTATAAACAATTACATCATTTTCTACCTGAGAAGGGCACGTTCTGGACGAAGGTTTCAGTAATCATATGAAGGGGAAATTGCGTTTTCTGTGTAGTGAACCATAATTCGGGAAAATAGTTTTAATTTGTGTTACTAAATTTAGACTCATTAGTTCTGCGTGTAAGTTATAATGATTCAATGTATTCAAAAGAGGAGGGAAGGCGAATGTTATTAATCCATTCCGAAATAAATTTTACAACACTAATAACAAAGTGTATTCACGACATCTAAATGTCTCTATAGTAACATTGTTATTTATAGAAAAAAGTCTTTTGTAATAAATTAAATTTTTTATTAATGATTTCATCATAGTTTAGTAAATGAGTAAATGCTAAATATGAAATTAAATCTAGTAGTTCAAATCATATATAAATATATTGCTCAAGTTAAAACAATGTTGCTCACAATGACCAAAAAAACACAAATAATAATCAGTATGCTTCATTTATCTTAAAATTAAAAAAAAGGAGTTATGTAATTAACTTAACTATTTAAAGAAGTTTTTTAGAGTAATAAAAATATATCCGTCTATTAATCACGAATAAGTATTACTTTAGATATAAATAAGATATTTGCGATGAGTGAAAATGAATAAATAATTTGAAACGACTTTTATTTTTATATAAAAAAATATAAAAAGGAAAATATTAATATACTTTTGAGTGACGAAATAATACAAATATAATTTACATAATAATATATTAATAATAAATTGATTCAAAAAGAATGCACCTAGATAAGAATATTTATCCAAGAAACTAAAATGAAGTTTAAAGAGTGATGGCTTAATTATTTAATTTAATTGTTTAATTGAAGGTAAGCTTTCAAAATTATATAAAAAACGCAACATTGGTACTATTACCCAAATCAGTACATGAGGCAAATTCATATCGACCTTTATATTTATTAAATGGTTTGGAGAAATTAATAACGTTTAGAACCAAATAATTAAACGTGGGATACGCAAAACAATAATTTGGATTTATCTCGATATACTGGGAAAATGCACTCATAGAAGTAAGAATTTTATATAATTCTCAGGCCAGTGATTATAAGAGGGCTAATTACAAATTACTTACTAAGGATATATAAAAGCTATTTTGAAAACAGAGGTCTGGTACATGAGGGTTGAATGAAAAAACTGGAAGAGTTGAATTGTCATGTTTTCTGCCACAAGGATCAATATAAGGACCACCGTTTTGGAAAATAAGCTATGTTGAAATTCTTAATATGAAGTGAAACTAGTAGAATATACTGATAGGTCACTAATTATAACAACAATAAGGACGATTGAAGAAATTATTTTGAAATGAAAATCAGCAGCTGAAAAGAGTATTAAAAATTAGGCAATCTGGGTTTGGAAGTATCAATTATTGAAACAATTGCAGCTTGGCTATCAAGACAAAGAGCGAGAAGATTGATTCGAACCGATTGACATTTTTGGACAAGAAATTGAAATTAAATTGCGGATTAAATAATTAGGGGTTATATTTGAAGTAAATCCCAATTTTAGTTCACATATAATAAAGGTAGCACGTGTCGTAGCAAAATGTGTTAAAGCAGTTGCTATACTAATGACAAATCCTAAATTTATATTACCACAAAGTCATCACGGTTCCTTCTTCATTATATTACAAAGTAAACGTCTCCACAATCAAAATGCCAAATTGTTGGGTGCTGCGCCAACATGAGTGGGATGTTTAAATTTTTAGTAGAAGCAAAAGGCGATTGCGAATGGGCTTATAACATTAAGGAAAATTAGGGGCTATCGAACAATTTTTACACCAGCTGCTGAGGTTCTGGCATCAAGTCCACCAGCTAACTCACTTGTTAATTTGAAGGCGAAATTTTTTTTATTGATATAAGTAATTAATAAGAAAGAAATAAAAAAAATACCATGAAGAAATAAATGAAGAATATCTAAATTTATAGGATTTGGAAACAAAAGAATACCACAAAGTCATCGGGTCTAATTCTTCATTATAAATATTACAAAGTAAACGTCTCCACAATCACAATAACAAATTGTTGGGTGCTGCGCTAACATGAGTAGGATGTCTACATTTTAGTAGAAAGAAAAGGCGATTGCAAAGTGAGTTATTAACATTAAGGAAAATTAGGGGCTATCAAAGAATTTTTACAGCAGCTGCTGAGGTTGTGACATCAAATCCACCAGCTAACTCACTTGTTAATTTGAAGGTGAACATTTTCATCGAAATAAGTAATTAATAAGAAAGAAGCTAAACAAATATTATGAAGAAATAATTGATAAATATCTAAATTTACGGGATTTGGAACTACAAGAACATATAAAAAACAAGAAAACAATTATTTATTACTCTTGTCAATTTCTTTAGAGCCAGGTTAAATCATCCGGAAAGCTTATGCTGAATTCAGCTTACCACACACTCACTAGAATGGAATTACAGATCTAACAGTGTTAGGCTTTTTCCATTGTGTTCTCCTCCATTGGCAAATTCCTAATTTTTGTTTCTCTGGGTAGTAGCCTCTCCTGGAGTGCTTATGGTGATCGCTCGGACGAGTCCATCGCTTCCCGGAAGATCTTCGCTGATCCTGGCAAATATAACGCGGAATTTAGTTTTAAAAAATATGTAGTCTTTTATGTATGTATTTTTTCAGCTTCTTGATGCCATTATCCAAAAATGTAGTCAGCGTCCTCCCATTTTTTAAGTAACACTATAACTTGTGATGAGACGTGGATGCATCATTATACCCCAGAATCAAAACAAGCAAGCATGGAGTGGAGACAACCTGGAGAAACTCCACCTCAAAAAACCAAAACCCGTCTGTCTGCGGTAAAAGTTCTTGAAACTGATATTTGGAATAGAAAAGGCATACTGCTTGTTGATTTCCTTCATAAGCGATGTACAGTCAATGCTAATTATTATTGCAGCTCCTTGATGAAGCCAACTTTTATAACGAAAATTAATTCAAAAAGCATCTACTTTCTATACGATGGTAAATGAATATTTTTTTATCCCACTAATTTTTTCTTGAATGCTATTAAGTCAGTAAACTTCTCGTCCAACTAGAATTAAGGTGTTTGGTTTCGTTAATATGGTATTTTCTAGTTTCGCTGTATTTCTTCCTGCTTAGGAATATTTCGTCTCGAGATGTGACAACCAGTAGTTTATTGCGAGACACTGAGACCCATCTTAGACATTTGAAAGAAGTGGTAATACAAGGTGGCGCAAAAGTAATGTCATAGTTTGAATTGGCCGCCATTTTTGCAGCTGGCGTCAAATGTCAGTGTGCTTCGACATTTATTATCTAGATATATAGTAAATTAGTTGTCAACAAGCCCTGGAGCGATACACACCTCAAGATCGTGGATTTTTTGTCTGTTGTTTTAATGCAACGTGAATTTTGTAGTCGTTCTTTTTTGCGTTTCTGGGGCACAGAAAATCTACATGTAATGCAAGAAGATTGCATCCTCTCAAAATGACTGTTTGGTGCGGAATTTGCAGTGAAAAAGTGATTGGTTCTTATTTTTTCGAAGACGCCGATTTTGTTTGCAGCAAGTTTCTGCAATGGGTCTCGATTATTGTTTTTTTTTAACAGGACGGAGCAACCGTTCACACAGCTCGGGTAACTATAAAGATTTCGAGACACCAATTTCCAGGTCGAGTGGGGAGATGTTTTAGAGATTTGAACTGGCCAGATCGCCAGATCTAACAGCAATAGACTTTTTCATTTATGACTTTTAAAATCTCACGTTTACCACAATAAATCACGAACCTTCCAAAACTTGAAAGCTAACATTAAAGATAAGATGTTTTGCGAGCAAGAATTCAAAATGCCGCAAAATGAGTGCAATTATGCATCAATTAGGAAGTTGTCTATTTGAGCGATATAATTATTTCCCAAGTAATGTAACCAATAATACACATTCAAATAAATTTTTGATAAAAACACAGATCTTTTTTTTAAATTTATAACAAAATGGCAGCCAATTCAAACTATGACATTACTTTTGCGCCACCTTGTATGAGGTCCTATCATGGTGAATTCTACTTGGATACCTGTAACTGCATACAAGAATCTCAATATTGTTGTTAATAGAAACCGACTTCCAGTATGCCTCATATTTACCTCTAGTGCAATTGGTTCAATTTGTAATAGCTAACTTTTTAATTCCGCCATGAAGAAGAGAATTCTTCAACGCCTTAATTAATCGCCATAATTTTTTATAGATTGGCTTTCGATGGGAATATTTCTTTGTTACTAGATTGTAGATGATCATCTTTAGTCGATAAACGCCAATACTCAATTAGAATTTCTACAGCAGAACTTTAAGTAAATAACACTTCTATCCTACAAAACTTCTTTATTTTTAATTTTAAACCTTCTTTTAAAAGAATTTTCATTTTTTCTCTTCTGTCCATGTGAGTTGTGAGTTATGAATTCCTGAATTTTTTCTTCACTGTTCTGCTGATAGTACGAACAAACTGTAGTAATTGCTTTCTCCAAGTTAAGGGGTAGACGTTTAAGTTTAAAATGAACTCGTGGTTTTCTTCGAAGTAGTTTTTGGATTCGGTAGGCTATATCGTTCATCCTTAATAAATTTGGAAGGGCCTATATCGTGACATTTGCTACTTTTAGAAGAGGTCTCGATGTCGTTTTACACTTTACGGTCATTAAAATTATTCTGGATTTGTTGCTGTTTTCGTAAGTAACAGCTTCTTTTGGACGTCCACTGCGCTGCCTAAATGACCTGTACTGATGCCCATATAGTCTGTACGAAATTTAGTAAACCATTGGGCTTCGCTGTAGCACTTAACACTTATCAGGCCAAGTTTTTGTTCCATTACTATTTTTTCCCATTAAAAAAAGTGTTTCATTAACACACGAAATTCTTTTTTGTTCATTTTTCTCCAATAACAAATTTGCTCTACTCAAAATGTTGTAACTCACGAAACAATTGTCCAATCGCTGTCAAACTTTGACATGTATCGTTTGAAGCATATTTAGCATTAAAAATCAAGGAAAAATCTACTGGCACCTTCTCTTAGAAATGAAAACTGTTAAAAAGATCAAGTCAGTGCTTTACCAAGATATGTCGCTGAATATTAGACATATTACTATTGTTTAATCCGTTTCAAGATGTTAAGATAAATTTGGAATTCTTGTATACATACATGAAGTTCTGTGTTATGTTTTAAACGAAATATAATTGGAAATGTGAAATTTTTCTAAATTTGAATTAGATAAGATGATGATCAGTGTCAAATTGTGCATAATCCTAAATGAATACAAACGCCACAAAATAATACTTTTTGTAACAAACAGCAATTGTATTTCAAAACAAACAGTAATTGTTCGAAGTTCGGTAAAGGTAAGAGGCAATTGACAATATGTCATAATCTATTTAAAGGTTTATTATTACTATAATTAAATCGGTAATATTTTTCTCTCAGAAGTTTTTTTAACCCACTTGAATCTAGAAGTATATCACTCATAATGAAGAAAATCATATAACCATTTAAAAGTTTCTAAAAAAGGCACATGTTACTATGTCTACCATGCTATAATTTCTAGAAAGTTGAAATAATTAATTAATCAAATGGTTGCACAATATTTTATGTTCGGTCGAATTATGGCGCAATAGAGAACCTTCAAGATACTAAATAACGCACATTATGAAATTCAACCTTTTTTAAGCTTTGTTAACTATTTGTAACATATGACCACTAAAATAACAATGATTTAGCATTATTCACATTAGAAAAGTTTTTCAGTTCAGCAGTATTGAAATAGCTGTTAATAAGAAAATATTATCTTCTTCTTCATGTGTCGCCTCCATTCAGGAGGTTTAGTATCATCATTACTATTTTGACTGACTTTGGAAACTGCAGCCCTATATAAGTCAGATCACGTGATATTAAACCATTTTCGCAGATTCTCGCGCCGAGAGGTCTTTTTCCCACGATTCTTCCTTGGATTACGAGTCACAGAATTTCATATTTCGGATCTCTCATGATGTTGCCGACAAATTTCAATTTTCTTATTTTCTCTTCCTGTAGGATCTCTCTGTCTTTCTCCATTATTCTCAGAGCCTCCACGTTGGTCGCATATTCTATCCATGATACTCTCAACTTCATACGGTAGGCCCACATCTCAAGGCTTCTAATTTAATTTCGTAATACACGTTGAGGGTCAAAGCTACAGAACATACAATGTGAATTATCTTCAAATCATCTTGCATATAATAGAAATCCATTATGTTTTATAATATGTGGAAGGTCATTAACCAAAACAATAAACAGAATTGGACGAATAAGGGGCACATCGAGTAACGTCAATATTAAAAAAAGCACATATTCAGAATAAATCATTTCAAATATTTTATGCAAGACAATAACATAACCGCATTTTACATTAATTAATTTTTAACTAAGTTATATTAATTTCTTTATTTATTTACCTTCTTTCGATAATTTTCAGAAGATTAATTCAATATAATTTTGGTATATTTTACTACTTAGATCTAAAACGTATAGTCCCAAAAATTTTTATTACTTAATTATAATTTCAAAAATAATTGTAATCAGATTGCTAGTTGTAATATTATTGGGTTTAAATTAGTAGAAGAGGAGACAAACAAGGTATAATTAATTATATAACACATCGGCATTTTGTCACAAGTAATACCATAAGTGATGGCAAATTACTCGAATAAATTTTGTTTTTGCATGAAAGTTTCTTGCTTAGCAATTTTAATGAGAGCAACTGTCACGAAAAAATCACGAGCCGCCAGGCGAGTGATTTTTTCTATCAGTTGCTCGAATAAAAATCGCCATTAAGCAACAAACTTGAATGCGCTAAAAACAAAATTTATTCCGATTTAATTGTCATCACGAATGGTATTTGGAAAGACTATTCCACGACTTGAAACGAATATCGGTGAATGGTTCAATGTTTATATTAAAATTTGTATGATATATCTCCTGCAGTATTTTGGTCGAAAAATTCGACATTGATTAAATAACACCTCCCTTATAATCATTTGCATTTACCTTCTTTATATTATACGCCCAGTCATCATAATAGCGGCAAGAGTTTCCATTAAAGTTTTGCTAACAACTGGTAGTTTTTATCGGCGCAGATTTCTTCAAATCGTTTCCAAACACACGATCATGTTTAAGTTTGATTTTTTGGTGCAGAACTTGTCACCGTCGCATTTATTATGGATGATTAAGTGTTACCAAACCTTTTGATTTTATAACCTACTTGCAACTGACATACGTAGAAACAACGTTTTTCGCTTTTTTATCAAGGCTAATTCAATTCATTTGTCGGGAAATAGCTAACTTCAGGTTATTTAGGTGAATAAACAGCAACTTGGTGTTTATTCACTTAAAAATTGACGTGATTGGCTACAAAATATCACATGCCTCATTTTCATTGGCTACATACAATAGGAGTGGAATAGTCACAAGTAAAATAACAAGAACTCCCGTTTTTATCGGAAAATCATATGCACGAAAAATGTGTTGCTTAGCAATATCCCGAATCCTGTTGACAATATTAAATATTGTCAACAGGATGAGGGATTTTGCTTAAAAGAAATACATTTTGAGTGCATGCCATTTTCCGATTAAAAACGAGAGGTCGTGTTATTTTTGGTAAGACAAATTCCAGAATAATAGATTGTTATATGAGATTTATTTTAAAAAAATACAATTGAATATTGAATCGTTAATGTTACTAATACAAAAAATAACATACCGAATTATTCCGAGTATTAGTTGGAATATTGCTTTTAATAATTGCTTCAATTTCCTTTGATTTTAAACTACCGAAACGTTTCATTATTCGAAAGAAATGAATGCACGTCCGAGATTCGATTGTACTGTCACTTTTGACAAATGCGAACCAACGACACCTACAATTACCCTACCGGGATTTTATCACCCTACAGGGATTTTATCGATTTTTTTTATCACTTCTTCGTTTTTGTTTTATCGAGATAAACAAAGCTGCTGCAATTTGAAGTGCCACCATATTGCTTCTAACCTTGAATTTGACACATGAGGGAATTTGTCACAATTAAACAAAATGTTTGATTAAAAATTCCCCAATGGGTATTATTTATGTAAAGCATACAATTTAAAAGTCTTACAGCTTGAAGAATAATATAGCAAACTAAATTGCCTACATTTTTTAAATCTATATGTGACTAGAAATAATTATAATAAAATTACCTGCAAGAGTACATGTAGGTGAATCAAAATAACTTAATTTAATAATATAATGAGATACTGAAAAGTAGTAGTTCTTTAAAAATGCTTATATTGTCTGATAGATTTTAATAATTTATTTTATTTTTGTTTTTTTTTTCTTCTTCGTTTAACATTTTTCGTACGTCTGCATCATTAAATTACCCTCGCCTTAACGATCCAATTAACTGTTAGCTGTCAAGAACGTTAGATTGTTTTTGCCGGCAGTCCCGGCGAACCTTTAAAACTAATCTACGACCCTTGGAAGGAAGGAAGGAAGAGAAGGGTGGGTAAGTTGGTGCGCACACCGATCGCAATAGCTTACTAGACATAATACGTATTGATTTTCTCCAGTGCGAAATAATCAAGCAGGCAGGCAGGCAGGCAGCCCCTAAGCTAAAACCTGAAAAGTAGTTTTTCCACCGAGATAAGATAACTTTAAGGGCTGCCGGAGAAAATCTATTGATGTAGAAAGGACCGCCTCGCGTAACCTAGGTAACAGGATCCACCAATGAGAAATAAGTGCTCGTCCGCGTCTTACGTTAAAGGGGGTAACTTTTTGACAGCGCAGCGCACGTAGCGCCGATCGACTTAAGGGCGAGTTTCGCCTGGGATAGGATCATTTTTCCTAGGAGGTGCCTTTCGCATATTTAGAAGGGTTGGTTGTTCCAGGGGGCTCGCCGCGGAGGGTGATGGGTGGGTCGGGTGTTGCGTGGAAGGGGTCGAGGGGGACCGCCAAGGAGGTGCTTTTAGTAATATAGGTGTGCGAGAAAGGAAAGAACATATCGGGGCGCGAGAGAGAGAGAGGGTTCCATTGTGTGTTTCAATGTGTGTGCAAACGTAGATAGCAAGGGTGAAAAACAGTGGCGTCCCAACGAACTATTTCCGTAACGTAGAAAAACAGATATTATCTCATTCGCAAAACTAGACGTTGGTTTAAAAGGCTTTGTACGAAATATGATTACACTAAGGGACTAAAATATTCAATTATGTTCAAATTATTTTTGCTAAAGGTTCTAAAGCATTAGTTTCGAAAGGTTTACCTGCTTATATGTTATTTTTGTAGCTAGTAATGCAATTAAGAAATAAAGCAGAGAGTATTGAAAGAATTTTGTTTTTAATATGTCAAATTATATTTTTAATTGGCCTTTCAAAAATTTATCAAATTTCTTAAGATATTTTATAATTAACCTACTATATTAGAATCTAATTATTTTACTTGCACAATTTTCGCAAAGATGTCTAATTTAATTTTATAATTAAACAAATTAATGTATTAAATACCAAACATTTATTTTTCAATTTCCCTTTAATTTTTAAATTGCAGTTTAGATATTTCTAAAAAAACTATGTAGCTTTCTGCTTTATATATTCTTTTTGCAGTTCAATTACCTTATAATTATAATCAGTAGTGACTATCTAGAGAACACTCAAGTTAGTGATAGCTTATTATTCTTAAAATTATTTTGGGCTATTTAAAGTTATATGGGGAAAATTGTTACTATCCTATATGTTTACAGTTCATTCATATTCTTTGTTCAATCATATGATCTTCACGAATAAAAACAGAAAGTTTATATCTGGAATTAATGCATTAAATGCATTTTTAGCTAATATCTACTATACAAAATATTAAATTTTCACACTTTTACCAATATGATTTTTTTTGTTTAAAATGGTTTTAAATTTTATTTTATTTTTTATATTTGTTTATTTCCTACTTTACTTATTATACAAGGTGTCTCAAATTAAGCTATACAGTTTGGGAATTTATTTCTTAAAAATAATAGTGTTCACATGTGAACCTCACGGTCACTGTACTCATTTATTCGAACACTAAAATTTCTTATGACGGTAGGGCAGCCATGCTCTGTGATGGCCCTTTCTTAATGGATAATTTCTTTTAGATGCGCCAAAAAACTTATTCTATTAGAATAAACTTAAAATTTTAGATAATTCCACAGGAAAAATTCCACGAGGGTTAAATCAGGACTGCCTGGAGATCAACGAATTTAGGACAGAGACGTGTTAGACGTGTGTAACGCTGCTTGCTTCGTCATTCTGAGACCATGTTCTCTGGTTATAGTAAGGACATTTTTGCAATTCAGATTCCAAGAAGTTGTCTAACATATTCACATAAAACACCGAATTGAAAAGTTCGGATAGTCACGAATAGACTGGTTAACATTATCCACGTTCTCTGCCTTTCTTAATGACCTTGATCGACCCGTTTTATTTTTCCCCAATATTTGAAGAGACCGGTACCTCTTCAAACTTGTTCACCCTTCATCGAATGGTATGCTTGGCGAAAACATAGATAATTGCAGTACCTTCTACGCGTTGCTGTCACCGAATCACAATTTTTGTAAAACTCTGGTATCGCCCGCTCCCGGAAAGGACTCTATAGCGACTAGACACTGATTGACATATTCTTGTATCGTTGCGTTCACGCAGGAAATTAAAGAAATATAAACTTTCATTTGGAACACCTTATAAGTTTACAAATATTTTTAGTGCTTGCAGTTTAGTGTTAGTGTTAAAATTTAACCTTAATGTGTTAATTTAGATTTAAGCATTTTAATATCAATCTTTGATATTCCAAGAAAAAAATATTGAAACCAATTAACTAACCTAGTTCCCATCGATAAACTCCTTAAATTCCTCGCCCAAAAATTTGCTACCAATTCACATAATCTAGATATCCTTAGCCATATGTGTATCCCCTTACAATAGTTCGATTTAGGCACCCAGAAATCATCATCCATCAATTTATGTCCTTGTTTCACAATGACATTAGTGATCTTGACGTTTGAAGAACATAGGCACTTAAATCAATAAGACGTTAGCAATCATGATGCTTGTATGACCGACAATTCCAGGCTGACAGAACGCGGACCGATGGCAGTTTAACAGAAAACTAAAAACCGCTGTTTTATTTTTTCTGTAAATAAAGATGTTTAGTAAGTATTTATTCAAATATTTTATAATAAGAAATTTATACATAAAATAATTATTCTAGGGAAGGAAAAGATGATGGATTTTTAGAATAAATTGTTTGTGAACGGAAAAGTTTTCATATTAAAGTTCCATGAAAAAATATGAACATCTGGTATTTACAGTCGATTGGTTGATTTTATATGTGCTTACCTAAAGTTTAAAGTTTTGTCATGTATTTCTTTTTAAGTAGAACATTCATAATTTATGGAAGTAGTTTTTATATTCAACAAACTAAATAATTAATTGTTTTCGTTCTAACAAAAATACATATTCATATGATACCGTAAGCTTACTACACTTATCTCGAAACTATCCTAATTAAAAAAATAATGTATTTCTTAATATTAATATTATACTTAAAACTGATACGTTTTGACCAATGCATCATTAGTAGGTGTAATTTGTATTATTTCCAAAATTTGACAATATTCCTAGATTTATTTCTTGAATAGAATCATCGTAGGTAAGCAGGTACTGGCCTCTTATAAAGTATAATTACTAATTAGTAACAATTGTGAACTTTTAAAAAAGCTATTTTGCAATATGCTTTTACATTTTTGGAAAATATTTTGTAGCTCTTTGTTGTTATTCTTTTGGATGTGTTATATTATTAAACATATAAAAGACGATTAATTAAAAAAAATAGTATTACCAATTTTTAGACCTTTCAACCTATAAAAGACGTAGGTTTTAGTTTAAATTAAGTTCACTTGACTTGTTTCACAAATTAATAATTTATTCGACTAGTTTCGGCTCAAGGCCATTATCAACAATGAGTCAAGTGAATTTAATTTAATCTAAAACCTACATTTATATAATATTTCACAAAGTGATTAATGAGAAACAAGTATATAATATAAAGGACGATTAATTATACAAAATATAATTACCAATTTTTAGACCTTTCTGATAGGAAATCATTGATTTGATCATTTTTACTATTTAGATGTTTTTGAAAATTAGTTATGCAAATTTGTAGCCATTTTTGAAGCAATACTTTCGATTGAAACATGTTTAACATATTGGGTGAATCACTGATCATTCATAAAATCACCTTAAGCTAAGAAGCAATTATACAATTTAATAAATAATAAATTTACATTATTGAATTAAACCAATATGCTTTTTCAGATTTTTTAATATCCTTCTAAGGAATAATAGAAAATATTGTGATTACAACAGAAATGAATGTTTCTAGTCCAATTCGAACATTTTTTAAATGTGTCTGAGAATTGTATGTTAAGAACCGTTAAAGAAATTTTACTTAAAACATACACTTGAATTTATTATCAGAAAATCTGATTTTGGTAAAAATTTGTGCAATGAAAGTGAGTATTTATTCAAGACGGTTTCTTTTTTTCATATTCTCTTAAAACTACAAAATTTTAAATAATAGTTATAGATAATAAGAAATTGAGCAACTTTTATTTATATATTTTAAAAATTTGTATTCTATTTTCTAAGTTTAGTAAAAAGTACAGCAGATACATTAAAATTATACAGCAGTTAATTAAAGAGAATAATTAATTTAGCAATTCGTAAAAATAGCTTTTTCGCGTAGGACGAAGGATTTTCGAGGTAAAAGCTGAAAAATTAATATTTTATTATCTCATATGCACATACCTGTTACTGAACCCTTAGTTACCAACAAAATTCATAGGGGAGAAAAATTTTCGATAGTATTGTAGAGGTTAAGTTCAGAATTTACATTATAGACTTCAAAGCAAGGGAAGAAATGCCCTCCCCTTTATATTATTATATTGTACATTTATAGTTCTGCAGGGTGTATCTTTAAACCTAAATGCAAGTTTTACATAAATCATTAAATTCAAGTTTTAATTGAGATTTAAGAGACATATAATTTACCAGTTTTGTGTATTTAAATGACATATTATAAGAATTTGATTCAAAATTTTATTTTATGTATATTAAAAACAAAAATTCTATAAACCAATTGTTCAAGAAGACCAAATTATTTTAGTAAATAAATCATTAAACAAATCTAAATACGTAAAAAATATTTACATTAAAAAACTATTTAATCATTCGTATTTTATAAATTTAAGTACACTAAATTTGAACAATTAATTGAAAACTGGGTAATATAATATATTTTCCACGCTAAGAAATATAAAATGTAATCTAACATATATGTTATATTTACGTAATAGACTTTTTGATCAAAAACCCAATGAAAAATTAGATTAATTTAAAACCTAGTACACCTAAAATACAAAAAGGTTTATACAGAGTGCTTTTGTGGAAAAAACGTACAAGATATCAAATATTATTAAAAGAAGTTTTTAAATTAAATGGATTTTCAAATAACCAATAAAATATATTTTAATTTTTATGTGGTGGTACAACTGTTTTTATTAACCAATATGGGCCAAAATAATTGAAATGAAGTGTATATTATCATAAACATCAGTAAATATAATTCAATTTGTAATAACAAACGAAATAATATTTTTTTGAATTTTTGAAGACTAATTCCAGATTAAACGTAAACTTTTGTATATAAATATGTTTTGTTAAATCCTCTTTTTTGGCCCCAGAAGTTTGTGATTTAGTTATTTCCCCACATTAACGGGACACCCTGCATAATACAAGAGGCTTGAATATTCCAAAACGATAAGAAAGGAATTTCTCAAAATTATAAATTAAAATGATAACCATTGATATCTTAGATACATGTATTATTTAGTTAATTGGATAAGCTAATAAAATTACAGATTTATATTTTTGTAATAAAATATATAAGTCCTTTACGTTGTAGATAATTCACTAATAAATAGAAAAAACACGAAAATATATTCGTAAAATCTACAACAAATGAGTCTTATTAAGACTACAAGAACAAACCACTTTTGAAACAACTACTTCTCTAGCTAATACTTCGACAGACATTGAATAATACAAAAGTAATTTGCGTGTTACAAAATAGCAAGGCTATCAAAGCAACACTAGTTTGAACGTATTTCTTTCTGTAAAATGAACTAAAAACTAGTGTTGCTTTGATAGCCTTGCTATTTTGTAACACGCAAATTACTTTTGTATTATTCAATGTCTGTCGAAGTATTAGCTAGAGAAGTAGTTGTTTCAAAAGTGGTTTGTTCTTGTAGTCTTAATAAGACTCATTTGTTGTAGATTTTACGAATATATTTTCGTGTTTTTTCTATTTATTATATTTTTGTGTTTAAAGTATAGCCTAGCTAAGATAAGTGTCTCTAAATACTGGTTATAACCATGTCGAATTATTTCTTAATAGAAGTTGTTTAATTACAACAAAATGACTTAAATTTCAAAGAATAAAGAATCGGTTTTAGTTTAAGATGCACTCATATTTTTACCAAGAAGAAAGGCCACCTCATATCGTATAAATTCTTTATAATATAAGCCACGACACAAAAAGCAATAGATATATTCTATCTTTTGTTGAGTTAGGAAACTAATTAGCGATAAAGAATTAAGAAAATTGTACTTTCTATAATCGATAAATTAAAACATAACATCAATTTAGTAATTGCGAACGCAAACTTAACCTTTAAGTTAATTAAAACTTAAAACTACATACAAACATTTAGTTCGGTAATGAAAAATCATTTTTAAGGAATAACGCAAAACATACAATATAAAAATTACTCCTGTTAAAAGCCTACCAGTATTTGTAAAGAAATATGTTGATGATATTTTAATTGTCTCCATATGTACACCCCTCTATTTTAAGCCTTTTAGATTTTGTATATATAACTGAATTATTGTTAATTTAAGTACAGTTTGATAATGATTACCTTGTAATTACCACGAAATAATCGCCTCCAAAGTTCTAGAAGTTCATATGAATTGACCCAAAATTAAAATTTTGGAAATAAAGAAAATTTATTAGGAAAAATTGGTTAGAATGTGAAAGATAGCTACATATAATTTTTCTTGGATAATTTTCTCACTTTTATCTTGGCGAAACAATAAAAAATAATAGGTAGAGAATTGATAACACTTGGTTTGTTTCACTGATTTTTTTAATATTTACTCGACTAGTTTCACTTGTTGTAGCATACCGCAATTCTATTTCTTGATATCCAAAAGACGTTTGACTCGATATGGTATCGAGGTCTGCTGCTCAAGTGCAATTCTCTAAATTTTCCCCCACATCTTCTTTATCCAATAGACAACTTTCTAAATACCAGACTCCTCAATGTCCGAATCTGAAATATACTTTCCAGATCCTTCACTCCCCAACAAGGTGTTCTGAAAGGTTTACTATTGTCACCACTCCTCTAAAACATCTAACTCCACGACATTTATAACCCGAACACCCGCAATACTTCAATCCTTCTGTCTACAGCTTGCTCTTTGCTGATGAGATAGCATTGATATCACGTGAGAAAACCATATTGAAAGCTCTTAACACTCTTCAGGGACTGATCGACCCAATACAACATTGGTTTGCTAAAAGGTAAATATCCATCAACTCTAATAATTCCCATCTACTTCCATTCCATTCGACCGAGTTAGCACTGTTCCCTTTGACATATTCCTAACCAACACTAAAATTCTTCCATCAGAGACTTGTAAATATCTGATTCTAAACTCTCCTTCAAAACCCATACAAAAATATTTAAATAAAAAATCACAAACAGGGCACGGCATTTCAGAGCTCTTACCTATAAAAGTAAAGTAATCTCTACAAAAACCGAGGTCCATATTTACAAAATGATTTGCCATCCCTTGCTCGACTACGCTGCAATCATTTTTCATAATCCCCGCTTCCCCGTTTTACAATTAACAAGTCGGTAAAAGATCAGCCATCCTAACAATCCCCTCCATAATCCATCAAATATTCTACCCCAATTAAGTAACGCCTCATATATCAATCTACAAAATTTGACACTAACATCCACATACTGCACATCCTAAACCACCTTTGTATCCAACGCAATCATAACATAACCTCTAAATCCAAACATCCAGAAACCATAATCCACGAATTAATCTAATATTTTCATTCAATACAAGGCTAAAAGCAGCAAACGTCAAAAGGAGACAGGTTGAAAGACCTATGGCCGATAGTCATAAAGACAAAAGAAAAAGAATAAGACAAAAATTGTTATTATTATATGTAACTACTATCTTCAACAAATGTGTTTTCTCTTTCTATATAATAATTTATATATATATATATATATATATATATATATATATATATATAAATTAATAAAAGTGAAAAATAAAATAAATTAATATCTAAACAGAGCAACTTGAAATTCTTTAAAAATAAACCCATTTTATTATTGAAAATTTATTGAACCGAAGGGGTGCAATGTTAAAATTTTTCATTATTTTGATACTTGCATTATAAAGTTTTTTTTTCAATTTGCTTAAAAATTAAATATTATTCAACAAAAAATTTAAAAAAAAAATTATAACATTACATTTTAACCAAAAGTAATTAAAATAAATGATTTAAATTTTACTAAAAACTAATTTGAATATTTGTTAAAAATTTGTTAAAAACATAAATGAATTTGATTTGATTTGACAATTTATTAACGGTTTTACCTTCTTATAGAAATTATACATAAATTGTAAACATTTGAAATAAGTAAAATAATATATAAAAATCCATGATAAAGAAAAACAAATAACATATCAATTTAAATAAAATAAGAACTAAATAAAAAAAAAACAAAAATCGTGCGTGATTATTTATATTATGTACTTGTCATCTAACTTTACACACATTTATTACTTTTTTACATAAATACTAAACTTTTTGATAAAAATACAAAAAAAGAAATAAAATGAAAACAGAAAATTAAGTTCTTAGGTTATTTTACAATAATTTACTTGATAGTTAAACACGATTTACTTTGCACCGAAATTTGAATTATACTAAAATAATTTTAATAAAAAGTTCATATTACATGAATTAAAATTAAAATAAGGAATTTAATTAAGTTTGTCCAACAATAATAGATTAAAAAATATTTAGATTAATTACAATGTTTAAAAACATAAAAATTTAAAAAAATATTTAAAATCGCGGATGATAGGCATATTTGATATTTAAGAACAAGGGAATAAGAGTTCTTTTTTAATTGTTTGAAAAAAAATTGTATAAAAAGGTTGACTTAATTGAAATAAATACTAAAAAAATAAAACTACTAGAAAATCATGAAAAAATTTAACTTTTTTAAATTTAATTCAAAGAAATAATTAGATCTTAAGTAAAGTCATTAAAGATTAAATAATTCTTCTGATTTATTATTACGTTATTTACAAAAGTATAATAATCATTAAAATAAAAAAGCATAATCATAAAAAACTTAAATACTGTTACGCATTTTTTAGGAAAGGTCAAAATAGTTATTACAATTAATAATTCTGAACAAGTCATTTTATAATATTTTAAGGTGATAATTAACTGCGAGCGAAAGAGATAATAATTGCTACACGGATTTAAACTGCTTAGCAATTATCATATATGTAACTATTTTTAATATAAAATATCAGAAAGTATGTTATTTTAATTAATTAAAAAGTCACTTGGTTCGTTTCACTTTATTTTTTATTTTATTATGTCCAGTTTCGATACCGGGTCATTATCAAAAATATTATTTGTATTCTTGATAATAAAATAAAACATAAAAATGTGAATTTTTAATCAATTATCTGTTATTTATTTATTTATTTATTTATTTATTGTTTTCTTTGTTTCTCTTCTAAAATAAAATCTCAAATACATACTACTATGAAAACTATTACTTAAATTTTAATTGAAGAGATCCGGGCGGAGTTCATTTCTTCGAGATGTTCTTCCACTCTGACCCATTCAGCCTATTCTCGTGAAGAATTATTTGTTCTATAATGTTTCACCAAGCGATAAATGAGAAACAAATGCAAGGTATGATATTTACCCAAAAATTGTTATCTTTAAATGACGATTCGTCTAACCTTACTAAACGTAAGGTTAGACTAATCGTAATTGGACGCACACTAGATTGAAACTAGATCTATAAGAAAACCGTTAGATATTTATAAATTTAAACATAAGTCTGCAAGAAGAACTAATTAAGATCAAACAGACTGAATTTATTGGTTGAAATGTATACCTGATTATTTATTGGTTTGATCTGTACACCTCTAAAATCGCCTTTCTATAAATACTTTTCTATGAAAATTTATTTAATAGTTGATGAGATAAATTTTAATGAAGAAAAATGATTTTATGTTTGCAGTTTTCCAACGACCGCCTCCGGTAGAAGACCAATGTGACTTGGTCGAAACGTTGCAATATATAAAATATATATGTCACAATTCTGACTAATTAATTGTTTTAAATATTTATAATAATTATAATATTTACAATAACTGTAACTAGGGTTAGTTTATTCCTTACATCAACCGAGTGTTATTTGCATTTTCAAGTAAACACAAACCATCAATCACTAATTTATTGAACATACGTTTGATATTTATAATGGTCATTTTGAGATCGAAATGTACATCTAGCTTAAATAAAAACTATTTGTGAAGAAAGTTTCAGTGTTTTTATTACAAGTTTAAAAGTGATAACTACGTTAATAATTATAATAATAATAATAATATAGCTCTATTTGTTATCACGTTATATTTTTTCTATGAATAATTATAAGAGATTTATATTTTTCAGTCAATTTTTTTTTACGTCAAAATAATTTGGAGCTCGAAGAATTGGCATAGGCATTCGCCATTTAGTCATGGACTTTAATTGTGCACTTATAAATTCAACTAAGATAATCAGCATTTTTATTGACTTTACTTAAGCCCCGATTTTGTCTTTAACAAATAGAGATAGTATAGTATGACGACAACACATATACAAATAAAAGGTGAACGCAGATAGGAAGGTGTTTAACTTCTAATTCTTAATTTAAGCCCAAACATATGTTGTTAATGTTTTACAGCGAGTTGCAATTCTACGCATAATTAGGTTTAATAATAATTGATTTGCCACTGATTAAAGATGTATAGAAATTGATAGCAATTTAGATTTTCAGTTCAAAATCACGTTCTAAATCAAACAGCCTGCTATAGATGCTCCTGTATCTTAGCATATGTGAAGTGCTGGTGAATGTATAATATAACAATTCGAATAAACTTAATATTATATATTTTTTTCCTTCTAACAATAGAAATTATGTAATCGTTTCTTTCATCTAAGTTATTTTATTCTAAGAATTTTTTATTGTTTACTTACAAATATACACATAATAATAACTATTCGAAAATGACTGTAAAAAATATTTCTTATGTGAAATTATATTACTCGTAACATTTTTATATTAATTAGAGGTTAATTAAACTATTTGTGTTGTTTCACAACTTTAAAATTATAATTTTTTTTGCTAATTATTTGCTTTTATGATAGGTTTCATTTCATGTTGTTAAATTATCTATTTAGATTATGCATATCAAATCATTATAGGAGTTGATGTCCTTTCAAATAAGGTGTAAGCACATATTCAAACTTTAGTAGCTAGCCTACAATATGCTTTATTCAAGCATTAAAATATAAAAAGAGATTATAGAAGGTATTCTAGAGCAGAATTGATGATATATAATCATGGGTTTGAGTGGAAGAACCTTCGATGAAGAGAACTCCGCCTGTCCTCTTTTCGACTAAAATTTTGGTTATATTTACATACTTTATATTATAAATTTTGTGCTATTTTGGTAGAAAAGAGTACACAGGTGTACGTGGGTTTGAGTGGAAGAACATTGGTAAACACTGAACTCCGCCCGTGACTCCTGTGTCCTAAATTATTTGTTTATTTTTTATCAAATGTATGTTTATAATATAATATTATTTATAATAGAGAAGCAAAGACAATAAAGAATAAATAAAATAAATATACCTGTTAAATTTAAAAACTGTATAAAATACGATGATAGTCCCAAAATGTAATTGATTGAATCCCTCCTTGAAATTAAAACGAGCTAGTATATATATATTTTTTAATTCATAATGTACTTCCAACACTCGGTGAACAACCTAAAACATAGAAAAACATATTAGATTTTTTGCATTTACAATATTATCAATTAAAATTTCATCCAATAACTAATACATATACTGAACTTGTGCGGATCTACTTAGAGATAGGATTTAAATATTAGATCTAATTAATTGATTTATAGCTTGCTTCATTATCACAGTTTTATCTACGATTAGTAAACAAGTATTTAGTGCTTTTCCTCAATGTGTTGTGTGAGTTACGTATCATATTTTTTTCTTTCCCTATATGAAGTACAAAAGATTTTTTGCTGGTGAAAATTCTTAGCGATCAATTCGCTTGAGATCAGACCCTTTTGCCCTGGACTGGTCAGACAACAGCGATCGTAGAGGAGAGGTTTTAGTCAGTAGGAGACCGACACTACCCTACTACAAGGGTGCTCATGCAGGATTTCCCCTCCTCTTATAAAAAAATAGATGGTGAAAAATTTTCTTAAATACGAGTATTTTGAACTGAAATTTTAAACTCAAGTTTTTTCTTGAGTGTTTATTCGAAACCACTTTTTCCGGATAAATCTTAAAAATTGAAGATTGTTCGAATTAATAAAAAACACCGAATAACTTTCCAAGTTCAAATCCGGTAAGTTTGATCTTTCTTACTTTTATGGATCAGTAAGACCAACATCGTTAGGCACGACATGCTAAGAGCTGATGTGAAAACAATTCCTTCTTAAATAATCGAGGTACTGTCAAACACCCGTAACAAACCTTGGTCAACTATCCAAGAATATTTAAAGAAGATTGGACACATAAGCAGAGCAGGTGTTTGGGTACCCTCTATAAATTGTATGGAGAGAAGACAGCCAACAGAAAAAGCGTCATTCAAGACAGTATTGTGCAAGATTAACATTGCAAAAAAAACTAATTGATTTTTATCGGTCCGGGATTAAGAGTCTGCACACTAGATGTTAAAAGATTGTTGATAACGAGGGTGATTATATATTGATTAAAAATTCAAATTTGATAAAAATTTATTCCTTTGAATTTAATTTTAGAAAGCGAGATTACTTCACGGTCCTCCTAATACATTAAAAATAATTATTGAGGATAATAATGTGGGCAACTAAACTCTATGATATTAACATTATTTTTAATCTAGTGCTTTTATACATATCACATTATTTTATTTTTAGATTTCTTTTAGATCTATGAAAGACTATTCAGCAATGTGGTAGAACAAGTATTATGAACATTTATAGGCAAGTAAGTACCCCCGTTTATATTATTATAATGTGTACAACGTAAAATATCTATTAATTAACATATACATTGCATTTTCAAGAATTCGAAGATAAAACAATTTTATAAAATGTGAGATTGGCTTGGTGCTCCGTTTTGCTAGAATATCGTGTATTCATTCTCTGGAAAGTGGACGAGTTGTGGTGTGAAAAAGTTTAGAATCATTGCTACGTATCACTGCGAATTAACTGCTATTGCATTTTAATTCTCAAGCTCAAAAAACTATAATTCCATAACTCGATATAGGGTGACTTTTTGAGCATGAACGCTCGTTTACTTCATGAGGTTTTGCACTAAACTCTCACCGTTTTGATAATACGATTTAATTGCATAGCCTTGTTGTTCACCCGTAATTGTAAACTAAATGGCAGACCATGCTGGTTATGATAGATAACTGACGTTACCACTATTTCGCTACAAGGTGCTATCCCCACCTCAAATTTTCCCGTTTGACTTGCGGATCCTGTATTTTATACATTTTTGTTCGAAACTCTGCCAGCTTTAGATGTCTCGTTTCATATATGTTATTCAATTATAAAATCTAATGTAAGAAGCTCTAATCTTTTTGCGCATATATCTTCGAAGGATTATTAGCGTTATAGACACAATCTCTCTTTAGAGATATTCCTTATCGAATAATCGATTTTGCCTCTTTGATTGTCAATTCATATAAATCTTTGTTATAATTTGTTTTTAATTACTTAATAAAATATCATTTGTTTTCATTTGCAAATGCGCTTAACAGTGGTTTCTCCCTTTGGTTGGAATATGTAAACTTACTCTAGACCCAACTGTCACATAACTTTAAGTAATCTCGCTGATATTTAGCGCCCAACGTGAGGCCCGATAAAGTAACTTTTTCAAGCTTTAAAATTTTCTTATTTACAACTATTGTATGACTTTTTGTTTGTAATTCTGTCAGTTTTAAATGTCTTGTACTTCGCATAATCTATTAAATTTAAGAATCCCTCTCAAATTCTGCTCATATATACTGGAAGGATCTTTAATACCAGTTACAGCCAATTTCACTTCTCAGAGATATTGATTGCTTGTTGTATATACACATTTGACAAATTTTTGATAGCGAAGAAGTTCGCATTATCAAGCTGATTGACAACTTTCATATATAACATTGCTGTAATTTGTTTAATTATTTGATATGCAAATTGTTGCGAACAATCTCGTAACATTGTTATCAGAAAAACGTTTAACTTTTTTATACTACTTTTTATTTTTAAACAACACTTCGTGATTAGTTTCGAATCACATAGTAATTATTATCAAACTAAGTCTCAAGATATTGTTATCATCATTTAGAATGAAATATTGTCTGAGCCGTCACTATGATATAAAAAAGCAGCGCGCAGAAGATTTAGACAATGTTTTTGAATTTCAGCGTTGTAAGTTGGTTTCTTTAACATACATAATAATTCTAGCTGGCTAGTGTGAACCTAGAATGATCTATCAGGTGCAATTGTTAATGACTGTACTAATTTTTGACTACTTACGCATCCTATTTACGTATTCTACCTGATTTTTTTTAATCACCAAACTTAATAAGAATTTCTTATTGCTTTTCTGTTCATACTCTTTAGTTTAGAATTTATTTTCCACTCCTGCAAAAATGCATGTATTTAAAATTACACATTTGTTGACTTACTACATCTTCAAAATTAAATTTAGATGTACTGACAAACTGAATGTTTGAATTCGCAGTTCATTTTACATCGTTTATTTTTAACCATTTAGTTGCCTTATGTTACCTATTGAAACTAATTAATCGAGTCTACCGTTGTAGACAGAATGAGAAGAATTTCTCCAGAATTCCAAAATATGGGAACATTCTATATGGGTTTGACTGGAAGAACATTCTAAAAGATGAAGTCTGCCTGTGATTCCTGTGCTCAAAATTTAATGTATTGTTTTATGTTTGTGTATATTAATGTATTTCGTTAACAGGTAATCCAAAGCATGACAATAAACAATAAACAATAATTTCTCTAATCTTCCTTAGAAATGAAAATGCTTGATGTTACACTATCGCTACTATCGCTTCAAGAAACGACGAAAGTTTTTCTAATGCATTTGGTTTATTTTATCAGACTGAATGTTTATGCGTCGTTTCTCGAAGCGATAGTTTGTGACGTACGACGGAAGATCCAACGAACAGACTATATATATATAATTTTGCCCTTTTAAAGAAATCTTTCATTATTGTAATTAAATAAAAACACAACAAAAATGTTCATTAGAGTTTACTCTTAGGTGAGGCTTTGTAAAAAGGCATGAAAAGTCTTTAAGTTTTGTTAGAAAGTAAGATAAGACATTATAGAAAATAATATTTTTCACGTTAATATTTAATACTCTTCAAAAATTATGCAATTGAAATTAAACCATAATAAAATAACTTATTATTATTGCGCTATAGAAATAATGTTAAAATCAAAGGAAGATTATACTTACTTCTACAGTTATACATGTTCCAACGTGTTTATCTGAACATGTTTATTATTTGAATCCAACTATGTTTTTTGGTTCCTTACGCCTCCTAAAATATATAACTATTAGTAACATATTTAATCTAAAAGTAAAAAAGTAATAAGAAATATAGAAAATGCTGATGTATGACAACAAACGTGTTAATACCAATTAATAATTACTTAAAATAGTTGTAAATATTTTCTGTAAAATTGAATTGTTTCAAAGAAACTTAAATTATTAATAAAAGATTGGAATTCAATTGTATTATTTTTTAATTTATTGCTTTTGAAAAAGCAAACCAAATAAAAGAATTCTTCCGCGTATCCCTGTTATAATATGTGTTTTATGTCATAGCATAATTACATCCATATATATTAAAAGCCTTCCTTCATATCCTTGCAGAATCCCTTAACGTCCGCACGCATGCACTAATAAAGCATCCCGTAAACGAGCCACCACTGTCCCTTAACGAAGGGTCGGCCGTTCTAAGGGAGGATTTTAAACTAAAACGGGTAGTTTTAAGGGATGCCTCTTATCCTTTAGGGTTATTTCTCTCTCCGAGATTGAATTTCTAATTTCTGTTTTTGATTAAATTTATGTTCATAGTTTGTTTAGGGATTTTCAAACTACGCGTTCGGCCCTTCCCCGGCACTCCACCCCCGCGCCGCCATTTCATTCTCGGCCACCCCCCGGGGGCGAGTAAAGTTTTTAGTTGCGGCCAGAGTAACGATTATTTAATCCGGCATTATTCCATGTGGTCGGAATTTATTTTAAATTGATTAATCGTCCGATTTTGAAAAGGGAAAAAGGGGGCGGTTGAAAAGGGCGGCCAACGGGAGGCGACAGTTGACGGGACGAATTAATCTCTTAATTTCGCCGCCGCCGATGAATATTCAATCGGGTCACGTTTTATGAAGTATATGACGGAACTGGAATATTTTTACATATTAATCCCGAAATTCTGGATACGTTTTGAATTCGTAAAAGCGAATTTAATGGAGTTTTTAGATCGGACATTATATATGCATGGAGATGTGCATAATTAGGTATACAGTTTGTAATGTCAATATTTCAACGTATTAAACTTTGCAAATAGCATATGCAAAGCGGACTAAAATTACAGTCTCTCTTGATTTGTAATTATTAATACCTTTTGATCCATTAGAGGTGTAATCGTGGATATTTTGTGAAAGCGACTAATATATTATAGAAATTATCCATTTTGATATAATTATTTAAAAAAATAAATATTTTACTTAATTGGATTTAACATTAATTATTCTATTCAATAACTGTTTTAAAAATATGCTGTATATAATTAACTTTGTAAATTCTTATATTTAAAGAAATCTACATATATTTAGAACATACAGTTCATTATACCTTCACCTACAAGGTATTGTATTCAAGATATTACCCATTAATATTTAGGAGCTATTATTATTGTACAAGTAATTAAATAAAACATATGTACCACTTCAGTGGAATTGACAGGAAATAATAAACATCCCCTTAGACCGGGGAGCTGTTTGTTTTGTGTATTATAAATTTCAATAAGGTGTTTCTCCTCCTAAAGGCACTCATTTATTTCTGCAGTTTTAAACTGAATAATTAACGTCTGATATTTTTTATGATCTAATATATAATAGTAGTGTTTGGCTATCGACCACGTCGTCCTTCCGCCGTGTGATTTATGTATTTGTGCGTGTATGTGTGTGTAAATGAGCTTGTTATTTTAAAGGATTGCCCCCGTCACTTTATGTATATTTATTAGCAACCACATTAAAAATTTATAAATTATGCTAAGCCTTTGTGCTAAGGCTATGCACCTTTATTCAGTAATTCCAGCTAGGAAAATTTACCACAAAAAGGTATATTAATAAAAAATCATTATTGATATTGAAGTTTAATTAAAATAGTTGCAGAGATTAATAAGGGGGGAGTCGGTATTGATCTTTGTAAGTTGATATATAGGTATGGAGGCGGCTTATGTAACGCGCCGCTGGTTCTGGTGTGTGTGAGTTGCATGTGTATGTGTGCGAGTGTGTGTGTATATATATAGCGAACATCAGACTTTATGGACTAAACAGAGAACTTGAAGGATATGAAATGTTATATGCAAAGGATGAGGAAGTTTGAAATTAATTTCATTATAAAGTTTCGTAATTTAATCTGTCATGTGCCAAGAGTTGGCGAAGAAAAATATGGCCATGTAATGTTACATCGGTCTTGGCTTCCGGAACAATCGGGAAAAATTATTATAATGGTGTAGCCGGGAAGCGGAAACTATTAACGATCTTCTTGTTAACCGCAAAATGCCTATGCGAAAAT
Organism: Ontholestes murinus; assembly: GCA_963969525.1. NCBI lineage: Eukaryota > Metazoa > Arthropoda > Insecta > Coleoptera > Staphylinidae > Ontholestes > Ontholestes murinus. The sequence continues at coordinate 35,421,076 of OZ018390.1, forward strand.
AGAATATCGATCCTTGGTCAATTATTTGCCATCGTTCACTTTGGGTATATAAAGGCATACTAGTGAACTTAATATTGTTAACAGAATTAATAATATAAGTTTCAAATACAATTAATTTGATATTATTTAAATATTTTATAATTTAAAACTTATTAATATTAATTTCTTGATAGTAGAAGGGTTTAATTCGTGGTACATCTTGATTAATATGAAATTGAAACACAATGGCTCTGTTTTACTATTTTATTTTTATAATTTTTAGATAAACTAGAAATAACTTAAATTACAAACTGGTTCTTATCTATCTAGTGACATAAAAAAGAAACTAGTTTACCATTGTCACCTATGGTTATTTCAGTTAGTATTCTGTCTTAACTCTTAATTGTTGTTTTTAGGAAATATGACATTAATATCTAAAGAAAATTTAGGTCGTCAGTTTAGCGGAGATAATTCTATTTCAGTAAAAATAATGTTGGTTTTGTTAATAATTTTAGGATGAAAGTCTATGAATTACTAATATTAGTTATAAGCTGGATTTGTAACAAAAAGACGGAAGGTGACCGAAAACTATAAAATATTCTGATAAATGGTGCAAAATACTAATCGATTTGTGTGCCGAGTAGTAGAATATTTTTGTCTTGTGCACGAGAACGTATAGACATAATGAGGCATATGCTAAAGTATAATTATTGCAGTAAGTACAACGGTATTATAATAATATAGGTAAAACTTATGTTAGATTTTCAATAAACTCCTAGGCTTATATAAGTAATCTTGCTTTATTTTGAGAAGAATATTGAAAAATTCTTATATTATAATTAATGACCAATGATGTAAATAATTACTTATATTATGAAAATAAATTGAAATATTAGGGTAAATATTTCCTTAATATTTAAATTTTGTAATAAATAAAGGGTAAACGCTAATGTTTTTGATACTCCAACATATTTTGCTTTTAGAAGGATTCTATTTTAAATAATATATTACCTATTTTCTAAAGTTACTTACCAATGCTTATGTTCATAACAGTTGAAATATTAATTCTTCTGCCTTTATTTTATAAATCTCGAAGAGCTGTATGCACTTAATTTCTTTATTTTACCGATATGTGGTTTGATAAATAGTCTCGAATTTTGTTTCCATTCCATGTTTTTTTTTTTCGCAGATCTAAAAAAGGAAATAATAGTTAGAAGTCATAATTTTAAAAAGTTATTTAGGTAGATTATAAATATGAAGTACAGGCAATTCATTTAATTAAATGAATTAATACATTGCTGGCTGGAAGGCCTTTATTAAAATATAGAAAACACGCAATAACGCGAAATAAATCCTAGAGGAATTAAGATTATTGCATTATCAGAGGTCGCGACCCTTAACGATTCGGAAGGGGGTGGGGCGGGGGGTTATATCGCGCCAACGGATCTAGCATCCCGCCAGAGTTAAAACTTTAGCAATTAAAATGATAAAATGTTACAATTAACTTGGCAGGGGCGAATCGCGATAAATTACCCAAGATTTTACCTAAGGTTAGATTTAGGGAGGCCATTATGCCTTTAAGACTTACTATTAATACAAACGACACTCTCTCCACTACCCCTCTTTAGCTGCTCGTCCACCCCCGAAACGCCACCCCCTTAGCCCTTAGCCCTTGGTGTGCACGGCGAACTAAATTATTCCAATTGCCCGGCTGGGAATCCACAGATTCTTAACCGAAACGACGTACTAATGCAACTGAATTAACTGCGCAACTAAATACCCATTACGCGCAATTAAACAAAAATAACTACGGCTTCGTGACAAAAATTAATTATGAAATTATTAATAATATCATCAAATCCAATGATCGTTGATTATAGAGCTTGTAAATGTTAGGAAATGTAACAAAAACTTGGTTGTAGAATATTTTCAATATATACATAGAATTTAGAATAAAATAGATAGAATTAGTGGCTATATTTTTATTTTTAATAAAGTTAATTACAATGATTTTAAAATAAAATAAAATTTTTAAATGTTACCAATACTGTACATATTTTTCTCAAAAAACAAGACGATTTTTAAAAATGTCTTTAAAATGATGCAGTTGATATGTCTATCGGTAGTACGGCTCTTGGGAATTTAGTCGCTATGGAGTGTTTCTCGGAAGTGGACGGTGTATTGTGCTTGCGACAGTTTTACAAAAATTGTGATTTAGCAACTACGCGAGTAAAATATTCTGCAATATTTAAGGTTTTCGCCACTTAAATGAGGTGCCAGGCATATCTTCTATGTGAAAATAAGTAAATTCGTTTGAAGAGACCCGTACAAAACTGGAAAAATCAAAAATGGCCGTACACGCTTATCAAGAACGCAGAGAATAAGCATAGTGGTAACCAGTTCATGCATGACATTCGAATCTTTCAATTTAGAAGGGAGCAAGGGCTTTAAATGTACCTGAGTCGTCATTATATCTGCATTAATTAATTTAATTGTTCTCCAGAGGAGGTGACATCAATTGGTCTCCACACAATCCTGATTTAACACTTATTAACTTTTTCTTGTGTGGTTATTTCAAATCTAAAGTTTACACCGATATACCAATTCCTCTGGCGCATTTGAAAGAAAATATCCAACACGAAATGGCAACCATCACAGAGTCTATTTGCCAAGTTTCCTAATAATTATTAAGGCCGAAATAAAATAATGACATAGCTTCAAAATGCATCGCGCCGATTTTTAAAACATTTTCAGTGTGGAAGAGGGTGCACATCCCCGAGAGTGTGCGTTTATGGCAATAGCTGCAGAGTCGTACCACGAGACAACGGCACCATTTTAATATTTACAGATGTAAATACATCTTTAGGCTGAAACAAAGCCAGTGAGTTTTAATTCAAACCCACCAATCAATCAACCACAATCTAAAGCCGTTATAAGAAATTTTAGTGTTCGAATAATTGAGTGCCGTGATCGCAAGGGTTTACATTTAGAGGAAATAAATTTCGAAATTATAAACATATTTTTGATAGATACATATTTTGCCATTGAATTTATTTTAGTTAATTTCAGTGGAGTATTTTTTAATGCTTTGAGTAGCATGGTTGCTTTAAAGCAATTTAATATTTAGTTTGAACTGAGCATTAGTATAGGCAATATTGGCGCTTCACATTTATTTAATTTAAAAGTTATAGTTGAAAAGACGCTTCTATACACTCCTCGATGCGTGGTTGATAACTGATGTGAGTAGTACGTCAAGTATGTGTCTATATAAGAGTTTTATGTCTTTTTATTTTAATTTTAGACTTCACAAAAATTAATTTGCTTTTTATAACAATATTGAAGGAGTAAAAATTTGTATGCATCGGTTTGTGAAATACAAGGTTCGGAATTGACAAACGAAGTTAAGTTGCCTGAAAACAACCTTGGAACTAGTAGTGACTTGATGGGCGGTGTTGTACCATATCGTAAACATTAGTTTCAGAATACGAGCTACATATTCAAGTGTCGTTAGTTTTAACTATAATTACGTTTTTCGATGGAATGAAGATGATATAAATGATATTCTGTTTGATCCAAATGTGTCGGACACTGAGGACGATTTGGAACAATTGAATGACGCTTGGTAAGGTCTAGCTCTAGATCTACCCTAAAGATAGATTTAGTGCGTGGGTACAATTCGAAACGATCGAATAGGGAAGTACCTACTACTATCAGCAGAACATTTAAAATGCGTCGTACGGTGGTTTGACAGCAAGCCAATCAACTTTATTTCTACGTATAAAGGCTTGGAACCAGTCGGCTCCTGCCTGAAGTATGACAGGAAAGCAAATCAAAAAGTTTCGGTCAAAAAACCAGCCATTGTTGTCGAGTACAACCAGTTTATTGAATTGAATTGGATTGATTGAACTCGAATCGAGTAGATTTTCGGTCTAATAAAAGGTACTCCCGGGTAGTATGCTGCTGAATCAATATCTGCAAAGGCAATGGGGAGCTCCTCTGCAGGAGGCATCAGCGTCATTACGTCAGTTTACTACACAAGTGGCTTGGAGCCATACTATGGCCAATAAGACTCCTGTAAGGAAGAGAAGATGCCCTTCAGGAAGTGACTAGGTGAGCCCACATCTGTTGAAAAGATCCAGACAACGTCTTTTTCCGGCCCCCCTTGACACTATTCGATTCGACCAAATTGGACACTTTAGTAAGTTTAAGGACAAAAAATAAGTGCATAAAATGTCAGCGTACTACACAAATGCTGGCAAATTGACCTCCAGAAGAGGTGACATCAATTAGTCTCCATACAGTCCTGATTAAACACTTATGGACTTTTCCTGTGTGATTATTTCAAATCTAAAGTTTACGTCGATAGACCAATTTCTCTGTTCACTTGAAAAGATCCAGACAACGTCTTTTTCCGGCCCCCCTTGACACTATTCGATTCGACCAAATTGGACACTTTAGTAAGTTTAAGGACAAAAAATAAGTGCATAAAATGTCAGCGTAATACACAAATGCTCTGCATAAAGTGCAACACTTATTTGTGTTTAACTCCACAAAGAAATTGTTTACTCTTATACCACCAGAAGTAAGAACAATGAGAATATTATTTTATTTTTGTAATTTTATTTACTTTTCGAATGATAATGTTTTATATTTATTGTTATTATTTTAATTACTAGTTCCAAATAGACATGTTATTGTAAAATTCTGATTAAATACTTGAGTGTGTGAAGATTATTATTATTACTGGTTAAAAGTATACCCTTTCTTCAATAATTAAGTCGCCCAACTTTTTTTGACTTTTATATTTATTTTGTTATGTCAATATACTATTGAAAATGAACCCTTAGGGTTCGAAATGTACATATAGTTAATAATAAAACTGTTGAAGAAAGGATATACTAATAAAGTTATTGTAGAGTTTATTTTTACCCGAGTATAAAATATTTTACTTATAAAGCTACATATTTGTTAGAAACAAATTCTTTTGGTTGCACAACATAAACTTGTCATTCAATACCAAGGTTGCTTTGGGGCAACTTAGAATGAACTCGCAGAGGGGGGCGCCAAAAATTCTATAAAAAATGTCAACCCTGTTTGAACTATATATGTGAAGACATTGTCGTGGGATAATTTTTTTGCCCATCAAAAATAATCTGATACTGATAGGATTAAAATGAATTATTTGATCTATAGTTATGATCAATAGAGCTGATAACGAAGAGTTTTTGGGGAGCCCTTATTCAGGAGGAGAAGAAGAAAAGAAAGAGATATTAATAGTTTTTTTAGGTATCTATTGGAGAGGGCTGATTTAATCATAAATATACTACGAGGAAGTCAACCGAAATGATGTTAACTTTGAAGCTAGTAAAACCATCCACCATCCAGTCTGTCAAGTTTCTGGGGTTAACAATTGATTCATAATTGACCTGACAGACACATGGGAAACTCCTAGCTAAGAAGTTATCCAAAAATATCTTTATTCTTAGAAACTTGGAAACATCGGTGACAATAAATACGGTTCGCTCTACATACTTGCGTTTGTACATTCGCATATTTGTTATGGTATCCTTATCTGGAGACTTTGGTCAATTTAGGAGATGTATTTCGTATGCAACTGAGAGCAATTAGAGTGGTGGCAGGTCTTACGTATGGTCAAGACTGCAAAGAGTATTTTGAAAAGCTAAATGTACTCTCCGTTTCCTGTATTATACATCCTGGAATGTTTAATGTATGTTAAACGTAACATTAACAAATACAGCCAGAATACGTCTTTCCATCACCATGGTACACCCTTTAAGGTCATTTAGACTTTCCAAATCATTTACTCTCACAAGATACTTTGGTATAAAATTTTACATGTTACCAAAGATGATTCAAAATCTTCCATGTAATTTTTTTAAATCTAAAATACGAGAATATCTACTCCGTAATTCATTTTTGACATGTGTAAACATTTTATGTATCATCACGCAATAAATATTATTATTGTTATTATTATTAAGCCTCAATGGCACACAGTGATTTTCGATTTAATTTAAATAAAAAAAAAACATATAAAAATCAATGAGAGATAATGCAAATAAACAAAATATTTTAACAATAAAACAGCAGATTGCAAATTTCTCAAATATCCTTTATAACACTAAAGGTGATTTGTTTAAAACCTAAGAATATTCCAAATTTCAAGTTTCGAATATAATAATTAATATTAATAAATTAATAAAAGACTTACATAATAAACATTCCATCTTTGCTATATAGTACAACAAGCGCATTTTAATCATATTTTAAGAAGTAATTCGAGTCTTTAAAGATTTACCGCCAAGATAAGAGCTTTAATACTAATTTACTTAACAAACAGACCGATTGAAATTATTCTTCATTATTTAAACTCATGTTCTGTCATTAATTCAAGGTATGCTTTTTATCGTTAAATACTGCAATTAAGCATACCAAATATATTTAATTTTCTTGAGAGTTTTCTTGGAGTTCCAACAATTTCTTCTGTGGAGTCACTTTCACTCATTTTAACAATGAATAAATGAATTATTAACAAAAATTAAACCAAAATAACGTCAATGTAATATGTATTCAACAACGATAACTGTCAAATTAATTTGTCTAGGCTACTTTATTTGAATAATAATAGTTACGTAATATATTACGTGCTAGTTTTTTCTTCATTACGTGCATGTATCATAATGCCATGGTTACTAATCAACAAACGATTGCGTTATTGCCTACTTACTACTATGGGAGTAGAAAAATACAATTTATATTATATTTATAATGGCCTACCACATATTAACGATCACCGCCATTTAAAGTAAATGGAATATGCTCCGATTTTGAATAGAAAATCGTTATTTTATAAACTTATAAACAGGTATTTTTACATATAAGTATGAAACTAGTTATACTTGTAATAGAAATGGTTCAAAGAATTAACTAACACTGTTAGAAATTGTATGAAATAATTTACAACATTTATTATAATAAATGACGTGATAGTTTGCATTTGTGCTCATTATTTAATGCACTATCTACTATTAATTAACAACATTATATTGTAATGAATGCCGCTTAGAATGTATTTTATACAGAACATTTATACAACGCTGCGAAATATATGGTGAGGGTGCTAAATTTTGTTAAGAATGGCGTTAATAATCTGATCTAATCTTTAGAAAATTAATAGCTATTGCTTATAAAACACATTCATGTTTTATCGCGGACCGCATAAATAGGGTTTTATCCCTTGACATTTTAGGGCGCGATTATAAAAGGGTTTTGGAGCGTAGTCGTTATTTTTATCGGGATTTACGAAATCCAGTTCTCTCTGCGTTTCTCCCTCGTGCTGCATAAATAAAACGACGTCCTGTCCGGGAAATGTAAATTCTAAAAACTAGAAACAGCAACAAGTTTCGTTTCTCACGCCGCGCCGGACACCAGAATTAACATAAATTGTTTGTGCATGTGTGAGAGAGATTCCGGAGTGACCATCAATGTCCAGGACAACTGACCGGACCTGCTGTACACACTGACCCCGTCTTGACCAGCCGCATAACCTGTCCGCCGCGGTGCTCCTCGAGGAGACCCCTAATATTATCATCCCCTGACCGGTTTTTTTTTTTAAATCCTCGGGGTGCACTTCGAAATAGTATGAATTACATGATTGTAAATTATGTACATCTACACCTATTTAAATAAATTATATCACAGGAAAACTTTACTTATTCATTTATCAGAGTAAGTATATGTTAAAGAATATATTACATATACATTTCAAAATTATAGAATGTGCATACGTTACAATTAAATTACATTAAAAATCCCTCTTAATACAGAATCCTTTAAAAAAGATATAAATAAAATTAAATTGCGAAGGAGACCCGATGACTACTAATAATCTATATTTGTAATAACTTATATAAAATAAACTTGAATCAAATCTCATGTAACAGTAAATATTCATATATTATTATTTTTAATTTAATTTTTAATTGAGCGCAACATTTATGGACAAATAAATTTCTTTAAATCTTGTTCCTTTCTACCGTTAGGAGTACGGAGTTTTTGTTTAGTGTCGGTTTTTGTATTTTTTTTCTCCATGTTTTTCTGTCTTGAGTTAATTGTTTAATCTCCCCCTGGTCTATATTCATGTTTTCCACTTCTCTAATTCTGTCATTTCATGTTTTTCTTGGCTTTGCCAAGTATTTTCTTTTTCTTTCATTTAAATTCGTTAATTAAATTAAATAATTATAATGATTTTAAATTGTTTCTGCAAAATTCAATTTTCGATGTGTTAATTACAGTTATTAGATGAAGTACAGAATAATTTAATTTCCATACCTGGATTTAAGCTGATGCGAGTTGATCAAAAATTGTGTGGTAGTAGCATTTTTTATGCGAAATTATTTAATTTTACAATTATTTCCAAAACTGAAGAAACTAAAAATCTTTGCGTTATAATTTCAACTACCAAGAGCGCAGTTATGTACAGTTATGCTACAGACCACCAAGTACAGCCTATAAACATTTTATTGATAGCTTGGATAATTGTTTCTCCACGTGTCTTTCAGCTTGTTATACAGCTGTGTGGGTGATTGGGTGATATTAACATAAATCTATTAAATCTTGATCAGTCATTCACGCAATATTTTAATGCAATGTATAATTCTTTTGGCATGTCATCTTTCTCATAATTCAACTATCCGATTATGACATTATTTCATGCTAATAAGAATTAAACACATATTTACCACATCCCATTCCGCTAAAGTTTCGTGATCTTGAAAATATTAGCAAAGAGCATTTTAATAATTATTAGGTCATTACCTACGAAATGTAACTTTTTATAAAATCTCCGAGAACGCTGATATTGACTGCAAAGTAAGTATTTTGAATGAGTTATTCTTGAGTTTATTTAATAAACGTACTCCAGAAAAAAATATCTAGTTAAGAAAAAAATATCATCATGGATAAAGGATAATAATGAATTATTAATATCTCTTAGAGATAAAGCTTTCTCTAATTTAAAAGAACAAAATTGACTGTCTATTGGGATTATTATTAATTATTGAAAAGTTATGATAATCAGGCAATAAATAATGAAAAAAAGCTTATTTTAACACGTTCGCCGCCAAGCGAATATTTCACATAAGTGCTGTTTTGAATCCCGCGTGACCGCCGGCGGTCATAGCTAATATAAGGAATAACTACAAATTATTTCCCCGGCGTGGAAGAAACGACGACTATATGACCGCCGGCGGTACATGTGGCGGTGAACGTGTCAATTATATCGGTGAAAATAAGAAAATTCTCGATATTTTTCCAAATTTGAAATACATTTCATAACTTTTCAAACAAAGGTTAAAGTTTGATTGAGACATGTTTTCCGTAAAATTTTTAATTTGTGAGAAAAAAATTTAAATTTGTAATTTTTCAGAAAACAATTAAAATTTTTCTTTAAAGATTATTGAAATTTCAGAAATTTCTTCTCCACACCTTTAGTTTTTATTGGAACTTCCTTTCCAAAGAATTTTCATCGAGAATTCTACACATTTTTACAAGTTTAGCAAAGGTTTTATTCAAGAGTTTCAAAATTTTTCAGGAAGTCTTTATTTATTTTTATTTATAGAAATTTCTTCGTGGTTTTTGTAGAATATTTTGTTCAACTTTTTCTCTAATTTTCTCAGATGATCCATACTTTTATGTTGAGGTTTCTAGAATTTTTCACAAGTATTCATTTTAGATTTATAAATCTTTTTTTGAGGATCCTAGAAGTGTACAGTAATTTCTTTTTCTTATCTAATAAGTAAATAGATATTTCCAGAATTTTTTGCAAAGATTTTATTCGAGAGTTCTAGATTTTTCAGAAAGTTCTTTCAAGATTATGTTTAACTTTACAATTTATTAGGAATTTTTTTTCTAAATTTCTGGAACTTACTTAGAGGCTTCTGGAAGTTTCAGGAATTTCTTCTCCATATTTTCAGGTTTATGCATAATTCTTTCCAAAGAAATTTTATCGAGGATTCTAAAAGTTTTCCTTGTAGATTTCTAGAACTTTTTTGGAGGATTCTAAAAGTGTACAGTCATTTCTTTTTCATATTTCCAGAATTTTTAGCAAAGGTGTTATTCGGGAGTTTTTTAGAAAGTTCGTTTCAATATTTATAGAATTTTCTTTGAGGCTGTTTCCAGTAATTTCTCTTTCAGATTTTAATATTGTCTTATAAATTGCAAAGATTTCCTTCAGGGCTCAAAAATTAAAAAAAAAATCTTTTCCAGAACTTTAGACTTTTTTCGAGAGTTCAGACATTTCCAGTAACTTTTATTCAGATTTGGAGGCTATAAAAAATCTGTTCCTAGAAATCTAGACTCTTTCCAGTCATTTCTCCAGATATCAAGATTGTTTTTTTTCAAGCTGTCTTTTAAATTGCGATATTCTAAGAATTTATAAAAAAAATGTCTATAAATGTAGATTTTTGTAGAATTCAGAAAATTTCCAGTAAATTGCGAAGATTTAAACAAAAATTTGTTTTTAAAAATCTAGACTTTTTTTCGAAAGTTCAGGAAATTTCTAGTAATTTCTTCTCCACATTTCAAGATTTTTTCAACTTGTCTTCTAAATCGCAAAGATTTTCTTTTAGAATTTTCTTTTAGAAATCTAGATTATTTTCTCGAGGGTTCAGGAAATTTCTAGCAAATTATTCTCTAGAGTTCATGAGTTTTTTGAAGTCGCCTTTTAAATTGCAAAGATTTTCTATAAGGCATTAGGATTTTCTAGAATTTTTTTTTCTAAAAGTTTAGAGTTTAGAAAATGGCCAATAACTTCTTCCCAAAATTAAATTTTGTATTTTCTTATAAATTGCGAAGATTTTTTTCAGGCTCTAAATGTTTTTTAATTCGTCTTCTTTTCGAGAATTCAGGTAAATTTCAGCAATTGCTTCTCTAAAATTTAACATTTTGTTTCAACTAGAGGCTATAAACTTATTTAGGAAGTTCTAAATTGCGGAATTTTTCTTGGAGGGTCTAGATTTTTTTAGAAAATTTTCCCCTAGAAATCTTTTTTTATTTTCGAGAAAGTTTAAAAGAATTTTCACTAATTTCTCTTCCCGATTTCAAGATATTTTTTCAACTGGTCTTCTAAATTTCTAGGAGACTCTAGAATTTTTAGAAAATTTTCATTTAGAAATCTAGACTCTTTTTCCAAAGGTTCAGGAAATTTCCAGAAATTTCTCCTCCAGATTTCAAGGTTACCTTCTTGTCTTCTAAACTATAAAGATTTTCTTGGAGGCTCTAGAACTTTTTAGAAAATTTGTTTGTAGAAATCTAGATTTTTCTTGAGGGTTCAGGAAATTTTCAATAATTTATCGTTTTTTGGGGCCCTAGATTTTTAGGATTTTTTTTCTAAAATCTGGACTCACCTTTTCAAGAATTCAAGAAATTTCCACTAATTTCTTCTCTAGGTTTCAAGATTTTTTAATTCAACCCGCTTTCTAAATTGTGAAGATTTTATTGGAAGCTCTAATATTAAAAAAAATTGTTTAGAAATATAGACTTTTTCAAAAAATGTACAAAATTTCTTTGCTGAATTGAAATTGAAATTCAATTTAACCACAAATTATTGTAAGTAATACATACTTACCACGTAGTAACGGTGGCAACCATTCTCTTTATCAAAAAGTTTTACTTTGGCAAATTTCTTTTATTCAAATTTTGTAATTAAAGTTATTGCAAACCGCGAGACGATCAGTAATTAAAGTTAATATGTATATGTAGGGTGGGTGGGTAGCCTCTAACCCACCCTCCAATCAGTAAAACATAAACGAGAGTTTTAATTAAATTTGTAAAACGTAAATAAACAATATTATTGCAAAATTTAATAGATTTATTCAAACAAATTTTGAAATTTAAGAAATTTTGAAAAATAAGACATAACTTTTCAAACAAAAGTTAAAGAGAATAAAAAACTGAAAGAGTTTTATTGAAACATTTTTTTTGTTATTAATTTAGAAAATTTGTTTTTTTTTGCTTATTGCTAATAAACTATAGGAGCTAAATGAAATTTATATAACAGATAAATATATAAAAATTCAAAATTGAGCTAATAATTAAGAATAACCTCATAGTTTTCGAGAAAAATATAGGTAAAGTATTATGATGGCCAGATCACCATTTTTTGTATTGTAATTGCTTCCTTGAAATTTGATAAAGCATATTTCAATTTAGTTGTGTTGCTGAAACGGAGTTTTTGTCTTCTTTAATTAAAATTAAAAGTAATGCCAAATGAAGTGAAGGTATTAACTTGAGGATGATTCTACCCTGTTGGCCATTCCTTTTTGAATCAAATATTTCCAATAAGTTGGAAGTAGGCTTTGATACGAAGATTCCCAAAAATAAATCTTCTGAAGAGTGAGTAATGCAAGAGGATGTGATGGTATTAACTTGAGGATGATTCTACTGTATTCTCCATTCCTTGTTGATATTTTGCCACATATAATTAACATTTTGAATCAAATATTTCCAACAAGTTGGAAGCAGGCTTTGATACGACGGATTCCCAAAAATAAATCTTCTGATGAGTTTAAAGACCTTTGACCAGTAAGCATATTATCAGTACTCTCTAATCTAGCTGAACTGATTATGAAAAACTTTAAGGTATTTAAATAGAAATAACTTTATACCTGATATTCAAAGGAACATTAAAAAAGGGTACGTCATCTTTGTTGGTAAAACAGAAAAACGTTTAAATTTTTATACTACTTTTTATTTTTATACAATACTTACAATTACTGTGTAATTTGAAACTAGTCACGAAGTATTGTATAAAAATAAAAAGTAGTATAAAAAAAGTTAAACGTTTTTCTGTTATTCATTAAAAACGTACTACGAAATTCAAGATATCTTTGTTAGGTATTGCTGATATTATATTTGAAGCTACAGACAATGAAAAAGTAACAGTACTGATACTATTAGACTATAGTCGTGCTTGTTAGCTATTTGTGCTCATATTGGGTTCGGTGCTAAAGAAGTTTGTATTTTGTCAAGCTACTTGAATGAAAAGCCACACATTAATTAGGATGGCGACGGCGAGATTCGGTCGCTCGCAGTCAGTAAGCGAACTAAACATAACTATACCAAGGGAAAATAAGGTGTGTTCATCTTGCAATGTGACCCTAGACCGAGATGCATTCAAGTGCACCATTTGTGACTCAAATTACCACACCAACTGTGGAACTCGGAATCACAGCCTGCTCAAAGTGTGAGAAGAACGGTTCCCAAAAGTGTGCGCTTCATATTCTTATAGTGCTGAAGAAAGAAATCTCGGATCCAACTACTCAACATCAACATAACATTATATTCAAACAATATGAAAGAATAACAATTTTTACACAAGAACTAAAAAACCTTTAATCTAGTAAGGGTGCAAACCAAAACACTAATGGAAAGAGATCCAAAACTACATTAAGAAAAATAAATAATTGGAATAGAGATGGGGCTACAACCTCAATCGTGGAAACAAATTCTAATAAAACTGATACAAGTGTAAACAAAGATAAAAACTGCATTCCAAATGCCGTAGAGCAATTCGGAATATCTCCAAACAATGTTAGTGACCACGGCCACGGTATCGCCAAAGAAAACACAAACGATTTTTTGACCGTAGTACGAAAAAAGAAACGCGAAACAATATAAATTTAATGAACAAGCAGTAAATAAGCAGTAAATACAGAGCTACCCGTCGTGAAGACGCAGCCTAAAAATAGATGTTTGTGTTTTGGCTACACAAAGAAAGTCGATTGTGAAAAAATAAAGATCTACTTATCTAAAGCGAAAAATTTCTCATTTACAATAGAAAAATTAAAGCCCAAATATAAAGATGCATCTTACGCATCATTCAAAATCGATGTGCCAATGTGCGAAAAAACAATCATCAACGAAAATTCTGCCCAAAACATGTATTTATTAACAGATTATTTTTCAATCATCACCCTCCATAAAAGACTCAAAAAGTTAATCAACAAATAAAACAGTAACCCACTCCAAATATTACACCAAAATGTACAATGCCTCTCAACATCTCTGACATAACTGGAAGAACTCATCGATTCTAATACTGTTAAATTTATTAAAAATATATCGAATGAATTGAATTTGTACGCAATGCTACCAGTGTTAACATGGCGACGACCACAAACATCAGTGAACAAATAAGCGACTTTTATACAAAATGTAACAAGTGCTTTAAACCAGTTGTTAGTGCTGAATTGTGTAATCACTGTCAGAAGCCTTTCCACCCGTCCTGCTTAGATATTCACGAACAGAAGTGCCGAAAGACCCGTTCTAAACTAAGCAGCATAAGTGAGGTTATATCACAAGATGAGGGATTCCAAGTTCTGAAACAGTGAGTACCCTTAAACATGACAATAATATTTTGAAGAAGTTAGTTAAAGAAATGGAAGAAAAGGTATTACTTTTAAAAGAAAATTGCCTACTTAAGGAAAAGATGAGGGATCACAAGATCACAAGATGAGGGATTCCAAGTTCTGAAACAGTGAGTACCCTTAAACATGACAATAATATTTTGAAGAAGTTAGTTAAAGAAATGGAAGAAAAGGTATTACTTTTAAAAGAAAATTGCCTACTTAAGGAAAAGATAGCGGACTGTTAGTTCGGTTATTAATTTAAAGATGTCACTCTGTGTGTTTTTGAAAAAATACAGAACAGGAAAATGAATAAAACAAAGACTAGCAATACTCGAAATGAAGCGCTACCAGTCGTGGAACCGACTATTGGAAATAGTATCAACGTACCCAATATTCATGACCATATCGAAACGAATGATTACAGCGATCTCGAATATAATAAATGGAAAACCATCAATAGGAAAAGGAGGAAGCGACCAATCCAAGGAATTGTAGGTGTTTCCACGAGTGAATTCAATTTAAAAACCGTGCCACGCAAATCATTCATCTACATTACGCGTCTGCAATCGTCAACAACACAAGAAGATATTAATAACTACGTTAAAAATTATTTTCCCGAAGCAATGTGTGAAATATTAAAAAGTAAACATCCACAATTTTATTCATCTTTTAAGGTTACTCTAAATAAAGATAACTTTGAGAAGGTAATGGACCCTCAAATGTGGCCATATGGTGCATTTGTTTCTCGTTTTTTTTCACAGAAGCAGAAGATCCAACGAATCGCCATAACATCGAAATGCGATAATCAAAATGTTAATTTACTAACAGTTTTCCACCACAATGTCCAATGTATTAGGAATAAAACAAACGAATTAAATTTAATATTAGATGAGCTAAATGTTAATTTCTTTTTAGCCACAGAACATTGGATTTCCGATTATGAAGAATTTCCCCAAATAAATAATTATAATTTAATTACCTCCTTTAGACGTAAAGTCCGCAGGCATGGAGGTGCAGCACTGTTAGTAAAAGGTAATTTAAATGTAAAACCCAGACCTGATATAAACAGATTGTCACGAGAAATGATTATTGAAATTGTAGCTGCAGAATATCGTATAAAAAATAAAAATATTGTTATATTATGCTTAAATAGACCGCCTGGTGGCAATTTTTCTGAATTTATGGATATCTTTGAAAACATCATATATAAAGTAATTATTTACCAAAATTCAGATATTATAATAGGGGGGGGGGGCTTTAATATAGATTTTCTCAAACCTAATGAATCAAATACAACTCAATTTATAAATCTAATTGAATGTTATAATTTACAATTTAGTATTAAAACATATACTAGAATTACAAGTACAAGCAGTTCATGCATAGATAACATACTTACCAATATCAATTATATAAGTGCAAATGTAATTAATACCCACTTATCTGATCATAAGGGCCAACTACTAAAATTTGAAGGTGATGTTGAGAACTCTTATTCATTAAATAGTAGATGCATTAATTCAAATACACTACATAATTTAAATTCTGCATTAGAACAAATAAATTGGGATGAACTGAACACTTATTGCAGAGACTCGGTAACTTACTTTACAGAATTTTATAAAATATTTATTGCAGCATTTAAAAACTGCTGCCCCGTTAAACAAAAAAATATTAATGATTTTAAATTTAAAAAGCCCTGGTATACCGAAAACGTTCAGCATTTGCGAAACCAAATGGAGTTCCGTTATCAAGTATACCTACGTAATAAAAACCATTTAAACTACAACAATTATAAAGACGTTAAAAAACAATATAAATTAATGTTAATATAATTCGGAAAAGATACGAAATTCAAATAATAAATCAAAGGAACTATGGAACATTCTTAGAGACAAAAAGGGTCAAAAATATAATCATAATGAGACAATTAGCTATGTATATGATGCAAACCATGCTAAAATTGAAAATCCAGAAGATATAATCAATTTAATGAATGATTTCTTTAGCGATATAGGCAACACAGCGGGGGCAAATTATTCCGAAAATTGCGACTTTCCGTTTAATTCAGTGGGGACAATTTTTTTACATCCCACAACTGAAGTAGAAATTAAGGAAATAATTAATAAAATGAAGCTAACTAATTCTAAAGATATTGATGGGTTATCGGCAATAGTAATAAAATATACAATTAAAAATATTTTAAAGCCTTTAACACGTGCTATTAATGTGGCACTCTCCGAAGGAAGTTTTCCAACAATTCTTAAAATAGGTAAAATTATTCCTATATTTAAAAAAGGCGTTCCTCATGAAATAAGTAATTATAGACCTATTTCCATATTACCATTTTTTTCTAAAATATTTGAAAGAGAAATTTATAACAGAATATTGAATTATTTAAAATCGAAGCAAATCCTTTGTGACCAGCAGTTTGGTTTTAGACCTGGTCTTACAACTACAAATGCTATATACCATTTTCTAAATTTTGTTCTAGAAAACCTTGATAAAAACAATAAAGTATTCTCAATATTTGTGGACTTGACAAAGGCCTTCGATTGTGTGCCACACGATTTATTAATGAACAAACTAGCAGGTATGGTATTCGTGGAAAATGTTACACTCTTTTATCTTGTCAACTTTCCGATAGGAAACATATAACTAGTACCTATGTAAACCATACATTGTATGAGTCACAGTTTGCATATCCACACGTTGGTGTACCACAAGGCAGCATATTAGGGCCACTATTATTCCTAATATTTATTAATGACATGCCGTTTTCTCTAAATGCTCACTTAACGATTTTTGCAGATGATACAACAATTTACATGAAAGATAGATGTATAAATAGTATCAACGATGCAGCAAATTAAACCTTAAATGAGTTAAGTGTCTGGTTAACTATGAATAACATAGTTACCAATGCATCGAAAACATCAATAATTAACTATAGATCGGAAATTGGACAAACTAATGTCATAATAAATGGTGAAACTATACATGAGGTAGATAAGGTACGTTTTTTAGGAATTACTTTACAAAGTGACTTAAAATGGGATGGGCATATCAAACAAGTATGCAACAATTTAGCTCGATATTCATATCTTATCTATGCTACAAGGAACGACATCCATGAAATGCTGCACGCACCGCATATATGGCATATTGTCAACCACAATTAACGTATGGATTATTGTTTCGGGGTTGTACAACCCAGGCCAATATCCACAAGGTTTTTGTGATTCAAAAAAGACTCATTAGAGCTATTTGCAATAAAAAACCTAATACTAGTTGCAGAGATCTGTTTAAAAAACTTAAAATTTATGCCCGTCGTAAGTTTATTTGTATATGAAGCACTTAAATTCGTAAAAAATAACTTACATCTATTTGATATATAGATACACCACATGACCATTACACCAGAACTAAATCGCTTAAACTTCCAAAACATCATCATAGCTTTTATCGTAATTCATCTACAATTACTAGTATCAAACTATTCAATAAAATACCTGAACATCTTAAATGTCTGCCAGTCAAACTATTTAATAAAAAAATGAAAAATATTCTTGAGACAAATTCCTTTTATTCGGTTGATGAATTCAATCATTTCTGTGATAATATGATCCATTAATATCGTTTTATTGTTGTGATTAATTACCAATTGTATTCATTTTATACTTTTTGTTTAAACCCATATTTTTTTAACTGTTTTTTATACCTAAAATTTTAATTATACTTAATATATTACATTTCTATTGTGTTTTGTAATGTTTATACATAGATTTAAGTTTATTTACAGATTGATTTTTAATATGTCTTTTTATTGTGACTTGATAAGCTTATTTATAGATAGATTTTCATATGTGATTTTTTTGTGTCTTTTTATTGTGTCTTGTTTATTTTATTTATAGAGAGTTTTTTTTAATATGTGATTTATATTTCATACTTACGTATATTAACATTAATACATAGTACTACTAAAATTAATTAAGATTTGACTAACCCATGAATGTAGGCATCATTCTTTTTGGAAATAAAAATTGAATTGAATTGAATTGACTTCAAATATGATGTGTTTATTAATACTCTTACAAAACACTTTAACAATGGATTTTCTTTAACTAACTTATTGTATTCCGGCATATAAAAAACATAAAAAATTATATAATAAATTACTAATTGAAGAAACATACAAACAAATCAAAGAAAAAATACTTCTCTCCAACAATACATCTAAAACCTCATGGAAAGTTGGAAAGTTATTAGAGATGTCGGTAACAAAAAAATCAGTAACAACCCCAAAATACGACAATAAGACACATTCTTCAAAGAAATCAACAAATATTTCATCAAATATCCTATTTAACGACCACATATTTTTTCTAAAACCAACAACTCTACCAGAAATAATTAACATCAACCTCCGCATCACTAACAACACAAGCGTAGGGTTGATGAAATACCCATAAACATAATCAAAAATTCATCCATCTGATAGCAGAACTACTTAACAATATTATAAATGCGTGTTTAGAAACGGGCACATTTCCAGCAAAACTAAAAGATAATTAATTAAAAAACATTTGGTTTGTTTCACTAAATTTAGTGAAACAAACCAAGTGTTTTTTAATTAATTACCTATATTCCACAATCTTTCACCACGAGGTAAATGAGAAAATCATTCATGAAAAACTAAAAGATACTATCCTGGTACCAATAATAATTAGCTTATTAAATAATATATCAAAAATGTTTGAATACGCAATTTACTCAAGACTTTTCGTTTTTTTACAAAGCAGAATCTAATATCTGACAAAGCAACAGAGACAGCATTGTTTCACTACATTTAATGGGTGCTAAATAATATAGAAAACAATAACCTGTCATGTGGAATCTTTCTAGACATCTGAAAGGTCTTCGACACCATTGAGACTTCTAGACTAATGTCAAAACTTATCAGTATGGTATACGAGGTGTTCTATGTAATTTAATTGAATCATAATTAAAAACAGATAGGGCACCAAACCAGTTGATACGAACGACCATTACTAAACTGTTTTTTCAGAACCTTTAGAGATGATTAAAGGGTTTACACAGGGTAGCATTATGAGTCCCTTATTATTCATAATGTAAATCATTGACTTTTAATATATTCTGCCCCCATATTGCAAAACAATAATTATGTAGATGATACGAAACTTTTCGTCGAAGGGAATACATATCCAGATATCATTAATATATGTAAGGATGTCCACGCTGCAATCATGTTTCTGTGAAAATAAGTTGATACTTCCATTGGGATACAATTAATGGTGCTTTAGAGTGACGGGGGCGATCCTTTAAAGTAACAAGCTCATTTACACACACACAAATACACAAACGACACATGGCGGAAGGACTACGTGATCGATAGCCTAACACTACTACTACTACTAAGTTGATACTAAATATGACAAAAACCAAATGTATCCTTTATAAATTAAATGAATCAATAGAAACACCCCACTATATTAACCTAGATAGCGCCTCAAATGCACTCTCAGATAGTGAGAAATGCTTAGGCATTATCTTGGACGACACGTTGAGTTTCAATAAACACATCACTCACATATGTAACAAGTTGAGTCGCGCTTGTTATGGATTGAGGATACTAATGCGTTACAAAAACACTTAAATAGGAACAATATTTTACGACGCAAACATTCTATCACATCTGAGGTATGGTCTGATATTCTGGAGCAGCAGCATTAGCGCACTAAGGTTTAAAAATAGATAGGATTCTCTTCAAACTAGAATACAATGCAAATTACAGAGGTGTTTTTAAAAAAGTCACTATACTCACACTCTTTGGACTCTATGAATGGAAAAAATTCATTTAGAAAAATAGAACATGTATAACACTAAAAGATAAGTATATATACTTGTCATAGTTTAAAGAAGATATTAAAATTTAGAATGTTTAATAGACTAGTATAAGCATCAATTGTAAAATTGAAATTCTAAAGATACTATTTAATGAGATCGATGCCAATCTTCGATAGTAGTTGATGAGGAAACAAACATTAATAATCAACAGTGTAGTTAATTTCATTCCTCATCAAATGGTTATTTACCAACAGAAAGGAAACTATTACACTAAGTAAATTTGTGGATACTGTTGTATACACGTTGTCAACTAGTCTTGTTCTTGCTGCATAGATTAATAATGTAGAAAATGTGTAACGGCGGCGCGTTCGATAGTTCACTCGTGAAAAACAACTATCGGATAAAGTTTGATGCTCGCGCAGGAATTTGGAAAATTCATTTAATATTGAAATATCTGCGTCCCCATCCACCCGCCTCCTGATTATAATACCAAGTTTTGATGTTATTAATTCCAACATTTTGAATGTGAGCCCGGCTCAGGGTGTGTGTAGACGTGCATAATTAATCATAATATGGGAAGCATTTCTGCGCTGTCAGAGTCGCTTACTTAAGGTTTATGTAATTTCCTACGCGAACCTGCGAGTTTCCTGCGCCGCCCCCAACCCCTATCCGAAAGGGGTTAGTTCATCCCTCGCACACAAAACCACCCTCCTCAGCCCCCTCAACAGACTTCAAGCGAGCTTTCAAAATGGCTCCCATGCAAATTACATAGAAAACTTAAGACAGCGCGCGGATATTGAGTTAACACTTTGCGGCAGACGCGGCGCGCTATTCGAGGCCGTAGCGTCGGGACGCGTTGGGTCGTAATTCGCCCACGGTGTGAGCGCCGTAGCCCGGGCTTTGCCGCTATAGGTATGTTAAATAGTTTCTGGAATATTGTATGTTAAGGAATACGAAATATATACATTTGTTCTAATGGCGGACGACGGCGGAGTAGGGTGGATTTTACTTCCTCTTCCGTCTAATTCGATTTCAAAGGGACTGAATCAATACTAAACTTTTTAGTGCTCAAACATCGGTTGAGATCACAAGCCGCGAACATTTCTTAGATTAAATGATTACTGTTAATTGTCATTATGTATACTTACATATTTAGCAGAAATGAACTTTGATAATAATATCGTATACAGACATAATAAATCATTAATCTGACATATAAGAATATATAAGACATACAGTGTACTGAAATTAATAAAATTTATTAATACTAAAAAGACAACTGGTAATAGTATCGATTGCCACGTAGTAACGGTTGCAACCACTCTATTAATACTGATAATATTTAAAAATGATGAAAAATTAAAGGTATGACATATCATATTAGGATTATAATTACTTAATATTGCTTTAAATCTAAAAATTTATTTGGACCTTAAAGAACTATTAAACTAAGAAATATAAAAAAACAATTTCATCTAATATGTCACCAGATATAATTCCAGAGACTATTTTAAATATGACTCTATCTTTATCTTAACTGTGTCATAATCATTACTAGAAATAGTTTATTTGAATGATATGAATGAAATACTTGTTTGTTTTTTTTGGCACGCTGAATTTGTTCCTTCTATCGTTTATAATTAGGTGACTAAAAACCAGATTTACGTTGGATCGAACAGGACAATATAATTTTTAATGTATCGTACTTAAATTTTCTTTAATGTTTCAGTACAAACCCTAATCATTTCATAAGTTCTAGGAATAAAGACTTCTTGTCAAAATAATCCCCAAGGTTGCCAAAATAATAATAATCTATATTTGCAATATTAGGTGGAGAGTAACACTTGTTTTGTTCCATAATGTTTTTATTCTCAGTTGCCTGACACGTGTTTCGGTTTGGTTTAACTTTGATAATGGTCTGTGAAGACCGAAACACGTGTCAGGCAACTGAGAATAAAAACATTATGGAACAAAACCAAGTGTTACTCTCCACCTAATATTAATATCTGTTTCCATCAAGAGTGTAGCGCAACAAGTATAAACTTTATATTTGCAATGTTATATATAAATTCAAGTTAGCAAGAATATATTATTTAAGATAAAACTTTGCATTTAAACTATAATGTTTATCGGGAGTTCATTGTAGACACACCAGCCTTGTAAATTATCCATTATTATCAGACTGAAGCTCAAAGTTATGAGAAATATGATCAACTAGATAATGCAATTTTAATGTATTTATAAATAATAAACATCTAACATAATAAAAGTAATCACAAACTGCATTGATACAAAGTAGAAATAAATGAAAAAATAATTTTAAAAATTTATTGATGATTAGTGAGAACACTATTAATTAAATATTATTTATTGATACTGCAATAAATAATAATAATTAATATTGAGAGTAATAAATCTCTATGAGCATTACTGCACTAATGTTTTACATAATAATGTAAAAACTCCAGCTAACAGTTAAAACAACTACTCCCCGTACTACAGCACCGCCAGGCATTGAATGATATAACTGTTAGCTGTCGTTACATGTCTAAAATAATATTTAGCACTATGTAACAATTTTGTGGTGTTATCGTTGTTTAACCGCGTCTCGAAAAGTGTTATGTAAGACAATCTGCAGACACGTGTTTCGCTGTATCACAGCTCATCAGTGCAGCTATGTCGTAATTACGTGCGTCCTTCCTGTTGGAAGGCCGCCACGAGAATGAATCAATTCCAGTTAGAATTGAAACATTGCCGATCTTCGATTTTCGAGGCGCGTTTAAAAAACGATATCACCACGGACAAAAAAAGGCCCGCTCTCGGCATTTAAATATACAAATGAAATATTAAAATTTCTAGTGCAGTGTTAATGATAATAATTAATATTGAGAGTAATAAATCTCTATGAGCATTACTGCACTAATGTTTTACATAATAATGTAAAAACTCCAGCTAACAGTTAAAACAACTACTCCCCGTACTACAGCTAACAGTTATATCATTCAATGCCTGGCGGTGCTAACAGTTATATCATTCAATGCCTGGCGGTGCTGTAGTACGGGGAGTAGTTGTTTTAACTGTTAGCTGGAGTTTTTACATTATTATGTAAAACATTAGTGCAGTAATGCTCATAGAGATTTATTACTCTCAATATTAATTATTATCATTAACACTGCACTAGAAATTTTAATATTTCATTTGTATATGCAATAAATAAGGTTATTGATTATATTTAAGTTTTGAACTCTGTCAGTAGATTTGATCTTCAGGGCATTCAAACACTTAAAATTCTAATTAATTTGTTACAGTGAATTTAATGTATATTGTTGTTTAGAAATCGGCTAATCTCTTTACTGATTAATTTGTCTATAGTTTTTACATTTTTACAACTTTTAAATTAAAAACAAAGAAGCCACAGTGTAACGTCATAATTGAAGGGTCTAAATAAAAAGCATTATGTGTCTTCGAGTATTATTTACGAATATGAAAAATGATGAAGAACATAAAAATTCAACAAATATTGGCCTCAACAATTCAATTATAGAAATTGATAAACTAGAAATTGCTGAATAATACATTTTAATAAATAATAAGTTGGCGATTACAATGTACTTAAACAAAAAAGAAATGAAATAATCGTTAGTACAATCAGTAAATATACGTTGCTTGCTAGTTTTCTGCAGGCCTAAAAACGTCATTTCTGTAAAAAAACGCTCGAGGCTGGAATAGAAACGCATAGTCTGTTCGTTGGATCTTCCGTCGTACGTCACAAACTATCGCTTCGAGAAACGACGCAAAAACATTCAGTCTGATAAAGTAAACCAAATGCGTTAGAAAAAGAACGCACTGTAAAACTTTCGTCGTTTTTTGAAACGATAGTTTGTGACGGAAGATCCAACGAACAGACTATAGAGTCGTTCACAGTCGAGTGGTGAGATAAATCTTGAAATGCCAGAATTTGCGACAAGCGATATATAGACGAGTTATTATATAACAATAAATTGTATATAAACAATTTATAGTAAGTAAACTATCACATAATTTTACATGCAATCGAATTTAAGAAAAAAGTTACATTGGTGTAGAATGTGCAATTAAATTGTAAAAATGCATTATATTAATGGATTTAGAAGTGTGGGACATAAACTATAGTTATATGAGCAAGATTTGGATAGTTATGTTAAGAATCGTGTTTTGTAATCGAAACTCAATAGGATTCAAGACGAACGCTACGACTAAAAAAAGTTTTTGTTTGACATTGTCGGTGGTGCATTATTTATCATTCAATACATGTCATGTAATTTAAAAAATCAAATAATTTGTAAAAAAAAATGGAAAATTATATAAATTTAAAGAAATATCATTGAAAATCTTTCAGATTTGAAAGATAAATTACAAAAAATTAAATAAAAACAGGATAAAAGAGTAAATACAAATATTTAAAAAAGAATATAGATGTCCAAAAGGATATTTGCACCTTCAGCATCATGGACAAATAAAAGGGTTAGAGTGGAAGAACGTCGCAGCTGCACGAACTCCGCCCAGCTTCATCCATCCAAAATGTTTGTACGTTTTGTTTTATATTTGTGTATATTCATATGTATTTATTTTTTTGGAAAGAAAGCTAAAGATAAATAAACATAAACATAAACAAGAAGAAGAAAAGCAAGAATCTAGAAATTTGGAATAAAATAATATAATAAAGGGGAAAAATTCTATAGAAATAGATAAAATTGCTAGAAATTTTTTAAAACGCTTTGTAAAGTTCTAAAAATGTATAAGTATATATGCAAACAATAATTTATCCGGTAATTTGACAACAAACAGAACGCATGAACAATGTTGCACTAATGTTTTGTTAGATACATTTGAATCTTTCGGACTTAAATATATAGGTAAATAAGTGAGATTTAAATACTAGTGAGAAGAAAAGTATATTACACTAAGATCTAATTAGAAGGATATGATCATGTATATTACAAATAAAAATAATAAAAATTGAATAAAATAATTAAAGAAAATTTGTGAAATTATAACTTCTAGAAAAGTAAGAAAACAATTGTTGAAAATTTTTAGATAACATTGCATTCAATTAGAATTTTTTTGCAATATTCCGAGAAAATAAAAAAAAATATATTTTTCAGGAAAATAATACACTGTGTCAATCTAGTCCCTGACTTATATATTGATCACCTAGCCATCACCTTTCAAATAAAAATCCCATCTAAACTCCTATTACAAATTCCCAACCTAATTTACAATTTTAACAAATGTGACATAAAGACAGTTTCTATAGACTTGACATAATTCTAATCCTAACATAAATTCTAACACTGTTATCCAAATCAATGACATCCTATATAAATTTATTAAACAAAATACCTCTATAATTAATAGACAATTCTAGAAAAATCCTCTTCCAATTCTATCCTTCGCCTTATTAAATACAAAAGACAAATATACAGAGACATTCAAGTAATTGAACTTCGACAAAAATTTAATCAACTGAACAAGGACATCAAAAAACTAATTATGGAGCATAAGACTGACACTTGAATTACCAGCTGTAAGAAAATTAAGGATTCAAGAGGTAAAAAATTCTGGACCAAAATTAAAACACTAAACAGATTCAAAAAGACGGAAAAGATTACAAGAACTGTACAACCATATCAACGACACTACAATAACAGACCCAGACATTATCTCACGTAAATTTGCAGACCATTTAAAACGGTCACCACAATCCTTATCATTTAAATTCTATTTATTCAAAGACACAGGACCCTAATTTTGACCAATCAACCCTTCAACTTGTTAACAATTGGTACCACGATTTTTTCAGAATCAATGACAGTTCAAAACCGACGGGCACGACCTAGTACATAGACATATATTAAAATCCTTACCATCTCACATACATGTCCATATCTTTAACATCCTCAATTTCATTTACCAACACAAATATTTCCCCTTCGAATGCAAATTAGGAATAATCATTTGTATCCCAAAACGTGATCATCCTCCATCCCTAATATACAGCTATCGTCCTATTACGCAATTACCTGTCCTAGAAAAACTTTACACTCCAAACTACCAATTTGGCTTTCTTCCAAAATGATCCACTATGCTTCCATTTACCAAACATCCAAACAACACACCTTGATGGAGTCATCAGCCGCCTTACTACTGGATGTCAAAAACGCATTCGACTCTGTCTGGCATCAAGGTGTGTTGTACAAATGCTACCTCCTTAAAATTCCTACTTATATTATCTTCATTATCAAGCAATTCCTTTCAAACAGATCCCTTAAATTCAAAACCAATTACTCCTACTCCCCACCTTTTACTCGTGTATAATGTCTATCCTAAGAATCCCCTCTATCTCCTCTACTATTCAACATTTTCTGCTTTTATATCTACAACCCAGATCCTCTGTGCTTTAATCCCTCTAAATAAATCTAAATCTAAATCTTTCAATTTGTAGACGACACAGCCCTAATTTCCAATGCACCCTCTGTACCTAAAGCTCTTCAATCCCTCCAGCAGCTTATTGACTCCCTGCAACACTGGTTTGCGAAATGGCGAATTAAAATCAATCCCCACAAATCCCAGCTTCGAATTCCCTATCATCGTTACAATAATCCTACTCACAATATTCATATCTCCCACACAAGTATTTCCCCCTCTACATCCATAAAATACCTAGGCATTACCTATATCAAAAAGTTAATTTTTAGTCACGCAGCTCTAAATAAAGAAAAAATCACCACTAGGGCCAAATTATTTAGAAATTTAACGTACCAAAACAAGGGAAATCTGCCAAATCAGCTGTTAAAATCTATAAAATGATTTGCCGTTCCCTACTCGACTATGGTAATGTCCTTCTATCCAACTCCTGCAATCCTACTCTTCACAATATCCAAGTTTGCAAGCGATCCTCCTTAAGAATCCTAACCAAAATCCGCCATCCTAATAATCCTCTATAAAACTCATATATGACTCTATCTCTGTCATTCCCATCAATGAACGCCTTCTATACCTCAGTGAAAAATTTTCCAAAATCAACACATCATTTCCCTAACCAAATCCCAAAATACAAAACCCCTTCATTCACTACATTTGAATTCATCGCATCGCATGATCCATCATCATCATCAGAGATACTCTGACGAAACACATCGACAATGACAAATCCAGGCTGAAAGACCGCTGGTTGATAGCCATTTATCAAATTAACAAACTAACGTCCATTGCATCATTCATGTATTATATTAGTTGTATTTGTGTTTGTTAATAAAGGTGTTATATATATATTAATGAAATTCAAGACTTGGTATCGTATCAAAGCGAAAAATTGTTCTCGCGTTTCGGAATTTTCTAAACATTGAACCTAGTTTGTGGGAATCAAATGATGAATATAGTAAAACAAAAACATATTTATCTCAGTTGCGCGTCGTAAATAACACTGCTAAAAGAGCCGTAGCGTTGGCTAAAAAGTTTAACACTTTGATTACGAATTCAGAAGAGCAGTATAAGCAGTACTTATACAAATATGTGCCTAGTCATCAACAGCAATTCCCGAATGCTAAGAAATCTAATCTTAGAATATTGAAACAGATTTGTGAGAGCATATTAAAATATAAATACTTGGAACACCTCTCAAAACTTCAATTGTTTAAACCTGACCTTGGCCACGTTTTGAATTAAAAACATGTTTTTCTACATGAGATACGTTATTAGAATATTAGTACTTAATTTCATAAGTGTTTAATGAATAAAGACAAAAATCTTGAAATCGACGCTCAGAGCACCTGGACGAAATTCCGGCTTACAGGAAGTGGGAGGTACCAGTAAGTGGTGCAAAGGTGGCACTAAATCTTACATGCATTTTTTAGTGTTTAAGACCAAAAACAGAGATGATGTCATCAACCGAAGTTATACGTCGAGTTATCCGGAAATATGAAAATTTTGACCAAAATTAACATCTATAAATGCACGCTACGTTTCAAATACCGCCAATAATATGTGTTTAATAATCAAAACCTTTTTTTTATAATGTTTTTCAATGGGAAAGAACGGTACGGCAACTTAGTAATGGGTTTTGGAAATGTCACAGATTTGTATCCGCCGAAAAACTAGACTTGCAGGTTTTTCTTCATAGTTTTGATTTGAGCGACCTCTAAACTTCAATCAAATGACCAGATATTTGGTATCAGGACTTCTCAAGGATCACTATGACTAATTCCAGAAGGAGAGTAGATTCTAAAAAAAAAATAATAATTAAAAGTTGTTCGCCTCGGAGGGGGGCATCTAATGATACGAAACCGCCATTTTTTTGTACGGATTTAAATACTCCGGGAAAAAATAAGAAAGTTTTATCTGATTTTTTTTTGTATTCGTGACAGACGACCAAGGACGCCGATGCTCAATTTGTCGCAACCAGTGGGGATTTTCTATACTCCAGTAATGAATGTTATGCCGATTAATACTACCATGACTTGTGAATGTAGACTCATCTGAAAATAGTACATTGACGAAGAAATTTGGGTTAGTTTCTATTTGTTGAAGTGCCCATTCAATACTACTCTATTAAGAAAATAATCTCCATGAAGTTCTTGGTGCAATGAAATGTTATACACTACCATCCGATAAAAATTTTCAAACAATATTGTAAAAAAAATAATGCAATCAAACAATATGCAGAAAATATTATTGATTTTTGCGGCTTCTACTTCGTTATACATGTTGAGTATAAATAATAAACACTTTGTAACTTTGTTTGTATAACACAATTTATTTATTGCTGACTATAGTTTCGGCATCTCAGCGTGCCATTATAAATTGTGTTATACAAACAAAGTTACAAAGTGTTTATTATTTATGCAGAAAACGCTCAGTGTATAAGACAACAGCCTCGTCAATATTTCTCCTACATTCGCCATAAATCAGAATCATTTCAATTTTTTCTTCTACGCTTGCAAGATGCATTATTTACTTGTAATTGTTTCCTAGAAATGAAATTAAATGAATTCTGCAAAAAATAAATACTATCCAAATCGCATATGAGACGACTCATTGTCGTTTTATGGTTATTGATCAAATAAATTAAAAAAATTCGTTTAAATGGAGCAATGAATTAAAGAGAGAATTGATGAAACAAATATTAAAAATTTAAAATAACAGATTTTAAGTAAACAAAACAGATAGTTTGTGTTTATAGAATAATAGTCAAATTTCTTGGAAAAATATTTTGAAATGAAGAAGTGAATACTACAACATTGACCTTTGCTCTATGTGGGAATACAACGAATAGTTTGCAGAAAGTATCAGAAAGTAATCATTTAGTAAAGCTTGTGGAAATAAACTACACATTTTAAAATTTAATGAAAGTCTCCAAGAAATTAAAGCAGGTACAGCTCGGTGTGTGTCTATATTTAAAATTTAACTTATACTGAACTGCTCATTTAAATAACGTAATAATAGTAGTACCCTGTAATAAATTCCAGTAAACAAGTATGTATTGGAAAGAGAGTTAATTATTACAGAAAACAGATTAAATATTTCTAAATCAACCACTTAGCTAAAAAACGGTCAAATGGGTATACATTTTTAAAGTTGTAGCAAAGTCGCAATTAATTACAACAATTTTGTTAAAGAAAAACACTTGTTATGTTCCATATTGTTACTTTTATTTTTAGTTTCGATCATTTTCAAAGTTAACGTTACTTTCTTATTAAGTGAGAGGTCTTTGGTTTTGTAAATAAATTTAGTGGAGTTTTTTATGAAGTATTTAGATCTCCGTAGCATCTATTATGTTGTTATACAATAACATACCTTATATGCAGGTGCTTGATAAAAGGAAACTACTGATCCAACCAGTTTATTCGCTTTTTGTATTTTGGGTAGCTGCCTTTCGATTCATTTTTTTTAGTTTGTATTTTCCTCTTGGATATGCTATTTAATCTTGCCATAAGATATTTTAATAACGTTCCAAAAATGATCTCTAAATCTGAATCTCCTCTTCGGCAACCAGCTAGTATTAAAAAAAAACTAAGTATTTTCTATCAAAATGTGGGTGGTATTAGAACCAAAATTAAAGAACTTATTCATTTCCTTAACGTATGCTTATATGATATTATAATATTTGTTGGAAGTTGGTTAAATAATGATATTTCTGACAGTGAACTACTATGCGATACTTTTATTATCTACCGTGCCGATAGAGGGCCTAAGTCAAGCGATAAATTGCATGGAGGTGGTGTACTGATTGCCGTAAGAAAAGAATTATTGTCCTTTAAAGTTTCCGTATGTACTTCAACGGTTGAACAACTTTTTGTTATTGTTAAATTTTCTAATAAACGTTTCTTAATTGGTGGTGTGTATATTCCTCCGAATTCGCCGTTGGTGAAATATCAAGAACATTGTCACATCCTCGAATCCATTGTCAATGATTATACAGAAAACGAAATTATTATATGTGGTGATTTTAATATTCCCTCTGCCACCTGGGATAATGACGATATGGGTGTAGTGGGGCACTCTGTATCTTCTGATAGTGCTTGTGATGTCATTTCTGAAACCTATAGTTTTTTTAACATGTTTCAATTGAATAATATTCCCAACAATATAGGCGTTTTTCTTGATTTAGTTTTTAGCACTCGTGCTAAAATTAATATAACTGCTTCTAATGATCTTCTGTGCAAAAATTCTAAGCATCATATCGCCTATGATATTGATGTTAACGTTTTAATGAAACAACGAAACTTAACCATCAATGATAAAATTTACGACTTTAAAAGAGACAACTATAGTGCTATTAATATTGCTCTTGCTGAAGTGGATTGGGATTTGGTTTTTGTAAATAAAGATCTGGATAGGGCTCTTGCAATGTTTTATCTAATATTATCAGATCTGATTGAAATGTATGTTCCGGTTAAAATTATCTTTAGTTCGCGATACCCGAAATGGTTCAACAGTGAAGTTTAACTAAAGAAAAAAAAAACGGGCACACTTATTATATAAACAATCTGGCGATATTAATGACTATGAGAATTTCAGAGTTTTGCGCGAGAAGTGTTCATCCTTAAGTAGATCCCTTTTCAAATCGTTTATTGATGAAATTGAAGAGGACATTAGATGTAATCCGAAGAATTTTTGGAGTTTTGTCAAAGGAATGAAGAATTCAACAGGTGTTCCCGCAGCTATGAGTTTTGAAGACATGATATTCGACAACGGGCACGATATAGCTAACGCTTTCGCTTCATTTTTTTCTTCTTCTTATTGTGTAAATGTGACTAGTATCCCTAAATTCAATTTTATTAATAAGGTTAATTCTTTGTCATGTTTGCATATTAATTTGGAAGACGTGTTTAAGGAAATTTTAAAATTGTCTAATAAATTTAATTGTGGTCCGGATGGTATTTCAGGTTACTTCCTTTTTAATTGTGTATATACTCTTTCTAAGCATATTCACTGGCTATTTGAACAGTCAGTATTTTTAGGTTACTTCCCTCAATATTGGAAAAAATCTTTTATCATTCCTACTCACAAAAAAGGGGTAAAAAACCTAATTGACAATTATCGTGGTGTTACCGTACAATCTTTTATTCCTAAAATACCAGACAAGCTTATTTCTATACAGCTTCGATACTTAACTCGGAATATCATTGTAGATAATCAACACGGGTTTCTTGATGGTAGATCTACTATCTCTAATCTTTTATGTTTTGAGAATTTTATATTAAAAAGTTTTTCTGAGCTTAAACTAGTCGATGCTGTATACACTGATTTTGCTAAGGCGTTTGACCGTGTGGACCACAAGATATTAATAGCTAAGTTAAATGCTTATGGATTTTCATCTCAAATAATTAACTGGATAAATTCATTTTTATCAAATCGCTCTCAGATTGTTAAACTTAATAGCCACACGTCTTTTGAAATTGATGTATGTTCTGTCGTTCCTCAGGGAACTCATATTGGGCCAGTGTTGTTTTTGTTATTTGTTAATGATTTGTGTGATTCGTTCAAGTACTGTAAATCTTTAATGTTTGCGGATGACCTAAAAGTATTTCATTCTATTGATAACATTGGTAGTTGTTTTGAACTGCAACATGATTTAAATATTTTATTTGAGTGGTGTTTAAAGAACAATTTATTTTTGAATATATCCAAATGTAATTTAATCTCATTTTCAAGAAAAAATAGTGTAACTTTATTTGACTACTCGATTAACCTTGAGTAGTTGGAAAGAGTCTATAGTATTAAAGATTTAGGGGTTGTGTTCGATTCTAAATTGTCCTTTAAAGATCATATTCATTCTATTGCTAACAAAGCATTTAAAATATTAGGCTTTATTTTTAGAAATAGTTATAGTTTCGGACCATACGCTCTAAGAACTCTTTATATATGTTTAGTAAGATCAAATTTAGAATATGCATCTGTAATTTGGTCTCCTCAGTATAACTGTCATATATTAGCGCTAGAGAAAGTACAGCGCAAGTTTCTTTTTTATATGTTCCGTAGATTTGATGTTGCTGGTGTTTCAGTTGCCGATTATTCCTTTCTTTGTATTCATTTTAACTTGGATTCCTTGAAATTTCGTAGAATTATGTTAGATATGTGTTTTCTATCTTGAATTTTGGAGGCGTTCACTTCGAAGTACATTTTTAATAAATAACAGAAAAACGTTTAACTTTTTTATACTACTTTTTATTTTTATACAACACTTTGTGACTAGTTTCGAATTACACAGTAATCATTATCAAACTAAGTGTTTGATAATGATTACTGTGTAATTCGAAACTAGTCACAAAGTGTTGTATAAAAATAAAAAGTAGTATAAAAAAGTTAAACGTTTTTCTGTTATTCATATGTGTTTTCTGCATAAATTAATTTCGGGTAATATTAATTGTTCTGAAATACTGACTTCATTAAATTTTTCAGTAAGTTCTACTTACATAAATATACGGCGTAAACCCTTATTTAGATTACCAACAGTACGCACTAATTATGATTCAAATTATCTACTTTTTAGATTTATGAGTGTAGCTAATGATTTAAATCATAATAATAATATTGATTTGTTTGGTTCTAGTCTGTCTAAGTTTAAATCAGAACTCAAAAGAATTGCATTTCAATTTTGATATATGTTATTGTTACGTACGATCATAAGTTTACTTTTAGTTGTATTTTAATTTTATGTTTCATCATGAATTATGTTATTTCTAATGTAAAAGGTGATTCCGTTTAATAAATATATTATATTTATAAGTGATATAATAGTTTTATGATTTGTATCTGGTATTTATTCGTGGAACCTTTATTCAAAATTTTGAATTTTCCAAGATTCTAATTGTATCTTCGCCTGCTTTACATATTATCAGGTTATATATCCAAAATGAATTAAATGTTATCAATAAAGCTTCTTTAATGTTCTATTAACAATCAAATAACATGGAAGACTCATAGCATTGACTTATTAAATAAAATCACAAGTGCTATTTATATCTAGAGAAACCTTAAAGTAATAATTAGAAAAACACGAAAACAGTTCATAAATCTACAACAAATGAGTCTTATTAAGACTACAAAACAAATTACTTTTGAAATAACTACTTCTCTGGCTAATACCTCGACTACATTGAATGATGCAAAAACAATTTGCCTCCTACAAATAGCAATGCTATCAAAGCAACACCTAGTTTGAATGTATTTATTTCTGTGAAATAATAAAAAGACGTATTTAGGGCTCAGAGAAAGGCAGTTGGTATCTTAGCGGCCCTGGCATAGAGAGATAATTGCAGGCAACAATTTATTAGACTTGGAATAATGACAGTACCCTGCCTTTTTATAATGGATTGTCTCATACACATCAAGAAAAACATTAATGAGTAATCATGCAACAATACTTTCCACTCTCACGAGACACGGTTATCTGACGATATACGAATCCCTCAGTTTCGCTTATCAAAAGCCAAAACAGAAACTTATGCATCAAGTTTTCTAATATTTTACTCCAGAACAATAAACACCTAAATGTTCTGAAATTTACTACGTGGTAATCCATACTTACACTGAATTGAAAAATTCACTATATTCTAACCACAAATAATTATTGTAAAAATCTTGATTAAGACGAAAAGCACGATGATGTTCGGAAAATCGAGTTGATACACTTCGCCCTGTTTGACCTACATACACACTATTGCATTCTGAACAACGGATCTCATACACAGTAGATTTTTTAAGAGGATCGACTTTATCTTTTGCATTGAATAGCATGTTTGATAATTTTCCAGGAGGTTTAAACGCTACTTGATGATTCTCTTTTCGAAAAATATTAGCAATCTGTTCGCTGTTTTTTCCAAAGTATGTGAGCGGAATGAACGAGGTATTTAAATTAGCTATTTTCTGATATATTAAAACCCTTGTGACGTTTTTTGTTTATTAGGTTTTGAATGAGGTTAGTAGGGAAACCATTGTCAATGGCAATTGAAATTATTTTATTTAATTCTGTGGCTCTTCTGTCAGTAGTTAAGGGGATGGAGAAAGCTCTATGTATCATTGAGTGATATGCAGCTAGTTTGTGTGACAACGAGTGATTTGAGACAAATGGTATTGTTGAGTTGACGTTAGAAGGCTTTCGGTATATATCAAATTCAATTTTATTATTTTGGTGCATCAACATTAAATCCAAAAAGTTAATTTTGTTGTTTTTTTTTTTCTATTTCGAGAGTAAATTTAATTTTAGGGTAAATGCTGTTAATTAGATTGAGAAACTGATCTAATTGACGTGTTGTACCACTGAAACACGCTATTAAATCATCAACATATCTATACCAAAAGGAAATGTGTTTTTTTTTGCAAAATCAAGTGAGAAAATCTTTTCTTTGATATTGGACATGAATATTTCAGCCAAGAGAGGACTTAATGGAGATCCCATTGGCAAACCTGTGGTTTGTTGGTAGAATTTATTATTGAATTTCAAATAATTTTGGTTTATACAAGTTTCTAAACATTGATAGAGTTCTGATCTAATCAAGTAATTGCACTGTGATTTATCGAGTAAATTTTGAATAATTTCAAGACATTTTTTAATGTTTTGAATGTTTGAGGTTTGTTGTGGATTTGAGCTGTTCGGATAAAGCGAGTGAATTTTTTACTGAATGTTTTGAAGAAAATTTGGTATATTTCTTGAAGAATTTAGCATTTAGACTTAATGAACTCTTCAATCAAATTTAGTGTAATTTTCAGTCAAATTATTGTGTATACACTAAATTTTGAAAATGTAATATTTTGTACTCTTCTCCTTTTTTAGTTATGTTTAGGTGTTTACTTTTTAATGATTGTTATGTTCTTATCTATACACCAATTTTAAATTCTACGTGTGCTACGTGTGCTAATCAATTTTAGTCAAAATATTTTATAATGTAAATGTTTGAACAAATCTCTTTTTACTTATTATAGGTTGTTTATACACCAAACATTAAACTGTGAATTTGGTACTAGTTCCTTGTTATATTCTTTATTTATTATTAGAAAGTTTTTGTTTATATTATAATTGTAAATTGCATTACAAAAGAGTTAGATATGGCTGCTACTGAGCGCTACCTACCTTGATATTCTTATTATCAATTATTGTATATTAGGACGTGTGTAAGGCAATTTTTGTTAATTAGCACCAATGAAGAATATTGTTATTATTATTTTATGTGTGGGTAGCTCAACAAGTATCAACTATGTTAATTGACACAGCTCCAATATTCAGTTACAGTAAGACTTTGATACGCATGGGAAGCGGTATCCTACATGTGACATTGTAAAAATAAACCCTAAATTCACTATAAATTTTATCAAGTACTTAGCTGTATATTTTTTTACAGGAATATATCAAGAAAATATCCAAAATATGATTGCATTTCCTAACTGATTGATCTGTCATTAACCTCATACTTAAAAAAAGTTTTACTTTATTAATAAATTTAATTTATTTGAGTAAATAGAATCATTTATTTGTGATTTATTATTAATTATCCACATTCATGAACGAACTGCCTAGACTTTCACACATGCTGCGCAGATATCTAAGCGTCTTATACTTATTATACAGTGAATAGTAGTAGAAATATAAGAAAAGTGTAAAGTGGCAATCCCACTAGCTCTCAGGAGCGTGATGGTAAAATCTTTGGTTCTGTCAATAACGAAAGGGACCACAAAAATCAAAAAGACGATACGACGCCGGCCCAAGAAGGTCGAAAGAAACCGACGAGCCATGCAATCACATCCTTCTACTTCATAAACTATACCCATACAACACAAACATCATTACAATACATTGAACATCACCACTGCCACTATCGAAGTCACACGACTCCAAATGGTACAATTATTGATCAACAATATTATTGACAACGATGTTGTCATTATTAAAACCAAACAAGGTTTTAAAAACAAGAATGGTTCGTATTATTACAACCTCACAACTGATACACGAAACTTTTACAACAGCAATTTAAGTTCATATGCAAAGTTTACTACGCAGAAGAGAGTATTGGACCACAACCCTTTCCAGCGCTGTGCAATAAATATTCCAAATTTTACCACGTCACAGCTGATTGCAAGGACAAAATCCGCTGCGCTAATGCACTGGCAAACATTTTACTTCCGCCTGCCCAACGCAACTCCCAGTTAAATGTATATTATGTGGAAAAGAGGATCACGGTGCCTGGTCCACCAAATACCCAAATCGTCCACGCCAATATAAAAGTACACTGCATAAATAAAAAATCAGCTCAATTTGACGACCTTAACATTAAAAATCACGCGTTCATCAATCAATCACCCTTCATGACCATATTATAGACACATACACGACAAAAAAAATATGTGAACGATTTCATAAACACGTACAATATTGACACAAATGCATCTTTTCTCGGTAATAGAATGTTTGTAGATATGTTCGATCTTTCCGCCTCCATATTATTTCCATCGTCCCTATAGAAGGTGTTCACACAGCCCAATGTATTGCAATATCAACTGGCTCGTTAATAAATCCTTTAGCTTCAACCACTACCTTACTAACAACCCTGCATACCTCTGTATGCTTGTTAAAACCAAATCTAAAACTACATTCTTCTTTTAAAATTCAGAGGGGGGTTAATAGCATTCTATCCCTCTGGTAAAATAGGCAAAGCAAATCCCCTAAAATTTAATCACCCCCTAAATGAATGTTTACATTTCACCATTTCCTTTCCCACATTCCTAATTAATAAATTCTTATATATATTCACCCTTATTCCCCTATTGAAGAATCCATTTTTATAAAAGTCTCACTGTTCGATAATGCTTTTATCATCGGCGACTTCAACATAAATAACCCAAAATCACGACATCTTTCATCTTTGCTATCCAAGCCTAATTTCGTACGTATCCCTACTTGGCCCACTTTTATCATGAATAACTCACAAGCAACCACTCTTAATGTCCTACTCTGTACCAAGAACATCCAAAACCTCATACACTCTGTCAACTTTGTCCCCGACCAATGGTCCGATCACATATCCTTTCAAATAAAAATTTCGTCTAATCTCCCACAACATAATTTACAATTTTAACAAATGTGACATAAAGACAGTTAGTACAGACTTGACACAATTCATCGCTTACAATTCCAATATTAATCCTAACACCATTACCCAATTCAACGACATCCTATATAAATCGATCAAACAAAATACTCCTCAAATTAGGAAACAATTTTATAAATATCTTCTACCAAATTTTATTTCTCGGCTTATCAAACATAAATCTACAGATACATTCAACTAACAAACACTTCTGAACTTCGACAAAAATTTAATAAACTGAACAAAGGCATTAATAAAGCTAATTACACTTGGATCAATTGCTGTAGGAAAATTAATGACTCAAGAGGTAAAAAGTTTTGGACAGAAATTAGAAAACTCAGCAGATACAAAAAGACGGATAAATTACAAGAACGGACGAGACTATAATAGACCCAGATATCCTTAATATCCTCTATCTCATTTACCAACATCAATATTTTCCTTCTCAATCGAAACTAGGAATAATCTTATTTATCCCAAAACGTTATAATCCTCTATTCCTTATATCCAGCAATAATCCTGCACACAATATTCATATCTCCCATACAAATGTTTACCCCTTCACGTCTATAAAATACCTAAGCATTACCATAGATTTAAAAGTAAATTTAAAAAAAAACATACATCTTTAAACAAAAAATCACCACTGGGGCTAAGTTATTCAGAAATCTAAAGTAAGAAAAGAACGGAATATCAACCAAAAGCTGTTAAAATCAACAAAATGATTTGATGCCCTCTACTTGACTATGGTAATGTCCTTTTCTCAAACTCTTGCAATCCTACGATCCATAATAATCAAGTTAGCGAGCGATCCTCCCTAAGAATTTTAACTAATAATCCGTCATCCTAGTAATCCTCTACATAATCCTTCTAACCAACGCCTATATGACCTCTGTTATTCCCATCAATGAACGACTTCTATACCTCAGTGAAAAATTTTCCAAAAATTCCTTCAATCAATACATCATTTCCCTATACTGCTTGCGTAGAAACTCTAACCTAATCCTAAAATACAAAACCCCTTCATTCACAATATTCGAATTAATAGCATCACATCATCCATCATCATCAACACCATCAAAAACAGACTGACGAGACATAAAAAGACAAATCCAGGCTGAAAGGCGGCTGGTCGATTGTGTTTGTTAATAAAGATGTATATACATTAATTATCTTTTTTACTTAAAGTTTTGTATATTCTTCACCCGAAGAAGCTACATTGTGGCGAAACAATTGTAGTGAATTATATATAATTTTTAAAATCAACCACTTATTATTAATTAAATATTGAAATAATTATTATAAATTGTTATATTATGTAACATATTTTCGAAATATCAAAAAATTATTATTCTTACAGTTGTAGATGAAATCACTAAAAATCAATAATTTATACCTTGCAAATGCTTTCAAAATACATATATCGATATAAATCTAAATCATTGATTATTTATTATTCGAGTTTTATAAATTTCAAGTGTTCTACAATATTTTAGTCTATATTTTAATGTGTTTTTTTTTATTAAACGCCAGCTGAAACGCAATGAAACAAACAAAATAAAACGTGTAATATTGATAATAATTACATTAATATAAACATGTTAATCTATAACTAGAAATAAACATATATTCTTATAAATAAACATAATAGACTACTAAATGTTTAGAAAAACTTACCGATGTAAAATACCAGTTTTCATAATAACATATAAATTTTTATATCACAATTTCAACACTAATTAATTAATTAAAACTATTTATTTTGAATTGCACTAGTTAAACCAAAGACCGTCTTATGATTACTAACCGTTACTCGAATTTTAACCTGATGTTCTATGGTGGGGTGAGGTGACGTTTTCTAGCAAAAACAAGTGATTGAAGGTTATCTATTCGATCCAAAATCTAATCGATTCTCTTTTCGTGTATCAAGGAATTATAACAGTATAGTCTGTTCGTTGGATCTTTCGTCGTACGTCACAAATAATCGCTTCGAGAAACGACGCAAAAACATTCAGTCTGATAAAGTAAACCAAATGCGTTAGAAAAAGAACGCACTCTAAAACTTTCGTCGTTTTTTGAAGCGATAGTTTGTGGCGTACGACGAAAGATCCAACGAACAGACTATATATATTTTTACATTAAAGTAAATATATTATTCAGAAGATTGAACTGCTAGTTTCCAAGAATGATATAATTACATATGTTCAAAAATTAATAGAAGTTTACGAATCTGATAACGGTAATTTTTTGGCGTTTGCTAAATCGTTTTATTTTATACTATAATACTTGTACTTTTATAAGTCTTATCAGAAATGGAGGAACCAAACAAAAATAATGTATAGTATAAACTGCTAGTGAAAGAAAATATGCTTAAGCTAAATTCAAATTAACCATGAAAAATTAAGTAAATTATGATCAAAATTATGATATAATAAAATAAATATATATAAATAAACTATTTGGACATCTATAATTATTTGAGCATTCTAGATTTTTCAAAATATTTGCTGGAGTACTATATACTAGAGATTTCCAAAAAATAAATTTAAAGAGTTAAAATCAGGTGAAGTTACGAATTAAAAATTGTTTTTTCGTTTACTCGTAAAAGTTTCACTTATTTCCTTAAAAATTTGGACATAACAATAACAACTGGTCTGTTATAACTTAAAATTAATCGAATGCCCAGACTACATTACAAAATATTTTTTTACCTATGAAACAATTATTTAAAAAAAATTCAATTTTTAGTATAAAATCTGTGTGAAATGGTAACACATGCTTAACATCAAAACCGAGTAAAAGCCTTTACTCAGTTGTAAGTAAAAATTAACTTACTTAATGTTTTCTACACATCTTCTTTTCTATTCTTTTATTCTTTGATATTTGTAAAAATCAACCTTGGTCAGAAAAGAAAACAATCTATGGTGAATTTGGGTAAATCAAAACATATTATGTAAGAGAATCTGGTGATTTGGATAAGTTTCTGCATAAAGCGTGCTTCTGTTGTCTTTACAAGAAGTGTATCGGAAATTTGTTAAAAATCGTCGACATGCGAAAAAAAATGTTTAAAAAAATAAGTTTCTGCATAAAGCGTGCTTCTGTTGTCTTTACAAGAAGTGTATCGGAAATTTGTTAAAAATCGTCGACATGCGAAAAATAGAGAGATCAAGTGAAGAGAGCTGAAAGTATATATCTGTAAAACTAGAAAGAATTAAAAAAACAAGCAAATAATTAAGAAAGAGTCACACATCGTAAGAAACCAGAGAGACTGTGTATTGGTTATACAAAGACACAAAAACACAGTTATATCCGAAAAAACGGTTTCAAGTGCCGACATAAGGCTCATAATGAAAGTGGTAAAAAAGAAGACCAGAAAAAAATAAATCGACACTACTAACCTAAGGGATACAAACACACAACAAATTCTCCAAAACACTGAAATAGGCAACAAATGGTTTTTGATGAATACAGAAATAACTAAAATTCAAACGGAAGTTCTACGACCAACAACAAGATTCAAAAGAAGCAATAGATGATTGCTATCCTAAACTTTATGGATAACAGATGACAGTTCAAAAGAAGAGATAATCATAAGTACAAAGAAATAGATTAAACAAGCAAAGAAAATGTAGGCCAATGTGAAAAAAAAGAAAGGTATCAGAGAGAATATGACAGTTTTAATACTCACAAAAAAATAAAAGAGACACCTTTTACTAATATACAGCTTGGAAACTTTAACTGGCATAAAATTCATAACTTCGATATAGGTGTTTATTGCTAAAAACCCCGAAACAAGTTGCTTATTGTTTTTTCTTGCCCTCATTTCTATATACAGGGTGTCCCGTTAATGCGGGGAAATGGCTGGACCATAGATTCCTGGGGTCAAAATATGACGATTTAATGCAACTTATCTATATCCAAAAATTTACGGTTAAGCCGGAATTTGGCTTCAAAGTTTCAAAAATTTTTATTTCTTTTATTTATAACAATTGAACGTTTTATTTGATTTGAATGAAATTTATTTTTAATAACTACCATAATATAATACATCATTTCAGTTATTATGACTATTATTCGTTAACAAGAAGAATAAGAAACAGTAGTACCACCACATAAAAACTAAAATATTTTTTTAGTGGTGGATCTAATAAAAACTAAAAAAATACTACTTGAAAGACCATTTAATTTAAAAACTTTTTCATCTCTTAATAATATTTGATATCTTTTACGGTTTTCCCACAAAAAAATAAAATATATATTTTTTATCTAGCAAAAACAAAATCTAGTTTTTCATCGAATCGAAAATAAATGTTTTTCGTGGTCGTCTTTCTTTAAAAAATGTAAATTATGTATAATAATAATTATTTAGTGTCTTTTGACAATTAATTTTTAACTTTATTATAGTTCATAAATATTCATATTTGGAACTAACAGATATCTTGTTTGTATTAGGATTTTGCAAAGAAAATTGTTTGAAAAGTGTTAGATGTTGTTTTGATTTATTTTATTAATTGATATTATTTAATTTTTATTCAATTGAGTAAGTTTATTTACTTATTAATGAGTGCATAATGAGTATACTATATTCATATTTTATTTTTTTGTGCAAAAACCGTACAAGATATCAAAAACAAGTAAGAGTCAAAAAAGTTTTTAAATCTAATGCCCTTTCAAGTAGATTTTTTTTGGATTTTATTGGATGCACCAATAAAAAAATATTTTAGTTTTTAAGTGGTGGTACTACTGTTTTTTATGCTTCCTGTCAATTACTAATGGCCAAAATAACTAAAATGATGTATGATATTATGGTACTTATTACTAATAAATTTCATTCAAATCAAATAAAGCGTTCAATTGTTATAAACAAAAGAAATAAAAAAATTTGAAACTTTGAAGCCAAATTCCGGCTTAACCTTAAATTTTTGGATATAGATAAGTTGCGTTAAATCGTCATATTTTGACCCCAGGAATCTATGGTCCAGCCATTTCCCCGCATTAACGGGACACCCTGTGTATGATGTTTATTTATCTGTTCCTAGAAGTGCCCAGCCACCTCGTACCTTTTTTTTCAAATAGAAAGGTATGTCAATTGACACTTCGTTGGAAAGATCTCTTCGCAAGAAATACAACAAACTATTTATTTCCTGAAAACTTTTAAAGCACACGTAATAAAAAAAGAAATCCAATTTTATAACTTGAATACTATTTATATGCAACAAATGTTCAAAATGGGCACTGTTTCTTTCTGGCAAAGTGTAAATTGATAATAACATGCATCTCTAATGTTTTTTTAACATTATACGTTGCTTAAGGTCCTCAATGTCGTTTGGTTTTGTTACATAGATCTTGCTCTTGAAATATCCGCACAAAAAAGTCCAGGGGACTAAGATCCGGAAATCTCGCCGGCCTTTCAATCTATCTTTAGGAAACATTTCGTCTAAATATCAACGAACGACACAGCATGGGGTGGAGCTCCGTCCTGTTAATACCATTTGGAAATAAACTGGCTAACGCTGGCATGAGGTCGTCTTGAAGAAATGTAAAATATGTTGTTCCAGCAAGATTACCATCGAAGAATACTGGTCCTATAATCTGATCACTTATTATTGACTTTTTGCGGGAACTAAGTAAATCTGATTATTGTCGATCAGGTTCATTATTTTCTCGTAAAATTTGATTCGGCGATATGGGTCATCTTGTGATAATTTTTTGAGTGCTTGCATTTTGTAAAGAGCAGCTTGGCTGATATAAAACTTTTCAGGACAGTAGTATGACTAATGTCGTTGTCACGGACCAGTTGCCTGGCCAGAGTCCTCGGTTTTTCTTGAAGAATTAATAATACATTTAGCCTGGTATCTGCTTTAAAATGGGATTTCGCTCTCTGCGCATAACCCTGAAATGATCCAAATTGTTGTATATTGTCTCAATTTTGCCCATGGTACCTTGGATCGGTATATCTGGATGTTGTTCTCGAAATAGCTGAGCAACTTCAAGCTGACTTTGTCTTCTGTTACCATAACCGATTAACAGAATCTCAAGAGGGAGATTTTCGGTTAAATACCGCAAACCACTTTAACAACTTAACGAGCGTATGTGAATGCTTTGGTGACTGTGATTATCACTAGTAACTAAGCATCGTGGTTTTAAAGCATCAAAACACATGTCAAAAACATACAACTTTACGCCGAAACGTTTCAACGTAAAATTGCTTTTCTCTATTTATCACGTGGGCTTTGAAAATATTCAAAAAATAAATAGTGTATTGGATCACTTGCAAAGAGATATTTCAAATGAGAAACAGATGAACAAATAGTATACACATAGAAATGAGGGCAAGAAGAAACAATACGTAACGAATTTCGGCTTTTTTTTGGAAACATAGCCTATATTTTATTTATTTATTTATTTATTACATCTTTGCACTTCTTTCTAACAAACAAAGTTATGAATTTTATTCCAGTTAAAGTTTACTCAAATATATAAACGCAAAGCTAATATTCATTACAAATGTAAAATTAAAGAAATGGACAGTATATATTAACGACTTGTTTGGAGACAATAGAACAGAACAACCAGAAATTGAAGTAGAAGATAACGCATTTTTGCAAATACTAAGAGAAAAAGAGAAGAAAAGTTGAAACTTTTAAATGTATGAACGATACCTTAGATATACTGTTATCATTTATTCAGCACAATATACAAAACAGGACGATGGTTGCTCTCCACCTACCCCAAAAACCACAAGCTACAGATTGCAGCGATTACAGATCACAGAAGTCATTCATTTAAGGTACTTCTAAAAGTTCTAAATACAACGACGTATTTATAAAAAAATAGAAGAGAGAATAGGTGGCAGTCAATTTGGGTTCAGAAACGGAGTAGGCACCAGAGAGGAAT
Organism: Ontholestes murinus; assembly: GCA_963969525.1. Taxonomy (NCBI): domain Eukaryota; kingdom Metazoa; phylum Arthropoda; class Insecta; order Coleoptera; family Staphylinidae; genus Ontholestes; species Ontholestes murinus. Next base: position 35,465,876 of record OZ018390.1, read on the forward strand.
TGTTTGCACTTTCTCTTTTAGCAAAACGATGCATCGACATGAACGTGGACGTACATGTTTGTTGTATCGACTTCAACAAAGCTGTTGACAAAGGAGACTCGAAAAACTACTTGAAATTCTGCATTCGAAAAGCATAGACAATAGAGACTTTGGAATAATACGAACGTCCAGATATTGAAATAAGGAAGAGGCACGAACGCATGCGGGACACAATGCTCTTCAATATTTATAGTGGATTAATTTTTAAAGAAGCATCAATATTGCAAGAGGAGGGGATAATAATGAACGGTAAAACTATAAAGAACATAAGATTTGCAGATGACACCGTCAATTATGACAGATTCGGCTGAAGAACTCTTAGGCTACTAAATAGAACAAGTACGTTTTGCTAAAGATGTGGATTAAGCACAAATACAAAATAGACTTAATATATGGCAATAACAAAAAAAAAAAAAAACTAATCATATAGGCAAATACGGGGTATACAACTGGAAAGAGTTTAAAAATACAGATACATAGGTACATGGATTACAGAAAATAATGACCAAACAACAAAAATTAGAGCAAGAATAGAGATAGCAATATGTGTATTTATAAAACTAACAATCCTGGGTAGCAGAATAATCATGAATATTCTCGACTTGCTAGAAGGTGGTTTCATAACACTATTTTTTTAAAGTGGCTAAAGGGAAGATATTGAAAATTATAGAGGTATATCATTACAATCTACAATACCAAAACTTATAGATTTATTGCTTTCAAAGCAAACATGGATTTCTAGAAGGTAGTTCGATACCACCAATATTCTCTCATACCATTCACATTTGGCTGAGGCCTTGGAAAATGGATACCAAGTTGATGCTATATATAATGATTTTCCCAAGGTCTTTGATCGAGTTTTGAGGTCCCCTGAGTCCATTACACTAATTTCTGAAAAAAAAATGTGTGTCTGTGTGTGTGTCTGTCTGTCCGTCTGCCGGTGGGCGCTGAATCTCAAAAACGAATTATCGATTTGAGATGAAACTTCAAACTTAAGGTTTTATCGTTAAAAACTGGAACTGAAAAGCTTTTGGTGAATATTCATAGTGGATGTTTACTCGAGGCGTTTTTTTGTTTTTTCGTGATATTTTTCTAAATCTGAAAAATTTTAAAAAACGGTTCAAACAAAAGTTAAAGGGAATAAAAAACTGAACAAGTTTTATTCGAACATATTATTCATAAAATTCTTAATTTTTGAGAAAAAAAAAATTGAAAATTTTGACATTTTTTGCCAATTGCTAATAAACTATTAGAGTTACGTGAAACTTTTATTACAAATAATTTTTTTTATTGTTTTAATGATAATGGATACAGTTGACGACTTATTTGTACAAATAAAAACTATTAATGGTTAACAAAATGGTGTGCAAAGAAATGCTGTTTCATATCTATTCATCGCGGCCAGAAAATTGAATATGAATTTAGTAAATGCAATTACTTACTTAACTGCGTGAATGATATTAAAGATTTAGGTGTAACCTATAATTTTAAATTAAATTTTAATCAACAATCATTCATTCAAGGTGATATGCAACACAACATTGCAGATTCTTGGTTTTGTGGGTTGATTTTCTAGAAACTTTAGTGTGTTTACTCTGCGCTTGTTGTATGTCTCCTTGGTTAGGCCTCATTTAGAATACGAGTCTAGTGTATGGTCACCTTATGCACATACACTCGCAGATGAATTGGAAATGGCAAAGGAAAGGTTCTTGCTCTTGACCTCTAGAAGGCTTGGGTTTAAGAGTTACCATTTCAGTCACAGTGCAACGTTGATTTTTTGCATCTAGACTAATATCACAGATTGCACAAACTTTGTTAATGCGTTACATTTTTATGTACTACGCAGAGGCCTTTCTAGGACCAAACTTCTCTTTCGTATACTAAATATAGTGCAAAATTATGTTTTTACAGGATGCTTCGCATATCGTGGCCACCACGGAAAACTAATGTAGAAGTATTACAAGAACAAGGTAAAGAATACGAAGTAATTAACAACATAAAAAGATAAAAGCCTATAATGAGAGGAAACAGATATGAGATGATCAGAGTGATAATCAGAATAACATAAAGGAAAAAAGAAACATTTGTTGAAAAGAAATTCGTTTAAATGTAGTTCCATAGAACTTTTCCGCGATCTTTAGAACGAGTTGGCACCGGAAGAAGAAGAAGAAGGACTATGATCATAAACCTTAAATATTTTTAAAAGAATCCGATAAGAGTATAATTACAAGATTAATAAAATCAGTATACAATCATGTATAAAAAGAAGTATATTCTAAAGGGTAGTAAAGTGTATAGAAAATTCCAGGAGGAGAATATAAAATTACCTAGAGAGATAGCAGATATAATACTTAATATTTCAAGATATAAATGAGACTAGTAAAAGAAGTTCGGAAAACATTTGTAGACTTATAGGAATCCAAGAACAGAGCGAAATAAAATGTTTGAAACGTTAGAAATTTATTGAAAGTAAGGAAGTATTCGAAAAGTAGATAAAATGATTTGTTTGGCAGGTAGCAGGTACACAAGATTTTAATATTAATGTATCTAAGCACCAATAAACTAAGTAGAAAGGAAAAGGTCACACTAGCTATAGATCTTGCCAGGAGATAAAGAACGATAAAAACTGGGTAAAACAATTAACTTTGTTGGTATCACTTTTTAATAATTAAGTAAATTGTTTTACTTATTTTGAATTATCAAAATGTATCACGAAGTAAAAGCCTCCACAATTACTAATTTGATAAAAACTCGATTAAAACAAGACATAGAAAATGTGTATCATGTATGACAGAAAATAATACATAAAGCATTTGGCAAGGAAAGAGTGTGACATAATGGAGCCAGAATAGAGAGATTGACTACATTAGGATGAAAGAAAGAGATCAGAAAGGCGAACAGTGTAAATATTTAATTATGAGTAACTACACCAATATTTTAAAGTTTAAAGAGCATTATAGATTAACTAAATATAATTGAATAATTTAAAAGAAGCAGAACTTCTCTAGATATATAAAAGAATCATAAGAAAAATAATAAACAAAAAAATCATTTACTGATAAACAAAAATTGTTTAAATCAAAATTTTACTACCCGCTCTTTAGAAAATAGTTTCTATAAGTCAATAACAACTGAAGTTCAAAAATAAAAGTGGGGCCAGTATCAGTGTTACTTTCTAGCAATATATACCGAGTTTCCTTTTCTAAATAAGCTATTTAATTTAAAAAAGTCGAAACTGGCCACAAGTAACCCACGGCTATACGTTTCATTCTATTTTCATTTCAATGGGTTCAAGAATTACAATCACAATCCTTTCCGGGCTTCGTACAGAGATAAACGTACGTTAGAACTTTTCGTTTTATCTTTAATATAAATAAGTAATTTCCAAAACCTGTCTGTCAATTAAAGATGTTAATATTACATATTTACATTTTTAAGAGGCCTTTTAAAATCGAAAAAAATGAAGAAAAAGCTTCTTTTAGTTTCCGAGACTGAGACCTAGACATAGAGGATTATGAATGCATACCTTCGTATTATTTCTCTTATTTTTTCAGAGGTGGCAATATTTTGTAGCTGACACGTCTGTAAAAATAATTTTGGATATAATTCTCATGAAACTATTAAAGTTTCAAATAAAATACAATGATCATAATAGTTTTCGAAAAGCGGTATGCGTAACAACTAGTGTTAAAATGTAAAAAAACGAACAGTTTAGTGGAATGAAGAAATATAAAAGGAAATAAAAATAAAAAATAAACTATAGGAAAAACAGTTGGAAAAGAAAACAATAACAAGCTATAAAGAATATAAAGAACAACGGACAAAGACTAAGTGAGAAATTATAAGGGCAAAACAAAATCCTGGGAAGAGTTTGAAGAATAACTTGAAAGAGACAGAAGAGGTAACTTAAATTATTTTACAATATAGTAAATAATATGACAACAACAAAAAGTGAGAGAGCAATTAGAATAAAAGAGAATGACGAAAATTGAGAAAAGAGTTATCCAAAGATGGAAAGAATATTTTGAAAAACTACTGAAGACAGAGGAGACACAAAAAAAGAAATAGCAAGAGAAGTGGACACAAACAGAGAAACGGAGAAAGAGAGGGAAGAGGAAAGGTTAGAAATAAGCTTAGAGAAACTAAAAAAGGCAACCAAAACCTTGAATAATGGTAAAGCTTCCGGAAAAGACAAGATTACAACAGAAATAATTAAAAACATTGATGACAAGGGATAAGATTTATGACAAAATAATAAATAAAATGTGGAAGGAAGAGACAATACTGGAAGATTTTAAAGTTGGGTTTATAGTACCGATATAACACAAGAAAGGGAACAAGAGAGGCTGCTGTAATTATAGAGGAATCACCTTACTAAGTACAATAACAAAAATATATGAAAAAATACCTGAGATAAAATTAAGGCAAATAGTAGAAGTGGAGCTAAGTGAAGCACAGAGTGGATAAAGAAAGGGAAAAGTACACAAGATTGCACATTAAAAGAAATAACGAGTAAATTGTTACATAAAGGGAAAGAAGTATATTGTGCGTTCATGGATTTAGAAAAAGCATTCGATAGGGTACAAAGGGAAGAATTTTGGATAATACTGGAAAAGAAAAAGATAGACAAAAATGAAATGAAATATCAAGGGTGTGTTCAAAGATACAAAAAAATTAAGTAATAAAAAATAATCAGGTATCAGAAAGCTATCAGGCAAATATAGAACTAAGACAAGGAGGAGGTTTAAGCCCATTTCTGTTTATTAAATTTATGGATGAAATAATAAGGGAAGCGGAAAGTTCAACAAAGCCTCTCATATTGGGATACAGAAAGGTAGAGAATAAAGACATGTGCATTTGCAGATGACATTATTGTATTAGCAACTAGTGAGAAAGACTTACAAAACGGATTAAGAATATGGAAAGAAACATCAAATGGAAAAGGAATGCAAATCAATAAAGAAAAGACGAAAGTAATGGCTATAACATAGGATGAAGAAAAACTGAATATACAAATAGATAGAGTAAAAATAGAATAAACAAGAGATTTTTAGTATTTAGGTGTAAATTTTGAAGAAAAAGGCGGAAACGAAACTATAATATAAGGGAAACTATAATAAGAAAAAAAGAAGTCTCAAACGGAACAGAGATATGAGTTTACAAAACGATATTTAGACCAGTATTAACTTATGGTTGTGAGACATGGATAAACACAAAACAGAAAAGCAGAATTGAAGCATTAGAAATGAAATCCTTATAAAAGTCAAAGAAGTAACCAAATTAGATAGGAAGAGAAATGAAGACATAAAAGTAGATCTAAAAATAGAATCAATTGAAAAGTACATCGAAAAGAGACAATTAGGATGGTGGGCACACATGCTGAGGTTGAATGACAACGCAACTGTTAAGAAGGTATTTGAAGCACGACTTTCGGGGGGAGACAAAAGAGGAAAGAAACACATAGAACAGAGCGGTAAAGCAGTATCTGGAGGTAAAATAAAAAACATAGATAGAAGCCGGAAGAATAGCGAAAGATAGAAAAAGTTGGAAAAAGTTTATGGAAGAGGAATGAGAAGATAAATAGAGAGAAGAAAAACCCTACACTCTTAACGGGTATATGATTATATATGTTGTTTTAATTAAACTTGTTTTTTTAATCAATGTTTAATAAAATTATTTATCTATAGTTTGTAACCCGCAGTCCAATTATCAAAATATTCATTTTGATTAAGCACTAATTAATAATAAAGAGCGGTACACAATATTAATATCAATAATATATAATAATAATAACAATCACTAAAATAAAAATTATAAATAAAATACAAAAAATAAATGTATACATTTTTTAAATTACTAATAGAAATTCTACAGCAATGTAAAGGATATATTTTTATTATTATCACTTTTTAAAAACGTTGCAAAATTTACCATACTATTGAATAGCAATCTACAGCCGTTTATGTCGCCATATTACATCTCCCTCGTTGTAGGACCCCAGGAGAATACATCGATTTCAATCAAATTATTCAAATTATTGCCGATATGCGCTCATATATGAAGTCTTATAATTCAATGCCTGTCGGTGCTTTAACTGGTAGCTGTTAGTTCTGACATTATTGTATGACAATGCTGCAGTAATGCTATGAGAAATTGAAATTACTTTTATTAATATTTAATTAGAAAATTAATTAAGATTAGAATGTGTAATAAACAACAATTTTTTTAATCTATTTAGTTTAGTTTAGTTTGCGGGAAAATGGTACGATATATTGTAAATTTTGATAAATGATTGTCGCTGTATCTATTTAGCACTAGAACTACCAACAGTTATTATATACCTATTTCTTCCAAACTGGTCATTTTGACCGGTGTGATATTTAGTTGGAAACATAAACATTCAAAGAAAAAAAAATTATTCTCATATTGCAAGTACATGATATATACATCTATTTATTTAAAAGAAAGTCTCGTGAACAATTTATGCAACCGTTCATTTTGACCGGTTGGTACTTCCAGTGCTAGTTACTATTTGGACTTCAATATTATTTCAGACAAATTCCCTCATGTGTCAAATTCAAGGTTAGAAGCAATATGGTGGCACTTCAAATTACAGCAGCTTTGTTTATCTCGATAGAACAGAAAGGAAGAAGTGTTAAAATAACAGTAGGGTGATAAATTAGTAAGTCTAAGTAGGTGTTGTTGGTTAGTATTTGTAAAAACTGACAGTACAATCGAATCTCCAACGTGCATTCATTTCTTTCGAATAATTAATCGTTTCGGCAGTATAAAATCAAACAAAATAAATGCAATTATTCAAAACAATATAATACAACATAAAATCTTTTATAACATTTGTTTATTCTGGAATTTGTGTTACCAATTTTGTTTTTAGTACATTCAAGTTTGTTGCTTATTCACGATTTTTATTTGTGCAACTGATAGAATTTTTTTATGACAGTTGCTCACATTAAAATTGCTAAGCAACACCACTTATGGTATTACTTGTAAATACATAATAGTATAATATTTCAAACTAATTAAACTACTTTAAGTTATTATTATATTTAGTTAATAAAGTCTTGTGTTTATGATATAGAACCAACATAGGTTGAACAATATACTATATATGTAAAACTTAATCCAAATATCAATTTTATTAACAAGAATTCTTACAACATAAATCAAAAGTTTACTATATTTATAGATTTAATTCAAAAGGCCATTGAATCCTCATCCACAAAACCAAAAATATTAAAATCTAAAACGTAAATAAACTGAAGACTTGAATGTAACTAGAGAACAAATTAAATTTGTATCAAGCGCAAATTGAGTAATTAACTCAATCCAAATTAATAATCAACAATCAACTTAGGAAAACATATAGGTATAACATTGCAAAAGCTAAAACCGTGCATACACTGCATACATTGACAATTTAAAAAATACCCACAAAGCAATGTGGGGAATTGTAAACTCAGTGAGAAATAACGAGTCAAAGAAAGAAAAAAATCCATTCTCGGCGAATGATGTTACAGAATATTTTGTGAATATAGCAGTTAAAATTATTAACACATTACTTTCAACACAAAAATCATATCTCTATTTTTAACTGGAGTTAAGCCAGAAAAACAGTTTGCGTATTGAAAAGCAAGCTTCAACGAAATCTGGGATTTTATCCATGGGCTCAAAAACTCAAACAGTTTCGATGCATATGAGATGAATACTAAAATATAAATGTTTCATCCCATCCACTGAGAAATCCTTCCCTATTGTTGAAATAAATCCTAAAAGTTTATTTTATTTTTTTATTTTATTGCTCCAAAATCTTTTATTTCAGGAACCAACTCTAATACAATATCATTAATAAAATTAATGATATTACTTCCGCGGAATGATATAACTTTACATTTATTCATATTTAAATGCAAATCATTTTGAGCACACCAGCTGGAAACGTTATCTAAATCAGTTTGCATCTCCGTACAATCATTTACAGAATCCATAATTTTGAAGACCTTCAAATCATCCGCATACAATAACATATTGGATTGTTTAATTATAAGTTGAATATCATTTATATAAACATTAAAGAGTAGGGGCTCTATATGCAAGGCTTGGGGAACCCCGAAGTTACTAAAATTTCTTTGGATACATAATTGCCGATTCTTACATATTGCTTACGATTTGTAAGATAACTACTAATCCAGTAAATTACAGTATTGTTACAGCCCAGTATGTATAATTTATGAAACAAAATGTGATGAGGTACTCTATCAAATGTCTTGGAGAAATCTGTATAAACAGTGCCTACGCGTTTACGATTCTCCAAAGCTTCAAGCAAATACTGCTCAAACAAAATTAGGTTGGTAGTTATAGAACGGTCCCTATGAAAACCATGCTATTCATCTACAATGACTGATTTAAACAACAATACCAGCTGATCCGCCAGGATACAGTCCTGTAATTTCGGAATTGCAGATTGCAAGCACACCCCACGATAATTGATAATATCACATCTATTTCAAGACTTGATAATAGGTGAAAAATAAGATTCCTTCCAAACACCTCGAACAGTTTTTTTTAACAAGTGATCTTTGAAATAATAAGGTTAATGGTTGTGTTACTGTAAATATGCAGTTGATTAAAAAGTAATTGGGAATCATATCAGGTCCAATGATTGTAGTAGGTGAAATTTAAACACTAATCTACAGCTTTATTACTTTCCCTAGATAGTATATATGGAGGGAGAATTGTTTTCGTGATTTTTTCTTGAATTTTTTTTTTGCGGAAATATCCGTTTTAAGCCCCTATGAACCGAAAACACTAATTTCTAGAAAACATTTTTTTGTGTCTGTGTGTGTGTGTGTGTCTGTCGGTGGGCGCTGTATCTCCAAAAGAAATTATCGGTTTGTGATAAACCGGAAGTGAATGTTTACTCGAGGCGTTTTTTTGTTTTTTTTCAATATTTTTATTTAATATGAAAAATATTACAAACATTTTCAAACAAAAGTTAAATAGAACAAGAAACTGAACAAGTTTCATTCGAACATATTTTTCATAAAATTGTTAACTTTTGAGAAAAGAAAATGCATTTTGGAACCAATTTCTAATAAACTATTAGAGTTATATAAAATGTATATAACAAATAAATGTAGAGAATTAACAACTGAATAAATTATTAAGAATAACTTTTTTGCGTAAACCTCATAGTTTTCGAGAAAAATATGGGGAAAGTACTATGATGGCCACATCACCATTTTTCGGTAAGAAATTGTAATTATGGACTATATTATGTGTATAGACAGATGAAAAATGATTAGCAAATAAATTTGTTATTTCATTAGGATTAGGGCTATTATCATCTAACAATAGTAATTAACGTTATAAGTCCGGGAACACATACTTTACAGTATGAGTGAGACATTTAAAGACGAGGCGACAAAGGAGCCGAGTCTTGAAATTCGAAACGAGTACTGTAAAATGTGTTCACGGACGAATGTCGTTATGTATTTTATTTCATTCTGTGTCAAATTGCGTTTTAAAGAAACATTGAAATTAATTTAAAAATAATTTAACAGATGCTCCAAATCTAGTTCCATTTTCGTAACATGATTAGCAACGGTTGTTTGGTAAATGTTTAATTTGTTTAAATAATTTGTTGTGTCAAAATGAATTCTTATGCAAATTGCCCAGAAATTGTAAATCCTCCAGTAATTGTAAGAAAATCTGAAGAAGCGTGTGCGAAATTAATATCTATTAAGTCTGGTGAAAGGTATCAAAAACAATTCAGCCATTTTTGTGAATGGAAAGCAGAAAATAATGTGATGAAAATTACGGAAGAAGTTATGTTGGCCTATTTTTTAGATTTGGTAAGAATTTAAATGATTACATTTATTGTTTTATTTATGAACTAATGTTTTTAGTCTAAGAAAATAGGTGCGTCTTCTTTGTGGCCGAAATATTCCATGATAAAATCAACATTAATTGCGAATGAAAATCTTGACATATCTCGTTTTTCTAAAGTGGTTTCCAATAGCAACACTTTACCGGACCGGCCGTTTTTTGTATTTTCCCGGATTGAAACTGTTGACGTAAAGTATTGGAATTTGACACAGTATGAAATAAAAACATATTACCGGGAAACCCTTTTGTTTTTCTGGACTCATTGATAAAGTTCCAAAAAGAAGCACTGTTGTTTCGAAAACTATCCTCAACATATTTAATATAACCTCTATATATATACTCAGAATAATCATTAGTGCTTTTGTATTACTTATGTACAATTTTTAACAAATTGATAAGCTCTGTATTGAATCATTTAGGATATTTGAGATTATAAATTAATTTCATTTTGGTATGTAAGTTAATAATATAATGTAAAATATCATAATTGTTAAAAATAACTTGCCAATTGGCACTAGCCAGATATGAATTTATCTCTGGATAATTCGCCTTACTGAAATTTTAGCGCTGTATGTTATAAATGTAGTTATCACAATTAAAATCACATTTTAGAGAAATTACATAAGAAAAGTGATGCTTAAAAATATCATGTAACAGATCAGTACTCCCAAAGACAAGATCGAGGAAAACTGCGTTTTGATTTGTGCAATGATTAATTTGAGAAAGATTAAGACAACCAATACTTTCTTCTATAAGTTGTGCTTTTTCACTTAAAGCACTCGACATAACAACACCAAAATCGTCATTCGTCCATTTATGGTTTGGAAGATTGTAATCTCTACACATAACAATTTAGTCCGGCAGAAAATTACGAGTATTGTAATGCGATATATACTTTTCAATGACACTGCCCGGAGGTAATTAGACGCCACTAATAATGTATAGTTTGTTATTCACTAAAACTTTTATGAACAGTTGCCCATCGTCAATTTGTGTAATGTTTAATACACTTGAATTACTACACCACCAGACAATAATTACTACACCACCAGATAATTTATTACTATTCGAGAGATTTCTATCTTGATGAAAAATATGATATCCAGCTAATTGTTATTCGTTAGTATCTACTCTGGCAGACAGACATTTTTCGACAATTACAAAAATATCATAACATGATAAATTAACGTTGTTAGAAAACACCGATGTTTTGGATAAATAAATAATTTTCAAATATATGAATATTATTTAGCGATGTTGACTATCGTTTTTTGGTTTTTTAACAATCTTTAGAAAACCATTTAAGTATTTAGTACATAAATTGTTTTCTCCTTTGCTGGAACGATTTAATTTCATCATGTAATTAGTTCTAGAGTAGCCTTTCTTGTTTAGTTTTATGAGAAGAGATTTTTATTCCATTAGGAATATTTACTTTATTTGCTTTCATCATAATAATTCATTTTTATTATTAAAAACTACCTTAGTGGAGCGAGGTTTATCTCCTTTCCTTCCCAATCTTGTATCACTGCAAGGTTGAATTGTTATGCTAATTAATAAAATACTTTTCTCGACAATTGCGATTAAATTTTCAAAATCTCTGTTAGGAAAATTATTTGAGCCATTGTTAGTTGAGAGAGAGCTGATATTAAAAATCCCCGACGATCGACGATGGGGAAGACATTTATCACATGTATATGTATCGCCGTTGTCCTTCGTGGTCTCATCTAAGAAATAATTTGCATGATCTTCTGGTTGAGTTAAGCAGGACACATGTCCAACCCTTACAGGAACCACATCCTAACGTAGGCTGCGGGATTGTTGCAGACACAGCAACAAATCGGCATCTTCGTTTAGAGGAATAAAATGTCGATATCGTAACGTCATTAATTCACTCTTGAATTGAAGTTAGAGAGGCTATAGGCACATGCGCAAATCGATTGTGTTGTATGTTCGGCTGTCGTAGGCAGCCTTGAAAACAGCGTTGTCAAACAAAATAATAACAATGACGTTGTGAAATTTAGTAGTGCACTAATAAAGTTCCCAGTTCCCCAGTTTAATACATCCGTTATTATCTTAAACAGAACTCACACACTTAACCATACTACATTTCTGGCGACGAGGATATTTGAGAGGTAATAGACGGAGCGGTGTGAAAAGTCCAAACAATTTAACAGTGAAAATGAAAACACCAACATTGAAGAACCTAAATTTTGAAAAATTTTCACCAGAGATGGAAGAATGGGATTATTACATCCAGCGTTTTGAAGTTGAATTAACAGTACATGATAAGGTCACAGACAATGAAAAATGAAACGTCTTTCTAACAAAGGTAGAATCTGATTCAGTTAAATTATTGGTTGACAATTTTAAACCGGACAGCATATTGACAAAAACATATGACGAAATAAAAGAAGTTCTAAGTGGCCATTTTGGAAAAACATCGTACGTTCTTGCGGACAGAATGCAATTTACGCTTCGCATGCGACATACGGGGGTTAGCAGGCAAATGTGATTTAAAAACAACTTTAAATGAACGTTTACAAGACCAGGTAGTGATCGGATTAAACAATAATTCGTGGCAACAAGAAATAATTCGTCAACATCAAACAAACGATGCTACACTAGCAGCGCTTAAACTGGAACAAGCAGTGCAATCAAAGCGACAAGAGTCCAACCGTTGGATCTTCCGTCCTACGTCACAAAATATCGCTTCGAGAAACGACACAAAAACATTCAGTCTGATAAAGTAAACCAAATGCTTTAGAAAGAGAACGCACTGTAAAACTTTCGTCGTCTTTTGAAGCGATAGTTTGTGACTTACGACGGAAGATCCAACGGACACACTATAACACTGTTAATAAATACACAACTGAGTCCTAATACGAATCGCGTACAAAAACAGAACAAAAAATATCAACAACAACAGTTTACATAGAATAGCTTTTCCAAAAATCGTACAAAATGTATGTTTTGTGACAACGAACGACATTCAAACAAAAAAGACTGTCCTGCGAATGGAAAAGGTACAAAACAAAGGCAGTTTAAATCAAATAACACGAGGTATGTGCATGAAAGTACTATAGACGAGAATGATACGGATTCATCAACAAACACAACAAGCATTAGGTGTATAAATATTCCGAAAAAGGTACTACTTTCAGTTAAATTAAATCAAAAGAATATCGACATGCTGTACGATCCAGGTGCAGCATATTAAGTGATTGGAGGAAGGCTGTGGACAGAAACTTGATTGCATACACAGAACTTGAAATAAAAACCCTTGATATAACTGAAGTTCTAAACGTGTATGTAGTTGATGGGAACGATTTTCTATTGTTTGGTTTAGATTGGTGTCTAACATTTAAATTGCCAATGCCAACAGGAGCAAAAATATGTCATACTAAGAAAAATAAACGGACACAGTATAAAGATTCATATTGACCCACAGGTAACACCTAAGGCTTTTCGTCTCGACCGGTACCTATCGCATTACAGGAACAAGTAGAGGCAGAACGTTTACAAACAAAGGGTATTCTCGAACCAGTAGACATGATAACTCAGAGTGTAGAATGGGCAACATCCATTGTAGTAGCAGTTAAGTCAAATGGCAATGTACGAATTTGTGGCGATTTTCGTGTAACTATCAATCCACATGTACAACGAGATGATTATCCCATTCCTCGTTTTGAAGACATAATGTTTAAACTAGCAGATGGTCAACAATTAAAAAAATAGATCTACGAGATGCTTACTTACAACTCAACGTGCATCCAGAATAGGGAAAGTATTTAGTCATATCAACACATAAGAGATATTTAAGTTACAAAAGGTTACCTTTTGGAATATCTTTCGCTCCATCATTCTTTCAACGAACAATGGATATTATACTATCGGGAATTGATGGAACAATTTGTTATCTTTATGATATTATCATAACAGCTCCAAATATAACAGAACACGTACAACGGGTACAACAAGTATTAAAACGAGTAACGAACGCAGGAATTAAAACACATCAATCAAAATTTACTTGGTAACGAGACAGCTTAGTTTTCTTAGGACATCGAATCGAAAAGGAAGGACTCCATCCAACGTATGAACACATTAAAGCAATACATGAAATGCCAACTCCAACAAACGTAACTGAATTACGATCATTTTAAGGATCTATTACTTATTATAGCAAATTCATACCGAATCTTCACATAAAATGTAACACATCGATTACTTAAGAAAGAAGTACAGTAAAATTGGACTAAGCAAGATAACGAAATTTTCACAACACTCAAGAAACAACTAACATCTACGGAAACATTAGCACATTATGACCCATCAATGGAAATATACCTAATAACAGACGCTTCAGAACAAGGCTTGGGAGCAGTATTATTTCACAAGGATGGTAATAATCGAATTTAGATATGCAACAATTGATAAGAAAGCACTTTCTATCATATTTGCGGTAACAAAATTTCATCAATATCTATGGTAGACATTTCATCTTATTAACAGAGCACAAACCATTAGAAAGAAATTTTAGTGAACTACTTTAGCTAGTTTGGGTGTATTCCAAATACACCCAAAATAGCAAGTAACGGACTTCTGGGATGGGCTATGATTTTAAACAATTACGATTATACAATTTCATGTCACCCAGGAAAAGATAACGCTCCAGCAGACCTATTATCAAGATTATCACTTAATGATATCGAGTTAACAGAGAACGAAAAAGTAGGTTTACCAAGAAGAGGACTTACTCAACTTAAGATTAAATAGCTGTATAACTATGCATGATAAAACAGCAAGTGATCAAACATTAAGACAAGTTATAAAATTTATTACATCATATTGGCTAGATAAAAGGTACTTAAGGCCCGAACTTTTACCATTTTTGAAGAAAATATTGTGTTATGGTAAGGAAGAATATGTATTCCGGCAGCACTACAAAAAAAGTATTAGACATGCTGCATGACAGACACCCAGGTATGTGTGCTATGCAATCAAAGGCAAGAATGCATGTGTATTGGCCGAACATCGATTAGGACATTATCGAGTATTCTCAAAAATGTACATCGTGCCAAAGTTCCCCAAAGTAGCACTTTATCCATAGTATGCTCCACCAATCCCATGGTCACGTATTCATATCGATTTCGTGGGACCTTTTGAAAGCAAAATGTTTTTCATTGTAAACGGAAATATGCAGATCAACTGAGACCAAGGAATCATGATGTTACCTTATTCCAACCGGAGATCTCCAATCCAGTGTTATATTTACCAACTTCATCAACCAACAAGTTACCTGACGACTTATCTGACGAGGAACCGATTCAGAAAAACAAGATGTCTGAGCAGTCCGAATCGATAACGACCAGTCTGAATGTTGAATCTAATAAAAGCCAGCCCAAGAAAAAATCCTCCATGAAATAGGAAACCACCGACCCGTTTTGAAGCTTGAATTGCTATGGGAGGAATGTTATATGTTGGACTATCGTCGGCAGCATTAAAAACAGCGTTGTCAAACAGAATAATAACAATGACGTTGTGTAATTTAGTAATTCACTAATAAAGTTCCCAGTTCTCCAGTTTAATACATCCGTTATTACCTTAACCATACTACAGATTGTTTTGGTTATTATTACCACTTACGTCAAGAAATGATCGGAAATTATGGCACAGATCATTGCACTAGTAAACTTTAATTACATCTATAGATACGATGTGGAACCAGCCTCACAGTAGCATTCTTACACAATTTTTGAAGAAGCAATAACTGTGATAATATTAGTTTAGCATCTCCACTTATACGAACGATCTACTATATTAATAAAAATTATGAACAATCAGATATATTCCACAAGAATCGATCCTTGGACTGAAACTCTTTATCATCTATATAAGTGACTTAAAAGCATAAAATTTTATCTCAGTAGTAATATCAATAATGCCAACAGTAACACAAAACTCTTAGGAATCCGAAATGACAATCGAATATCCTGGTGCGAAAACTCTCAAAAAACATTCACGCATTGAGAAGACTCTACGATATTAACACATGCCTATTCTCGTAATATGCTAATATTCATTCAATAATAACGTACTGCTTTTTAAAGTGGGGACATACTCGATCTTTAACAAAGGTATTTAAAATCCAAAGAAGGGCAGTCAGTCAGTGAACTCGGAAACTTAAAATACCAACAGGACTGCAAACATCTATTTTTGAATTTTAAAATACTCACAATACCCTGTATATTTATCTATTATCCTATTTATTAAACGTAATTTTGATAATTATACGCTGCAGGAAACAATACATTATCTCATCAGACAAGCCGAAAACTTGTGTGCAGCTTACCGACGACTAGAAAAATCAAGAGACTGCATTTATGAGTACACAGTAAAATTGTTTAATACACTACTACAACACCTAAAATGCTTAAATTTGATACAATTTATATCACATGTAAAAAAGTTTCTGTTAGAAAATGCATTCTACTCTTTCGAAGGAAAATTAAGCAACGCCCCAGGTATCCAAAGAGATATTCGGAATACTTGAGGGACTATCTGATTTTACAAACAAAGTTAAAAAGTGTTTAATTTTTTATACAAATTTATCTAGATGTAAATTTTAGATTGTAATGATTGTGAAAACATCAATACTGCTTTATTATTTTTTCTGACGCTTGTAAACAATTGGTATTAGCAACATTAGATGAATAAAAAATATGAAGAAGAATGACAGGGTTCACAAAATGTCATCGATGCCAAATCACAAATGTTATGCTAAGTTAGTTCACTAAATCCATTTACTGCATTCTCTTTAAAATTTTAGCATAAAATTTCATTATTTTATGTTAATCTACTAATCTGGACAGTAGTATTTGGCGGCCGATGTTATAAGAGTTATTGCTAAATACTATACTAAAACACTGACAATATTTTAATAACTAAAATTTAATGTGAATAGGTTACATCATGATTTAAATGTCATTATCAAGTGAAAAGAATTAATGAAAAGGTTAGATTTATACAGATGTAAACAAAAATAACATAACAATTGGTGGTAATTGGTGATAAGAAGTACTGTAGATACATTTAAGCTGATTATTGTAGGAAATATTGCTTCTGTTAAAGATTTTTGTAGATTTGAGGATATTATTAAGTTTTATACTGTTTGTAAATTATAACATTGAGTAGAATCTGTGTTTATACTATCAGTTTAAATAGTACTGAAAATTTTATTTAGTCTAAATGCTTCAAAAATGTTTTGATATCTACTTTCAAAGCTGCAACTAGTTTAATTACATTCAGACCTTATAATTTCACCTGATTTTTCTGAGAAGCTGATTTTATCTTTTAAATTAAGAAATCTTTTCGATAATTTAAATTAGATTCATGATTTTGTCCGAAATAAAAAATACCTACGAGTAATAAGCGAGTGTAGTAAATTATTTTTTTAAATTTACAGTAAAAATTATCAGATAAATATTGTTTTTTCATTACTCAATAGCCAATACCTCTTTTAGTTATATTTTATTAGTTTCCCTATATAGTATATATAGGGGGACTATTGTGTCTGTGTGTGTGTGTGTGTCTGTCTGTCTGTGTGTCTGTCGGTGGGCGCTGTATCTCAAAAACGAATGATTTGTTTGAGATGGAACTTTAAACTTAAGGTTTTTTCGTTAAAAACTGGAACTGAAAAGCTTTTGGTGTATATTCAAAAACCGGAAGTGGATGTTTACTCGAGGCCATTTTTTGTTTTTTTCAGATATATTTTTTAATATGCAAAATATTACCAAAATTTTCAAATAAAAGTTAAAGAGAACAAGAAACTTAACAAGTTTTATTTAAACATATTTTTTATAAAATTCTTAACTTTCGGGAAAAAAATTAAAATTGAAAATTTTGACATTTCTTAAAAATTACTAATAAACTATTGCAGTTACGTAAAACTTATATACCAAATAATTGTAGAGAATTTAAAACTGAATAAATTATTAAGAACAGCGTTTTTGCGCAAACCTCATAGTTTTCGAGAAAAATATAGGGAAACTACTATGATGGTCACATCACCATTTGATACATTATGGGAAACTATCCCAATCCTTGTAGAAATTAGTTACAAATTTTTAAACACCAATAAAAAATTTCGATATATCGCAAACTCTTTATGTACATTTGCTGTAAATAAAATGGCGTCAATTTTAATTTGCGTGATTATTAATATCTATAAAAATTAGATCCAAACTGATAAAAGCTATCAATACAAAACCGTTTTATGCATATTCTAAAAGCAATTGATGTACCTCGTAAACAATAATGGGTCACTTTAAACTGAGGTATATTTTTAAAAATTTGTTAGTTTTGTGCAAGAATAGTTAAATCCTAATAATCACAAAATACGTGCTCAAAGAATAATTGAAACAAAATACTAAAATGAAAAACGTGTATGATGCTTGACAACATTACTTTATTATACATTTTCAATGAAATAGATTAATTAAAAATACTTTATCTTACTTAATAATAATAACTAAGTATTTTAAATTAATTTACCTAAAAAAATATTGTGTTCATATATTAATATTGAGAAAGCATTACTAACTTTATAAATGGCATGTAAATTATTTTAAAGTGTAAAAAGGTGATTGGTTTATTTCATAATTTCATTTTATATAATAGATGCTGATTTACAAATGAAACTATAAGGTTATATTCTTAAGAACATTAACAAATATCTTTATATATATTTATTTTATATTTATCTGTATTGTATCTGTTGAAAATTCTAAAATTTTAAACAAAAATTAATATAATATTTAATAAAAACTATATTGAAATAAAATAATTATAATTACTAAGCTCTTTTTTTAAATTTTAAGCATTTTATGTGTACCTTAAGTTTTTTTTAGGACTGAAAAAAAGAGAGTAAAAAAAATAAAATTCTACAAATGAATCTATTGATTTTATTATCTAAAAGGATCTTTGGAGAGTTAAGACAAAACCTTTGCTGCAGTCCGTCACTAGCGATTCTCAAGTTTTTTTTTTTTGAAAGAAGAGAATTTTCATTTTAATATAATTAATTTCATTATTATTTATAATTATGTAGATATGCAAATGGGCAATTATGTAGGCCTAAAATGAAGACTTAATATTTCATTTACTATTCAAATGAAGAAATATTTTTTTAAACAAAATTCAAAAAGTCGGTTTATTGAACATTTAAAAAGAATATACGAAATAAAATTATCAAGAGTACCTTAGAGATTATAGAATTATTTTAAATGATAAGAGAAATAGTTAAATATTTTTATGAATCTCATATTGTGTAAAATTAACTTTGCAGTAAGATTACTATAGTGATCAAATCAACAATTATATATGTCTAGAAGTAAATAAAAATTTAAACAAACATTAACATAAATGTACACATATATTGAACGCAATAAAAGGTCTTGATATAATTTGTATTTATGTTTCATTAAACCATATAAAAAGCGATTGGATGAAGAAAAATCAAGTAACTATAAAAATTTAATTATATTATACTTCTAAAATTACACAGTAACATTAAAATATTAATATTTAATCTGAATATAATATGAATTTATATTTATTAAATTTAAAACGGTTAATAAATTAAATATATTTCGATGTATTAACTATACTATAAAACAGTATATATTTTTGTTTTTCGTTTAATTTGCCGTTGTATTTAATATTGCAAGTTGAAGTAGGCTTTTATTGATGCTATTGAAGAATAAATCAATTCTGAAGAATATATTATTAAAAACTTGAAAGATTATTTTACTTATCAGGAAGAAGAAACATTAATAATAGAACTAATTAACAAATAAAAATAAAAATAAAATAAATTGGTTTAATTGAAAAAATTATATAATTATTTTTAATAACAATAATAATAAATAGAGCTGTTATAATTTTTTTAATTTAAAATAATTAACAAGAAAAATATTATATTTTTAAAATTTTAATTACTCTATAGAAAAATGTTAATTATATTGATTTAACTATCCATAAAATATTGCCTTTATTATCAATTAACAGTGTCTTTGGCGTTCTTTCGGGAAAGGGTTAGCATGCTACAGTTACATTCATTTGTATTAAAGCCAGATAATCATCCGGAATCAATAACCGATGACTATCGTTGTAATTCCAAATAATTTACAAGCTGGGGGACCGGACCGCGAATTTGTACAATTACAAGGGAAACACGTACACACAGAAAATACCTGAATTTCCAATTTCCAGGACTTTTCTCTACTAATCCACCCACCACTAGAAACCACATCTACTATTCGCTATTTTTTTGTCGCTACTCGGCCACCCATCCGGTCGATGTGCACTAAATAATTTCGCAAAATAAAATGCGGTGTGGTGCGGGCGGCGCTCGCAAAAAAGGGCGCCCCGACGCCAGAAAACGACGAAAAAGGCATTATCCCCTTTTTAATTCCAGACATGCGCTTTTCATTTCGCGAGAGCATTTCTTTTTCCATATTATATGTGTACCTATATATGTATGCATGCTCTCTGTCTGCGGGCATTTTTGCGCGCTCAACCCTTCGCAGAGGGTTTCTGCGAGAATGAATGAGGAGAGAGACGGAAGTTCGATAATGGCGTGGGTAAGAAGGAGAGATGCCATCTATGGCGAACGAATGGGGAGACGTGCGGGATTTGCGAAATTTTTAGAAGGGTCCAAAGGGGTGGACATATTGGCATCCGACGTTTAACAGACGTTTCGGTTCAAAGGAAGTTACTACGGTTTGATGTTTTGCGAATAGTGCATGGAATTTAGTGAATATATTTGTAAATATTTGATTAGTTAATTTTTATTTTATTCATACAATTATTAATTTTTACAAAATACCTAAAAAAAAATGGCGCAGGCAGAAAGACATCTGGTCGATAGGCTTTTGACAAATTATTACACCTCACTCGTTATTTATCATTTCAATGTAAATATGTACAAAATTTGTTAATAAATATATGTTACTGCTAAAATGGCGCTATTTTATTTGGGCCATTCATTCAATGAATTTTATTTTTTTTACTATATGAAATTAAGCAATCAATAAAGCTATTAATATTCTGCATTTTGATTTGTAAAGAGTAACATACCTGCAATATGTACAAAATTAAATGTTTATTATTGTTAATAATCTCAAATTATTATCATCTTCACGTAACTCTCTCAATCCAAATATTTTGTTATATTTTATAATTTATTATTAGATAATCACGTAAATAAAACCCTAAAAAAAGATGTCATATTATAGTTACTTTATAATAATTGTTAATAAAGCAGATGAACAATTTGAGCCGAAATATATATTGGAAGTAATATACAGGCTGACTGACGAAAAACCTTTGGTGCTGTATCTCGCTTATTTTTTTATCCGATTTTAATAAATAAAACATCAAATTAAACCATTTTTAAAAGACTTTAATAGGATCTGAACTGTTATTTTTTCTCGCACCCAGTTTTTGACAAAATACGATCAACATTTTTTTTTTAATTGCACTGTATATATATTTTTATTGATTCGTAAGGAGATTTTTTTTCTGAATATAAAATTGTAGACAAATTTATCCATACATCAAACTTAAGTCGAGAAATTGAGGATTAAAAAAATAAATAAAAAGTCAAGTATCCATTGTAAACAATACACAGACCCTATTTTAAATGTCAAAAGTGACAGTGACAGCCATTGATTTTTAATTATTTCATAATTAAAATGTTGCAATATTTCAAACACTGTACTAGAATTTTGTGCTTCTACAGAAATTGTTTTTCAGTTTTTGAAATCTTGCAACATTATTATTATGAAATTATTAAAAATCATTGCAGTATTGTACCAATGACTGACACTGTCACTTTTGACATTTGGAATAGGCTCTGTATATTGTTTATTATGGGTATTTGATTTTTAATTTTTTTTTTAATCCTCAATTTCTCGACTTTGGTTTGATGAATGGATAAAATCGTTTACAAATTTAGATTCAGAAAAAAATCTCCTTGCGGATCAGTACAATATATATATAAAGTGCAATTTGTGCAAAAAAGTTGATCGTCTTTTGTCAAAAACTGGATGCAAGAAAAAATATCAGTACAGTTCATATTAAAGTCTTTTAAAAATCATTTAATTTGATGTTTTATTTATTCAAATCGGATCAAAAATAAGCGAGATACAGCACCAAAGGTTTTTCGTCAGTCACCCTGTACATGCGAGATAAATATTTTTTTAAATATGTTAGGTACTAAATTTAAAGATAGAATTTTGGAAAATAAAATACGTAATTTAAAGACATTGGATTAAAATGAAAAAGGCCGTCCATAATTTAATATCAGAATATGCTCTTAGCATGCCAAAAAATAAAAATAAATCAGTTACACATGTAATAAGAATAAATATAAAACGACAGAATGCATTAAGATTATAGTTGATTCTGACAGCAACCTTGAAGCGGCAGGTAATATTTTACAATTTTCATAAGACAATTAATTCGATAAATTATTTGTCGATAATAATGCCAGTGATTCAATGTCTTTCCTATATTCTCCACCCTCCTACTCAAGATGAATTAGATAGACATAGAGAAAATCTACTTTAGTAAACTCGGGACAGGAAGAAATTATGCACCTGAATATGATACAATCATTCGTTTTGTTCTTAAAAACAAAAACAAAATTTTATACTTATAATTAGGTAGCAATATTTCTCATCTAGATGGAAAAAGCATCATAATATGTATTCATAAAAGTAGTACTAATAAAAGAAAAGCTCCATCACTGTTCTTCCAGACCTGACAAAATCCTAGAATATATCCTAAAAAACAAAACTTATTAATCTATAATATCCTTTGCCATGATCTATATAATCTTAACTTAAATTTCTCCAAACATTTACTGAATACAATGTTTTCCATAGAAAATCCAGAATCCACTAAACAATGGTTTAAAATACCAAAAGCCAATTATTACACCCATTTCACCTACATTTCCCTATTTTCTATCATTAAGCATTATGTAAAATGGTTTATCCTTCATAAACTTACAAATAATTTGACCCAAAGTAAAGACAAAAGTTTTAGCAATACTAAGACATTTATAGGTCTCAATTACAAAAATTAGGACATATGAACTTTAATTACTGCCAACATTTATAAAGTCCAATCCTCTTTCTTAATATCCATCAACCATCCAAAACCTTGCATTAGCAGAACGTAATGTCCTGAGATGAAAGTGCGCATCAAACTAACGTCACTTAAATAAACCCTTCGATAACACAGACCTGTGAAGATTTTGCGGCATGAGATATTTTAATGCAGATAAGTCAAGTCAAATGATTCCGTTATTTCTTCTTGCGTATCACGTACAGATTTCGCACAATTCTATTTTTAACACCAAAATGAGAGCATGCGGTCCAAGCCTTAAATATATTACGATTTTAAAATATAATCACTCATTTTATTCATACTAGTATGCCACTGTGTTTAAGGGTGTAACAATGGCAAGTTCAAGTGGTACGTCTAGAAGAAGCTGTGAACAATCCAAATAATTTTTATTATATCTTTAGGTGTTATGTAATAAAACAGTAGAAGAGGAACATTACTCAGTTGCTCAAGAGTTTGTATGTTTGTATCTGGCGTATTTTAAAATGAAATTAAGATACAAAAATTGTGCTCCCTACGAAGGATGTAAAAGACAGTGATATATGGGAGGCCGCTCAACTTTGCTTTTGGTGTTCTTATAGTTTGAATAGAACAACAAAAACATTATAATGATTGTTATTTTTATTTGTGCAAAATTTCGGGGTTTAATAAGAAAAACAAAGAGGCCATTACATATCTAAATATTCCATCAGCAATTAGACCTATAGCGCATGGGCCAGATATTCCCAATGCAACACCGCCAACAATATTACAATAGAGTAGTACCAATTCTTCTTGCACCTCCAGCGCAGAAGATGATTTCAATTTGTCTCCAGAATTACAAGAAAACAATCCGTGACCTTTGAATCAATCAAAATTAAACGATTTGGTACGTGATTTTACTTAAGATCGAAATTGAAACAAGACAATCTTTTAACTCCCGATACAACATTTTATTGGTGTAGACATCGTGAGAAAAAATTTAAAAAGGTTTTTTGTACTACATTTATTTGTAATGATGGAAGCTAGACAGGCAGCATGCACATAAATGGACATACTTTAAATATGGGGCCATCAAGACCGGCAACATTTAAAGTACTACAAGAAGAAGAGACACAAACAATGAGGTCCGATTTCACCAAAATCGTACACCCATCCCGCAGATTTAAAACGATCATACCACAGCAAAGTGAATGGACAAATGGAACATACCCGGGAACGAGTAAAGGAACCATTACACAGACGGGGCCAAAAATACTAAAGGAACCGGGGCTGGTATCTATGGAGGCTGCAACCGGAGCAAACAATTCGCGATTGCTCTGGGGAAGCATGCCTCTATCTTCCAGGCCGAAATAGCCGCCATTGACTGGTGTGCTCATCACTTAATGGAATCGGGACTTAAAAAAGGACCAATTACCATTATGACAGATAGCCAGGCAGCCATAAAAACGCTAGCCTCACCGATAGTGCAGTCCAGGCTGGTCATGACTTGCATAAACAGACTGGACGCACTGGCGACAACAAGAGAAACACAGCTAGTATGGGTACCCAAGGACCAAAGAATTATTGGACACTTGGGGGCCGACTTGTTGGCTAAACAAGGAGCAGCAGGTGAATTCATAGGACCTGAACCCGCTTTCGGTATACCCCATGAAACCGGAAAGGAAATAATCCGACGCAAGTTAGCAGAGGAGCGCAAAAAGGCATGGCAAAACCAAAATGGAATGAGGCATACAAGACTCTTCCTAGATGGTCTGGTACCTGACAGCATGTTGAAGCTGTCTAGACTGAGCAGACTGAAACTAAGAAAAATCACAGGACTAGTCACTGGACACTGTGACCTAAACAAGCACAAACATGAGAAAAGCCCACTATGCCGTGGGTGTCTGGAAGTAGAGGAAACTCCCGAACACCTACTGTGCACTTGCGAAGCATACAAACAAGAACGCAAGGCGAAACTCGGGAAGCCCATGCTTCCTGTAGAACAGCTAAGGAATATCCCCTGGCAGAAACTCCTGGACTTCTTAGAAGGTACAGGAGTTCAAAAGGAGTAAAACAGCCAGAGGCGCACAAAAGGACCACGGAGACCGAAGTGCAGGGACGCTAAGCGACACCACCTCGTGAGGATAAAAAAAAAATGGAGGGGAGAGTAGTGTACTGTTATAATATCCCTGGCTTGATTGATCGCCTAGGAGCAGTTTTTGAACTGGCAGATTAACGTTCATTTATTGACTCTAGCAAAAGAAGTTTAATAATGGGAATAAATTAGCATCAGTTCCAGTAGTTTATTCAGTGCACATGAAAGAAACATATACAAACATATGTACCATTTCAGGAAAAAAATATAATATATAATGTACACTATGAAGTGGTACGTGTGCTATAACCTTAAAGTGTGCGGATTTTTGTTGGGTTTTCAAGGAGGGTACACGAAATTTCCGTGTTTTTGTGTGAATGGGACTCTAGAGCCAGAGAAAGGCACCGAAAAGGTACTAATTGGCCGAAAAGAAAACAAACGAAAAATGGAAAAAAATGTAATAAATCGCCCATTAGTTGATTCTCCAAAAAATATTGCTACCTTCTTTACATATAAAACTGGGATTAATGAAGCAATTTGTTAAAGCTTTTGACAAAAATGGCCCCTGTTAACCACTATATTACTAAAAGGTTTCCATTTCTGTCGAAAACAAAGACGAACAAACTTATGAAGGATGTTTCTTTTAAAAACTGAATGTCTGACATAGAACTTCAAGTTTGTGAATCATACAAGGACGTCATCGAGAGTTTCTGGGTAATGTTAAAGATGATCAATATGAGGAAATTGTAAAAACTATGCTGAAAAAGTCCAGGGGACTGGGATGTAATATGAGCTTAAAGTTACACTCCCTCCACTCTCATCTTGAACATTTTCTAGAGAATCTAGGAGCACTGAGTGAAGAACACGGTGAGAGACTCCATCAAGACATAAAAGAGATTTCAGGGTCGATTGGATGTCTGCATGTCCTGCCGACTACTGTTGGTGTTTGGTGAGAGAAAATACTCGCCAGGATCACAAAGGCCAATCAACTCAGCGTTCATTTCTTGCTAAGAGGAGGAGAAACTAGCTCTTAAGGTATGTTAGTAATTCCTTATTTATTCTAAACTATTTTAACTGTACAATAGGTATGTTATCAAGCCTTTGTAGCTTTTTTAGAGATATTTAAAGTATTATGGTTTTTACATATAATTATAACCTTACGTGATACGAAAAAACGGTTAACATATTTGAATTGAGTACAACAAAATTACGTTGATAGACCTCCGAAACTCCGTGCCGCAGAAAAAAAATAAATTCGCAGGCCTGTGTAATCTATCAAATACACTCCTTTATCAAAAGATTATTATGATTAAAATCGGTCAAATAGTCTACGAAATCTCTATTTCAGGATATACTATCCTTTATAATGGCGGGAGAACATGACGTTCCCGTTACCGACGAAAATAATATGTTTAAGTGCTGTAGTAACAGTGAATGTAAAGTGCAAGTATGCATCAAGTGCGGCAACTCCTTCCATCGAAGTTGCAGGAAGAAGAAGGGTATGAAGGTCCTGGATAGCACCAGATTGATATGTTGTGGCGGATCGGAAGAAAATGAGGTTACAAACAACAATCTGCGCCAGGAAAATGAAGCCCTTAAAATGCAAGTAACTTTATTAAATAAAATTATTACTGAAATGGAGGAAAAATCTTATACCCAGAAAGAAAATATTAGTCTACTTAAGTTCAAAATTAATACAATTGAAAGCCGTAGTATAAACAAATCGCATAACGACATCTCGAAGGCGAAACACCAACCAGCTACACCGACTATCATAGAGCCCAAGGAGAAATCTGTAAGAACGAGATCACAATCGGCATCCACGGCAAGTGATTTCGAAAATAAGAACTCCAATAAAAAAGCGGATAATGAAGGAATAAAACAAACGCTCCTTCCAGACAACGAAATTCCCAATCATTCTCCTAGCGAAAACAAAAACGAAAACTGGAAAATCGTAAACAGGAATTCAAGAAAGAAATCCGATATCGCAATCGGTACAGCAGGACCGGAAGCCTCAAGAATCCAAGCCGAACCAAAGAAGACCTGGTTATTTATTAAACGCGTCAGTGCAAATGTGTCTGTCGAGGATATGAAGGAGCATGTAAAAAAAATTATAAACTGTACTAACTTTTTGTGTGAAAAGGCGGAAATAAATTCTAATAAAATAGCCTATAAAATCGCCGCTGATTTTAAACATCACAAAGCGCTTACTGAGCCCTCTAATTGGCCCGCGGGAATAATAATTAGCCGTTATATTTTTAAACGAGCCGCCCGAGAAGCACAAAGAATGTGATAAATACTTAAATTTATTGTTTCTAAACATCCAAAGCGCCCGTAATAAAATAAATGAACTAGAGTCATTTATTATAGATAATAATATAAATTTTGACATTCTATGCCTCTCGGAACATTGGCTAAAACCTGAAGAAACATTCTTTTTTAAAATTGGCGAATATAATGTCGCGTCATGTTTTGCACGTTGCGAGTATCAGCACGGAGGAGTCATGCAGGCAGCACACAGTTTAGTCACTATCAATAATTATACTGATTACAACAAGCTATCAATTGAAAAACATTGTGAGATATCGGCAACCATTCTACCTGCGCTAAATATTTTAGTTATCTGTATGTACAGGTCACCTGATGGTGACTTTAATATATTTTTGGAAACGGTAGTTAAAATGTTGCAAGACATTAACGTAAATAAATATCACATTATCCTCGGCGGCGATTTTAATGTTTTATTTAATTCTAGAGACAGCAGAGCCACGGAGCTGTGTGATTTACTAGCCTCATTTGGCTTAATTAGCCACGTATATTTTAAAACGCGTTTTCACAATTGCCTTGATAACGTCTTCTCAAATATTGACCCTAACGATTTATCGGTCCAGCCTTGTGACTCCGGCCTTTCGGATCACATAGGCATCCATCTTAAAGTGCGCACTAACGCGATTCTAACTGAAAATTCTAAACAAGTAGTACGACCAATCACGAAAAGTAACACCCATACATTTTATGAATTACTTGAAAATGCTGACTGGAGTTTCATTAACGACAACAAATATACCGCCGAAGAGAAATTTGATTTGTTTTCAGATATTCTCCATTACAATTTTCAAATTAGCTTTCCTGAAAAAGTTATTTCTGGAAAAAACAAACACCAGGTACAGTGGTTCAATGATAATCTTCGGCAGATGCGTGAAACATTGCATCTTCTAAAAGAGGCTTATCATCGGAATCCCTTGCTTAAAAATAATTACTACAACTATCTGAACTTCTATAAAGTAGCTTTAAAAGATGCTAAAATATCCGCCAATGAGTCGTATATTAAAAATTCACAGAACAGTGCCGCCGCAATGTGGACTATAATTAATAAAAATCGTGATAAGAAACTAAACAAAATACCTGACAATATGGATCTAAATTCTTTCAATGATCACTTTTCTAGTGTAGCAAATAATCTTATCCAAAATTTACCCGCTATCAATGATGATCCCATAAGAGAAATGGCCAAGAATAGTTATAAAAATATTTCAAACTACTGCAAAATATCTGAAACTACTTATATTGAAGTACGCGATATTATAAATTCTCTAAAAAATTCTAAATGCCGTGACATATATGGATTTACATCTGCACTCATAAAAAATGTAATAGATGTCATTTATATACCTTTGACAAAACTGATAAATTTGTGCATAAGAGATGGCGTGTTTCCAAATTGCCTAAAAAAAGCACGTGTAACGCCAGTGCATAAAAAAGGAGATCTGGCAGATATGAACAACTACAGACCAATATCAATACTGCCTGTCTTATCTAAAATCTTCGAAAGAGTGGTGTTCAAGCAGATTGTTGGATTCTTTGAGGAAGAGAACCTATTTAGCAGCCAGCAGTATGGTTTTCGTAGGGGAAGATGTACGACGGATGCCGTCTCCGCTTTAGTGGAAGATATTTTACAAGGTTTTGATGAGAGTATGCATACTAGTGCGGCATTCTTGGACCTTAGCAAGGCATTTGACTGCGTCTGTCGTGCGACACTCCTGCGAAAACTATATTTGTATAACTTCCATCCTTCCACATGTCGACTTATTAACTCATACCTCTCGGAAAGAAGACAATCTGTTATAACACAACAAGGATCATCACTAGAAAGAAATTTGATGTACGGTGTACCACAAGGTTCCATTCTTGGTCCAATACTCTTTTTAATATTTATCAATGATCTACCCTTATTAACAAGAGATTCCACGTTTTATCTATATGCAGATGATACCACAATAATTACTAAAGATTCAGACATTAACACATGTTTAAACCAAAATAAATGTACTATAGAAAAAGCATTAAAATGGTTTGAACGTAACAAATTATCAATAAATAACAATAAGACAGTAGATATCACCTTTTCCTTAAGACCAATACATCTTCAGCACCAACCAACTATTAAATTCCTAGGTATACATCTAGAAAACAAATTAAAATGGCAAACGCACGGGGAGGAAATTGCAACTAAATTATCTCGTAATATCTATTTACTTAGGCAACTTAGTAACTGCTTACCACCGAAAGCTCTACGTGTTGCATATTTCTCCCTCTGTGAATCACATCTGTCCCATGGGATTATAGTTTGGGGACATTCAACAATAATGCACAGACTGTTTAGATTGCAAAGAAGAGCAGTAAGAATTTTATCTGGTTTAGGTTACAGGCAGGAATGCAGACATATATATATCCAACTAGGAATTTTAACCTTACCATGTATTTTTATACTAAACTCTCTCGTCTATATTCGCAGAAATATTGGATCTTATCATAGGCATAATGATATACATACGCATAACACGCGAAATAATGGAAATATCTGTTTGTACCGTTCACGCCTATCAACAACACAAACCGGGGTAAGTCACTATGGACCAATTGTATTTAATAAATTGCCTGAATCGGCCAAGTCACTAGGCATCAAGCAATTCAAACAAAGATTGAAAGAATACTTTCTTAGTAAGGCATTTTACACAATTGAGGATATCTTGAATGACAATTATGAAATATGTTAAGTTATTACTCGCTTCTCAGTGGCTGGCTGCCTGTGGAATTTGTTTTTTTTTTTATCGCCATTTTTACCTTAATCTACTTTTATTGTATTTTAATTATTTATTTTGAACTGTGTCATGCACACTGAAGTTTAATATTTATCACTATTTTTAAATGTTGTGTTTGTCCAATTCTACCATGTATATGTTTTTATTTTAAAATTTTATTTTTATTTTATTTTATTTTATTTTATTTTATTTTATTTTTATAGTCTTTTTAAAATGTCACTTTTATATATAAATTACTTAGATTAAATTTAACTACTTACTCTGACTTGTGTAAACTTATGTTTGTGGCACCAATAAATATATTATTATTATAGTAGCAATTAATATTTCTAGCTAATAAACAGCAAAGCATCGCCTATACCACGATAAACATATCGGTTCTCGTCCGATCACCGAAGTTTATAGATAGAAAGATCAATGGGCCGATAGGCTATTTACAGATGAGATGATAAAATAATTTTAATAAATCAATATATATGTATCCCGCAATATCAAAAATCTGTAAATAAAGATATACAGGACGTTGCGTTAATGTTGAATAATAAATTACTGCGATTAAAATATGATGATTTGACACAATTTAATCCAAAAGTTAAGCTGAAATTAATCTTCGAAGTTGAGAAAATTGAAGGAGCACCAATTGGATTCCCTCTCTCGTCTGTGATAGACAATTTTTTCATGAAGGATTTCGAGAACATTTCATTAAAACAGCCCCTTATACTTCCTTCTTATGGCTACGTTATGTCAATCACATCTTCATCATTTGGCCCCATAGTCAACATAAACTCAACATTTTCCTCGGCCACTTAAACAATATCTAACCTAAAATAAAACTCACAACTGAATGAGAAGAGAACATTATTATTCCTTAACATATTAATCAATAAACATTCTGACGGAACTCTCGGCCAAACTGTACACATATACACTACCACTTAACTTTCAAGTTATGCGAAGGAGTAGTGTATACATTATTTCCCTATCAGCCAATTACAACACATACAAACGGATACTCAATTGCCGCTTCCCAATATCATCATGTCTAACTGTTCTCTGGTACAAACTCTCTTAACTTGTTCCCTCCGACCAACCAACACATATAGCCTACAAAACGAACTCACCACACTCGATACAGCTCTTGTCCAAAACCGTTTTCGTCCCAAGTACAACCTTATTCAAACTAAAATCACAAAGCTAAAACCCCGATATGTCCCAAAGTTTTCAACATCGAAATATTTTCTGCCACTTCGCTACAATCGGTCAATTCCTTAATTCACAAAAAGCCATAATTCCTCTTGAAAATCAAGGAGTATACAAAATCGCATGTTGCGACTGCAACAAAGTTGTCGAACAAACGAACATGCGCATAAATATAGGGTGTTCAGGAAGTAGGGACGAATATTAAACTTCTATAGAACATACAAAATTGATTGAAAATTTAATTTTCTTTTATAAACACATTAAGTAATATGTCATATTTATGTATTAAAAATTATATCCTTCATATGACCACCCAAGGCCGCCCGGCAACGAGCAATGCGTTCATTGAAGTTCTCGATGTCGCGTTCACAAACTTCTGGTGGGATGCTATCAATAACCCTTTTAATTTCATCCTTTAATTGGTGTATTCTTTGTGGTTTGTTTACGCTTCTGATTTCATAAATCCCCACAAAAAACTCATAAGGCGTAAGATCACATGACCTGGCAAACCATTCCTGGTTGATTGAGATAATATTTTGGGAAATCTTTTCATTTGCAGACCAATCGTTTTATGGGATATGTGAAATGTCGCACCATCTTGTTTAAACCAAAAATCATTATTTTCATCCACAACTGCAAAAAACCAATCAGAAAGCGTGCTTCTGTAACGATCGCCGTTTACACTAAAAGACACAAAAATTCATGTCTCTCATATCTCTATGGCCAATACTCAACAAGTCTTAGATTTAAAATTATCTGTTTCCTTCGCTGATAATTTTAATAATATTATATCTTTAAAAAAAATCATACTCGGTTAACCCCGATGGTGTACCAAATATTTTGTTTCTCAACTGCGTATATTCTTTATGTTTGCTCATTCATTAGTCTCCTGGTTTGGGAATTTTTCCTGATATGTGAAAAACATATTTTTGCATCCTATTTTTAAAAATGGGAGTCGAGGAACCACTGCAAATTACCGTGGCGTTTCTTTAAAATGAGCGATTCCCAAATTATTTGATAAATTGTGATTATTTGGCATGGATATCCCGTCCAGTTATGTCGAGTACCCAACATGGATTTCAGTGTGGTAAGTCTACTGCTACTAATCTTTTGGAGTTTAAACAGTTCTTATCGGATGCCTTGGACAATCGGAAACAAGTAGATTTTATCTATACTGACTTTTCTTATACTTCAAATTTGATGTGGTTAAATTAAAATCTGCCTAATCGTATCATATCCAATCGCATTTACGCCAGGGGTTCCTCAGGACACTCACATTGGTCCGATTTTATTTTTATTATTTATTAACGATATCGTGGACAATGTAGTTTTTGGGGAATGCCTGTTGTAAGCAGATGATCTTAAATTATATCAAGTGATTTATACTGTTGAGGACTGTAGAAGATCACAAAATAACCTAGATTATATTAATGCATGGTGTTTTGTTAACTGCCTAATTTAAATGTTTCCAAATGTAATGTTATATCATTTTTCCGAACTAAAACCAAGATACATTTTGAGTATTTATTGGACTCAGTTCCTTTGGCAAGAACAGATACCATTAAAGATTTGGGTGTTTTATTTGATTGTCATATTACATTCAGAAATCATATTATTTCAAGCTGCGATAAAGCTAGAAAAATATGGGGTTTTATATGGCATCTGTCTAGGGTATTTAATCCTGAATGTCTTTAGGTTTTATACTGCTCCATTGTAAGATCTACTTGTATCTACTAGTAGATATTGAGAGAATTGAGAATAGAGATCCGTAGATAAATTTTTGACCTTAGTACATTACATAATATATTAAATTCTTCACCTTTATTGTCATGTATTAAATTAATTGGTTAAAGTTTCTCGAGTATTTTAAGAAGCAATGCAATTTTTTTTATAAATTAATATAATAAGTTCGCTTACAGTAACTCTATTAGCTATATGTTTAGATTAGCCAATGATTTAAGTGCACATTATTGGTTCAATATTTTTTATTTAAATTTGAATAATTTTAAACGTATGCTAAGGAATACACTATGAGAATTTAGGATTAAGTGTATGCATGTATATTAATGTTATTAAAGATAAGTGTATATACATGTATGTATTAAATACGTTACTTTTATAGTAATTTGTTTATTTGATTTAAGGAACATCTGTTAGTTGGGTAAAAAAATCCACTATGAACAAGATAGATCTTCGAAATATGGATGCTAGTTATATGAAAAAAATATCATAGACCAAAGAACTATCGAATAAAGTAGTCCTTCGAATAGTGGGCTTATAGTGAGAACTGACATTCAATATCAAAAAGCAACCGTCGCTAGGAGAGGCACCTATAGAAGAAGAAGGACTATATAAACTGCAAAGTTAAGGTGGTATAGTCTAATACTATGGAATGCCTTTAATGTCGTAATCCAATATTTTCTTAAACTTCTTGTAAAGCTAGTGTGAACAGTTTAGGTGAGATAGTATCTCCCTGCTTCACACCTCTTTTTAATATTATTCTATTGGTCGTAAGTGTATTCTTCTAATTTAGTATGTATTGGGCTTCCTTGTAGAAGATTTATAATATTTAACCGTTGTCTAAATGAAGGCTAGATATAATTACATTTTATTCCGTACATTTCATATGAGTTATAGTGCTGAATCCTTTTTACTGATTGGTAAAAATCTAATTTTAAAATTAAATGGTTTGTTTTACAATTTCTGTAATCTGTTTATAAAACAATGTGATACATATGGATTTATAATTTGAAATATTAACATTTTTGTATAGAAATATTACTTAACTATAAATATTATAGTTGAATTGTTACATGAAAATTAATTATTATATTTATGCTTTGTGGCGACTATAACTTACCAGATGCTAAATGGTCTAATGATGAATTTGGAGTATCGGACGACAATGTTAATGAAAATTACCCTACACGTATAATTGCTGACTTTTTCGCCTTTCTCAATATTTTTTAAGTAAATACTATTCCGACCAGTCGATGCATGCTATTGGACTTTTCTTCTGTTCATGTATTAAGATATACACGAAATAGTAATTGGATCCTCTTATCCTGTTATTTAAATGTGATTATGAACGCGCTAGCCTGGATAGTCATAATGTGGTTTATGATTTCAAGTCAGCTAGTTATGCAGATATTAATTTTAATTTTAATAGTATAAATTGGCACGAAACATCTAGGGAGAATATCTGAAGATAAACGACTGTGTGATTCAATTTTATAATATAATTTATGATATAATGGAGCGTCATGTGCCACGCAAGAGAATTAAAATCAAGTAGTATCCTATATGTTTCAATACGGAACTTATCTCTTTAATAAAGAAAAAAAAGTGGCTCATGCTATCTATAAAATTTCTGGCGAGTGAGAATGTTATAAAAATTTCTGTGACATTCGTAGCGAATCTAAACACCTAAATAAAAGGCTCCAATCGTCTTATTTCTCAGATATTGAATTAAATATAAAGTTACAGTTTTTGGGTATTTGTAAAAAGTTGTAAAAAGGAAAATAACTTAGCACTTAGTATGAAATATGAGGATAATATTAGTGATAATGGTCATGGTATGGCAAATCTCTTTGCAGATTTTTTTGAATCAGTATATGTCCAAATAATAACGAAGTTAAAAACCAGACAGACAAGTTTATAACGACGCAGGTAATACATTCTCAATATCCTTAGAGGATGTTTTTGCGGCAATAAAAAATCTAAATAATTTAAAATGTCCTGAACCAGACATGGTACCCAATTATT
Source organism: Ontholestes murinus (assembly GCA_963969525.1). Taxonomy (NCBI): domain Eukaryota; kingdom Metazoa; phylum Arthropoda; class Insecta; order Coleoptera; family Staphylinidae; genus Ontholestes; species Ontholestes murinus. The sequence goes on from OZ018390.1 coordinate 35,501,135, forward strand.
TTTTTATCAAAATGCCTGTACAGTATAGCTCTTTCAATACATTTACTATTCGCTAAATCTTTGAAAGATTGCCAAGTTGTTGATCAATGGAAAATCAGTTACATTACACCTTTGCACAAAAATGGGGACCGCAGTGAGGTAACTTATTATAAGGGAGTGTACAAACAAGCATCAATACCAAAGATATTAGATAACATAGTATCCAAGCAGCTTTTTAATATGAGCAAACACATAATTATAAATGAACAGCATAGGTTATATAAGGGAGGATCGACTAGTACGAATCTAATAACACTCTCGTTCTACCTTTCAAATGCCTTGGAAAATAATAATAAACAAGTCGAAGTCGTATATACAGACTTTTCCAAGGCGTTTGCTAGAGGGAACCAGAGTGTTTTAATTGAAAAACTTATAATCCTAGGTTTCCCACATAGTGTAGTGGATTGGTTTAAAAGTTTTATAATGAATAGGCTTCAGCACGTAAAGTGCAAGGAATACATCTCCAGAGCGATATCGGTAACCTCTGTGGTCCCTCAGGGATCTCACTGTGTTTCTCTTGTTTGGTTATGATTTTGTAAACTATATAACAAATTATCAACTCCTATTGTATGCTGACGACCTTAAGTTATTCAAAATAGTTGACTTACTTCATGACACGAGTCTTCTACAAGCCGATTAAGTTCATTTAGACAATTAGTGCAAGGACAATGACCTCTTTTTAAACATTTCTAAAGACTACAGTATGTCTTTTACTAGAAAACTTGCATCAAAGAAGATTGGGTTTACTATCGCTGACGTACCTCTTCAGTCAAGAACTGAAATTAAAGATCTGGGAGTGGTGTTCGATGGTAAACTCACTTTTCATAATCATGTCTTGATTGTAGCAAGGGACGCACTAAAAACATTGGAATTTATTAATAGATTTTCTGGTCAGTTCTCAATTGACACATTTAGAATATTATATCTAAGCCATTAATTAAAAAGCACTAAAAAACCTTTCTTCACAATTTTATTTAAATGCACAGATATATATTTCGGACACAAAGTGACCATTATCAATGTTTTAATACTTAGTAGTATTATATATAGTTTAGTATTAAAACATTGATAATGGTCAGTTTGTGTCCGAAATATATATCTGTGAATTTAAATAAAATTGTGAAGAAAGGTTTTTTAGTGCTTTTTAATTAATCAAGTTTACCTTCACGTAACTCACAAAAATCAACAAAATATCTAAGTCCAGTACGCTTGAAATTAGAATATGCGTCACCTCATTATGAGAATTGGTCGTATAACATACAAAAGGTGCAAAACAAATTCCTACGAATTGTAGCATTTAAAATGGGCATACCCTGTGCCCTCATAAAATATGATCATATTCTGCATTAACTTAAGCTACCAATATTAAAATCCCGTAGACGCTTCAATGATATGTTGTTTTTGTACAAACTTGTACACGGAAAAATATCGTGTCCAGAACTATTAGAAAAACTAAATTTTTATTTTAAACCAGGGGGTTATAACTGTATCAAAAACTTACTGCATGAATAATCCTATGGATAGAGTTCAGAAAATCGCAAATACTCTAATTAATAATACTAATTTCTGTCTGTTTCATTCTTCTTTGGATGTATTTAAGAGGCGACTATGGTCACTTGTTACTGACGTACGCTTCAGCTGAGCTGCATCATCACTATTAAGACTAAGGGCATGCGTATATAAATGTAAGTAAGTGTGAGTATGTGAATATGACTGTATACGGTGTATGTGCGTATTAGCTTTGAATAAGTACGAGTATGTGGTCGCGTGTGTGTATGTGAAAGAATAGAGGTATTTGGTATCATTTCTTTGCAAAAATTAGAAACTCATGGAAATGTGTCGTTAAGAGATTTTGGTGCTAATTTTACTTTTGAATCTAAGTCCATCACAGTACGAATGAAAGTTGCTAATAATTTTGATCTAGACGAAATAATTTAAGAATCAGATGATAAATTTTAGTTTCGAGGTTTCGTTTAAGTGCCAAAACCAGAAAAGACTTCAATTGTATACTTAAATTCAGTTTCTTTCTTATCACAAATTTCAATCTTAGAATCGTTACCTAGAATCCAACACAGTTAAATATTTTTCTCTGTTTTTCTAAACGTATTATTTGATATTGAGTCATAATTACCTTTAGAGTCAAACCATTTAATCGGCACTTTATATTGTAGCTCATACCAACCTTAAATAATGATTAAAATAAATTATTATTGAAAATATAGGCAATTAATTTTTCTCTTAATAAGATTTTATTTTTACCTTATCAATAAATGCCTTTCACGTTGGGCACGAAAAATATGGAAATAATTATAGAAATATATACCAAAAATATTTTTTTCTACAATATTGGTCTTTCTGGGTTAAGCTATGACAGATATTAAACATTTAAAGTAATTTGCATATTGGAATAACAACAATTATTAAATAACTTCAAATATAAATTTTTGCCAAAAAAAATTATATAATTATTCTATATTAAAAAGTGACACTTGCAATAAAACATACATAAATTCTCTCGATATTTAAAAGTTTATTCTATACATCAGGGAAGGTGAAGTAATTTTAAAATAAGTAGTTTAGAGCAACAGCTAATTCAGCTTAAAGATTTTATGTAAACTAATTTTAACTTCACATAATGTTAAGGCAGTATTAGGAGCTTTTATAAGGCATACTACAAAATACTGAACCCATCAGCATGTTCACCTTTTTAATTCAATAATGAATTTTAAAAATTTATATCATAACTATCATAAATTATATAAAAAATAAAGTTTTTATTTAAAAGTTTATTAAGTTATCTTAATGTACTTTTGAAATAAATTTTCAATGTGGAACTGTATTTTAGGCGATAGGCAAAAAAGACATTTACAGGAAGTAGATCTCCTCTCAAATTGTTATTTGATTAGTTTTCTAAGACAATTAAATGTGAAGATGTGAACACACAAGAGTATGCTGATTCAAAACTAAACTAATAGGTTTTTGACAAAAATAAAACGAAAATACATATTTCTTATTTATTTATTCGATAACAACATATTTGCAAACTCATACATCAATATATCAATGACTAGTAATAAATTAACAACTTATGAAAAATAAAAACACGGGTAGATTTTTGGTATAACTCAACATTACCTATAGTTTTGACAACTTCATCATCTGAGAAGCTGAAGTTGTAGAAACTATAGTAACACATTTAATTAAAGAAGTTATGTTATAAAGCTTATCTGTATTATTTGAATTATCAAAATGTATCACAAGGTAAAACACAATTACCTATTTAATGGTACCCCTTTGTATGATTGGATTTCTCGAGACAACCGCAAATTTATATCGGGCAAGACACTACACCGTAATCGTCATTCGACAATCTGTTGCATGAATGAAAGTGTATATATAACATGCAAATATTCCAAATGTTAACATATCTTCATGTCTTTAATTTATTCGATTACTAATAAGGTTTATCATAATTGAGATAATGCGAAATAACGAAGCAAGCATAATAATTATTGATTCCGCCTTGAAAACTATGAGCATAAAACGTAATTACTTACAGCATGGAGCACAAAGGAGGCAATTCCAACGGAATTGAATCTACTCATAATGGAATTCCAGATGTAAATGAGCCAGGGTTCGATTCCTGTTTTGATAGGCGCACTCCGGCGGACCGTTAAAATTGAAATTATTATCGTTATATAATAAGACGGCGGTATGTACATGAAAGTATCGATTAAGGACCGAGGTTTGCCCGGCGAAATTCCATAATAATAAACCTTATACTTGCTATCCGGAGGGCGGCCGGTTCATTTCCAGAGGCGCCCTTCGGGGGGCCCACTAGCAGCCGATACTAGTACGTATGTGAGGACCCTTTGGGGTCCTTTTCCCGGTCGTCGACACGAAAACGCGAACTCGTAAGATATGTTGTCTTAGTGAAAATGCACGCCGAACTTAATATAAGATATTTGCATTTATATTGAGTTATGGCATAGAACGTCCTATGTAAGGAGTAATAAGGCTAATATTAGTTTATCTACGGCCCCGTTTACTCTAGGCATGTATATAGTCCTAACTTTGAAGCAATATTGTTTGTTTACGTTGCATAACTTTAGATAGATATTAATATGTGTTGTTTATATAAATATTTATTTAACTTTGCCGCTAATATACCCTTTCTATTACTTGGGGCAAGAATTCACTTTTAATGTATGAATTCACTTTTCGAACATTCGTGATTAATTAATAATGTATACACATTTCTCAAATTGTATATTGAATCAATTTCACATGTACTCCTTAAAGTTTTGGATAATTAAGAATTCGTCCTTGTATTACAAATTGTAAGATATCAATATTAATTATCGCAATGAATTTGAGTACTTGAAGGTATCACTTCTTTAAAAGAGTGATACCAACAAAGTTAGTTGTTTTATTTATTTTAATTACAAAACAATTTGCTAATCATCTACATTTTGTGTGTGTGAAAGGGATTTGAAGAAATCATGATGTTCCGCTGGTATATATAGTAATTGGTATATTATGTCCTTGAATTTCCCTGTTGTATTTTGTCTGATATTTTTATAGTGGTCTCAATATAATATTTTCGAACTTTCTTGGTCTAGCCCAACGTGGTATTAAATTCAGGACTTTAAAATTTTAATTCTCATTCATTGACGTCTTATAGGAAATTGTATTGCCTTCATTTCTGACAAAATGCATTCAACATATTTATAACCAGTTTATTGATTCTCCGTTAGAATTATTTATCCTTTTGAAAATTAGGTATTCTAATTGTTGATACAAAATCTTCTAGTTTCATTTCATGTACAATAAAGTTATGACTTTTCCGATACTTTTTACTTTCTCTATATAGTATATATAAAGCATTGTTTTCGTGATTAAAAAAAAATATTAACGGAAATATCCGTTTCGGGATCAACTGAGTCCAGTGTGTGTCTGTCGGTGGGCGCTGTATCTCAAAAACGAATTATCTGTTTGAGATGAAACTTAAGGTTTTGTCATCAAAAACTGGAACTGAAAAGCTTTTGGTAAACATTAATAAACAGGAAGTGGATGTAAAATATAGGAAAAGAACTATGATGGCCACATCACCATTTTAAAGATAATATAATAATCTCGGGGGCAGATAGTAAATTATTTTTTTAAATGTATTTCTACTACGCCAAAGTCTCTATCACTTGGTAAAAACGAATGTCCTGATGTTAAAAGTTCTTCTCTGCGATTTTCTCATTATTTTCAACAGTTTGGACAATTTTTAGCCACATCAAAGCAACTTTAATGTTTCTATTTTGCCCTGCACACATGTCACTGAAAGCTATAATGTGTCTTACACTTATTAAATTTTGAACATGTTTAAGGTTTCATGAAGCTATTTCTTGAGCACCTCTAAAATGCAATAGTTTCATCCCAAACGTACATGTGAACATGTCGAAAATTGTGAAAACCAAAATTTATAACGTACATATTAAGTATATAATTTGCTATTGAAGTAGTCAACTTTGGATGAGGCTTTTTGCAAGTCGAACGGAAAAGCGAAATAATAACTAAATTGCGTGATACTTGTTCCTGATATTATTTTAGTGTCTTCTTAGCTGATTCTGCTAGTCTTAAATAGACATTGTGTTCTTCTGTACGTTTATTCTTTTCTTCATCATCATTCGATGCTTTAATTTTGCTGTTTAATAAGTCACATTTTTGACATGTATCTTTGCGCGATTGGTGGAAATGAAAATCAAAATCTTTTAAAATATTTTTCTGTCCACTCATTAACGGCTTTTATTGTATTTTCCTTGCAATGAAGCTCGTAAAAATTAAATATTTTTCTAAGAGTTAGATGAGGAAGTAGATTTCTTCTATTAGAATTATGAGATTAAAATTTAGGAAACCTTTTAATAGGGTTTTGAACGTATTTTTTCTCTTCCTCGAAAATTTTTCTTGATGATCCAGCCATACGTCCACGTAAATCATTTCCTACATTTGCAGAGTTTACTAGACGTTCTAAGGGCCCTTCACTTACTTTAAAGGTATCCAAAAATATTTTTTTTACAGACGGGCACTTTTCCGTTTTTAGAGTTTAACAAATACCTAAAACTCCAATTTTCCGTCTTTTTGACGTCTTCTTTTCACAGTTTTGCGTTCGATAGCTTCGTAAAGCAATTTATTTTGTTTATTAAAATCTTTCAAATAAGAGAACTTTTCTAAAATATTCTTTCTTTTTTCTTCTTTGTAATTTTTTATGCAAACTTTTCAACAACGGAAATCTTTGTTTTGGAAAACTTTTAAAGGTACAATATTTCTGGTTTCAGTACAATATCTTTTTCTTGAATTCCGTTTAATCTTTAGCACTTTCTGAATGTATGTTTCATCAATCTTTTCTCCATTGTTATTTGTATTTTCATCCCCTGAAAACAAATATTGTTCTATAATTATCTTTCTTTTTCTATTATCCCCTTGGGTTAAATAATTTATAATATTTAATATTAAATTTTAAGTTTTATATTTAACTGTAAGTACATATTGCGTAAATTTTGTTTAATTGCATTAATTAAACGTACTGATTACACTATAGAACAAACTTATATATTTTTTTAATATATTTAAAAATACGAAAACATTTCGTGAATCTACAACAGTGAGTGAAATGAAGAAATAATTTCATTCAAATTAGTGTTGCTTGGATAGTTGTACTATTCGTAACACGCAAATTAACTTTGTTTTATTCAACGTCTGTCGAGGTACTAGCCAGAGAAGTAGTTGTTTCAAATTAATTTGTTTTGTAGTCTTAGTAAGACTCACTGTTGTAGATTCACGAAATGTTTTCGTATTTTTAAATTTATTATTTAATTTTCTACAACGAACTAAAGGATTTTAATACATTTTATTATTATATTTTTTCATTTGCCAGAACTTGAAAATAGCGGATTTTCATAAATTGAAATATGCTGATTTCAAATATGTACTTACTTTTTCTGTATTACCCTTCATTTTTTTCAAGAAAATAATTTAACGAAAAGTCAACATTTTATTAGTATATTAAAATATCGTAGTGAATATAATGTAAGTTATGTGCCTTAAAATATTTTTATAGTTTGCGCGTTTAAAGTGTCTTAGAAGTCTTTGTAAATTTAAGTTTATGTTTAAGTCAATAAAAAGTTCAATATAGTACTGAATACAATTAATGCGGATGTAAAGATTGAATATAAACATAGTTAATAAATAGACATATAAATTTTAAAATGGTAATGAATAATGAAGCTAAGCGAAACAGCATTAATTATTACACAAATGTAGTGGATAATGCATATTAAGAAAACTTAAAAACACAGACTAGAATTAGTTTATAGATAAAATAGAACATAAATGATTAAAACTTTAAATCTAGAGACATACAGATTAAAATTGGTGTATATATAAAGGATAATAAATATACAATATATACTATATAATAGAAAATAAATTAGTTTATAGCTAAAATAAAACATAAATCATTAAAAACTTAGGATCTAGAGACACAGATTAAAATTGTTGTATATGTAAAGGATAATAAATATATAAAATTAAAAAGTAGGTAAGAGACAGATCAAAATTTATGTATAAATAAAATTAGTAATAAATGTTTAAAACTTAGATATCTAGGTACAGTATACAATATAATAAAAAATAAGGTATTAGTAAGTAATAAATAAGAGTTCAAACATTGGTGGCATAAAACCGGTAAATATAGCAAATTCATGTTTGCCAATGGATATCTGCACAATATCTATTATACTCATCTATTGTGTAGAAGCAATTATTTTTAAAAATTTGTTTCAATTTTTTTTACAAGTAGTCACTTCTAGTTTGATAATGACAAGTTAAAATTGTCGAAACTATAGTCACTAAATAAAGTCAGCGTTATACAAACAAAATTAAAAGTTTTTTATTTGTGAAGAATAATGTATAACGAAGTAGAAGCCTCCACCGTTAACAGTTTTTACAAGTTGTTTATGTGGTAAGTCTTTCAGGAATTGTAGTAGTTTATTGTAGAAATTAATGGGTTGTACGAGGGTAGATTGAAATGTTTCCGGAATGGGCAAGAGATGGCGCGCGTATCGTGAAATTGTTATGATGGTTGTCAAGGCTAACCTATTTTAGGTAAGCTGTCAAATTTTCAGACACATGCGTCGTTCCGTTTTTGTTTACTAGGATATCTTGTGAAGCAAGTTAGGCACTTTTCCAAAAATGGATAAAACGAATTTCGTGAAGTCATCAAACATTTCTGGATGGATGGGAAAACGGCGATGGAGATACGAGTTTTTTTGCAGAAAGTTCATGGCATATCCACACCTTCATTTTCGACTATTAGTTTCTGGGTGAGAGAGTTCAAACGTGGCCGTATGAGCACCAAGGATGAACCATGCAGCGGACGTCCAAAAACAGCCACAAATAAAGAAATGGTCAACAAAGTTCATGATCTCGTGTTAGCCGATCGACGAGTGAAGTTGCGCGAAATAGTAGAGACAACGGGCATCTCATATGAACGTGTGCAAAATATCGTGCACGAACATTTGGGCATGAGGAAGCTTTCGGCGCGATGGGTGCAGCGTTTGCTAACTATGGACAACAAGCAAAATCGTGTGACCACTTCGAAAGAGTGTTTAGCCTTGTTAAAGCGTAATCCAACGGAATTTTTTCGCCGATTCGTGACCGTGGACGAAACATGGATCCACCACTACACACCAGAAGAAAGCAAAGACTGTCCCATCGGCTGGATAGGCCATGGCCAACGTTTTTTGGGATTCGCAAGGTGTGATACACATCGACTTTTTGCAGAAGGGAAGAACTATCACGGGACAATACTACAGCAATTTATTGGATCTATTCAACGGCATATTGAAGGAGAAACGGCCTCATTTGCAGCGGAAAAAAGTGCTCCCGAATCGCCAATGCTAAATTGGTTGAATTGGGCTACGACCAGACCTGGCCCCGAGCGACTTCTTTTTGTTCACAAACTTGAAGACTTGGCTCGGAAGCAAGCGCAGAGTTCCCGAAATCATATTTTTCTGAAGGCTTAAAAAAGTTGGAGCATCGCTGGGAAAAGTGTATCGCTCTGCAAGGGTACTATGTTGAAAAATAAAAAAAACATGTTTAATTACTGCGTTTTCTTGCCCATTCCGGAAACTTTTTAATCTACCCTCGTATTATGCAAGATTTTTGTATAAAGCTATGGCTGTGTTTTGGAATTGTAAGGGTTCTCTTTCTGATGTTATGACCATGTTGCGTTTTCCAGATTTCAAATAAATGCGTATTATTTATTAGGAATTTTAGTGGCTCAAATATGAATAAGCTTACAATTGGCATAATTTGAAGATCTCTGTATGATTCTCGGCAGCTTGTATTTGGCTTTTTATTGCATATCGCGCGTATTAGCCTTTTTTGTACAACAAACACTTTTTGAATATTTGTCTGTGTAGTACAACCCCAGAAAATTATTCCATATATCAAGTGAGGCTGACAATACGACATATACACTAACCTTGCAGTTTCTCGATGAATGTCATTTCGTGATGAATATATTAAATATGTGTATTTAGAAATTGCCGAACAGATTTTATTAACGTGTAGGTCCCACTTGAGGTTATTTTGAAGAGTAACTCCTAGAAATTGTACAGATGTTGTTTCGACAACTTTCTCGTCATTTAGGATAATATTTGTTTGAACCAGCGGTGCTCTTATGTTCAGTATATGTGTTTTTGTGGCATTTGCTTTTAAATTATTGGAATCGAGCCACATACTTACTTGGTTTAGCATTTGATTAGTTGCCACGTTTAAGTTGTTAAACAAAATATCGTTTAAGCAAATTTTTGTATCGTCTGCAAACATTGTGATATGGCCCTTTAGTACTGCGAGGAACATGTCATTAATGAATAAAAGGAATAATAGTGGCCCTAAAATGCTTCCCTGAGGTACACCAACAATAGGTCAAGCATCCTTCGACGTATATAGTTTACCATCTATATCTACCGATGTTATATGCTTTCAGTTGGACAAGTATGATGTTAATAAGTTATAGCAATTACCCTTATTCCATATTTCCAGACCTTATCCAAAAGCAACTGATGTGGAACAGAATCAAATCAGGTCCAGAAATACGGAATGGACATGTGTGTTTATGTCCAAATTGCTTAGTACGTAACTCAAAAAATTATAAATGGCATGACTTGTTGTGAAACCTTTCCTGAAACCATTTCGTATTAAAGACCATCAATAGTCTCCTAGAATACTAAGATTCCATCGTCCTTGATATCACCTTTCCACTTTTAAATCTCCTGATGGCTTCTCTCTTCGTCGCTTACTTTACCCAAATCAGGTTAAAAATAAATCTAAATGGACATGTAAAAAGTAAATCCTGAGAGATATCTGACACCCCAACTTTATATACGCATTTAACATATTTTTTCAATGGTTATATAGTTAGCAGATTTAAAATTCCACAAAAAGCTTTTAAGAACTACTTTAAAGCATATCCAAACCGTTATTTCCTTTAAATTGAGTTTCTCAACGAAAACTCTATCTTACATTATATGTCTTATTTGGGGGCCTATAAATATTCCTTGATTGAGATTTGTCTAACTTATTCTAGCAAATTTTATGGACATGTATTTACTTAATACTTAAGTATCTTCTAGTAAATTATTATATTATAAACAAATATGTATGTACACTGTTCATATAAAACAAGCTTAAGGTACATATATTTAGCATTTACATGGTTGTTTTCCCTTTATTGGGGGATAAAATAAAATTTTGTAATTTTGACATTTTGCTTTTCATAAGTAATAATGTACGAGTGAAATATTGTAAAAATATTACAAAAAAATATTCAAATGCAGTGTGTTATAGGAAAAATTATTATTTTTTTATAAATATAATTTGTTCTTATTTTTAAATAATTTTTTTCGTAGAATTTTGCCTACAGTTAACTTTTACAAACACCAGTTTTTTTCCCTAATATTAAATTACCTCTGTATAATAAAATTATGTATCTAAAAATCAGACAATTTCCAACGTCATCTTATACGTAATTATTCAAAAACCTTAGGTGATGAGAAAATTTCAAATATGTTTCCAAGATAAAAACACTATAACAGACAATAATCACTCAATATTACATCCTGGCAAAAAATCTTGTTGTACAGTGTTATTCAACTAATGCAATTGTCCAAAAACTGATGTAAACTTGTTAAATACTAATTCATTAAAATTACGTTCATCACTGCCTTCGGGCATTATCATTAATAAATATCTAAATTTAAGTATAAATGGACTTAGACCACTTTTAAAATAAACGGCTGAATAATTGAACTAACTCTGAAATCTTATGTGTCTAGAATTATCATACTCGGAATATAAATAACCTCAAATGATGTAGTTATAGGTAAGTTGAACAGCGGGAAAATGAAAATAATTGACAATTTGACTTAGGCCAAGGTTCATTTCTTTAAATGGAAGTACTGCTTATTGCAAAAACTCCTACAAATTGACGTGGAATTAGGATTTTCTTTTACCCCTGTTAAAATACTAGTTTCTAATGTCAAAGTAAAGTATTGTGACAGAAATAAATAAAATTTTCATGGCCTACTAATTACTGAAAGGCACCAAAAATCAAAAATGCTACGAATTAATAAAAATTCTAAAATTTAAAATAACTGTAATTGATATATGTAAACAATTTGATATCGTTCACTTTCCAGTCATCAATACGACGATTGATCTTGAAGCATCTCTCTCTAGGCTCGCCTCGGCCATGCTCACAGCTCATAAAGAGTCTATAGTCTGTAGGATCACCTCACAGGTTGATCCCCTCCACATTCTCCCTGAGTTCAAGGCTCTCATCCAGGATAGAAAGATCGCACGCCGTAGGTGGCAAAATACTCCATCCTTCCATAAGCAAATCAACTCCCTGACCGATTGAGAAACCAGTTACGCGTTCCGCGTTTCTCAAAAGGCTCAAAAGAGGTATGAAGTCAAACGACCTTACATGTCTAACAGCTCAAAAATTATCACAACGGTATTTCCACCGTAATGGTCAATAGCTCACAATTTGGAAGTTAACCGCTGTGGTCAGCATACTTAAGGTGGGGAAATCACCCTCACTTTCCCTCTAAACTATCTCCCAATCAGTTTGCTTAAGGCTTTAGGAAAATTTTTTGGAAAAAATCCTGCTAGCGTGTCTTTCGGCCTTCACTAAAGACCATAAAGTTATCCCCGATTCTTAGGTCAGCTTTAGAGCTGGTATGTCTACCAATCACCAGCTGTTAAGGGTGACTGACTATACCTCTGAGGACTTGCCATCAAAAGAGACACTGCCGCAGTTTTCTTAGACGTTCAAGAGAGTTTGACAGAGCTTGGCACGACGACTGTATATATAAAATGATATGTTTGGAGTACCGAGAATACCTCATTAGGACTTCCTTCGTAATAGCAACTTTATACTAAGGTGAATACTATATTCTCCACCCAACGTTCGATATTAGCATTGATTTCACAGAGTTCTGATTTGTCTCCATCCTTGTATGATATCTACACCAGCGATATACCTAATTTGGCTCCGGCCATGTTCGCACAATACGCTGACGACATTGCCCTTCTCTACATAGGGCGATCCACATCCCACTTGGAAAATACTCTCCAGAAGGTCCTTGACTCCTTTGAGGAGTGGTCTGATAAGTAACAATTAGCGACTAATGCTGGCAAAAGTGTTCCCATGCACTTCAGCAAAAATAAACGCCGTCATCGACTCCCCAGAATTTTCTTTTGTAGGGTCTCTAATCCCAAATTAAAATGAGGTTAAATACCTCGGAATAATTTTCGACCAACATCGACAATGGTCAAAAACATCTCATGATCTATCTGTGTGTTTTAAATGCCACGCAATGCATGCGGACTTCTCAAATTCACCTAGAGGGATCTACGCCGAGTGTGATGGAGTTTATACGAGATACTGCAGTACCTTTCAACAATAAGCTGGACACCATCCCTCTTCTGGGATCAATTTTCCGAAATATGATATCGATGTAAAACATCAAAGACGCTGTAATGTTCTACGTGGTACTCAATTAGACACAGATTATAATAAGCCACCGTGAACCGCTCGGTGACAGTGCCCCCGCTTCGAGGAGAGCGTTACGCAAGTCGATCGGTCCTTTGCTTATGACTGGATAAATCCAATAGCATTGTAACATTACTTCAATTATAGATCCACGGAGGAGAAGTTTTAGTAGGTAAGAATACGACACTCTCCTACTATAAGTGTGTTCATGAGGATTTCCTCTCCTTGTGCCCAAAAAAGGAATCCCGTTTAATTTGAAGACTAGCTTACTATACATGAGCACGAAATAAGAAAATAAGTATCATATTACTGGTCCACCTCTAATTAATTTTGATTTTCTACCAGGGTTCTTTAACAATAAGGATATACGATCAGTAATAACGCGCACGTCAATATCCTTTATATACGGAATAATTAATTTAATTTGAATAATTAATAAATGGTGCTTTAGAGTGACGGGGGCAATCCTTTAAAGTAACAAGCTCATTGACACACACACAAATCACACATGGCGGAAGGACGTGGTCGATAGCCCAACACTACTACTACTATTACTACTACTACTAAATGAAAAACAAAAAACGATCTCAGCTTATTTTAGCTTATCTACTTTATTAAAAAACTGATTCTTATAGATATTCCGGGCTTTGATACCTCTTTGATAACAAACAAAGCTATTTTTATCAATAAAAGTTAATGATAACGACTGAACAAAAACTGTAATTAGAAATAGCGGCTGCTCCTGCTACTAATTTCTAATGTCAAAGTAAAGTGACAGAACTAAATCTTTTTTTTTTCATGGCATGCTAGTTACTGAAAGGCATTGCAAATCAAAAATACTGCGAATTAGTAGATTCTCAAATTTAAAAAAAATCGAAATATATAAATAATCTGATATCGTTAGAAAGATCACATAAAAGTTTGGCTTTTACCGTCGGCCTTTGTTAGTACATTTCAACATTATTACTTTCCCTATACACGTAGTATATAGGGGGAGTATTGTTTTCGTGATTTTTTTTTCAAAATTTTTTTTTGCGGAAATATCCGTTTTGGGGTCCCCTGAACCCAAACTACTAATTTCTGGAAAAAAAAATTTTGTGTCTGTGTGTGTGTGTGTCTATCGGTGGGCGCTGTATCTCAAAAATGAATAATCTGTTTGAGATGAAACTTTAGACTTAAGGTTTTATCGTTAAAAACTGGAACTGAAAAGCTTTTGGTAAACATTCATAAACCGGAAGTGGGTGTTTACTCGAGCCATTTTTTTGATTTTTATCGATAATTTTTTTAATATGAAAAATTTTATAAAACTTTACTAACAAAAGTTAACATACTTTTCATAAAATTTTTAACTTTTGAGAAAAAAAATAAAAATTGAAATTTTTTCTAAATATAAAAAAAAAATTAAAAACGGTTCAAACAAAAGTTAAAGGGGATTATAAACTGAACAAGTTTTATAAAAACATTTTTTTCATAAAATTCTTAACTTTCAAGAAAAATAATAAAAAATGAAAATTTTGATATTTTTTGATAATTAATAAACTATTGAAGTTACATGAAACTTCTATAACAAATAATTATAGAGAATTTAAAACTGAAAAAATTATTAAGAATAACTTTTTTGCGTAAATGTCATAGTTTTCGAGTAAAATATATGGAAAGTATTATGATGGCCACATCACCATTTGAATAGTATTGTGCATGAAAATGCATGAAAATGAGGTTTTTTGTCGATATTTTTCTAAATATGAAAAATATTACAAAACTTTTCAAACAATAGTTAGAGAGAATGAGAAAATAAACGACTTTTATTAAAACATTTTTTTCATAAAATTCTTAACTTTCGAGAAAAACACAATTGAAAATTTTGACATTTTTTGTCAATTGCTAATAAACTATTAGAGTTACATGAAACTTGTATGACAGATAATTGTAAAGAATTTAAAACTGATCAAATTATTAAGAATAGCCTTTTTGCGTAAACCTCATAGTTTTCGAGAAAAATATAGGGAAAGTACTATGATGGCCACATCACCATTTGTAACATTGCAGAGTCACGACCTTCTAAGTTTTATGAAAGCTGCAATATTCAATTCTTTCCGAATGTCTACTTTTTGTTAAAATTAAGAATTACGGTTAAACAAAAAAATTTAGGTACTATGTATAATACTACAAATGAATTGAATTAGCCTTGATAAAAAAGCGAAAAACGTTGTTTATGCGTATGTCAGTTGCAAGTAGGTTATAAAATCAAAAGGTTTGGTAAAACTTCATCATCCATAATAAATGCGATGGTGGCAAGTTCTGTACCATAAAATAAAACTAAAACGAGATCGTGTGTTTGGAAACGATTTGAAGAATTCTGCGCCGATAAAAACTACCAGTTGTTAGCAAAACTTTAATGAAAACTCTTGCCGCGATTATGATGACTGGGCGTATAATATGAAGAAGGTAAATGCAAATCATTATAAGGAAGGTGTTATTTAATCAATGTCGAATTTTTCGACCAAAATACTGCAGGAGATATATCATAAAAATTTTAATATAAATATTGAACCATTCACCGATATTCGTTTCAAGTCGTGGAATAGTCTTTCTAAATACCATTCGTGATGACAATTAAATCGGAATAAATTTTGTTTTTAGCGCATTCAAGTTTGTTGCTTATTCGCGATTTTTATTCGAGCAACTGATAGAAAAAATCACTCGCCTGGCGGCTCGTGATTTTTTCGTGACAGTTGCTCTCATTAAAATCGCTAAGCAACAAACTTTCATGCAAAAACAAAATTTATTCGAGTAAATTGCCATCACTTATGGTAGTACTTGTGATTAAAAAAACTACACATTTATTACAAAAAAATAAAGACGAATTTTTCGAAATACAAAATTCCCTACTATCATGAAACATAATTAGATATAATGTATGAATTTCTATATTTATAATCTTTGTTTTAAATTTATTTAATACATACGGTATGTTTAGATATTTTGTAATATGATCGACACTAAAATAATTTATTTAATAAAAATATACGTTTGTTATCTCTTTTAGGAAAATATGCTGCAATTCTAAATAATAAAATATTATTTATATTTCGAGGAAGTATATTAAACAAAAATTACAGCAGAGTAACATCTTTTATTAATCCTCTCTTCTAAACATTAACATTAATTAAAATAAGCTATTACTGTAGGCTATAACTCTCGTATTTCACAAACTATGAATAAAACATTTATAATTACAATTAGCTATGGGCTGGTTTATATCAATGAAATTAATTATGAAACTTTATTTAAAATAATGTTCACTACAAACTTAGTAACAAGCCAGAATGTATGCTGCATATGTTTCATCCTCATACAATAAAATTTTCACCAACTCCCCCAACAAACACAGTCGTAATCCCTTTTAGCAGGAATTAGTTTTAATTCTCCGGCCAAAAACTACACACTTAACCCTTAAAACGCAGTTAAAACAGGAACTACCACCTAATTAATTCACAAGACACTAAATTATTTCGTAATGAGAACCACCGTCCTGGAGGCCATTAATTTTTGCACCGCAGAAGAGGAAACATCCTTTCAAATTAAAGTTGAGCTCCCCTCGGTGTGCAACCCTTGACTTTAAAATAACAACGGGAACATTTTCAATTCTGCTTGGCGATTTAGTGGAAAAGTTTGGCGTGTAAACTAAATTTTTCCTCTGGAGGCGAAATCCCACACGGAAAACATTGTTTTTGGAGGGTAAAACTGAACAAATCGAGTTTTCTGGTTAAATGGGAAATGCAAAGCATTTACGTTTCTAAGGATTTAATAAAACAAGCGGTTTGTAAATTATTTGGTGTCGTTATTTGCCCTGTTTCGTCCAAATTCATTTAAAATATATAAATATAAAAAGAATTAACCTAAATAATAGGTTTTTACCTTTTCTATGAAATAATCTTTTTTTTTATTAAGTGGTTATAAAATAAATATATATGTAAAATATATTGATTTGTTCATGTCAATACAAAAAATTGATGAGAAATTATTGTTATTAAAATGTTCTTTTTGTCTCTTATACTCTTATACTCTTAGTAGTCCATTAAAAAATACATATACGTATATGAATAAAAAACTACGTTCGGAGCGAATGTAGTCTCTAACCTAAAATAATTATATTTGCTACATATTTTGCAGACCAAAAATTTATTGTAAAAATATTAAACATATGTCGCTTATTAGCACAATATAATGCAATTTTATTTTAAATATATATTTTTTTAATAAAGTGTAGATAATTTCAACGCTTGATTGTTAAAAAAGTAATTAAAAAAATAATTTATAATTCTCATATTTACTTCTCCATTTTCACAATTATATAGGGCGAATTTTTTTAGATGTTCTCTATGAAGATCTCGGTAACTATAAGAGATAGAAAAAGGTAAATGGGGTAATATGTGTAGTTTTAAGAGACGAATAAAATTGTACTTTCAAGGTTTTCAAAAAAGTCAAGGGTAATTAGATATTTTGAAAAAAGTTAAAGTAGTGAATTTTTGTATCTACTATTTATCTCGATTATTGTTACATATAAAATAACTGAAAAAAATAAGTTGTAGATAATTTTATGCCGGTTAATAGAATATATTCAGAAAATGTTTAACGCCATTATTTTCGAGATATGACGCAAACTTACATTTTATTAATGGAAACCATAGTTATCTATTTTTTTCTCTTTAATCCAATAACTTATATATTATAATTATTTCTAATAATAAGTGAATTATATGCAATTTAAGTTTTATTATAAATAAAAAAATAGTTAGCCATAAAAAAGATAAAAGTAAAACCGTTGCACTTGTCTTTAATAATAACAATATTGTAATTATTATGCTTCACACCATTTAGCCAGAAAGTGCAAATCTGACTGTAATGTATGTTAATCAACACCACTTTCAATCTGTTTGTATAATTTTGTCCAATGTCATTAATAAATAATAAGGACAGGATAGGGCCACAGTGAGAGCTCTGATGTAATTCCGACGTAACCGTTATTTTGGTGTGTCCTTTAGTGTCCATTTTCCAAGGCCTCCGATATATGGGTTATATATGTGAGCAAAAGAAATCACGAGATTATGATTCCGGTGGACAATACGCCTTGAAAATACTTTTTCACCAGAAAGCTTAGACCTGAGATTTAAAGACTGAGGTCGTCAACGAAAGCAGAGGGTGGTATAGGAATTTTCTGCAGAAACATGTCCCTAAAAAACAGTACTGCTATAGGTAAGATAATGAGCACACCAATAATGATGAAACTCGTGGATATACTACATGCAGCAAAAGCAATCTCTGACAAGAAGATTAAGGGAAAAAAATATACATCATAACGGATAGCAGAGCGGCAATCTTATTTATGCCAGCTGCAAAATTACCTCAACGCTGGAATGCTGCGAAGCCTTGGAAGGAGTGGCTCGTGACAACGAGGTAACTCTATGCTTGGTAGAAGGACATAACTACAGCAGTGGTAATAGAATAGCAGATGGTTTGACATGGAAAGCATCTGGACGGTATGCGGACCGAACTCCTCCCTGCTAGATCTGAGTACCCTACTGAAAACTGCATCAATCAGATGCCACAAGGAGCGCTGGGACAACACACCTGGGTGGAGAGTCTCAAAAAACGTCATCGCAATAAACACCAAAAGGGCCAGATACTGTATGAAACTGTCCAGAGAAAACCTACGAAATGTTGTAGGGCTTCTAACAGGACACTGCAATTTACGATCACACCTGAACAAACTGGGACTACAATCTAGCCCTATCTGCAAAGGGTGTGAAGCGGAAGAGGGAACAGCGGAGCATGTACTTTTAAACTGCCCCGTATTATCCAGCCTACGTAAATCCACAATTAGAGAGGGATGTCTAAAGCCATCAGACATCCTCAGAATCTCTCTTGCTGCAGCCTGGCGTTTGCCATTGCCTTGGGTTTGACCGTAGCAAGGAATGAAGACTCAGATAGGAGGACGCATAAAGGGCCTACATGCGGCAGAACTCTCTGCCCTCTCATCGATTTAAACCAGTACCAGATATGTGAGCAGATTAGTGACAGTTGATCTGTTTTTAACAAAACCTTGTTTTTCATTAATTATGATATTTTTACAAGTCTATAATAATCAGACACTAAATGATCTAACATTTTTGATAATACTAACTGTAAAGATACCCTCCTGTAGTTTTCTATATCTTCTTTATTTAACTTTTAAAAACTGGTTTAATGTAACTACATTTTCAGATATTAGAGAATAATCCAGCTGATAAGATAAACTAAACATTTTAAAAATTGGTGTCGTTAGATAAAAAATTACATTTCTTTAGAAAGTAGCTTGAGATGTCATCTGGACCCACAACGAAAGCGTTGTCTTCATCAATGTAGATGAAAAAGTTTTAACTACATTTTTTATACAGCAAATGAATTTTTACATGAGATGTTTTCCTATGTTTTTATGATTGGGGTTTGAAACAACTTCAGTTGAAACATATTTTCATTAATCTAATTATTAAGTTAAAATCCAAATAAATAAACATATATGGACAGTTAAGCTAGACAGCAATTTTTCTTTGTTTTATATAAATTAGAGTCAAGACAGGGCAGAAAGACCGAAGGTCGATAGCCCAAACGGACGGACTAACCCTTATTTTAAATTAAAATGTATTTGTTCGAAATGTATTTTTGTTTTTCCAAATAAAGATGTGGTTCTCTCTAAACATATATGACATATACGTTTAATTTTAGAGAATAATACTTTTGAAAAATGATTAGAAAATCTTTAAATGATTAAAATGTAGCAATAATGTTTATAAGATTTTTATATTTATACTAATTAAATAATGTAATTATTCTAATTTTGACAACTAAAATACTTCTATATAATAATTATTTACGTAGCTTTAAAAAAAAACAACTCTTATAATTATAATTAGATACTTTTTCGATGTTCTGCTCTTCAGTAGAAAAACTGATCAACAAGTGCGATAACTTTTACAACCGACTTTAGATTACATTTTAACAGATCATTGCGGGCTCCCGTTCAAGAGTAATACATTTATTCCAATGCTCCTCTAAGTTTTCGATGCTCTTTATGTGAAACGGTTTGTCTGTCCTCTCAAAATAAGTTTCAGCTTCGGTAATCACTTCATCATTAAGCCAAATTTTCCTCTCTAGGGTATCTTTTTCATGTCTGTAAAAAGTATGTATGGTGGATAGGGAAGCAATACAAAGCAAAATTCATCAAATTTAACCATTGTTTTCATTGACTTGTGACATGGGGCATTGTCCTGGTAAAACAGCACTTTTTTCTTTATCATATGGGGCCGTTTCTTCTTAATTTCTGTACTCAACCAATCAAAAATTTCACGCGCATCCCAAAATTCGAATGCCATAATCTTGCCAGCGGACTTTTGAGTTTTTAGTCGCTTTGGTCGCATTCAGATTACGATCTTCTTAATTCAGGCATGTAGTGGTGGGTCCATGTTTCATCCATTGTCACATATCGTTGCAAGAAATCCTTCGTATTTCACTTAAACAATTCCAAGCAGCGCTCTGAATCGTCCGCACGTTGTTGCTTCTGGTCCGGTGTGAGTAAATGCGACACTCACTTCGAAAGCAACTTGCGCATGCCTAAATTTTAATGTGAAATTGTAGACACTGCTTTCTGATATCTTCAAGGTGTCAGCTTTTTCACACAACTTCATTTTACGTTCTTTTAACTATTTTGTGGACATCTTTATGTTTTCCGGAACAATTGCCGATTTTGGGCGATCAGAGCGTTTAGCATCATTGGTGCTTGTACTACCGCGTTTAAATTAGGTATAATCATCATCATCATCGTCAATCTGCCTTTTGTATCCACTGCTGGATATAGGCCTACCTCATTTCTGCCCACTGTCCTCTATTTTGAGCGCTCCGCATACAGTTTGTGGTTATTCTTTTGATATCGTCCATCCATCGCGTTTGAGGTCTTCCCCTGTTTCTCTTGTCGACTCTTGGCCTCCATTCGATAAGTAAATTTAATATACCTGTCAATAATAGTTGATTTCCCTAGTGCAGAGGAAGAATGCTGATCAAGACACTGTTTGGCCCCAACAGTATTTTACCCCACCAATAAACAGGTTTAAATCAACAAACGAATTGACAATTACAAAACTGGGGTCATTAAAACTTCTGTAAATATTAGTTTCTGGTGCGTTCCTGTATGGGCGTCAGCAGAAGAATACTTTGAGTTATGAGTGGAAGATCATCTGGGATGAACTCAATGCCCAATTCTCGTGCAGTATAAATTATCTAATTAATATTACTTATGTATTTTTTGTTTTTGTTAGGCTATTTTGTTGGCACAGAATTAAAACAAATAAACATAAATATAAACGAACGGTCAGAATTCCATAAAATTTTGGTATGTACTGTTTAAATACTACCCGAAAATCTCTTATTGAGTGAGTGATGTGTTACTTTATGTTTGTGTAAGTCCTAAACAACATGTAAAACTTACTTGGGCCTACTTCTTTTATAAATGTTTTATAAAAGACAAAATAGATGGTAGAATTACAGGTAAAGAAGATACATAAGATCTACAAGAAGATTTACACTCGATTTCGTAATGGTGCAACCTCAACGCAATGCAACTCAAAGCAAATAAATTTAAAATAATGCGTTTCTATAAACTTAAAGAGATATTCGGTTTCATGCATCAACTAGAAAATAAGACTATAAAAGAAGTTGATCAAATAAATGACTTATTAAAATGTATTATAAATTAATTTAATGAGGAACGGGATTTTTAAATTCTTTACGCACATCGTTAGTGTGATCCAAGATAGCATACTACTTGACGATTTGGTTTCCTAATTATGCAATAATAAATACAATATTGTTCTAATAATAGGGAGCTTACATATTTCGAGATGTTTGGTTTTGACATTTATCTTTATTATTTCTTAAATAGCTGCCTAGGGAATTCTAGAGATAGACTTAAAACAAATACAATTTCAGTAAGCTAAATTCAACGTTATCAGCATGTTTGTAATGCACATGTGGAATAATTGATACAAGAAAATTCGACATATTTTTGGAAATTTGTAAACACTAAATCGGATTTTAGAAAAAATACGTCTTCTATGCTTTTGGATGATATACAATCAAAGAATGGCTATAGTATAGTTGATGCATTCATTAAACATTTTGCATCCAATATTAATTTGTCGGAAATAAATATATCTGATTGCAAGACGTTGGTGTCAAGGGCTGTTTTAGCCCGGAAAAAATACCCACATTGCTTAATATGTGTCATTTAACGCTTTTTATTCCCTTGAATACATTATTTACTATGTCGTTGGCTCAGGGTCAGTTTCCCGTTGGCTGGATGCCCAATTTTAAGTCAGGTTATAAAAATGCTATTAACCCCTTCCCGCACAATTATTTTTGAAAGTAATGTGCTTATGCCCGAGATATCACGGGCGTATGCGGAAAGTGGTTAAAAATTATCGACCCACCTCCAATCAGTCATTATAAGAATTTTGGACATACGTATTGTCAAACATTTATCTAACACATTTAAAAATATGATTGTCTCTCAACAACATGGTTTTATGAGTGGACGCCCTGTAGAAACGAATCTCTTCTTGTATAGTAATTTTATTTTACAATCCTTCGATGCTGACTCTGTAGTCAATTCCATTTATATGGACTTCAGTAGGGTTTTTGAGAAAGTTAATATTACTCTTATTTTAGATGACTGAGAAAGAACGGCGTTTGTGGATCTAATCTTAAGTGGATCGGTTCATATTTAAACAACCCTAGAAATTTACTTACCACCTAAACAATGCAATATGTACTGGTGGGAGGAGACCTAGGAGTTTGCTTTGATATAAAAATTAACATTTTCTTGTCACATTAAAACTATTATTGCCAAAGCAAACAAGACACTTGGATTTATCAAAAGTACTAATAGCGAATTTACGAATGTACAAAGTCTAACTAAATAATTTACAACCTTAGCGTTTATAATTACATACAAATATACAAAGCAGGTTTCCGATGAAAGTTTCTTTAATTTTACTAACAATTGGCAGTGTTTTTCTCGATAACTAAGGTTGTATCATGTTGGTTGGAAGAATTATGTAAAGAATTTAGAGAATGCCGGAGTTTTGTTTGGATACGAAGAGATGATCGCTCACTAACATAAATATTGCAGTAGTTTAGATTGTCTAAAAGCCTATTTTATAATTTTTTGCAGTTATTTATTACATATTTCTTTATGTAACTTATGCTTTAACATTTATTTTTATATTTTAGTATTTATGAAAATTTTGTTTAAATAAAACTTGTTTAGATTTATATTATTTATAATTTTGTTTGAAAAAATTATTTTTTATTTACGAGAAAATCCGAAAATGATTTTGGGTAAACACTCACTTCCGGATTTTGTTTTGTTACCAAACACTTTTCAAATATTACAATAAAGAACAAAAGCTTAGATTTAAAGTTTCAGTTCAAAATATTTAGCGGTCCACGGAAACATAAACACTCAGACATTTTTAAAAATATTATTAGGGTATGTAGGGACCAGAAAACGGATATTTAATTGAAAGAAATATTTTTTTTACGTTCACGATACTTTTTCGTACTTTTTATAGCGCCAGTGCTATTGAATACGGTGTGAAAAACTACACAGTATTTTAGTACGAAATTTAAAATTAAAATTTATAATGTCATGTTATATTGTAACGAGACAAACTAATCAATAATATTAAGTTCATAAATTATTTAATATTTTATTCATATAATATTTACCTTCAAACAATACATTAGATACACGTAATCATAAATCTAATTTACTTTTTGAGTTATTAATAGGTTAAAATATTTAAAGCAAGGCAAGTTATTACAACAGATAACCCTTAGAAATAATTAGTGCCATCACTGAATATTTCAGGCAATATCTGAACATAAACTTTTGATTTATTATTCAGAATATAAGAGGGCCCCAACACACCACGCCGCTTTTGTGGCTGGTAAGAAGACGAAGACGCTGTAGGAGGGTGTGGGTGAAAAGAGAGAGAAAGAGTGAGCGAGAGAGGGAGCGTGAGCTTATTTCCAAGGAAATACGACACGTACATAATGCTCGCCGCCCCCCGAAAAATGTACAACAGAACAGAACTGTTGGGCGGGGGCGTTCCTTGCGAAACGGGCCGCTTCCGCCTTAATTCCAATATATTTCCTTGTCTCATGCATATTTAACAGGTGTGAATATCTCTTTCTAGCAAACGGGTGGAGAGACGGAGAGAGATCCTTAAGACTGGTGAGTTCGTCCTTTGCTGGTCGTAGGGATCCTGGGATCCTCTAGCTGCCTCCTCTTCTATCCAGCGCCGTCGACGGTATAAGTTATCTTTATTTCTCTTAAAGGTGCGGGTGTTTTCTTTGTCTGCCGGGGCTGAGATTCGCCCATTTTATATTATATTGATTTAAGATGGCGGTAGTGGATGGAACGGGGAATTCATCAAACACGGAGGATTCACCCTCTCGCGCCCACCCTTTAGCAGTCGCTAGAGCGACAGAGAGCGGCAGACTTTTCGTACGCGATGATGGAAACGAAGTGCGGGCGTAAGGGGTAGATTATTCAACCGCGGCAAAGTTTTAGAATATATTAAAGCTCTAATCTCGAGTCGCAGGAGTTGAATTTCCACGCTAAGTTAGATTAATACCTCTGAGAATTTACAATTTACGTGCCTCTGTCATTATTTATGCCTGAAAGCTTCTTGAGATGTAATTTCAGCCGATGTAAGATTAACATCTCCTCCAAAGCCCTCGCTATGTACACACATACATATACGTCAGCTTATATGTGTATGCATGTGCCTACATATATATATGGACGTGTATGTGTGTGTGTGTGTGAGCGAGGGAGCACCTTTTACTCGTTAATTGCTTTCCTTTGAAAGCTCCTCGTCTATATATATCCGCGCGTATATATTAGAATGTCTTGGCAACTGTGCGGCTCCGGCAACATCTTACTGAAATTAACTATTTGCTCGATCGTTCATCAAACTAACTGCTTCTAACAAAAACAAGCCTCCGGAGCTTCGGCGACCTTTTTACTATGCAAAAGGTATCGCCCTTTCTAACTTAAAAGCCCTTTAAAGTTAGTTTATAGCGAGCAGAAAAGTATCGAGTTCAGTAATTATAACATAATTTACATTTACAATTAATTTATTTTAATTGATATAAATTTAATAACAATGTGTTATATAACATGATTAACTTTCATTTCATCTATTACAATTGTAAAACAAAAAAGAAATAAAATGTTAAGTATAGAATGTGGAAATGTCAATTAGTTGTTACTATATATACCATTTTTTACAACGAGATAAAGGTAAAGTATGCTGCAGAACCTAAACATATTTAATAGAATTTTTAATTTTTCATTACATTCTTTATCTTACCATTCTAATAGGTTGTACGATTTTTTTTAATTTTTAAGCAAATGTATTTTTCTTCTTTTAAATTTGGAATATAAAGATAATATTTACATATATGTTTTATTGAATTATTTTAATATGAATAACATTATTTTAAAACAATTACTTTTCACTAGTTTTTAGCAAATATATTAAGGAATTACATTAATATAATAAAAATATTTTTTAAATTCTTATATACATATTTATTATTATAATCTTAGTAATTTTATAATTTATATTAAATTTTAAGTTTTTTTTTTACTAAACATGTATAGAATTTGATTATACTATTAAGTTACCTATAAAATTGAAATAATGTCCACAATTCCCTAATATGTCATGTCGACAAAATAGCCCCACCTAAATTATAATCAATTAATGAACCTATCCTTCTTGGGGTTGGGGAAGGTTAGTAACGAGGACGCAAAATCAGTTGACTAGTTTAGGCAAGTAATTGATAGTTCGGCAGATACATTGGAATGTGTTTTTCTTTTCACATTCATCAATTATTCTGACCTTTTTTATTCCTATAAGTATTAGACAAAAAGTAACGCACAATAATAATATTAAAATGCGTAAATTCTTAAAATATATTATATGTTTACTGTGAATAGAAGTCTTTTATATTATGTAATTATTTTAGTTTAGTATTCCTGTTAATTTGCTATTCGAATTAGGTATTTTTCAAATACCGAAAATCATTGCTCATTTATAAAACCGTTCTGTTAAACCTGTAAATCTAGATTTAGCTTAAAGTGGTATCTTTGAAAGAAGGGTGTAAACTGGCGAAAGGGTCGAAAAAAACTAGTTTGATTTCTCACGAAAAGCGTTCGAATACTAAGATAACCTTAACGCCCGAAGAGTGACCCGACTGTCACCGCCGAAGTGACCCTTGCTTGACCAGCGGTCATAAGGGCTGAGAAGGTAACTCAAGTAAAACTAATTTATAATAACTAAATTTTACTACAGGTTAATGTAATAAAATGTAATATTCAATATACTCGAAAGTATTTTTTAAAATTTAAGATATATATTTAAATTAATTAACGTAAAATGTTATATGTCAATGGAGATTAATATGATACAGACAAGATTGTTTCTCCTAATATTATGTACATTAATAGACCCTGAATTTAAGGCAAAAAAGATTATTCTTATAAAAATCATAATCACCAATGCCTAACCAGAATAATTATCCACTATTGATTAAAAGCTATGATCGCCAATTTGAGTATGAATTAATTAAACTAATTGATGAATAGTGAAAAAATAAAATTATATCGAAATATAAAGACTAAAGCTAAACATAACACTAAAACTTAAAATATCACATAGTATAGTAATATTTAAATTAGCAGTACTGATGATGAAGAAGGTGAAACTTCTACAAATAACACACAACTGGATTTGTGCGGGTGTAGATAATAATACCACTATGTATCATTTCTCAGGAGTACCTGCAAAAAATCCACAAGTTTTGGAAATATGAGAAAATGAAAACACGAATGTAGATGTGCTATATGAAATGCGTAATGATAATATTTGGCAGATTTTTGCATCAGAAACCAATCGATATCATCAACAAACAATCGAACATTAATAATACGGCATTACAAAATTTGATACTGAAAACATTTGTTGATTTGTACATAATAATATCCCAAGTGAAAAAATCAACCATTGAAAGCACAGTAGTGCATATAACAATATAAAACCCCAGTATTTCGAGAAAGAATTCCAATATTAAGACATATATATTTGAATTAAATTCTCATTTAACCCGTGGTGAAACAATTATATTATTTTAATTTTATTTCAAATAGTGAAACAAAACTAAATCTTTAATTAACCTTCTAATATATATTATTGTCTCAATACTTACACTTTGTTAATAATGATGATGCAGATAGAACGAATCGACTTTATAAAATACGTAATGTAATAGAATGTCTGAATACTAATTTTTTCTAAATTTATACACCATAAGAAACTAGAGCAATAGACGAATCAACGGCATAAGTAGACAAGTGCATCCGAAAATGTTGTTGTAGATTTGGCAAAGTGCGAACCAGAATTCTAAACCACAAGAATAATTAAGTTCAAAGAGATGTAAAACCACAATGCGTTTTAGAATTCAGCATTGGCATGAGAGGTGTAAATCGTCAAGATCAATTTTTACCATGCTTTCGCATTATGTGAAAGTATATGCAAAGGTATAGCTTTTTCTATTTGGCTGATATGGCCCTATTCAATTCTATTAAAAAGCAAGACAATATATAAGAATTTTCGGTTAGGTATCGCCAAAAAAATATTGAGTAGTGTCGAGTTGCCCAATTACACAACCCGTGGAAGACAAAAATATAGACTAGACCAATTCATTTTAAGAGACTAATTTACAAAAATCTTGTATTTTTACAAACCAATAATAATAATATTAATAATAATAATTAATTGATCCCATAACTATACCAGTATTACATAAGTCAAAATAAAGTATAAAATACAATGTTTATAAATTTAAATAATATTTTCGAAATAATATTTAATTTTTCTCTGAGAGCTTTTATATCATGACAATATTTTTTTCTATTACATAAATGTTTGTCCATTTATTAAACGAGTCCTATAAAACTTGTAAATCTATATCCAACAAAATATGGAATTTTTGAGAGAAGGGTTTAACACAGCGAAAGGGTTAAAAAACTAGTTTGATTTCTCACGAAATAACCTTAGCGCCCGAAGTGTGACCCGAAGTGTCACCGCCAAAGTGACCCTTGCTTGACCAGTGCTCATAAGGGCCTGCGAAGGTAAGTTTAGTAAAATCAATTTATAATTACTTAATTTTATTTTAGGTAAATGGTTCTAATATTGAATATATTAAACATTATTATATTTGTAAATTAAATATGGATTTACACGTGCAGTATTATGAAAATAAAAGTAATAATTAGAATTAAGTATTCTGAGCGTTTCTGCATTGTAGTTTTACATTATTAAAATGTAAAAACTACACAAACCAACTAACAGTTAAAACAACTCCTCGTACTAAAGCACCGCCAGATATTGAATTACATAACTGTTAGTTGTCGTTATATGCATGAAATTATATTAAGCACTATGTAACAATTTTTGTGGTGTTACCTTTTCTCTGCCACATCATGGAAGTGTTATGACTATCCACAGGCACGTGTTTCGATGTATCACAGCTCATCAGTTCAGTTATATCACAACTTTGATTTTCGATTTTCAAGGCGCGTTCAATAAACGATATTACCACAGATGAAAAGCTTGCTCTTTATATTTGTTTAAATTATTTATATCCGGTAATACTTTATTATTGCAAACTCAAATGATGCACACATTATCAATAGTAATAAACAAATACCAAAAGTAATTATACAAGTAAACCAATAAAAATAAAATAATATAGGTTTAAATATTTATCCGTAAAATTATACCATTAAAATGGATTGTTATTTTAAAAATTATATTACATTAATTTTAGAAATATGAAGTGACCATTTATTTTAATAACACAATTTATACCTTTAACACGTTCACCGCCACATGTACCGCTGGCGGTCATATAGTCGCCGTTTCTTCCGCGCCGGGGAAATAATTTGTAGTTATTCCTTATATTAGCTATGACCGCCGGCGGTCACGCGGGATTCAAAACAGCACTTATGTGAAATATTCGCTTGGCGGCGAACGTGTTAAGTTACTATAGATTGAAAGTAACTAGCAGTATATAAATTTATTTCTAACTAATAATATACAGAATAGATTTTTTATCAACTACTAATATGAAGAAAAAATATCTTCTGACTTTATATTTCTATAAACGCAAAAGCACCGAGTTTTCTAATATATTCCAAATAATATTACTTTATGTATGATATATGTCAAGAAACACTGAAAAATTGAAACAAAAAAATCAACACCTAAAAGCGAAAATGATAAATAAGGAGGAATAATGGAAAAAAATCAAGAACTATAAGGCATAAATACAAAAATTGGAAGAAAATGTGGATTGTGAAGAACTTCAAAATAAATCAAGGGACTGACGTTATAAGAAGGAGAGATAATAAAAAAAAAATTGGAAAATGCATACATAATAAAAAAAAGGAAAAGGAAACCAGATTATCTGAGGCATTAAACATTCCTCTTTAACAGATCGCTAAAAGTCAAAATCCACAATTCATTCTCTTCTTCCTTTACTCCTGAGCAAGTACTCCCACACTATTAAAAGCCCTTCAATCCCTTCAAGAGCTAATTGACTCCCTTCAATGCTGGTTTGCAAAATGGCGCATTAAAATAAATCCTCATAAATCACAACTCCTAATTCCTCATCATCGCACCAATAACTCGCCTTACAAAGTCCATATTTCCCAAACCATGATCCCTCCCTCAGTTTCCATAAAATGGGCATAACTATAGTTAACAAAATCAATTTTAAAAAACATACAGCCATAATAAAAGGCAAAATTACTTCTAGGGCAAAATGCTTTAGAAGTGTAAGGTATAAAAACAGAGGAATCAATACAAGAACAGCTGTTAAAATATATAAGATGATCTGCCGTCCACTACTTGACTATGGTTGTGCCCCCTATTCCAACCCCACCAACCCAACCTCCCGCAATATCGAAGTTAGAGAGCGAGCATCCCTCCGTACCCTAACCAAACTCCGCCATTCTCTTAATCCTCTAGACAATCCTTCTAACCAGCTCCTCTATGATACCACATTAATTATCCCTATCCCAGAACGCCTTCGATTCCTATCAGAAATTTTTTCCAAAAATCCTTTCAACTTTCAGTATCCCTGTATTCCTATAAATCCTAGTTTAAACCCCAAATTTAAGAACCCTAATTCAACCATATTTGATTTCATCTCATCGTTTCATCCCATTACGGATTAACGACTGATGCCATATGATTGGACAAAACAAGGCAGAAAGACCTCTTGTCGATAGCCTTTTGACGAACTAACTCACTAACACATCATTAATTATTTATTATTTAAATGTAAACATGTATAAAATGTGTATTATTATTATCAGAGGGTAAACATATATTGAGAAAATAAACAAAAAAATAATAACAGCAAAGCATGTCTAGATGGCTGTAAAATATACATAGATAACGATATGACAGTGGAGAAGAGATTCGTACAGAAATAATTAAAAAACAGCAAGAGCAGAAAAGGCGAACTGTCATAACGTCAAAGTTGCATACAGAAAAATAATAATAAATGGCAAGGAGCACCAGGAGAAAAGAGTGCAGGAATACGAAGAACAAGAAAAACCGAAAAACTTACAAGAATATAACAGAGAAGACCAAATGCAATTAAATGCTTAGGAAATAGGAGCAGCAACAAGGAAAACATAATAATAGCAGCTATAAAAACATAATAGTAACAGCAAGACTAGGTACACAAACATAAAATTAAGTCACACTTGTAAATTTGGAGAAATGGAAAATAGTAATAACAATAGTGATGGGATAAATGGAAAATGGAAGGCTAAAAAGCAACTATATAAATGTAAATAAGAGCGTTAAAGAAAGTAGAGAGAAAATTGAGAAAAGATGGAAAAAATGGAAACCATAGGATTCACCACATATAACATAACATCCCTCACCATAGTAAAAGTAATAGATTTAATGAAGCAGTAGATACAATGAAGGTACACATATAAGTGAAACCAAAAAGAGAGGAAAAATACACATTAATACACATTATAGTAAATGAAAAATATTGCCGTTACCCTTCCTATAGAACAGTGACAAAGAACAAAGAAGGGCGTAGGAATAGTAGTAAATAAAAATTTAAAGGCAAAAACAACAGAGTACGAAGCAGTATCTTAAGTGCCCAAATAGGACTAAATAACTAAATAGGACTAGTACATGTATATGGACAAACGGAAGAAACTGGAGGAAGAGGAAGTAAAAATATTCTATAATAAACTACAACAAACAATAGATAAAAGTTAAGATAAAAGTAAATTTTATATCGCATAATCTTTATGTAACTCATCACTCAACATTAATAGATAAAACAATAAATAAATATGACAAAGTAATAATAATAGCATATTGGAATGCAAGAGTAAAAATGGTGATGTGGCCATCAAAATACTTTCCCTATTATTTTTGATTATTACTGATTGGAGG
Organism: Ontholestes murinus; assembly: GCA_963969525.1. Classification (NCBI taxonomy): domain Eukaryota; kingdom Metazoa; phylum Arthropoda; class Insecta; order Coleoptera; family Staphylinidae; genus Ontholestes; species Ontholestes murinus. Next base: position 35,532,947 of record OZ018390.1, read on the forward strand.
GTAGGATAGAAGCCAACCTACCACCCTACATCTATATAGAAATGAAACACACATGTATAACGAAGTAGAAGCCTTCAACATCAACCACTACATCTATATAAATTTCAATTGCTTATCGTCTGGCGGTTTCCAATGAAATTAATTACAAATCTTCTTGAATTAAAAAAATAAATTCAAGAGGTAAAATTTTTGAGTGAGTAAACTAATAAAAATTTGATGCATGATAGGTGGGCAGATTCTAAAACTAAATTAGATAAGATTTGCTTTAGAAACTCATTTATATTTAAACGTAAATTTTGGTTTTGTTTAATTTTTTATTACATAAATGGTTTGATTCTTTTTAGAAACAAAATCATCAACGATTAGCAATTATAGTTATCATGTATATGTACGGTGGGTGGGTGGCCTCTATCCCACCCTCCAATCAGTAAAACGTAATCGTGGGTTTTAGTTAGAAGTTGTAAAATGTTAACAAACACAAAATAATTGCATTTGTCAATTGATGTATTCATACAAATATTTAAAATAATTTTTGATGATGTTCCTGACTGGATATGATAACTTTAATTACAGATCGTCTCGTAGTTTGCAAAGTTTAATTTCAAAATTTGAATAAAAGAAATTTGACAAAGTAAAATTTTTGAGTATGTAAATTAATATAAATATATATACATGATTCGTTTAAATCATGCTTAAATAAGATAAGCTATAGAAAGTCATTTAAACTTAAATTTGGATTATGCTTTATTTTTTAGTACATACAAGGCTTTATCGTTTTGTAAGCAGCAAAATCATCAACAATTAGTATTTAAAGTTATTAAGTATGTGTAGGGTGAGTTGGTGGCCTCTAACCCACCTTCCAATCAGTAAAACATAAGTAAGGGTTTTAATTAAAAGTTGTAAAACATAAATAAACAACATTATTGCAAAATTTAATAGATTTATTCAGACAAATTTTTAAATAATTTTTGATGATGTTTTATTGATTGATTGTGGGATAGAGGCCACCCACGCACCCTACATATACATATAAATTTCAGATACTGATCGTCTCGCGGTCTGGAGTAAAATAATTACAAAACTTTTTGAATAAAAAAGAAATTCAAAAGGTAATATTTTTGAGAGAGTAAATTAGTAAAATTTTGATGAATGATCAGTGGGCAGTCTTTAATTCTAAGTTAGATAGGATTAGCTGTAGAAGGTTATTTATATTTAAACTTAAATTTTGATTATCCTTTATTTTTTATTACATACAAGGTTTTATTGTTTTGTAAGCAGCAAAATCACCAACGATTAGTATTTAAAGTGATCATCCTCTATCCTACACTCCAATCAGTAAATCATTAGCGAGAGTTTTAATTAAAAGTTGTAAAATATAAAGTAGATAAATTGTGATGTGGCCATCATAGTATTTTCCTTACAATTTTCTCGAAAACTATGAGGTTTATGCAAACATGCTTTTCTAAATAATTTGCTCAATTTTACATTCATTACAATTGATTGTTATATACATTTCATGTAACTCCTATAGTTTATAAGCAGTTGGCAAAAGTGTTAAAAATTTTAATTTTAATTTAAGAACTTTACGAAAAAAATAGTTAATTAAAACTTGTTCAGTTTTCCATTCCCTTTAACTGAAAAATCAGAAAAACGCCTCGAGTAAACATCCACTTCCGGTTTATCATCTCAAACGGATCATTCGTTTTTGAGATGCAGTGCCCACAGACATTTTCATGCACGAAAACAATACTTTTCCTATAAATTTATATATAGGGAAAGTAAAAAAAATTAAATAGAAGAAGACTGGGATGTATAGAAATTACGTCAAAATGCTAAAATTTTTGGAGCAAAACATTAAAGATAAATACATATTTGTATGTGAGAACCTAGAATAAACGTCAAAAATGTAAAAACAGAAAAAAGTAAAAATATAAGAGGTCCAATAAAAAGGGGACAAAAAATAAAAGTGAAGAAACCCAAAATGGAAAGAGTACAGGAACAATATAGAAAATATAGTCGCAAATGGTGTTCAACATCAAATTATCGAGGACACCACAACGGCAACAGACACAGATGGAAGCAAAGTAGTCCGTCAATAAGCCATTAAAAAGGATTGCATGATTTTTAAAATATGTTTCGTCAATATACGTTCTATTTTTAATAAAACTAATATAATCGATTTGTTTTTGTATAATTATGATTTTATATTTTATGTTTTGGCGAAACTTGGCTAAATGAAACCCAACTTAATGCTTTTAAAAAAGCTGGCTATACAATGGCAGCACACTATTGCAGACCCACCGGTACTCATGGCGGCGGTACTGCTATTTTAATTAAATCTAACCTGCTGGACCAAACTCAATCTCTAAAAATTGTAAGTAAGTTAGCAATTGATAATGTACTCGGATGTTGTGGTATATCCATTGCTAAAAAAACGTGTATAATTTCTACCTACAGATGCCCAAATCGGAACTGTCTTCTAAAAAACTTGTTTCATATCCAAAATTTGCATTTTTTTGGATTCTTGTGACAGTATCAAATTAAAAACTAGCAAATTCAGACCGATGACCTCTATTGATTGTATAGTAACTAATAATACTAATATTATAAATGAGATATACAATTTTAATCCTGGACTATCCGATCATTTTGTCCTAGAAAATCACTTATACAACGGGTCGAATTTTTTCACCAGATAATATAAGTGAGTTTTGTCAACATTTTACCAAATATAACGTATTTAATGAATAACTACATAGTCGGATGTAGATTTTATTTCCAATAACATTTATGAACAATTCAAGTGTTTTGAAGAGGTCTTCCCTAAAATAAAAATAAAAAACGCAATTTTTGCATTTCAGAAGGCAATAAAATTAAATTTTCTCCAAGTGTACAAAAATTATATGATGAAGTAAACTTAGAACTCATTAGTAAGATCTTTGGAGGGGACAAGTTAGCAAAGCTAAGTAAAAGGAAACGGAAAAATCTGAACTTTCTCATCATTTCCGAAAAAGGAAAAAAAAACTTTATGCCTCTAATTACATAAACAATGCAAATAACAAAATCAAAGCTTTGTGTAATTTAGTTCATTTTAAAAACAAAAAGCAATGTAATTTACAAACCTGTGAAAGTAATTATAAAGTTTTCAGTGCGTTTGAACTTATTTTGAGAAATCTTTCATAGATTTGATCACACCTCTGAGTAATATTAATGACATAAAAATTCCGTTAAACCCTAATTCCCTTTATTTCACACCTATAACTGAGGCAGAAGTAATTTTAGATATTACAAATCATTGCCCAATCGCTTCTCTAAGCGTATTCTCAAAAATCATTCATTAGCAAAAAAATGTTTTCATTTATGGATAAATTTAATATACTGCGCGATAAGCAATATGGGCTTCGTCATGGTCGGTCTACTGAAACCGCTTGTATAAATTTAATAGAATGCAGCCTAAATAATTTAGATGACAAAAATGAAACTTTTATTATATTTTTTGATTTCAAAAAGGCATTTTACACTATTATTATAAACTACTTGCATGTCAAATTACTTAAATTAGTATTTCGTGGCTTCATAAATGAATGGATTGTGTCTTATTTGAACAATAGGAAATATTTTGTAAAATACAAAGATGCATTATCGCACCAATACACAATTCATAAGGAACCCCTCAAGGAAGTAATCTTGGCCCACTAATATTTCTCCTTTTTGTTAATGATTTGCCAAATTATATTTTTGATGAGAAATATGACTAGAAATAGAAATGAATGGAAAAGATGGATGAATAAAAACGGAACGAATCCAAATGTCATTCTCGAAACGGCAAATGGAAGGGGAGGAAGAAGGAAAGAAGGGTATATCCGCGATTTTCTTATATATTACAAATAATATTGTTTTATGTATAATAATAACAGGTTATTGTGTAGTATAGATAATAAAATATACCTCGCAAATCGCAAATGCTATTGTTAAAACCTTGAGACGCATTCTAAAACCCTCTGCAACTTTTCACAGCCTTCTCCACCCTCTGACATTAATTAAATTCCAACTGGTAGTAAATTTATGTTTTCTAGTAGCTACAGTATATGTTTACTGTTAGTCTTGAAATAGCCATACACAAGAGAGAGAGAAAGAGAGAGAGAGAGAGAAAAAGAGAAAAATCAAAAGCATTGGGTTAATACGGTATGAGAAAGGTAGGGAGAATTTAAACATATTTTTTAAATGAATCTGCTTATTATTGCTATTTTAAGAAATCTTTTCGACTTTTGTGGATCTAGTAGTAAATGAATGGCATTCATAATATCAATAAATTTACCATTATTTAAGTTTTACAGTTAATACAAAATGTCGTTAAAAATTAGGTAAATATCAACAAGTTCTATATACCTTTTTTCGATAAACTCATCAATTGTTTAAATATATAAACGAGATGACTACCAATAGCATAGTATGTGCTCTTGCATTGTCTTGATGAAAATATTCATTATTTTATTACGAAGATGAGTTTAGTCTCTATACCGTTCATCTGTTAAATCTTCTAATATTTATATTTAATTAATTCCACACGAAAATAAAACAATTTCAATAACATTTAATCACCGATGAATTTATTACAAACAGTAACCGATTTTAGCAGAGGTAAAAGACGGATGCAGTATTCTTTTAAATTAAAAATGTTAATAAGAAAAATGAGAAGAAGTAATTTAGAGTATGCTTCATTTTCAGCAGTCGATATAGATAATAATCGAGTTACCTGAGAATAAGGAATGTTAAAAATAGATTTAGTATGTAACCTATACAAGTTTGTTAGGAAGATATTATGATATTTAAAACTGATCTAAAAAACGTGGTAATTTGGATAAGTAAATTTAGTTTTAATTTAAAATTTATATTTAGGTCTTCTAAAATGGGAATTCCTGTATAATCTGATAAATCAATAAATATATAGATATGTAGATTTGTTGTATGATATGGGTGTTGTACTTACTTTAAACGTTTAGTTTTTTTTTTTAATTTCATTAATTATGCAATGGACTACTCTATTGACCGAACTAGACAAATGTTTTCAGTCATTATATCAATTGTGTTATATTTGTCCAATTATTAACCGCTGGTGTAGTATTAGTTTATCGGATTTCATTTTATCGTATAAATTTTTATTATTTTTTTGTAATATTATTTGTTGTTAATATATATTTTTTCATTTATGGAACTGTTTTGTATGTCTATTGTTATAATTTAATGTAAATTCTATTGACGACGAATCCGTCAATAAACTGAAATAATTTTAATTCTCTGTAAATACAACCCGCACATTCGTATTTATTAAATGATGTATGATAATTACAAGATTTTTATAGTTTATTTCACTGTTAAATTATTTTTAGGGCAATACGTTTTGTATGTAATGACAAAATTTTCAAACACAAACATTATTACTAATTCTACAAAAAAACTTACTCTTAAGGCACTCACTCATGTAATTAAATAATAACTAATATATCTCTACAGAAAACTAATATTTCTATTTATTCTAGAGCTATCATATCAACTAAAATTAAAACCCAGACTAAGAATTACAAAGCGAACGCGAGAAACCTGTAAATCTGGAACTTACCACATCAGAAAGAAGGGTTGGAATTATCAACAAAAGATCCTAAAAATAACAAGTTTCATTTCTCACGATACGCGTTCGACGGTCTGGACAGTGTCCAAGGATGACCGGAGCGCTGAAACGAGTGACCCTACCTGTCGTCGCCGAAGTGACCCTCGCTTGACCAGCGGTCATAAGGGATCCGATGTAACACTAGTAGGACAGATTAATAAGAACATACTAGTTCTACAGGTTAACTGTAATGATATTCAATATCGCTTTTGTGGATGCAGGTTTAAAAATTTAAATTTCCAGTCCTTGGAACGGTTTAACAACTGTTAAAGTGAACGAGTTTACCCCAACAAATTTTCTGCGGGATATAACACTTCGGTTTTAAAATAGTTGACTAGAGTATTTTGTGTCGAAAATATCAGTGTTCATACAGAGAGTTTTTAGTGCATATGAGAAATGGAAAATAATTTCTCCACGGGGCGTAAAATTAAAAGTGAAAATTTTAGCATCTTGAAATTAATTAAAGTGGGTGATATTAAATATAGTGAAATTTTGAAACATGCAAATATATAAAGTGAAACGGTAATATTAGCGAAATTATGATTAAACTCATCATATTGTGAAATATATTGAATTTGTCGCCTCTAATATTTGTGCTAGTGGTAATACAACATATTTACCAATGATGGAATAAATTATATATTTTAAAATATGACCGAGAATGATAAATTGCAACGGATTGGATTCGATATGGGTTATAAATAAATGCAGCATTATATGTATTTAGTGTTATAATTCTGGTTGTTCCATCTGGTGCCTACAAATTAATATAATATTAATAATAATGACATATCTTTATTTTCAGTTCTGTTAAATATTTTTACATTCATAAAATTTTGTTAAATTATAGTTAAATACAACCATAAAATTGAGAGAATTGTAAGATTCATCAGTAATCCGTGTATTTTTAAACCTACCAACGCTACAGTAATTAGAGCGCATTCATCATCCATTCAGAATTTAGTAAATCGTTGCGACATTCCATGCTGATCTCTGGTATGAAATCCATTTCACGGTGTCAAAAGTAATTTTATTTGATAATAACTAGAATTATGTATGCTTATATTTAATTTATTATAATTAATTAAATACTTCTATTCATAGTAAATAACAGACAATAAATATATTTTTATTTATTAAATAATAAAAGTTATTGTTACATGTTTTCATTAATTTTGTTATAATTCGATTATATCGATATATAATAAAATAATTTTATCATTCCATTAAATAAAACATTTTTTTAAATTAGATTGGTAAGATAATATTAACTTATTATCTTACCAATCCAATTATAACATATATTTTTAGGCTTCATACTAATAGAATAATTCATGAATTTACGTCTAAATTTTATTTTCAGCAGTGCACAAATTATGGTAATAATACTAAACTATGATATTAAAATTTAATATTCTCATCTCTCTTTAATGCACTGTAAAACAATAAAAATTATCATACCATTAAAATATATGTATATCGGTTGGTAAGGATTTGAATATATGTCTATGTATTAGGCAGTGTTCCGTCGCTGTATTTTTCTCTTCTTTAATGTATGAAAATAGTCTTTTTGTGTGAAAACGTCCGTCGGTTAAAAATAAAACGTTGTACAAGTCAATCACAGATTGAAGAGTTAATTGATCAAAATTAGAAAATCCTTAAATAGATAATACTGTAATGGTCGTCAAATTTACCTGTGATAATGTGTCTGGGTTAGTTATAGTATCGTTCGTCATACAGTGCTTCTAGTTTGACCGTCTATTTATATCAGTTGAAATTTTTAATTTCTGTCTACAATTTTTTATCTCTTACAATTCAAGCCTCAGCCTTATATTCAGTAATAAGTTTTCTTATTGTCGAAGTTCAGAAGTATTCGTTACTTGGATGTCTCTGTAGATTTGTGCTATATATTTAATAACGCGAAGGATATATTTTGGAAGGAGGTATGTATTTATAAAATTGTTTTTTTTTTTTAATTCAAGGAGTATTTTGTTTTATTTGTTTATTCAGGGTGCCTTTTAATGGTGTCATAGTGTTGAGATTTATATTAGGATTGAAGGTAATGAATTGTACCAAGTCTTTGGCAATTTTCTCTGTATCACATTTGTTGAAATTGCAAATAAGTTTATGAGTTTGTTGTGTGAAATTAGATAGGTTTTTTGATTTGAAAGTTGATGTCTAGGTGGTCAGAGCATAGATCGGAGACAAGGTTGACAGAATGTACAAGGTTTTGAATATTCTGGGAATAAATAAGGACATTAGGAATAGTGGACGGAATAGAGATACGTAGGAAGTTAGATTTAGAGAGAAATGACTAAAGGTGTCAGGATTTAGGTTTATTGATATTAAAGTAATCAATGATAATTAATTATCAAATAATGAGACTATTATAAATATGGAGTCCTTATGTACAAAAAATAAATAAATTTGGAATGTGAAAAAAGCTATGGTGACATGTAACCTTTCTAAGATGTTAGGGTTTTCCTTGTTTTTTAAATAAAATATATTTTAAATTGAGCAATTTCCTCTACACTTATTTTGTAAAAAAAAATACACTGAGTGAACTTATAAATCTCTTCCGGCATATTTCCACTCAATTGACAGTTTCTAGACATTCTTGTTAAAATTCTTTTGAAATTATTACTAAAAATCGTTCTTCGTTGAATGTACCAATTATTAACATGAGCATAACATATTCTTAAAATTGCTATAAATTCTGAAGATATTCGGGTTTTCCTTCCATACTTACATCTCCAAATTCTGTCATTTGGTAGAAATAAATACCCCGACATATCTATGATGTTATTATCAGATTGTATAATTCTTAACGTCAGTGAAGTTTAATATTTCGGTTTTAACGCACAGTATTTAGTTAATAATACTAAGCTATTTATAATGCTATGTATGGGATAAATTATTTGATAAAATTCTTTAGATTATTTTAATAAAAAATCATCCTTCATTAAATGTATCAATTATACATATAGGTAAAACAAATTCATATGTTCCTAAACTTTTTATAAATTAAATTAAAATAACTAGATAATGTATATTAAAAGAATTATTAAGCGTATATTGTGTTTATTTTTAATATATACCATAAGAAATCTGCTTGGTTCAATCACAAACAACAATTGTCGTTACATTCAAATTTTGAAAAATTTTATGCAAATCCCAAATGTAATTAATAATTTAAATAAATTATTTTTAAATATAATGAATCTATATCAAAAAGCATTATATTTACTTGTGTTATTAAGTAATTTTATCGCTAAAAAGTTCTCAAGATATTAGACATTCATATTCGATATAAAGTAAAGTGCAATAAAAAACTGTATTAAGCTGTTATAATATGACATGCTATAACAGTTATAATATTTTTATTAATATCAGTATATTGTCAAAATGAAACATTTTTACTGATTTTTTAATACAAAACATAATGTAAATCTAAACATATAGCCTTATTAAAACTACACAGGTTTAATTAGAAGAACATAATAATTTAACCTATTTAAATAAAACTGTCATCAGTATCAAGTTAAGGATTTTTTTACTTAGCTTATTATTTAGTTAAGTTACTCGAGATGTTTTTTTGATTTTTCTCGATATTTTTCCAAATTTGAAATATATTACATAACTTTTTAAACAAAAGTTAAAGGGAATTAGAAACAGAACAAGTTTTATTAAAAAATGTTTTTCATAAAGTTCTTAACTTGTGAAAAAAGAAAATTAAAAGTTTGATATTTTTTACCTGCTGCTAATAAACTATAGGAATTACATGAAATTTATATAACAAGTAATTTATGAAATTTATATATCAAGTAATTGAAAAAAAAAATCAAAACCTTATAGTTTTCGAGAAAAATGTAAGGAAAGTATTATGATAGCCACCATTTTTTATGTTTTTTACATTTTACAATTTTTAATAAAAACCCTCGCTTATGACTTACTGATTGAAGGAAGGTATAGAGATCACCCACACACCCTTCATACACATGATAACTTTAAATACTGATCGTTGATGATTTGGCTGCTAAAACAATAAAACCTTGTAAATAAGAAAAATTAGAGCCTAATCCAAATTTAAGTTTAAATATAAACGACCTTTTATTATTAATCTTATCTAAGCTTGGTTTAAAGTCTTTGCACGTATCATGTAAATAATTTTTATTAATTTACACACTCAAAAATTATATTCTTGAATTTTGTAGGTGTTTATTTCGTGGTACATTTTCGATTTTTATATAAAGAAAACACTTAACTTTTTTAACTTTTTTATACCACTTATATTGATTATAAGTAAAATAAAAAAGTTAAGTGTTTTCTTTATTTAAAAATCAAAAATTATACTTTGTCAATTTTCTTTTATTCAAATTTTGTAATTAAAGTTATTGCAAACCGCGAGACAATCAGTAATTAAAGTTAATATGTATATGCAGGGTGGGTGAATGGCCTTATCCCACCCTCCAGTAAGTAAAACAGCATCAAAAATTATTTGAAATATTTTTATGAATGCATCAATTAAAAAATGCAATTATTTTGTGTTTATTTACATTTTAATTAAAACCCTCGCTTATTTTACTCATTGGATGATAGGATAGAGGACACTCACCCACCCTACATATATATTATAACTTTAATTGCTAATCGTTGATGATTTTGCTGCTAAAAACAATCAAACACTTTATGTGATAAAAAATAAAACAAAATCAAAATTTAAGTTTAAAATGACTTTCTATAGCTAATCTTATCTAATTTAGATTTAAAGTCGGCCCACCCACCATGCATCAAATTTTGACTTATTTACTCACTCCAAATATTACCTTTTGAATTTCTGTTTTATTCAAAAATTTATTATATTATTATATATATTTTTAATTAATTTTATTATTATAAACCGCGAGACGATAAAGTTTAAAGTTTATATGTATATGTAGGGTGGGTGGGTGGCCTCTATCCTACTCTCCAATCAGTAAAACATCATCAAAAATTATTTGAAAAATTTGTATAAATACATCTCTAAAAATTATTTTGTGTTTATTTATATTTTACAACTTTTAATTAGAACTCTCGCTTAGGTTTTATTGATTGGAGGATGGGATAGAGTTCACCCACCTAACCTACATATACATGATAACTATAAATACTAATCGTTGATGATCTTGCTACTTACAAAACAATAAAACCTTGTATATTATAAAAAAATAAAGCATAATCCAAATTTAAGTTTAAATATAAATTACCTTCTATAGCTAATCTTATCTAAATTGATTTAAAGTCTTTCCACGTATCATGTATATAATATTTATTGATTTACACACTCAAAAATTTTACTTTGTCAATTTTCTTTTATTCAAATTTTGTAATTAAAGTTATTGCAAACCGCTCAGTAATTAAAGTTAATATGTGGATGGCCGGGGGTTTCTAAGTTTTCTAGTAAATTAATCGGTCACCACTACTAAAAATCAATCTCTAAAAGAATAATACCTTAATCTCCTTACCCCCGACAGTAATTATTATGTAAACCTGCCAAAAACTTTTGTTTTTGCCATTTCTTCGCCTGAAGAATCTTTCATAAAGTTTTTGACTTGCGAGAAAAAAAAACAATAAATTTGACATTTTTTGCCCTTAGCTAAGAAGAAAGAATCTAAAATTGAGCAAAGTATTAAGAATAGTCTTTTTGCGTAAACCTCATAGTTTTCGAGAAAAATATAGGGAAAATATTATGATGGTCGCCATTTTTAAAATTGATATGTTGTTTGCTGTTTTTCTTATAAATTTTAAATACTTTTATTTAACACCGTGTTTATTATTTATTAGAAAGCTTCTTTATTTTGCATTTTTTAATCATGTATTTGAAATTTAACTTTGACATAAATGTGAATGTGGAGTACACTGACGACAAATTTCAATTTGATTATCGCAGGTATTATTATTTAAACACATATTGAAACACTTACTATGTTTTTGGTAAAAACATAGTAAGTGTTTCAATATGTGTTTAAATTTGGATTACCACTTAGTAACGGTCACAACCATCATGAATTTATTATTATTTAATTGCTTAATTTGTCATTTATGGTTCAAAAATTAATAATTCAGATTTAAATACGCATTATAGTTATTAAAGATGCGTATTTGTAAATAAAATATAATAATTTTGCCTATATTCTATCTAAAAGAGTATCATTAATAATAAAGATAAATCTCGTATTAAAATACGTAAACGCTAAAGAACATTATCTAATATTTTAAATACATAAACATGTGTTTAATGTAAAAGGTATAATGGAGGAAATGAATCACCCCATTAAAAATCACGACCCCATCTGCCCGGAGCGGAGATCGCCATATTTGCGGATGTGGACTTTTGTCTAATCAACCCTCCTAGATGGGAAACTCCGGGGATCGTCGCAGCATCTCGGCCCCGTATCCAGCCCCGCAAACCCCGTGCCGTCAAATATGGCGGTGGGGGTTTTAGTTTTAGGGGCCGAAGGAAGGCGCTGCCATGTTTTATAGTTTTACGTCGCCGGGCATATGGTATGCTTACCGGCCGAGATTTCATTGCTTTCGGGTTTAATTAATCTCCGGAACGACATAAATTCGCCTTTTATGGGCCAATCTTCCTGCCCCTACCAAGATTTCGTGCATTAAATCTCTCCTCCTACACAAATAATACGCGCATTTACCGTGCCAATAGTAAATGGGGACGACAATGTTTTTAAATGGATTCTAGATTTCTTGAAATAACTACACTGCTTATGTAACATATTTTATACATTTTGCATTTATAAATTACAAAGTCTTCAAAAACTTTTAATTGTTAACACTTTTGCATCCATGAAATTTAAATATTACATTTTTTAAATCTTTTCTAAAGCACAGATAACATTTTTTTAAGTATAAAACTTAATTTGTTTACTCTGTAGATGTGTATGTGTGGTTTTTAATTTTGTAATAAATGCTTGAACTTCTATCGTTGGGTGGAGAAATACTGGTTTATCGAAGACATTTTTAAGCTCATACTAATTGCTTAGTCTTATTATAACATTATCTTGATGATGTTTAATATTCGACACCAAATTGAATTATCATATTTATGATATAATGTAAGAAGCTTCTACTTCAATAACTTTAATAAAAAACATAAATTTATCCAGATTTATGAATTTAGATTTATGTGGGATTATTTGGAAGACATATCTGATGCACGACTGACTGTATTATATTAAATTTTTTTATTCCTCTGCGATCGTTGTGCGAAATATTGGAGTTCATATCAATGGAATCGTTGATCGGCAATCATCTATTCTCTCATTTTGTTATAATAATTACCATAAGGATAGCAAGTCTAAACATTTGTTTCTATGGCAATTTTAATCGAAGCTAATATATTAAAATAAATCATTCCAATCAATAAATCTACGATATCCTCGACGCTCTGTATATCTTTGAGAATTACGTTTGGATCCGGAGACCCTTCAAATTTCTTATTTGTCCTCGGTAAATCAAAGTCAGATCACGGTAATAATAATATTAATATTAATAATAATATCTCTTTATTCACAAAATAATGCATCTACAAACCACAGTATACACACACATTATAAAGAATAACGTCAAAACAAGGATAACGATCAATGTACATATTCGCTGGACTTAACTGAATTAAATATCGTATAAAATAAATTCTGTTCGTGACAGTATCGAACATATTGCCCCCTTTATCTGCAAATTTTATTAGTAATTACCATACTTTACAATAAGAATTCAGTAATGTTGTATGGTTCCTTCTCTATCAGATATGCATGTAACTTGCTTTTGAATAATTTTAAACTCGATATATCCCGTAAGTTAAGTGGCAATTTATTGAAAAGTTTTAGACCATTGTACACAGATAATAATATTGGATAAGCATAGAAAATATTGTGAATATACGAATTAAATTTCGATTTGTATTTAAAGTTAAAAATCAGGATCTCATAAATATAAAGGCCATAAAATGTTAGTATACCCGAGTTCTTAAAATGACCTCTGCATTGTAGTTTAAGTTTAAGATTACTCGTAAAGCTCTTTTCTGCGCACTAAAAAGTTTGTTTGACAGTGTACTCTTCCAATAGAATATAATGCCATATCGCATAAGTGATTCAAAGTTGGCTGTATATACCATGATCAATATGTTATGATTAATAAATGGTTTTAAAACTCTCAAAGCAAATTAGACTGAATTTAATTTTAAGTTTAACCTTTCACATTGAGATTTCCAATTAGGTTATTCCTAATACTTTACATTTTGACTGTAGTTCTATGTCGGCATTTCCTAACCTTATTGTTGAAAGATTTAATTTAGATAAATTGGTTTTAAATTGTAGTACTTTGGTTTTGTCGTTAATAAGTATTAGCCTATTTTCCAACATCCATTTTTGGGTGATTGAGTAAATGTTCTTTGCTTTAGTTATTAATTCCTCAGTATTGGTGCTAATAGTTAAAATATTTGCATTATCCGCATACATATGAATAACCCCGTTGTTCTCACAAATTCGGAAAGTCATTGATATATATATGAGGAATAGCAATGGGCCGAGGATACTTCCTTGTGGTACACCTATATTCGTAATAGCAGTGGATGAGTGTATATTATTTATGGAAGTTCGTTATGACTGTCTCGTAAAAAGGATTCAATTAAACTTAGGCAGGTGCCTCTTACTCCATATAATTCTAATTTCATTAATAAGATGGAATGATTCATTGTGTCAAATGCCTTAGAGAGGTCTAAAAATATTCCTACAGGAATTTCCGCTCTCTCCAACTACACATTCTAAGTAGTCAAAAATTGCAGTAATAGTAGATCTCTGTTTCAAGAAACCTTGTTGTGCTTCGTTGAACAAATAATTGTTGTTAAAAAAGTTATTTATTTTAGCAATAACACTCAATAATGCAATTGGCCTATAATTTGTTGGATCTGTTGGGTCATCTTTTTTATATACCGGAATTATTACTGCAAGTTTTAAGGTATCCGGAAAAATTCCCGTTTCTAAAGATTTATTTACTAAAAATGTTAATGGTAGTAGTAGTTCATTATTTGCACTTTTTAATATTATTGAGTTTATTTCATTATAGCCTGAATTGTTTTTATTTTTCATAGCGTGGTTAATAAGAAATAATAATTAAGAAATATAGTATTTGGGTTTCTAATAATATTAATGTTAGGTTCGGTATTTTCCATTTTCTTCGTTAACTCAATGGGGATATTTATGAAATATTGATTAGATGTATCTAGTTGATCTACCAATACAATATTATCTGTCGGTTTGGATTTACAAGTAAGTTTATTTACTATAGACCAAGTAGTCTTCATTTTGTTTTGACTTGCCAAGAGAGTATGTTCGATTCTGTCACGTTCCGCCTTTTGGAATAACATATTATATTTATTGTTTAATACATTGTACTGAGATTTAGCCGCCTCATTAAAATATATAATGACTTGCAAGCAATCAAGCAACCGCTTGCATTCAGATATTTCGGGAGACCTTACTATATTGAAATGCCTTTTTAATTTACTGTTTCTTATTATTTTAGTACACTGTCTTCTTCAGAAAAAAATATACTTGCGGATCAATATAAAATATATATACAGTGCAATTTGAAAAAAAAGTTGATCGTCTTTTGTCAAAAACTGGATACAAGAAAAAATATCAGTTCAGTTAATATTAAAGCCCTTTAAAAATTATTTAATTTGATGTTTTATTTATTAAAATCGGATCAAAAATAAGCAAGATACAGCACCAAAGGTTTTTCGTCAGTCACCCTGTATAGTCCGTTTTTTAAAGATATTTACTTGGTTCCATACTTTATCCCAACCCTGTATACAGTATTTTTTGCATATTTGAAATTTTTTATAAAAAATATACATTAATTTCAAGACTTCTCTGTTCAAGATGTTTTTTATTTTTCAAAAAAGTCAAGGATAACTAGATATTTTGAAAAAAGTAAAAAGTGTCCATTTTTTCAAATCAATATATTTCGGTTATTATAACAGGTAGAAAGAAACTGTAAGAGAGAGAGAGTTTTAATACATTTTAAATACAGTTTTTTAATGGAAACCATAGTCGGCAATGGCCTCATTCAAAAGATATTTTTTTCTCTTTAATCCAATATCACATATGACATACTTATTTCTAAAAATAAGTGAGTTATAGTCATTTTAAGTTTTATTATAAATACAAAATGGGTAGCCATGAAAAAGATGAAAGTAAAACAATTGCAGTTGTTTATAATAATAGCAATATGTAATTAATATGTAATGGCGATAAAAATTTTCTGAGTATTTTTTATTAATATGCATAAAATTGTTTAAAAATTATAGTTTCCGAGATCCCCATAGAGAACATCTAAAAAAACTCACCCGGTATATAAAAGACAAAAATTCTTGGATATTTGATTAAAATTGATTTATTCTCGTGCAGGCTATTAACTTAGGGGACGCTCTAATTTTTGGCGTAGCATCACTGACGAGCTGCGATTCAGCGAAATACATGGCTGTAGATTACCATTACTTCATAATGTATCCAATAGTTTAAGAAAACTATTAGAGCCCAAAAATGTTACTTTGTACTGATTGCAATGTCATTCATTTATTTATTCACATTACAACATACAATTACTGTAAACTTGAAATTACATGTGAATCAATAGGTGGATTTTTGTTGGCTAATGTGATGGCAACTTTAGAAGGATTACTTGTTTCAACTATTTACTGTTCGTTCTTCCAAGAAATTAATTTTTCTCATTAACATGTTTTATTTCTAACAATACTGCATCTGTAAATTAAATGCAGGCTTTATATCTTTGCTAATAGGGCATTTTAAACAAGCGACGAAAATAAATTTTATCGGCAATATTTCGATTTAATTAATGCGGGCCTTTCACTTGGATCCAAGTAATAAGGGAATAGCTCCAGTGATGAGCTGTGGTACATTGAAACAATATGTCTAGAGATTGCCTTTATGTAATAATTTCGTGATAGGTTTATAAAACAACAGCACAAAATGATATGTTTAAATTAATATCATAAAAATTTTAATTAAAAATATATAGTAATTTTGTTTTTGTTGTAGATATATAACTGAATTTTCTGTAATAGTTCGTATCGAATAATACTTAATATTTTCTTATTTTGTGCAATTTGATCATGTGTTTTATATAAATTGGGTATTTTAGAGATGCTTTAATCTGATTAATTCTTCGTTCGGTTCATATGTTTTATTTATTTTAATCAAATAAGTCTAGCTATCTAGAATTCAAGACAAATCAGTAATCTATAGGTTACTCAAATTAACACCATTTATTTATATTTATGTCTACTGTTTTTTTGATTTGTAAATATATGTATCCCACTAATGGAATTACTATATTTAAAAATAAATTTATAAACAATTACAACTGTAATACAAATCACCAATTTTTGCAAAGTAAAAACATATTATTTCTTCTATAAATGAGCAATTTAAAATTTAATGATGTAAATTCGAACCAAATAAATGATTGCGCTATAACACAGGAAGTAGAACCATAAACGAAAACTTGTAAAAATGTATAAAACTAATTAAAAACGTTTAACGGAAAAACAAATTTAGTGAGTAAGAGTTAAGTTTCTTTACTCTATGGGCCAAATTTTGTTTTTAATTCCAAAATATTGGTTGGTGATTATCTATATATGCAAAAGAAAAAAAATCCGTCTAAACAGTTCTATTGAAATATATTTACTATGTGACTCAGGTTACAATGGCCTATATGTTTGCAATTATGTGTATAAAAGCTTAAGCATGGAATTCTACAAACTACATATGGAATATTTAATATTCGGAGCTCTTCTACATCTCTGCTTTTTGCAGCGTCCTCTATTGCTACAACTTTTTGCACGTTTTGGCCTCCCTTTTTCATTTATCTTACAATTGTTTATCTACGTCATTTTAAGCAGGACACACTTTTCCACCACAATTCTTTTCTAGATCGCTTATACAAGAGCCAAGTAATAACTTTCGTTAAATTAATAAATCCGAAGTTACCACTTCTTGTTCAAATTTTTGTTCGATACAACGCTATTAACGAACCATGCAATACTACTCCAGCCATGGACTAGTTTTATGTTTATACTATATTTGGTCGTATATATAAATCATTCGCTATTTCACATTTCTTTATGTCTAGTGGTTCAACATGGCAAAATGTGCTCATCAAATGAGCAATCTTATTGTCGCACCACTTCACAACATTAACGGTTACCCTGACAATAGATATAAATAACCTCCTCTGTCATGTATGTCTGTTTTAATGATTTTATCGGACAAAAACTCACAGCTTTTAGTCAGTTTGATTGCACAGCAGTCGAATATGTTGCAACATATTTTAAATTCATATTTTTTTCTAATTCAGTTACTAAAGGGAAGGCTGAAAACCAAATGTCAAAACAAATATTGTTAAACAATTGCGTTGTTAAAACAAATATTGTTAAACAATTGCGTTGGTATAATATTTTCTGAATGTAATTCTAACACATCACTCATGTGATTTTCGGATAGTTCTAATCTTCAAACAGTACGTGTCAAAATTTCATGGGATTCTGATTGTTAGTTACAGTAATTTTAGTTATCACGATTTTCTAATTTTCAAAACAATGGATAGAAAGGAATTTCGTGTGTTGATTAAACACTGATTTTTGATGTAGAAAGATACTGTTGGAGCCAAACAGTGGCTTGATAAGCATTATGGGCAATCTGCACTAGGGAAATCAACTATTATAAACTGGTATGCTGAATTTAAACGCGGTCATACAAGCACTGATAATGCTGAATGCTCTGATCGGTAGTGTCTTCTGGCATTGCTATGTGATAATGGATGAAATATGGATCTACCACTACACTGAAATCAAAGAAATCGTCAGCTGAGTGGACAACAGCAGATGAAACTCAAAAGTCAGCTGGCAAGATTATGGCACCCGTATTTTGGGACGCGAGTGGAATTTTGTTTATCGACTATCTCGAAAAAGGCAAAACTATCAGTTGTAAAAATGACATGATATTATTAGATCAATTGAGTGCAAAAATCAAGAAAAACGGGCCCACATACAAAAGAAAAATTTCACCAGGATAATGCCCCATGTCACAAGTCAATGAAAAAATTGTTAAATGGAATGATTTACACTTTAAATTGCTTTCCCACCCACCGTACTTGATTTGCTCCCCAGCGACTACTGGCTTTTTGGAGACATGAAAAAATGCATAAACAATTAACTTTGTTGGCATCACTTTTTATTTACACTTGTAACTATAGTTTGGACAACTTCAGCTTGCCATTATCAAACAATAGTCTACAAACTATTGTTTGATAATGGCAAGCTGTAGTCGAAACTGTAGTTACAAGTGTAAATTAATTGTTTATTTATTTTGAATTATCAAAATGTATCACGAAGTGAAAGCCTCCACAATTACTTATTTATGAAAAAATGCTCCAGGGAATGAAATTTGACTTAAATGAAGATACTATTGCGGAAACTGAAGCATATTTTGAGGGCAAAAACAAATCGTTTCACATCTTAGCCGGTGTAAATTTCAAAATTGTAGTCAGTCCTGATGTTTATGTTTATGTTTATTATAATTTAGCTTCTTATCCAAAAATACATATAGATATACAAAAATATTATAAAAAACATACAAAAATTTTGGATGGATGAAGCTGGGCGGAGTGCATGCAGCTGCAATGCTCTTCCACTCTAACCCTTGTTTCTGGCAGGCAGTGAGAGTCTATTTACCATTATTATATATATATATATATATATATATATATATTTAAAAATTTCCGGTCACGAATCCCCACTAATTATATATATATATATATATATATATATTAATATTTGCCTTAATTTGGCCTTATTTTCCATCATTTTACAGACGGGATTATGACTGTCAAAAATGACAAATTACAAATGAGTCGTACAGTAAAATAATCGTTGTATCCCAATTTATTAAATTGGGCCTTCCTTTGAACGGTATAATCGGCTCTTTAGCACATAGGTATTCAGACATTGGAATGTTATTAATATTTTTCACCAATTTATCCAGAGTGGGTTTACTTTTGTAAAATATAATTTTGATTTTATTCCTTTCAATGGCATACGACTCCTAGTATGAGCAATGGAAGTAAAAAACAGCAACCAAAGAGTTGTTAGATTTTATTCATCGAAACAGTTTTGATTGCAATGCGTACATATTAGTATAAAAAACTACATTGCTTACAGTTTCCTTGTCAAATAGGTTTCTAAAATTGGAATTTTTTGATATATTAGGGCAATCCATGGTCGATAATAACTTTTATTATTCATCTAGGATAGCAGTTGCTAAATAATTCTTTGTAATTCTTCAGCTTTCTCATCTAACGAGGATTGAGTACGACATATTTTATTATGTATTCATATTTTAAGTATATGATGTATACATTTTAAAACAGAAAGAACCACAAGTCTTATACTGTCTGTACCGACATCTGCTATAATAGACCACTCAAACCTTAAAGTTATAAAACTGTATCAGAAAAAAAGCAAATAATATAATATATTTATTAGCGATTACATGGACCTGAAAGTCAAGTGGTAGCAGATTAATATAAGCATTTGTATAAAAAATGTATGGTTTGATTTTATATATGCCATATAAATAACACTTTTTAAGCATTACAAAATTAATTATTCTTGATCATTTTACCCAATAAAATAAATATTTTGCTAGGTTTAACCAGAAAAAAAATATTTTTTTGTGTTACTGATTCGAGTCTAACATTTTATAATATTTCAAATTAAAAATATCACAGACAAAAAGCAATTAAAATATAAATGAAGGGCATTTGACTCAAAGGGGCATCAATATTAACTGCGTTAGTTATACGATTAAAGACTAGATGTAATCAAAAAGCATACTATTTTCTTTTATAATGCTAAATAATTTTCTATAAAATTTCATTATTGAAAATCTACCTTAAACAAATTTAATGACAAGGCTGGCAATGCTATATTTAGACAAGATAGTTCATTTAAAACTAGTACAAATAGTTCTGGTTTCAATGCGGAAATTCTAATTGTAATTGAAATTGTAAAGTGCAAAATTGACTCAACTCGTTTATGTCGTAGTAGAGTAGGGACTATTGATCTCGTGGACTTTTCGTCGTTATATTTGAGCATTTATTTATGTAAACTAGCTAGTTTTATTTTTAAGAATTCCTCCTGTCATTTAAAAGTCACCCATCAAGTTTGTAATTTTGTTTAATTACTATTGTATCTCGTATATTTATTTTTTAATTAATAAATAAATTTTACACAATCAGTTTGATTATTTAAGTTTTATGTCAATTAATTCTGTTTTTGACTTTATTTGACATTTATATAATTTGCAACATAGTTCATCCTTTCCAAAAAGAAAACACTGTATTTACTTTAATGAACAGGTGATTACAAATTACATGTATGACTTATGAAATATATGAGCTGTATCTAGTATTAAATTTTATTTTAATTTAATCATATACAATAAAAAGCATTACTTTTAAAGTATTTTATGTAGGTTTCTATAAAACTATTAATAGTAGTAATGTTTACCTATTGACCACCTATTGTCGTTCTGTCGCGTTATTTGTGTATTTATACATGTGTAAATGAACTTATTACTTTAAAGGATTGCCCCATCACTCTAAAGTGTCATTAATTGTATGCCAATTGCAAATGGTATCGTTTACACATTAAATATTCTATTTATATATTTTTTTATAATTAGCAATTTATAATCTTTCATTTATTTCATTTCTTTGTCATTTGATTAAGACAATGTTTTACGACCTATCTATAAATAGTATTTTCCCGTTGTTACTTAATATTTTGACATTAATTACTCTTGAATATATTTTAATGTTTATTAGAATTTTTTATCAATATTGTAGAGCAATATTAAAGTTCTCAAAGCTTTTTCTAATTGATCAATGTACGTCCCCTGAATCTAGTGGAATTCATGGAGCTTTAAAAATTGTATACAAAATAAAGACATGTTAAAATTAAATTTAGATGTCTGTAAAGAGAGCTCACTTACAAATCTAAAGATTAATTATGCATACCACGTATATTCTGAATAAATGACGCGCAGAGGTGATATGTGGACACAAGGGTTACTTATATTAATATAATAATAATAATAATAATAATATATTTATTTGTAGTCTGATCCTATTAAAGGATATTACATAGTTAATATAAAATATAAAATAGTAAGTATATATAAAACATAAATAAGACAATAAAAGTAAGTAAAATATAATAAAAACATAAATGTAGTAGTAGAATGATACAATGTTCAAATCATAGTCGACATTTAGAAATAGTGAAATACTTCGTGTGGTTAGAGTCAATGTAAGAATTCATTTAAAGAGTAGTAAGGGTTGGATAAAAGGTAGATTTTCACTGAATTTTTGAATGCGTTTCTATTTGTTTTTACAATGGAGTCAATAGTCGATAGCTTATTGTAAATTTTAATGCCAATGTAGTTTGCGCTCTTTTCATAAAAAGTCGTACGGTGCCTCGGGATGCTAAGCTGCGCGGCGTTCCTTGTTAATTTATTACTTACGGCAACGTTTGTTTTGAATTTGTTTATATTATCAAACATATGCATTGACACTTTATATATATAATGAAAATACTGTCATGATTTTTAAATTTTTAAAATGGGGTTTACAGTGTTCCGCCCATGGTGCATTTGCTAGTAATCTTATAAATTTTTTTTGATTTAGTAGGAGCCTATGAGTATGCACTGAGTTTCCCCATATCAGGATACCGTACTCTAGGTATGATTTTATATGCGCATTGTAGAATGTTATAAGTGCGTTTAGATTTACACATTTTTTTAAGTTTAGAAGAGCATAGTGTCCTTTATTTAGTTTTTTTGTATGTAATTTATGTGAATTTCCCAGGTCAGGTGGTTATCTATATGTACTCCTAAGAATTTTGTGTGGTTTGCCACGGGGATTGATTTTTTTGAACTCTTGACCAATATGCTAGTTGTTTGTGGTATGTTATATGACATAGAGAACGTTAACACAATAGATTTAGGTTATTTTGTGCACACCATGTTTCTATTTTTTTTGTTACGACATTGCAGTGGTTAATAATTTCATTTTAGTTCCTTGCTTGAACTAATATTGTGGTATCATCAGCATACTGGTCTAACTTTGTGTTTTCATTCACTATACATTCTTTATACATATCGTTGCTATAAATTAAGAACAACAAAGGAGACAATATTCCTCCCTGTGGCAAACCTACATTTACAATACGAGGTTCTGATTTGTAGGACATAGATATATCATCTGTGGAATTTTGTTTAATTTCTACGTATTGCACACGATTTTGTAAATAGCTTTCGAACCATGCTATAGAGGCCTCACTGAGGCCATACATGTTAAGTTTTTTTGGAAGAACATTGTGATTTACTGTATCGAATGCTTTTGTAAAGTCATAAAATATTCCTGATACTTTCTTATTGACGTCTAAATTGTCTATTATATATTGAACTACTTCATGCAGTGCGGTGTTTGTGTTTTTTCCTGGCACGAATCCGTGGTGACTATTTGATAGAAAGCCGTGTTTTTGAAAGTATTCTAATAATTTTACATTCATACATTTGTCAATTACTTTAGCGAATACTGACAAGTTTGCTACGCCTCGAAAGTTATTTGGGTCCTGCTTATTTCCCTTTTTATGTATCGGAACTATTCTACCAATTTTTAAATTTTCTGGATATTTACTATTTCTAAAAGAAAAATTTATTATATGGGTTAATGGGTATGCCACGAGATCCGCTACATTGTGCACAATATTGCATGGAATATCATCCGGACCGTTTGATTTTTTGTGTGTAACAGATTTTATTATTTTACAAACTTCCCTTTCATTCATTCTAGGGTTGTTAAATACAGTATCGTTATTATTTATATATTCTTTAGTACCTAATTCTGTATTGAGTGCATTCCCTACAGCAACAGTGTCTATGAAATAGTTATTAAGTATATTGGCTATTTGTTTAGAGTTTGTTATTTTGTTGTTATTAATATTTAAAGAGATAGGTTCTATATCGGTCTTATCTTTTGACATATGGACGTTTGATTTAATTATATTTCATGCTGTTTTTGTTTTATTATGTGATTTTAAAATTGCTTTTCCGTTAAATTTTTTCTTTGTGCTTTCTATAAGATTGTTGTATATATTTTTTAAATTTTTACATTTGGTCTTAACCTCTTGATCCTTTGTTAATTTAAACAACCAATGCAGGTTTTTTAATTCTTTTCCCATATTTAGTATTTCTGGGGTTATCCACCGTGCTTCTGATTTTAGGTTTTTTGAATTTATACTCTTTAGTGGAAATGCTAATTCAAAATAATGTTTAAAAATATTTATGAAAGAATCATATTTTGAGTTTAAATTTTCTACGTTAATAACCTCAGACCAATCTTCGTTTAATAAATATTGATAAAATATGTTCTGATTTTCTACAGAATAAAAGCGTTTCTTTATATTTTTATTGGTTTGAGTTGTTCGATTACCAAGAGTTATATCAAGGTTTATTATATCATGATCCGAGATTTCAGTTGCTATATTAGAGCACATCATTTGTTTATTGCAGTTAGTGAAGATATTATCTAATAATGTCGTTTCGCGAGTTGCTTGATATAACATTTGGTTTAGTCCGTAAGAGGCAAGTGTCCCTAAGAAGGTATTTACTTTTTCGCTAGACTTATCTAACAAATTGATATTAAAATCTCCACAGATGAATATATTTATATACTTTGCATGCAAATACATTAAAGTGTGATTTACTTTATCTATAAACAATTCGTAGTTACTATATGGTGGGTGGTATACTGACACAAGTGCGCTCTTCTTACCATCTAATTTGAAGGAAACTGCAGTGAACTCATATACTCCCTCCTCAGGTTCGATTGGAATGTTTAACGGACTATAGTCCAGCAATGTGAGTCTGGCCAACGAGGAGGCGGGCCGCGCAGAGAGTGATATATGAGAATCTAAGAGAGAGGCACATACATTTTTCCGAGTACAATCGAAAACAAAAGTCGGGCGGTTTATTATTAGCACGCGTCCTGTCACCTTACTATATTAAACTCCATGATAATTTTGTCAATGAATGTCCCAAACGCACGAACGCGCTCCGTATTATACCGATGCCCTTTCTCCTACCCTATGCCCACACATTTGCCACAGCGCAACTGGCCAGACTGAGATGGCTGGACTATAACTTCTATATCTTTACGTACAAAAATGCAAACACCGCCGCCTTTCTTTAGCGTTCTGCAATACCAATTAATTGCAGTGTAGTTATTTATTTTAAATATTGGTAATTCAAAGTCTTGTAACCAGTGTTCACATATACTTATTAAATTAGGATGATTTTGCTGTTTCACTAACACTTCGATATTGAGTCTTTTGTTTCGTACACTCCTAGCATTTATCTGTAAAATATTAAAAACGTCCTTTTGTTCTACTGTTTCCAAATCGACAAGTGTTTGATATGTAAGTTCTTCGAAATCGAAACGGCTGTATTTTAATTCCTGCGGGCCACGCGTCTTCCTTCAAAAGATCGTTGGTGTTTTCTTTTGGAATAGTGATTTTAAACGCACAATATACCACCATTTGATTTTAATTTTTCTACTTTAATATCTTTGGAGCCGCATTTTGTTGATACATAGTTGCTAAGGTCTTCCTCGGTAGTTTCGAATTTTAGGTTTGTAACGTGGAGAATTGTCACCGGTGTCGCGGCGGTTATTGATGTTTCGTTGGCATTGTTTGTTCCTATAATTGTAGTGGGTGTTATCACTTCATCCGTGTTGTTTTTGATGTTTTCATATTCGACCCGTTTATTTAAATCGTTGGTGTCTAATTGTAATATTTTTCCATATCTTGTGGAATTTTTCGATGTATTTATATTTTTTGTTGTCGGGCTGCTGTTATCTGGTTGCTTACTTATTTCTACATATTTTGTCGCTTGTGAGTATTTTTTCCCATCGTTACTTCTCTTCTTGTTTGTCGTCGAAATTTTATTTTTATTTCTATAAACGTCTGTATGCAATTCAATGTGCTTCGAGGTCTGTTTTGTTTTATTTTCTAATGTGTGATTTAACGTTTGTTGAAGTATTATGTTATTTAGCGTATCTATTTGATTTCTTAGAAATATTATGTTATCGTTCATCATTGCAATTGTCGAGTCTTTTTCCTTTAGGAGTAATTTAAGATACCTTACTTCTGTGCATTGTTTTTCGACAACCACTGTTGAAGGATGCCTCGAGATCGCCATTGTCGTCCCCGTCGATCTGATCAGTTGTGTTGGTTGAGCAGCAATTTATCCGGTTTGCATCGATAGTGATAATATTCTTCTCCCGTTTTACACATCCGCGATGCATTATATTACCGCACTTTACACATTCTAGGCCGGATTTCGGGGTTTTTCCACAGTATTTGCAATTATTTGTGTCACTTGACTGTTTCACGTTTTCACCAGTTGCCGACATTTTGGTTTTATAGTCTACTTACAGAAAAAAATGTTTAAACTCATATTTTATATATGATAATTTTATGTTATTTACATGGTTTAAATTTATAAAGTAATCAACATTAGTAGGTTTGTATATTTTTATTTTATTCTATCAGAAAATGATTAAACCTAAAATATAGTATAACACTGTTGAAGAGGCAGGAAGCACGGTAAATCTTGTATAAATTTGCAATAAATTAGTATTACATTATCAATATTTTCAAGACTTTCATCCTAGTTCAGTGCGAACATTGATAGAGTGTAGACGTGTGTTTCCGTTCAGCGTGCTCGACGACTAGTTAAGGACGCAGTGAGCTATATCTACCCGTTCTTCACTTATATATTCTAATAACAATTAAGATAATTATTTGTTTAACACTATTACGGCGAATATAGTCATCAATATAGTAGTTTTCAACACATAACGCGCCTTTAGGCGCTATAAATCACACGCCCCAAGTAGCCATGGCTACTGTAGGGGAATTTGAACACGGCCCTCCCCGAAAAGCGGATAATAAAAATAACCCCGTTATTAATTTAATAAATGCACTTTCTAATGCCAATAACGCCCATTCTAGTGCAGATATAATTAACTCAGGTACATCTTCGAGCGCGAATAAAAACGTTATCAGCATGGAAGTCGAGGTTAACGCCGAGAACGTTTTAAAATATCGAGACGGTTTTTCTTATAACGCGTTCACAATCTACGTTGAACATCTCAAAAAAGATATTGGTCGCCTGCACCCATTAAAAGTCGGTTCAATGTTACATGGTAACGTGGACATAAGAAATAAAATACTTGAAATATCCACCATCGGTCGCAATCGCGTAAAAATTTTGGCGAAAACTGCAGCCGATGCTAATTTTATAGTCGACTGCTCGATATTTAAAAATAATAATTTAAAAGCTTATATCCCTCGCCACTTTACGGAAAAGAAAGGTATAATTCGTTTTGTAGATACTTGTTTCGACGACAATTATATAAAGAGTAATATTGAATCAGCAATTGAAGTAGTACATGTTGAACGTTTTAAGAGAAAATTGATATCTAATTCTGGGGAAATATCCTACATCCCTAGAGAAACCATGGTTGTTACATTTGTAGGAAATAAAATACCAGCCAATATTAAAATTAACTCGGTTAATTTCCCCGTTGAATCTTACGTATATCCAGTAATTCAGTGTTTTAATTGCTATAGGTACGGACATACAAGTAAAATATGCAACAGTAACCCCGGCTGCAAAAATTGCGGCCTCTCTCATGCGGGCGAGTGTACATTGGACACACCCCAATGTATTAATTGTAAAAGTACTAAACATATATCACTATCTAAAGAATGCCCAATTTATTTGAAACAACAAAAAATTAAGAAAATTATGTCAGAAACAAATAGGCCATTCAAAGAATGCGAGAAAATTGCTGATAATCCAGCAGCCTTTAATAACATATTATCGGCTAATAAATATTATTCATTATCAGATACGACAGATTTCCCTGAAATTTCCTATACACAATATAATGCTCAAAATCGCCACAATTCCAATTCAAAATTACCCGTGACAAATAATTCAGAATTATATTCGCAAACTTTATCCAAAAATAAGTCAAAAAAAATCAACACATCGGAAAACATCACAGGAAAAAAGCGAAAAACACACAACCAATTAGCTACATCTGTCTCACTAGATTGTCAACCTGTCACTCCCAACCCCTATAGGAACGAATTAGTAAAGTATAAAAACGACATCGCAGAGAGCATAGCAGAAATTTTTGCTACAATTTTATCTAATCCTCATCTTCTTCGACAAGACAATTTTTATAATGACCTTAAAATTAATATTGTGGACGTACTAACTAACATAATAAATCAAAATGGCGCCTCAGAAAATCAAGTTAGTACAATGGAATGCTAGATCTGTTCTAGCAAATAAATATAGTTTAATTCAATACTTTAATAAAGATAATGTCGATATTGCTCTAATTTCGGAGACTTGGCTGAAACCAAATAGTGTATTCAATATTAATGGATACTCCTCGATTCGAAAAGACCGTAATAACGGCAAAGGAGGTGTTATGATATTAATTCATAACAGAATCCATTACAGGGAAATCCCAATCATATACAATGCGCGATGTAAAATCGAATACTGTGGTATAACTATACAACTCAATAATAAAGATGTACATATTATATCAATATATAAACCACCAAACTATATGTCCACCATAGAAGATTGGCTAGAGATTATTAACCCCTATAAAGATTCATGTATAGTCGGTGGTGATTTTAATGCCCATCATCCTATGTGGGGATCATCCTCCCAAGATAACCAAGGTGCAATTATAGTCGATTTGTTAGATGAGACAAATTTAATTCTTTTAAATAATGGTTGTGAAACCAGGTTATCTACCCCTAACCAAAATAAGTCGGCTATAGACCTAACACTTTCCTCTCCTTACCTTAGTACCAACATTCTTTGGACCATCTGCGAAGATACTCTAGGATCGGACCACTATGTAATTCAAATTACTATTAATTCTCAACTTGAATTTATGGCCAAAAGGAAAACAACTTGTAAATGGAATACAAATGCGGCAGATTGGCCAAACTTCAAAAAACATGTAAATGAATTAATACGCAACACGTCAGTAAATGAAATTGAGCCAAATATCCTTCTATCTGCTATAGAAACAAGTGCTAACATATCCATTCCTAAAGTTAAGTCAGTGATAAAGAAAACTACCCCGCCTTGGTGGGGCAGTGATTGTACACAAGCTACCATTACAAGGAAAGAGGCGCTAAAACTATACAAATCCCATGGAACCTTAGAAAACTATTTTAAAGCTCAAAAAGCTTCCGCGGAGACTAAGAAACTTTTAAAAATGAAAGCTAGAGACAGCTGGAAACAATTTTGCAATGGCATCAACAGAACATCTCCTATATCAACGATATGGAATCAAGTTAAAATGATTAGCGGGAAATATATTAATAAACACAGAAATATTCCTCCCCATATATCAACTAACATCTTAGACCACTTTATAGCCCAATCTGTACCATCCCAACCACGTACTACTAATAAAAATGTATCCCATTTCTTAACCAATCCATTTACTTTAAATGAATTAGATATTGTCCTTAAAAATGTCAACTCAACATCTCCCGGCATAGATGGAATCACCCATTCAATGATCCAAAACCTTCCCGAAAATGGAAAAAAATACCTCCTAGATGTCTTCAATCAATGGTGGATAGATATGAAACATTTTCAAGAACTAAGAGAAATCGTAATAATTCCAATACTAAAACCTGATAAAGATAAATTCTCCCCAGCTTCATATCGTCCTATATCATTACTATCTTGCATCGCCAAGACGTTTGAAAGACTTATTAAATTAAGGCTAGAATGGTGGCTCGAACATAATAATAAATTACCCAGCAGACAATATGGATTTCGAAGAAGTCATGGTACCGCCGACGCACTTGTAGATCTGGTCACAAACATTCAAAACTCATTTTCAAGAAATTACTACCACCCCTGTTTCTTTGCGGATTTAGAAGGAGCATATGATGCAATCGATCTCAATATTCTCGAGGACAAAATGGTTCGTATGGGAATACCCGAAAAAGTTGCCATAAATATTTCGGCATTATACAGAAACCGAAATGTTTATATCTTCGACAATGTTACTGGACAGAAAGTAGGTCCCAGAATAACTTCCTCTGGAATACCACAAGGGTCAGTTTTGTCGCCCTTATTATTTAACGTTTTCACCGCGGATGTTCATGAGATTTTTCCACCAGGCATTAAATGTGTGCAATATGCTGACGACTTTGTATTTCATACATCTTGCAAAAACATATCACAGGCTTTCCAGAAGTGCCGTCATATTGTATATAGATTAAAAGAGTGGTGTAATAATAATGGTTTCGTCATCTCTGA
The DNA here is from genome assembly GCA_963969525.1 of Ontholestes murinus. NCBI lineage: Eukaryota > Metazoa > Arthropoda > Insecta > Coleoptera > Staphylinidae > Ontholestes > Ontholestes murinus. Next base: position 35,563,199 of record OZ018390.1, read on the forward strand.
TACAAAATCAAATATTGTATTCTTCTCCAGACATCATCCAAGTAGTAGAACACACACCAAGATCTGTGGTCTGAATCTACCTATATCTCGGGAAGTAAAATACCTTGGATTGATCTTGGATATAAAACTAACATGGCAAGCACACATCAAATACATTATGGGAAAGTGTGAAAAGGGGATAAATATAATTAGAACAATTTGCAAAACTTGGTGGGGTGCAGAACCAGCGCTGGCAATCCTTTTCTATCGCAGCTTTATTCGTTCTATCCTTGATTATGGGTCAACCCTTTATGGATCAGCATGTAATAGTTCATTGCAGAAAATTGATAGAATACAGTACAAAGCCCTTAGAATTGCTATCGGGGCAATGAAATCTTCGCCAACTTACACGATATTAGCTGAATGCGTAGAACCTCCACTGAGTATTAGAAGGGTATACCTGGCAAAAAAAGCTATTATCAAGTATAGGGCAACTGAGAAAACACATATTTTAACACCAATCAGTTCCTTAAACACCGAAGTACTGACGAACGCCTATTGGAGCAAAAGAAACGACCCTCCATTAACAATAGGATTTACCAAAACTTCAGGTTTCACACAAATATATACTTGTCCTAAACCCAGTAATTTCTTAAACAGTTTTGATAATCACTTACTAAATATCGTACCAACATTTCCTACCTATTGTAATTATGACAAAATCAATTCCTTAATCCTAAATAACTACTTAAAGTCTGAATTTTCAAATAGTGTCCAAATATATACCGACGGGTCAAAACTCGAAAATGGTGTAGGTTATGGGTATTATATACCCTTATATAACATCGAACATTTTGGAACTATACCTAGTCTATGCTCTATATATACGGCAGAAGCGGTGGCAATTGTTAGAGCATTAGAATTTACAATACATCTAGATATCGACAAAATTATCATAATAACTGATTCCCAAGCTGTTCTCAGATCCATTATATCCCAGCGTAGTAAACCCTGTGAACACCACGCAATAAATAGAATTCGTCAATTGGTTAAAAATATAAAGAATAATAATTATGAAATAAACTTTATCTGGGCAAGAGGACATTCCAAAATTGAAGGGAATGAAAGAGCGGATATGTTAGCAAAGTTGGGTGCCAATTCAACTAGTGGATCCGAAATAACTAATATCAAGATCCCTGCCGAGGATATAAATAAAGAATTAAAATCTTCCCTATGGATTGATTTTGAAGAATATTGGATTTCTGCCCCACACACGCATTACAAACTTATCCATCCTACACTTCCTAAGTGTATCCCTCACTTATCAAAACATACAATTCCAAGACTGCTATCATCAACCATTACTCGTCTTAAAATCAATCACGGTCAATTCCCTAAACACCTATACAAAATTAGGTTAAAGGAAGATCCATTTTGTATCTGTGGTAATTTGGGCGATATTAACCATATATTCTTTGAATGCGATTTAAATGCTGTACACAGGTTAAAACTCTACGATGATTTGAAACACATTGTTAACCTTCCTGTCAATATGACCCATTTACTTAGTCTTAAAAATCTGAATGTGTATAACGCAATATATGAATTTATTAAAAATGCGAGAATTAAAATTTAGCTTTAGATTATTATAATTTTCACATCATTAACGCCTCCAGTCTCTACTGTTATGTAACTCCATGAGCCCCCTCCTGTTAGTTTTAAACCCATAATGTCATGACGGCTCTCATCGACAACCCCTTATCCTATCTATGTGTCACTGTCTAATCATTCATCTCACATAATTAGCTATGAATACATTAATCTAATGCGACTTAAATTACACTAGACTTATAATTAGAGACGTGTGTGACCGAATGGCATTGCCTAAGTCAGAAAAAAAAAAAAAAAAAAGACTTTCATCACTTTTCTATAATAATCCTAGAAATAAATATGCTAATAGTAAGTGATATTTTTGATTAATTTATTATTCATCTACCTATATTAATAAAAGTATATTTTATTACTCGTTTTTTTTCTTTATGGTAAGCTTTAACTATTCTTAATACTACTTTCTTATTTATCATTTTCCTCTCAGATATATTCTACACAGCTTTTCTAGTCTAGTCACTAAATGCCCTTTCTATGTTTATAAATGCATGTTATACTTTCATTCCGATTATAATTTGTAATGATTTTATTTGTAAAATTTATAAATAAGCGCGTTTCCTTCTTTTTATAAATACCTATGCTACAATTACTTGCTTTTATATGAAATATTTTGCTACAAAATTTAAATCTCAAGATTTACATTTTAAAAGGAGTAAAGTACACACAAAAAAATACAATCCACTTCGATTACAATTGACAACATACTTATCTATTGCACATACACTTGTAAATATCTAGACATACTATTCGATTCCAAAAGTTAAAGCTATAACATTAAAAAAATCAAAATAAATTTAGGATCCCTAAGGTACATACAATAAGAAAATGCCGTACAATTAAACGATTATTAGATTATGACACAATACTAAATCACTTTAATCGGACCATTGCCAAGATGCCGGAATATCTGACATAGAAACCCTTACCAAACTCAGATCCTCTCTAAATCCACTTCATAATAACTCAAACGAAACGTTTCATGAAACCACTCAAATCATATCCATCTCTCAACGTATTTTAAGCCGCTTTGTTAAATGTTTAAAAGAACTTCTAACTAACCCGTTTTAACCAATTATTATAATAAAATGAGTAACTATGTATGTATCACACTTACGTTTATTTTCGGGGCGTGGCGAAATTCTCCAAACTAGAAATTTTTGTAAGAACCAATTTGTAAATATTTTACAATACGAAAATAATCTTGAAGAGAACGCAAAATATAAAAGATATACGCAATACATTCGTGTGTATATGTGGGAAATTTTCCTATCGGAGTGCAATTCATTATTATAAGCCGCAGGCCAAGGCCAGAATTCCGAATTATGATGAGAACACTTCCAATTGCAGCTTTAAAAACGTCCACTTTTTACTGTTTTCGGTTAGCCGAATCATTCAGAGTAGATTGGCGACTTGAATATCATTCCAGCACCGAATCCGTGTACATCACTGCATTCTAAATCTAATTTTATTAACTAGTTCTTGGTTGGTAAATTTTATTTTTTTTTTATTTTGACCAGTTTTTTTTTCATGCTTTAGCCCAATGTGCGGCAGTTTGGACCACTTTAGCTTGTCGGAACTGCAGCCACGAAAATAAATACAAGTATGATACCTAAAAACTTATCTATTTTATTGCAGTTATTAAAAAAATGTGTATGTACCACGAAACTAAAGCCTCTACATCATTTCCTTTCTAACCAAGGTTTTTTTTCTTTGAAATCCAACATTCCTTCAAAATATCAGTATAATTAATTCATTTGTGTGTTAGTAAATATTAATATAACAATAACTTATTAAGTATGTATGTATGACCAAACATACATAGACCAACAAATAGCTGAATTTCGGCAAGAATAGAAGAACATAAAAGCTCTGTAAAACATAAATACCAAAACTCTTGCTAAATAGGACATTTGAGCATACATAATTTGAGAGGCAATTAAAATTGGAATAGGCCCAATTTCAATGGACCGAGGTGATTCACAACACCTGCCAAATACCTGAAAACTGGTTCTAAAAACAATAAAAAACAGGTCACTTATACATATACAACAATTACATATACAGCCGGACATGAGACTAGTTATAGTCAAAAACCTCGACCGCAACACCTCAATGCGTATGAGATGTTTCCCCTTGGAAGGAAAGCTAGTCGCCCTCATCAGCATTCTCAAGGGAGGAGCTTGCTCAAAGTTTTAGGCAGTCTAGCCGAAAAGTCGTTTATCGGTTTTCCCGATTCACAAGCCGGTTTCCGGGCCGGCATGTCCACCAACCATCAATTATCCAGCGTGACCGAATTCATCTCCAAGGGCTTCTCAAGAAAACACGATTCGACAGGGTTTGGCACAATGGACTCATTTATAAAATGATACACCTCAATTTCCCCGATTACCTTATTGGAGTCACACAAAAATTAATAACACACTTTCAAGCGAACGTAAGATTTGTGCAGTTGTGCTACAGGGCTCTGTCTTGTCTCCGACACTGTACAATATCTTTACAAGCGACATTTCGAATCTGGCTCCAGTTTGGATGGAACAATACGCAGACGATACAGCTCTACTCAGTAGAGAAGGCACCAGAGTTCATCTAGATAAAACTCTCTGAGCTGCTCTCTATACCCACGAGAAGGAAGTGACACAATTGCGATTTGAGGTCTACGCTGATAAGAATATATCCATACATTTCAGAAGCTCGTAACTCAAGAAACGAAACATCAAATTCTTCAAAGGATGGGAATCTCATCGAAGAGGCCAATGCTCTGTTGGCTAAACTATGGTCCATCGTCAACCGGAGACCCATTTTAATATGTAAACTCCAGCGTATGCAAAACGTGCTCTGAGACGCGTACCGTAATATATGCGGAACATAGTGACACTAAGACTCTGGAGTATATCAAAGCGTTCGCTGTAAACTTTTACTAATAGATGAGAATCCATCTTGTGGAATAAAATTTCCAAAATACGACGTCACTGCAGGTAGCTCACGTTGAAGGCCACATATGATCCTAATTGGTACTCAATTAACATCTCAAAGCTTAAAGCCACCGTAATCCGATCGTTGATACTACTCTTTTCGAGGAATCTTAGCGATTCATCGCTTGAGATCCGACTAAAAAAGACCTTTTGGTCTTGGACTAGTTACAACAGCAGCGATCGCGGAGGAGTGGTCTTAGTCGGTAGGACACTACCTTAACAAAATAATTAAATAAAAGGAGATTAGTATTACCTTATACACGCAAAAGTAAACACTTGTTGTGAAAATAATTTACAAACCAAGCGGAGTATGACCCAAATACCATCAGTAACATAATACACCTATGAAAATATCAAACTATAAACTAAGTTTTCTAACAAAATTTTTCAATTAATATTGTTTTAAATATACCAAAGGAGTTATAAGTAAAATAAATCTAAAAGAAAGGTAAATTAACAAATTTGTATACACTGTCTTTTTCTACCCGAAAAGAAGTCAGTATACACTATTCACGTTGTTTTTGCATAATGGGTGGCCATGATTTATTTTTTTAACGTTGGACACACTATTCGTCAATTTTCCGTTACTCAAGCGCTGGAGATGTGAACCTGTCAAAATACATACACTGTTGCTAAATCTCCCGCGACCATCATACTTTCATTTAAAACGAGATAGCATTGTTAGACACAATAACTTTGTTTCACTATATTTATATAAAATTCAAGATGTACCACGAAGTAAACGCCTCCACCATCAAATACCTAAAAAAGTGTTATGTTCAATACAGAAAAGATCTGCCAAATTTCCGACGTGGTCATATTTGTATTAGACTGCGGAACATATTTTCAGTAAGTAAAAATTAAGTTAAGTTCTTTTCATTTTCATCAATTTATTCCTAGAACAATAGCAAAGAAAATTTAAGCACCTCATCCTCTGACAAAAGAGTCGAAACCGACATTTTTACCAATCACATGTTTAGGAAAGACCTGCAACAACTTATTTGGCAATATAACTCAAAAAATGAATATTTTACGTTAGATGATCTTTTGGCTAATTCGCGAGAAAGTTTAGAATTTCGAGGTAAGAGAACAACTTTATACAAAATTCTGAAATCGATGGGATACAAGTATAAAATGGTAAATAGTCGCAAAATTTTATGTGAACAAGAACACGTCGTTGTAGCTAAAATTACATTTTTCAGAAAATTTTTACAGTTTGAAAATTCTAATGAAAATTTTGCGTTTGTATATCTTGACGAAACGTGGATTTACCAAAATGGGTCGGCAATTCGTCGTTGGGTACACGATTCAGATTTGAAAAGTAATCCACGCAAAATTGAAAGTGAAGGGTCAAGGTTTACAATTTTACACGCAGGATGTCATTTAGGTTTTTTGAAGGGGTGTGATTTATTGTTAAATTAAAAAAATAATGATAGGGATTATCATAAAACAATGGATGGAAACTTATTTCAAAATTGGCTAAATAATCAGCTTATTCCTGCTTTGACAAAGTTAAATAAAAAATGTGTAGTGATTTTTGACAATGCGCCATATCATTCGGTGCAGTTTGACAAACCACCTACATTTTCATCTAAAAAAAAGTCGAATGCAGGAATGGCTGATTAAACACAACGTAGAAATCAGGGACAACTTTTCGAAAAAGCAACTATGGAATTTGATCAAACCTTTCAAAATTATTAGTAATCGATGATATGTAACAGATGAGACATTGAGAGAACATGGACATGAAGATCTTAGATTACCCCCATACCATTGTCAATACAATCCAATTGAAATGGCATGGGCATTTTGTAAAACATATAACAAGCACATAAATTCGCGACCATCGTCTAAAAACAGAGCAGCTAATTTATGGCTTGAGTCTATTTCGAAATGCAGTCCTGAAATGTGTAAAAATTTTTGTAGACATTTTGAACAACTTATTTTGGAAGATTGGGCGAAATTAATGGAAATCTTTCATTTGATAACATCCCCCCTTTAATAATTACATTAGGAGAATCGGACTCGGACTCTGATTGGGATTTTGATTGAAATTATGGAAGTTGAATAATTTTGTTCTTTTTTGTCAAGGATAGGTGTGTAAAAATTTGGAATAAAAGTTCGAAAAAAGTAAGGTAAAGTTATTAAAATAAGTAGGTACAATATTTTTCATAAAATTTTGTTTTAGGAATATTTTGGTTAAAATCAGAAATGTACTGAGAATTGGGTAATCTGGCCGCACATAAACTATCTACAGTCACCATTACGATTAAGTTATTTTAGTCAAGAAAATTCTACTAAAATTCGAAAAATAATTTTAATAATTAATTAATAATATAATGAATTTAAAAGTTACATGACTTGTGTTTAATTGTAACTATTTTTCTGCTGGAACCTACTAAAACTGATAACAACGCACAAAATGTTGACACTACTTGTAACCTCAAACTTATAGAAAAATATCACCTAATTCAGCAGACAGTTTTAATGGTAAATTTCCATGGCCTCCCATTATGCAAAAACAACGTGAATGGTGTATACGTTTACATGATTTGTTAGCTACTAACCTGGAATGACATTCGGGAAATTGATTCTTCTGCAATCAAAGTTCAACAAGAAAAAATTGCCAACGCCATCATAACCTTCAAAGCCTCACCAGTAGTCGGCGATTTAAATACATTAATATCCTCGCCATTGTCTGGGCTCAGATGTTTTCTAAATTTGTATAAGAGTAAGAAGAAAGAAATATATTCACAAGTAATACCATAAGTGGCAATTTATTCGAATAAATTTTGTTGTTGCATGAATGTTTGTTGCTTAGCGATTTTAATGAGAGCAACTGCCAATAGTGAAGAATAATCTTCACAAAACTCAAGAACACATGCCATCATTTTGAAATTATCAAAACATTTTTTTTTCAATTTATACATTTTCTCAATAATTATCCTTTAAGATTCTTAGAATTGTCTTTCATAGTTATAGAAATTACTTAAAGGGTTTTTACTTTCTTGTTTAGATTTAATTTAGTTTAAGCAAATTTGAAATCGCGGGGCCTTTTTAATTAATATTATTTGAATAAAATTATGAATATTATTATTATTATAATGAAGTTTTTGTAATTACTAGTGAATTACGTTTTACCTTTGCTCAGTTTTTCTAATTAATTTAATTTACTCATGAATGAGAAAAGATATTTTGAAATGAAGACTTTTCTATGATTTTAGTTTTGTTGCAATTAACGTTTCGGTGAATATTAGAGGCCTAATTCCAATAAAGAAATTTAATTACTGATATATGATATAGGTAATGTTGATTATATTTATTATTTATTACTTTCTTTAGGATGGAATGTGATTTTATTTATGGATAATTTCTTTTGACGATACAAGTTTAGACAATTTTCGTTCTGAATCCTAATCTTGTTAGGGATAATGTAATTCACTTAATATGAATTTTTATTTTAGTTACCAATTGTAATTTGAATATTATTGCATATTTCACGATTTTTTTACTTATTTAAGTGAAATAAAGGAAATGCAGTTTTTTATTTTAAATATTATTATATATTATCATTATGGATATTTGTTTATATTGTATATTTATATAATTTGTTTTGTAATTGAGATTCGTTTCCTGTGTGTGCAATAACTATATATTATTATTATTGTTATTTAATTTAAATTAAACATACTTTCCATAATATTTTACATTTTGAATATATTGTTGATCTACTATTTAAACAAATGTTTGTTTGTGTGTGTCTGTCCGTAGGAGCTCTATCTCAATACCGATAAAGATTTGAACTATAACTTTTATTATTTGTTAGGATATTTAAAAAGATTTTTTAGACATAAGGAGAGATTTTTGATAGTATTAAACAGCGACATTTTTTTAGACTGCCAAGATTGGTAAATTGTAGTAAGTAGTTAACCCAGAACAAAACATCAGTGGTAGTATTTATACGTTTAAATTTATTTGTCTGAATGTATTACTTAAATTGTTCGTAATACCATATACCACCAATATAAATATTATATAAATCACTTAACATATTTGGTTACTATATAAATATATATTCCCAAACTTTCTACAAGACATCATGTTTAAGAAATAAATATGGCAATTTACATTTTACATATAAGGTTAAAATAAAACTCAAGTTCTTCGAGATCCAAATTACAGTGTACACCTACAAACGTAGACACCCACAAAATGACAATAATCTCGATGTGAGTGAATGTCGAGGGCCCTATTAAATTTCACCGGGGTATACCTTCCATCTGTTTCCAGTGCGAAATGTCTTCATGAATATTTTTTAACCAACGATCACGAAAGACCACGACCAATCCGACATCACGCAATTACAAATTACATACAATTACCTTATGTAAATACTTAATGGCGATTTCTTATAATGGACGATTATACAATTGCATCTGTGTGGAACCAGGCTGGACGACGTCGCACCGTAGGGCAGCCCCTTTAATAGGATGATGAGATAAAATGTCGCATTATATTAAGTGCTCGTTTGATGTGAATGGTAAGATTAGAAGGCGTTAGTGGAAAATGTAATAATTTACTTCAGTTTGTAATTTATATCGTTAATAAATTAACCCGCCATTCTACTTATTCGCACGCTTTTTAAAATTATAGGTTTCAATTTTATATAATTGTAGTCTGATTAAATAAAATTATTATTATTGATCACATAATTTTAAAGTTAAACTAAATCTGTATAAATTTGAAATAAGTATTTAACATTTATATACGCGTTTCACCAACTAAAAAATATGTTTATTTCATAATAAAATATATTCATGTTCTTTAGATCGTTACAGATTATTTAACGATTCAAAAATACGAAAACATTTCATAAATGACAATAATGAGTCCTACTAAGACTGCAAAACAAATTACTTATTGAAAGAACTAATTCTCTGGCTAATATCTCGACAAATATTAAATTAGATAAAAGTAATTTGTATTTTACTAATTGCACAGCTATCAAAGCAACACTGGTTTGAATGTATTTATTTCTGACAAAAAACTTTAAAAAAATAATTAAATATATGAGCCGTTTATTTTGAAAGTGGCCCAAGTCCATTTTTATCTTTTTTCAAGTTAACTGTGGTGACATTTATAATTTATGCTGAACTGTCAAAAAAATAAATCGGCATTGAAATATATTTAATACATTAGAAAACACGTACATTTTCAAAATAAAATAAATACTGAAAATCATAATTTTGAAATCTTGAAAGCAGTGATGAAGGTAATTAAAATTACATTATAATATTGAATTAAATTTTAAAGAATAATATTTAAAATTATTAAACCCATGGGAAAGGATAAAATCATAATATTCTTTGATTCTGAAAGTAAAGAGAATTAAAATAATACATATTTGTTGTATTATTTTAATTCTCTTTACTTTCAGAATCAAAGAATATTATGAAAAAGAAAGAGAATTTTAAAACTTCATTCTTCAACAGAGGAAGAGAAACTATTTGAGAATGAGAATTTACAAAACAACAGCTTCAGCGAAGGATTCGGAGAAAACAGAAGTGATACTTATATTCAGAAACTTCGTAAAATTAAACGAAATTCGGGGAAAAGATACGGTACACAAATGTGAAAAATTATACCTGCCAAAGTTTTTCAGAATAAAGATTGCCAATGTCGAAAGTACTGCTTAAAAATTGAAATCAAACAGAAAGAAAACGTATTTTTGAAATGTTTTGGAACTTAGGAGACTTTAATAAGCAAAATATATTGTTATACGAAGCAACCGCTGTACTTTAAAAAGAAGACGTCGGAGAAATGGAAAAGGTTCATATAGAAATTAGAGTTTTACGTACTGGTTAAATTCTAAAACCGGCAAAGTTTCTGCTTGTAAAAAAATCTTTTTACACCCTTTTCAAATAAGCGAAGGATGATTGAAACGTGTGTTAAAATCTAAAAATGTAAGCAACGATTTGTGGGCTTTTGTTTGGATCGTCGAGATATGGCTGTCCAAATCCATATTAACAGTTTCTCTCGAAATCATAATCATCATAATCCCAATAGAAAATATCTACATCCTGAACTGACTATAAAAAATTGTTTGATTTGTATAAGCTTCACTGTAAAGAAAATAATTTAAAAGCAGTTAATGAATGGACTTATAGAAACATATTCAAGAAAGATTTTAATCTACAATTCCATCCACCATGCAAAGACACATGCCAAAAATGTTATCTATTAAACATTAAAGTTAAAGCATCAGAAAACCATGAAGAAGAGAAAAAACTTATGGAAGAACATGGTATTCATTTAAATCTAGCAGAATCAGCTAAAATGCGTTAAAACAAGATGAAGAAGTAGTATCAAGTAATCGATCTAATTATTTTGGCTTTTCTTTCGATTTGCAGAAAGAGTTACCATTCTCAAAGCTAACTACTTCAGTAGCTTATTATAAATGCAACATGTATATTTTAAATTTAGGCGTACACCATTTCCACAACGACAATGTATACATGTACGCTTGGGATGAAACAAAAGCTTCTAGAGGTTCCCAAGAAGTGGCTTCATGCCTCTTCAGACACCTTAAAACTCTAGAAGGTGAAAAACATATCATTGCATATAGTGACATGTTCAATCGATGGAAAATTATGTGGAAATCAAAGACCACAAATTTTTAATATCAGGTCATTCATTTTTTACCTAATGACAGAGATTTTGGCGTTATAGAAATGTCGTTAAAAATAAAACATTTACTGTAAGTGCCACAAGATTATTATAATATAATAAAAAATGTAGAAAAGGTAATATATATTTATTTGATAATACTAAATGAAATGAAACAACAGGATTTTATATCAACAAGACTCTTAGAAGAAGCAGTTTACAAATTATCCAAAAATACCAACGGGGAAAAAATAAATTGGCTGCAAATATGCTAGATGCGATTTTTAAGAAATGAACCACATAAAATTTTATATAAAACAACCATGGATGAGAATGCAGAGTTTAAAATTCTTGATTTATTGCCACGTCAAGGTAGACCTAAAAAAATTTGAAATATTGTATTACCATCATTATACAAAAGTATAAGAAGCTTCACATCACCAAAATACCGGCACATGATGGACTTACTGCGATATATACCTCCGGAACACCATAACTACATTAAATCTCTCCGCATACTGAGAATGTTAACGAATAACTTGTTATTACATTTAATTTTTTTCTTCTAAAAATATAAAGTAAATAAAATGGGTTTTTAATTTTTTTAAGCTATATGTAACAGACTTAGGCTCTCTCACATTTTATTACAAAACAAATTTTTATTTTGAAAGTGACCCAAGTCCTTTCAAGATAAGCAAGGACATATTATACACTCAATAGCGATTTTTTAATAGGAATTATAAAATTAACTGCCTTAAATACAATTTAGCACTGGGAGATAAACCATATACATTACGTATATTTTTAATTTTGTAAAAAACGCAAAACCTTAAATGTTTCAAATTAAAGATAAATGGACTTAGGTCACTTTCAAAATAAACGGCTCATATGTTTATCAGTTTGTGAGTGAATATGGTGTGAGAAAATACGAAAAAGAAATGACTTTACTCTGATGTAATTATAATATATAATATACGTGTTTTATTTAACTTAAGCTCTCACAATTAAGCCAAAGCATTCAAGTTTATTTTTTTGTAGATTTACTTACTTGGCGTATTACTATTTTGTTGATTGCCCTGCATTAATTAATGATTATAGTCATAATTTGTAAATTCTTAATTTTTTAATATTTTCTGCTTTAGTTATCCAAACCCATACAATACGATGAGGAATATAGAATATCCTAATTCTAAGATCCAGTTTTATGCTCTAGTCACAGAGGATATATCTGAATGTTTTTAATTGGACATCGAGCGATAACGATTCTTTTTTAAATTTATTTTATTGTAAATATGTATAATTGATCTCTATTGTATTAGGATTTATAAGATAACTTAGTCTTTAATTGTATTAATGTTACCTTGTTCAGAATTTTTGACAAATTGTATTTTTTGTTTCAATTAAAATTGGCTTCTGTTCTCTTAGTTGCGATGTTACTATTATATGCATAGCGTAGTTTAGATATTTATAAAATATCTGTTTTACCTTATGTTTTACAAAGAATCCTTTAAAGTTGCCAGTATATACCTCTATCTTACTCCCTAACGCATTTCAATTTATTTAGAGCAGTGTCTTTCGAATTTATTTTGACACTTGTTATGCATTTTATACTGTTAATTTTTAATAGGTATGCGTGTCGTTATGCATTTCATGATTTGCATCTAAACAGCACTGTCTCAATACATGCAATCCTAATAGTGCCTCCCTGATTTCTATGCCAGTTCTTTACCTATCGGCATATAGTAATTAGTTAGTTTCTGTATTATTTTTAGGAGGATTTTTATGTAATTGACTTTTAAATTCTTAGTAGAAATCTGCGCCAACGTATTTCGGTACATACTTAATCATTTTAGTGATACCGAGAATGTCATATTTCTTTTGCTACTGAATTCAGTCACCTCTTCCTTTCTTTCCAACGATATACCTCACATACTCCTTTGCACTCCTCTGCCAAATGCTGCCAAGAATCATTTCCACTCACATTTAATACACACTTTCCATAACTTACTCCCATCCAGCTTTTTCTTGCTAAAATTACCTTTACTAGACGAGACTGACTGTTGTTCAGGTACCTGCGCAACCTTTCATATACCATACTTGCCACCTATCAAACAAGTTATTATTTCCACTTCGTTTTCTTTCTATTTTACTCAAGCCGCTATATAAGGGATTTATTTCAAAATTGAGAGGGCGAAATAAGTAGAGCCATAAATCGTCATAAAGAAACTGCCGTTCATGACAATAAGATTTGGTCTTCTCCTATAATTAAAAATCGTATTACCTCAATATAAAAACGTGCCGGTTTCACTCTTGATAATATTGTCACCTGTGAAGCTAGATGACTAAATATAATAAATCAGTGAAACACACCAAGTATTTATCAATCCTTTACCTATTGTTTCATAATGTTTCAACAAGAGATAAGTGAGAAAATTATTCAAGAAATATATATTCCCTTTCTCTCCATTCTCCACCGATATTCTTCTATTCCCGCATGTTTTACATACCTATTTTAGAAGCCTCTTCTCCTTTAATCTACACAACTTCATTTCATAACATGATATTCACTTCACTGCCTCACACTGTAGACTTACCTTATTTGTTTCCTAAAACACTGTGTATCTTTACTTTTCAACCTGCGGCACATGTTTTAGAAACCTTCGTTGCTCTCTTCATACATTAAAATTCACTTCACACACACATCCCATAATTAATGTGCCTATCGAAAATCTCTCGTTATTTATATCATATCATTTGTGTATAACAGTATCCATAACTTGTTTTTTTAAATAAATTAATTAAATAGCAAACTCTCCCTAGGTACTATATCATACGGTGCTTTTAACTTCAAAACGCCTTGCCATGGTAAAGGTGTGGTAATTTGTCCCTCTTTGCATTCTTAAACCCCTTTGAGTTTCTGGTAGCAAACCTCTGCTCTCAACGTCTTTCTCTAGCAAGACTTTTATCACGGCCTTGGTAATCCTGTACCTGGTACTCATTACCGTTATCTATCTGTAATTGTCTACAATATCTTCTCCTTTCTATTTCGGTCACATAATTCTCATTTCTCCCTTTGCATATCGATCGTCCTCATCAAATCAAGGTCAAATTTTCCCATGTTTTTCTTCCGCATCTTACTAAGAAATCCTCCAACTCTTCCATTGATCTAACTCTTTCATATCCCTCATTTGTCCAATTTCTCACATACTTGCGCTCCGCTATGTCTATGTGTATCTCTACACTGAGTGGTAAATGATCCAATCCCCTTACTTCTTCTACATCCATTCATTTCACTCCTTTTCTTGAATGACGAATGAGTATGATATAAATCCTTGTCGACCCATGTGACTTAATGCATTTTTTCTTACTTTACCAATCCCATTAAGAATAATGCAGTGGGGCGCACGATCATTAAACGCAAACAAACAAAACAAAGAGGTTTTTTTTATGAATAATAATATAAATATAGGTACAAGAAACTTGGCTGAAACCTGGACAATAATTCCAAATAAAACATTTTAATTTTGTTCGACGTGACAGAGGTAGCGAAAAAGGTGGAGTTGTTATATTAATTAAAAATAACTATGAATAAAACTATATAGTTACTTTCAAAAATATATTGTAAGACGCTACAATTGTTTCGCCACACTGTGGCTTCTTCTTCGCCTGAAGAAGCCACAGTGTGGCGAAACTTTCAACATTTATCAGCCTCATCAATCAATTAATTAAAAATAATATAAAATTCAAAATTCTAGATGACGAAGTTAATGATCTAATTGAAATTTGTGGAGTAGAGATTCAATATAAACAACAACCACTTACACTGATATCGGTATATTAACCACCCAACGTTCTAGCCTGTTCCAATGATTGGAATAATCTATTCAGACAGATCAGGAAACTTTAATGCCCATAACCCATTGTGGGGTTCAGTATAATTACACAGTATTGAATGACTCTCGTCTTACAAGGATATCTTACACTCCGACGTACAGGAACCACATTTCAGTCCAAATGGAAGCCATCCCTACAGTTTGTTCTAGGAACGTTATAAGTTTCTCACGGAAACAATTGCATCAGCAACCAATGCCTCAATACCAGAAAAAGCTCCATGTACCCCAAATTTAAGAAATAGTCCGAAATGGTGGCATGAAAAATATAGTCAATTAGTTAAACAAAGGAAATTAATTATTCAGAAGTATAACGAAGATCCATCGCACGAAAACTATATCGAAGTCAAGAAGATTTCTGCACTTTCAAAATGTATTTTTAAGGATAAAGCAAAATAAAAATGGATTCAGTTTACTGAATCATTAAACAACGCCTATTAAAACTAATAGAATAAGGTGAAATATTTCAATGAAAACTATAATAATAGAACATCAGCACCACTTGATGAAAACATTGTGGAGAAAATATTGGATTTAAATGCTCCACCCACCGTAATACCTCAGCTAATAAGTGCTCTTAATGGTCCATCGAATAAATGGAGTAAATCCTTATCAAACTCCTTTACTATGAAAGAACTGGAAACTGCTCTTAAGTCCAGAACGAATACCGCACCTGGCAAAGACTCCTTTACTTATCCTATGCTTAACAATTTACCTATAATTGCAAAATCCTTTCTCCTAGAAACATTTAACGCTTGGTGGGTTGATAACAACTTCATTGATATCATAAGAGATGTAATAATTATTCCAATCCTGAAATCTGGCAAAGATCCTTCATTAAGTGATTCTTACAGGCCCATATCTTTACTCTCGTGTATTAACTCTTGAACGAATGATTTTAAAAAAACGACTTGTGTGGTATCTGGAACATAATACATTACTTCCTAAACAAGTATTTAGTTTTAGAGAAGGATTTGGCACTATCAGCCTTATCAAACTTGGTATGTGAGGTACAAGACTGCTTTGCTAGAAATGTGTATCTCCCCAGGTTTGTTGTTGATACAAAAAGGGTATATGACCATGTTAATCTTGAAATATTATATAAATAAAAAGTTCCTTCAGTTTGGATTTCCTCCAATAGTGGCGAATAATATTATTCAATAATATTATGGATGAGTTATTCACTACAAACAATTCCCAGATATTAAACGTAAACTGTATCTGGGGCTTCCTCAGGGGGCTGTCCTCAGCCCAATGTGATTTAATATTTATTGTTTTGATGTGATGTATAATTATTCAGGATTTTTTGGTATAATTCAGTATGCTGATGACTTCTGACATATACGTTATTAATAGACGCATTACACGTAATGGTTAGGAATATCCACGCGTGGTTGATAAAACACAATCTCCAACTCTTACCCAGTAAATCGGCTATAGTCATCTTTTCAAGGCACCGAATTCCTCCGGTTAATCAATTAATCGTTGTCGAAGGAATAATTCCCATCAGAATGAGTTACAAACATTTAGGTATGATAATAGATAAAACGTTAAGCTGGAAAGAACATATTTTGAATGCTGCCACTAAATGCGATAAAGGGATTAATTTGCTTAAAACTTTGAACCGTACTTGGTGGGGAGCTGATCCGTTCGTGTCATTAATGTTTTATAAAGCATATGTTAGGCAAATCCTTGATTACGATAGTATATTATATGGAAGTGCCTGTAATTCTAATTTAAAAATATTAGATCGCATGCAAATCAAGGCTATTAAGATATGTATCGGCGCAATGAAGTCTTGCTATTCTGGTGGAAGCTAAAGAAATTTCGATGCAGTTAAGACGTGAATATCTAGCCTGGAAATTTATGTGTAAACTAAGATCTAGAGTTTAATCCTTTCAAATCTATATCATGTTACCAGCGAGAGTCTTCTCAACTCGTATTGGGCTAAAAAGAATTTCACTCCACTTTCTTTGGCTTTTAGGTTCATTATTCATCTTTTATTAAAATTAATAACCCTTATGAGTATGTATATGAGATGTATACAAAACATTTTTATGTATTATTCCTCCGTTTGGGGAGATTAAAGAAGAGTTGAGCTATATTTAATAATATAAAACATAAGTTTGAGAAGCATCTCTCAATATACACAGACGGATCTAAAAGTTTGTCCCAATCAGCTATTGCTTATTATATATCAGACCAGAATATTTCACATTCTGTAACAGTTTGTCAATTGCACCTATATTTTCATTAGAAGCAATAACTATCATAATACCGCTTTCCTGGTGTTTAACGAATGTAAATGACATTTCTACATACTCCAATATCGTCATATACTCAGATTCGCTTTTAGTCATAAAGGTATTAAATCATGGCATGTCATATAAGTAAATTATGCCATTCTGTATTGGAGTTATCAAAGAAGGTTACTTTTATTTGGATTAAAGCACATTGTAGTATTCCTGGTAATGAGATTGCTGACCAACTGGCTAAATCAGCTAGTGAAAAAGAAAATATTAAAATTTCACCGTCAGATATATCGATCAGCTTCCAACGGAGTATGCAGGTTGCCTGGAATACTTAGAATATGCTGGAAATAGCCACACACAATATTGTCTCATTCATCCAGTTCTATAACTCGGCTTCAATTAGGTCATAGGTGCTTTCCTGCCCACCTATTTAGCGAAGAAGATTTAAATCACATTTTGTTCTCTTGTAATATTCATTTGGTGAAACAAGATAATTCATGGAAAACTCGTATATTTTAATGTCTTCCCTCCATTGAATATCGTTCATCTCTTATCTTTGAATAATAATAACATTTTTTGTTGCATTGTTACTTTTTTGAAAGACTGCAAAATTAGAATATAATTGTTTCTTTTGTTTTAAACGATATTTGTTATCCTATTTTCTGTGGCCTAGTTATGTACTGTTGTAAAAATACTTTATAATAGACCCTTTAACGTGAAGAAATGTGTCCCTGCTTTATCCAACCCCCTTGAGCTGGCCTTATGAACGGGTATCCGAGGCCAAATATAAAAAAAAAACAATCTTCAATGCATCCATATAAGATTTCCAATCCAATGTTCAATCACCTACTCCTTCAACTTCCTACTCTCGTAACTTATACACTTATCCTGAGATCTTCTTCTAATACTCCGCCGGATCTACAATCTATTTTCTTTCTTATTTCATCCCAGTTTTTATTAAAATACACATTTATTCACTCTCCATGAACTCCACTTCATATTAAATCATACTTTCCTCTCATTCCCATAATCCGCTACAGACTTTGTGGCTTCTTTTTGGGCACCTGAAGCCCCCCCGGTAGCCAGCCCTTATTTCCTCCCACTTTTCCTTCATCATTTACGTTCCCACTAATCCCATAATGTCCTTTACAGTTACCCAATCCTCGAGATCCGTTCTACACCTTGTATTTAGACACAATCACAACTATATTCCAGAACTCTTATAACTGCTACCATTCTTATATTTCACTGCCTTTGCTTCCGTATATATTAATTTTTTGTATCTGCTATTTTTCATACCTTTCTCTAAACCATCCTACCAATGTTTCTCTCCGTGTAATATGATTTGTCTGCATCCCACTCTTACTCTTTCTATTAAATATACATGTATATTTTCAGAAAATGAATTATCAAAGCAATTATTCTGTCATCTGAGAATTCTCTAGTGCTATTCTTCTTCTGCTATTGTAACGACTATTACTAAAGAATGTAAAGTTATTACCAATGTATTCTACATATATAAACTGTATTAGTTTAGATGGAATTTTATCGGAGACAGATGTTTAACTTACTTTTAAGTTTCTGATTACATAATCAAGTTCCTCCTTTAGAATAGGTTCGTACTTCACTCACTTAAATCTTAAAGTCTGAATACCATATAGTTAATATTAAACAGTTCTTGTACATACTAGCACCATCTTTTTCTGTTTTTTTTCTTATCGTATGTTTGTTTGACGTTTAGTCTTCATCTTGGGTATATATATATTTGTTTGCTAGCTATTATTCTGCTTTTCCTGTATGGGAAGCTTCTAAATAGTGTGAGGTATCATCTTTTCTTATTTTACCCTTACATTAATTAAGATGTGTTTAATGACTTTATCTTCTATCATTGACAGTTTGGTATAGATATGTATACTATGTTCAATCAAACTTTGTTTAAAAATATCCTCAGTAGTGTTATGGGGTCCAAATATATTAGGTGCATTCTATCACTCCAATTTTCCAAGACCTTGTTGACGGTTTCTGGCTGTAGTTCACGGATTTCTTGGATGATATTAGTCTGAAGTGCTTGAATCGGTGTTTGTTGGCATAATATCGGACCTTCAATTTCTCACAAAAAATCTAAAGGGGTCAAATCGCAGCTCCAAGGCGGCTAATTGGCATGGCCAAGACGACTGATAACACGATTTGGGAATTTGGTGCCAAAATATCGAATGGGGCATGGACTGTGTGGCATAGCACGCCATTCTGCATGAACCAGAGGTCGCCCAAATCCATGTCTTCAATTTCATTTAAAAAATGTTGGATAACATGGCTCTGTAACGCTCACCATTGATCAAAACGTTGTTTTAAGCCCCATTTTCGAAGAAAAATGGTCCAATGATGCCACCACTCCAGAATCCGAACCAAACCGGCATTCTTTGTGGATGCATTAGCATTTGGCCAATAACGTGCAGGTTTTATGAGCCCCAGATGCGACAAGTTTGTTTGTTGACGTAGCCGCCAAGATGAAAATGCGCCTCGTCAAAAAAGATGATTTTCCGACCAAAATCGTTGTCTAATTCAAGCTGCTCTAAGGCCTAAACTACGAAGCGTTAACGAATCGGATGGTCGTGCGCCTTCAATTGCTAAATCAATTGGACCTTGTAAGCGAATAATCCAAGATCTTTGTGCAGAATTCTCCTCAGGCTAGTGCGTGAAATGTTGAGTTGTTGAGATCGACGGCGAGTTTATGTTCTTGTATTGAGTCTCACACTCTCGGCTACAGCAGCCACATTCTTGTCTAGTACCGGAATGAGTACCATGAGTATTGTCCACTAGCATGCCAGTCTCACGAACTTTTTGTACAAACTTGCGTACATCAGGCGCGGTGGGTGATTCATTTCGTCTAAAACTTCTTTTTAACAAACGTACGGTTTGGGCTACAGAGCACTCACTTTGTAAATAAGTTTGCAAGACATCCCAAAGTTGTTCAAGCATAATGCGACTCATTTCATACCGCGGAGGTATGATACTGACTTTCTGTTAAGATTTCGAGCAAGACAAAGCTGCCAGTGTCAAAATAACTTATGAAACCACTAGGCCTACCCTTTATTAGAATTGAGAACCGTACACGAACATCCATGGACTAGCACGGTGAACTCTTCCTTAGAAAAAACTACTGCCAGGCTGGGATTCGAACCAACAAACCTGTGACCCGTGAGCAGGCACTCTATCTACTAAGCCATCGCGGTCCTCAGCATTTTGGTTTACGTGGTTTAAAAGCAGTGACTGTGAGCTGCAATCAAGGATTGAAACAAAAATGGTCGTATACTAATACATGCGAACACCTAGTAAACTTGTTGAATGACAACAATCTAAATTTATAAATTTGTAAATCGCGACCTGTATAAACACTAATAATAAACTAAACTAAGCTAAATGCCAGGTCACACATAGCTTCCAATACAAGATGAGTCTTATCTGTGACGTCCTCCTGCATCTAACATATTTACAAGACATTGTTCCCTTCAATTACCAGTTATTCCGGTTGATGCAACATGCCTTGTCAGATAGCGTGTCCAAAGACCTAATATTTTACCGAGATAAAATCTGCTGCCTAAAATATGGCTTAAAGGTAAAGAAAGCAAAAGCAAATACTTTGAACAATTATATTATATTTATTATACTTTCTAAAATAAATCTTATACGTAGCTGAAGAAAAAAAGATGATTCCTTTGTACACCTAATAGAACAAAACTGGGTATTGTTGGTTTTGTTTATATAATAATTGGAAGGCACGCATTGTATATCTTAGAAGATTGAGCATTAATGGCGTGTCATCTGTTCATAATATTTTTGTAGGGAACGAATCGTCCTCTTGGCAAATGTGTTTATACCACATAGAGAAGTCCATTTGATCATTACAGAATAGTTACAAAATTGCTCTTATTATAAACAACTGTACTTGTTTTACTTTTATCTTTTTCATGGCTAACTATTTTTTTATTTTTAATAAAATTTAAAATTACTATAGCTCAATAATTTTTAGAAAAATCTAGGTCATATATGATACTGGATTAAAGAGAAAAAATAATCTATCAAAATAGATTATACAAAATTTCTGAATATATTTTATTAATCTGCATAAAATTATCTACGTCTTTGTCTATTACAGCTTTTTGCCATAATAACAAAGATATATTGATTTGAAAAAATTGACACTTTTTTTAAAATATACAGTTACCCTCAACTTTTTTGAAAACTTTGAAAGTGAAATTTTATTCGTCTCGTAAAGCTGCATTTCTTTTCCTTTTTAACCGCTTTTCTATCTCGTATAGTTTCCGACATTCCCATAGAGAACATCTAAAAAACTCACGCTGTATACTATACTGTCTACACAAATACTGCTGTGAAACAATATATTACGCTTAATTATACGTTGTATCTGCGTGAGAAGTTTCGTTAATTTTTCTTTAGATGTGTAATAAGTTCAACGTCCAATTATTTCAAATAATTATCTTTATTAATTGAAAACCGAATCCGGAATATTAATTAACGGCAAAAGCTGAAATTTGCATTTGTACTTGTCAGTTTTAATCCTCCACAGACCCGTGGAATAAGTCAATTACAAAGGCCCCGGGAAACTCCGAAACACTGTTTATTAACAATAATATATTATGAATTCGTTTTTAGGCATGTCGTATATTTAATCTTCACGGAAATCCGATAAGAAATTACCAGTACTTGATTAAGCTCAATTTGTTGCATTTATATATTGATTTGTAATACAATATACTACTATGTTTTTAGGGTTATTTTTTTAAATTATTATTATAATTTAAATTATGTCTAATTGAAATTTTTGTAACAAACAGAACTTTTCTTATAATTAATCTCATATTCAAAACATGACAGCAAATACATATAAGTAGACAGCGGATTTCTAGCCATTATGCCTATCTATAATATTTATAGTATTGAAAAAATTTCGTGATTACTTAGCGCTGAGATTTATTTCATTTTTTAGCTTATTTTGACCATATGTGCTAATTTTGATTTTTCATGCTCTGTACTTTCCCTATATTTTATATATAGGGAAGTATTGTTTTAGATTAAGATACTTATTTAGAGCGTTTTCCTAAACTATTAATAAATATTTAATAAAAAAATTCATATTTTCTTGTTGTCTTTTGGCAATATAATTATTATGTAGTGTTTTATAATATGATACAATAATTATAATCTTGTATAAATTATAAAAAAACAAATTGCATTTTTATAATTTATACAAGATTATAATTATTGCCAACTGAGTTTCAGTATTAATAATTATTAGTATAAATTACCATTTTACAATACAATAAAAATCGATTCGTTTATAAATACGTAGATATAATGGTGCTCTCTATTAATTAGATCAAATAGACGAACGTTTTATAGGAATTACACCTATGATATTCCGATTGTAAACGTCGTTAGACCAGGCCCACACAGGGGTGGCAGTAAGTATTATGTAAACAAATTGAAGTGATAGCAAATAATCAGGTGTTTTACAACCGTATCGATTTTCTACTCTTGGCAAAAATATAGATGGGATATGTGCATATGTATCGTTTTCGTAAATTTTCATATTTAAAGTTCAAAACTGAACAAAAAAACAAGCATACAATTTCAAAATCTTCATCTTCAACAAACGATAGACCATTTATGTTTAAAAATTAATAAAAAGACAAATATGATGTCCATGAGCGTTTCTGCACTGTGTTTTACAATAAATGTAAAAACTCCAGTTAACAGTTAAAACAACTACTCCCCGTAATACAGCACCGCCAGGCATTGAATGATATAACTGTTAACTGTCGTTACATGTCTGAACTGATATTCAGCACGATGTAACAATTTTGTGGTGTTATCATTTTTTAACCGCTTCTCGAAAAGTGTTATGCAATGACTATCTGCAGACACGTGTTTCGCTGTATCACAGCAAACTATCATTTATTAGTTTATTCAACAGAAATAATTTCATTCAAATTAGTGTTGCTTTAATAGTTGTACTATTTGTAACACGCAAATTAATATGTATTATTCAATGTCTGTCGAAGTATTAGCTAGAGAAGTAGTTGTTTCAAATTAATTTGTTTTGTAGTCTTAGTAAGACTCATTGTTGTAGATTCACGAAATGTTTTCGTATTTTTAAATTTTTTATTTAATTTTCTACAACGAACTAAAGGATTTTAATACATTTTATTATACAACATGGTTTCCAAAAATTCCGCCCCAGACATTCGATGCTGATGATCAACTTGTCTCATAACATGCGGATTATCAGTTAAATAATAGTGAAAATTGTACCTATTGACAGATCCGTTGTTATGGGATGACGCCTCATCCGTGAATAAAATATATTGGAAAAACGCAAGATCCTCCTGTTTTTTCTGTCTTCCCCAGAAACAAAATTCGGAACGAAATTGAAAATCAGTATTACTCAGTTCTTGATGTAGCTTGATATCGATTTTTCTTCAGAATGCTTTGTACTGACCTCTCGCTTATGCCAGTTCCTTCACCAATGTCTTTTTGGTTCCTCGTTGATGATAGGCTTTCTTCTTTTGTTTTTTGTAATTCACACCTCCCATTTACATGTCAAACTAATTGTTTAGTTGACAGATGCATTTTTTTTCAGTCATGGCTATCTATTCAAAAACAAATTCGCATTCAAGGACTGTCTGAAATATAAATTCTTTTATATCTTGAAAAATATCACTTTTAGGTATAGGGTATGCTGAATATTTTTTGTAGAAAATTAGATGTAGAATAATATAAAATTTAAAAAAACATATGATTCCATTTAAAAAAAAAGAGTTACGACAATTTGAAATTTTAGAAAATGGCGTGTCTGATAAAAACACAGGGTTCCTCAAAAGTGAAAATTTTTAACACTGGTACATAAACAGTACTTATGAACAACCATAGGAAAGAGAAAATTTCTTAAATTTTAAATAGAACATCAGAATAATTTTTTTTGTGAACCTCCGCTTTTTACATTTTTTTCAGAAAAACGTTAATAACTCAGAAATGCCATATCGAAATTAAAAACCAAAAAAAGGTTCAAGTAATCAAATATTATCCAAATTAGAAAATGAAAAAATATACAGGGTGTTCCATTTAAAAAAATGTTTGCTTTTGTTATACCGCAAAATTGGGACACCCTGTATATTTGAAAATAATTTTACGGCATAGAGATTTTTAAATCAATAAATTTTCATACGAAACATTTTTTTCTATCTCTCACGAGAAAGGCGCTAGGAAAGCCCGACGCACTGTTGCAGGACCCTGTATATACAACGTGTCCACGTAAGTATGCAACAAATGGGAAACTTTTTTATTATTAATTTCTCAGAAAATTTTACTCTTTATAAAAGTTGGTGCTTGATCTTAAACCTACAAAAAAGACATAACAAATGTCATTAAATGCTATATTAGAAAGATAATGAACAATGTTTATAACTTTTGCACTTTTAAGCGAATTTTATCAAGTATCCTTAGTTTTGACGTATCTGTATAAATTATGGCAGAGCGATTAGCTTTACAATACAGAGCAGAGTTGGTGCTAATATGTGACGATAACTATAAAATTTGCAGAGAAGCAGTTGAAATTTTTTAACGGCAGGCACCCCGAAAAGAGAATCAGTTATTCAAAAGTGTCAAGAATTTTAAAACAATTTAAAAGGACCGGTAAATTTGAATTGCATTTTAAAAAGAACGTACTAAACCAGTGAGAAATCTGGATAATTCGTTAGATATCTTGCAAAGCCTCGTTGAAAATCCTGAAACAATAATAATAGAATTGGAAAATAAGTTAAAAGCATTTAAACCAAGATATGTTTAAATTTTGCAAGAACATTATTACGACAATCATTCTATATTTTGTTTCATGGTACAAGGTGAAATAGAAATTAATAGAACATATCCTAAGAAGATCCTGTTTACGCTTGAAGCTACATTGCTGCAAACGGTGTAGTTATCTTATAAAATTGTAGTTGGTGGTCAACAGAAAATCCAGCACTCGGAATTATCTACAAAAATAAATATTCTCGAAAAATAAAGGTTTGGTCTGGTTTTTTGAACCGAAATTTGATAGGGTCCTACATATTTCGGCATAATTAAAATTCAGAAAGATATTTAAATATGAAATTGGAAAATTAATTTTATATGTTACCTTTGGCTCCAAGAAATTCTCTTTGGTTTATGCAGGATGGGGAACCTGCACAAAGTGCTCGTATCATAGTTGAATATTTAAATGAACATGGCCTGCTCGCTCACCTGATCTAAATCTATTTGATTACTTTTTATGGGGGTGGTTAAAAATCAGAATTTAATCTGAGAGAAGAACAAACTTATGTATTTAGAGGGAAGGGGATCACATCGAGTGATTTTTATTAAAGGAATAATATCGTCAAGGTTGTTAATTTCATCAAAGAAAATACAATTTTTGTTGATTGAAACCGTATGCCATTTGTTTTGTCTTTTTTGTATGTTTTAGATCAAGCACCAACTTTTATAAAGAATAACATTTTCTGAGGAATTAATAATAAAAAAGTTTCCCATTTGTTGCATACTTACGTGGACACGTTGTATATACGCAAGGATCCTGGAAGATCATTTAGGTAACTTATCTTTTTATCGAATGAGAGAATTTATTTTTTGGCGTAATAGTAGCTGAATTTGTTATTTTATTTATAAGATTTTATTAGAACACAAGTTAATGAAATTAAGTATAATTATTATTTATAAAATGTGTGAGCTGATTTGTAAAAAAAATTCTTAAACTGAAAATAGTATCTAATCAAGTAACACAGTCCAGTGTATTTAGAATTATCATATAAATTATACATTTTTGGTAATACACCAGTATTTAATATATTTAAAACTTAAAATGTAATATCACAATAAAATATACCTTGAATACGTCAGCTATTTTATTACTAAATATTAATTTGCTTATGTTTTGTTTAATATTTTTGCGAAGTTCATTAATAGTGTAGTTCTTAATCATATTATCAGAAAAAGTAGTGATATGTATGAATAATATGTTAGTAGTTTTTAATATTGCTACTGTGTTTGAGATATTGTAAATACTATTTCTATATTAGTACATTTAATTTAAATATGTTAAATATAGTACTTTTGAATGTTAACTTTGCTTTCAAATTTCATTATAATTTTACATTATTTATTTTGTCCAAAATTTTATGTATATTCTTATTTTTAATATTTGTTTATATGTATTATTCAAGAAAGGAGACCAAAAATAAATAAATAAAATAAATAAACATAGATGAATTATATCGTAGGTATTTTTAAATATGTTTAAATATTTGAAATTTTAGGTAACCACATTAAACGACAATTTGTTCTAATGAACAATCTTCAAACTGTGCTAGTCCGGCATTGAGCGATGTAGCGTGGCGGGAGGGAGATTTGACAGAGTAAGACAGTGTTTTACATTTCTCCCAGCACGTCGCAATATTTCTCATCAGCATAGGGGACCTTATTTTAAACCCCCTCGTATTTCTCAGGAAATCCCCATTTTTCAACAATTTTTGTCAATTTTTAATTTTGTCGATTATAGCGTCGTCTGTCACAAATAGAACAAAAATTTCAAATAAAACTTTCTTATTTTTTCCCGGAGTATTCAAACCCGTACCCGTACAAAAAATAGAGGTTCCTATTTAACTTTTCTACTTTTCATATCATTAGATGCCCCCCTCCCAGGCGAATAAGTTTTAATTATATATTCTTTATTCGATGTGTAGTTTTCGAGATATTTCAATATCTTCACTTAAATTCCTACGCATAAAACTCTTCGTTTAAGATTGCTTCCAAGGCTAAAATACTTGATTATCTCAACGTATCAACGAAGCATTTGTAGGAAGCTTTCTTATGTGGGATTACTTTGTAAAATATTTTGCCTTCCTGTTTTATATTAGATTAAATTTCGACTCTTAGAAGATGTTTTGTATTTGTTGAAATGTGTAATATTTAAGAGGATGAATATAGAAATATATTTGCTTAAATTATACACATAATACATAGAATTTTGTTTTATTTAGGAAGAATTTTGTAAGTATGTTGGATAAATAAATAAATACAAATATCCTTCGATTATTTTGTTAATTATATATGGCATAAATGTATCAATTGGAGGTGTGTTTTATTAAATGTTTAATTCACAATACCATCACTGATGATTACCTATTTTATTGCAATTGAAATTGTATCTAATTTTTTAATTTTATTCAGATGGAGGGCACTTTTTATACAGAATGTTAATAATGAATTTAAGTTTACCTAGCAAACAATAAGAAATAAAATAAAATTCGAACCGGTTTTTACATAAAATCATTTATAGCTTAATAAATATGAACCCAATCTTGACCAAAGGCAGCAATAAGAGGTTCATATTTTTATTAACACATACCAGCCATAACAAATAATATTTTTTTAACAGTTTGTATTTTTATCGCTTTAAAAATATATAATATATAAATTAAAGAAAATTAGATATGATTTTAACATAAAATAAAGACTTATGTATATCGGAAATTGTCCAGAGATGTATTTCATTAGTAAAAATTTTTCCAAAATTAACACAGAATCTGTTTAAAGGTAAGTTATTATTAAAAAAATAGTTTCAAATAAAGAGATTCGTTCGTAGTTTTTTCTAGTAATATAAAGTAAGTGCAATATTTACATATCCATCAGAATATTTCTTGCCTAATCATTGGTTGCATGGTTAGCAACTATAAAGCATATGGAAATGTTATTGTCCGATTAATCTCGTTTTAGGAATAGTAAAATAAATATAAACAATGTGCATTATTTTTCTAAAAATTATCCACGTTGTATTAGGAAACTAATTTCCTAACAATTTGAGTTATTCATGTGTAATGTCTAATAATCAATGATTAAATCATATAGAATGTATTTTATAATTGAATGTTATTATTATTATTAGTAGTAGTAGCAGTATTTATTTATCTAATATGTTTACATAATTTATCCTATACAAACAAAATTCAATATTCACAAAACTTATAAACGCACATAGAAATACTTAGGTTCATGATCTTCGACACTTTGTCTTGAGAGATATGGCTCTCCAAAAGGAGAATAACCGATCAGGTAATTTTAATTTGATATAATTTTAATGTAATTAATTATTAACGTTGGAGATTCCTAAATAAATTAGATGGTATAATAGAAGCCATTCCTTGAGAATTACATGTTATATGATATTTTATTAAGATTACAACATAATACACGAATTATTAGTTAAAGATTACTCACACCAAGTGATCCATCGTAGCTGAATCAAAAATAAAAATAAGACAAGATCTCCAGAACTAACTCCTCTAGGCAGGCCTTTGAAAATACTTATAATAGAAGTACTTATTCATCAAAATTTCTATATTTTTTATACCCTTAAATAAACTTTAATAAATTTTACTAATGTATTTATGTTTTAAATTGATTTGAAACCTACAAGATTAAATCATAATGATGGTTGCGACCGTTACTATGTGGTAATTCATAATGAACACTGAATAAAACACTTACTATGTTTTTAACCACTATAATTTATTATAATATATAAATATATTACAATGTGTACGATAATGACCGTCAAAAGTCGAAACTTAAGTCGTACACATTGTAATATATTTATATATTATAATAAATTATAGTGGTTAAAAACATAGTAAGTGTTTTATTCAGTGTTCCTACAAGATTAGTTTATTATTTTTAATAAATGCAATGTAATAATATGTATTAATTTAAAAGTTTTCGTAATTCTATTATTGTACAATATATGCTTGCTTATGCTATTAATTCTTTCTAAATAGAATTTTCACTTTTACTCATTATTATTTAGTTTGAAAATAGTATAAAACTTATAACAAATATTAAAATAGTAAATAAAAATAAATTTATGAAGAGAGTGTTAGTGTTACAATGTTTACTATAATAATCTTCACGTAACTCAAGAAATATTTTAATGTGCATTATCGTTATTTAAGTTTTAAATGTATTACATACTATTTCATTCTTATGTTATAAAATGTATCAAGTGCATTTTTACGTTGGAGAAACTCCATCAATTTATTAGCCATTTTTAAAGAAATATTTGAATCAATTATTATAATGATGTGTTTTAAGTTTTACAGACGTTTTATTACGTTGCAAAATTTATCATTTTTAAAAACGTTTTCCTTCTAATTGTAGTTAAAGTGTAGATGCGGATCTGTAGTAGGCAACCCAGTTCCCACAAATTGATATTACGTCATCAGAATTCAAATATTAATAAAAAAATATATCATAAAAAATGGAACTGTACTTGTAGAGATTTATGAATATAAAATGTAAATTTGAAATACTATATTGGATATTATATTGGACAAGATATTATTGAAAAAGTTCAAGAAATAAACAAATCTATACATTTATTAATCCAATTTTTTATCACTCACACGTGTGGCTTAGAACCTCAATATTCAATTATTGTTCATGAAGAGATTAGCTAAACTGATAAATGAATATGTTAGAGAGGTCGGGATTTGGGATAATGTTGGGATTATACAATACATTATTAACAGTATTAATAATATGAGTATTTTTGGTAAATATTTCTGCCGGTGTTTTAAATGTTCAATAGAGACTGTTTTTTTTCTGTTATATTTATTTATTTATTTATTCATTTATTTACGGTTTCACCTTTTACAATAGTATACACATATTTAGAACTTAAAAATAATAAGAAAACATACAAATTATAGCAAATAGGTGTGAATATACATGATATAAACTAAACACAAATTATTGTAAATAAAAAGTAAGGTAAAATTACAAACAATAAACAATAATAGCACGATTACCAAATAACAATATGCAAATAAGTTGTATCTCATTTCAGAATAAAACAATCAATAGATTTTAATTGAAATTTGAAAGTATTAAATGATGTGCCGAAAAGATAAATGTTTTTATGTCGTTCAAATACGTTGTAATGTCTCATCATTCTGCACAATGGACTGTTTCTACCATAGTTTGAGCGGTGAAAATGTTCGCGAAACGTTTGGTAGCTTCGCGTATTACTAGGCACGTTGAAATTAATTTGATTGAGCAATTCAGAGCAGTCTATTATTGAATTAACAATTTTGAATAAAATGCAGAAATCAAAATAAACACGCCTATTTTCAAGACTAGTCAAATTAATTGTAGTCAGCATATGAGTGCGACTATAGTTTATCCTCGAAATGCCAAATTGGTAACTGATATTTAATAAAAATGTATTTTGCACACGTTCAAGTTGGTCTATGCGGTTGGAATAATATGGGAACCATATACATGAGGCGTATTCTACTTGAGGTCTTACCAAATTAATATACAGTAATTTTTGTGTGGAAATAGAAACAGTTTGACCAAACCTGAAAACAAAGCCTAAAGTTTGCATAGCTTTACAACAAATGTTATCAATATGTTTGGCAAAAGACAAACTATAATCAAAAGTTACACCCAAGTCTTTAATGTGTTTCACTGATGACAAAAGTTTATTGTTGATATAGTATTGATTATCCGTTATGTGGCCCCTACCAAATGATATTGAGTAACATTTATTGATATTGAAATATAGAGAATTATCACAGCACCATTGATGTAAATTATTAAGATCTGTTTGCATCAATATCCGATCAGCGGAATTATTTATAATGCGAAATATCTTCAGATCGTCAGCAAATAAGAGTAATCTGCAATGAGCAACGTAAGTGGTAATTCATTAATGAAAATAAGAAATAAAATAGGGCCGCAATGGGAGCCTTGAGGGACCCCAGAAGTTACCGTAATCGGATCTGAAACAAAGCTGTTAAGTTTCACAAATTGTTGCCTATTATTTAAGTAACTGAATAGCCATTTAGTAACTTGCGACCCAAAACCAAGATTTTTTAATTTTCTGATTAAAATAGAATGTTCCCATTTCTATTTTACACGATCAAAGGCTTTTGAAAAGTCGGTATAAACCGCGTCAACTTGTTTCCCATCCTCAAATGCGCTTAGCAAAAATGACTAGTATAAGATTAGGTTCGTTAAAGTTGATTTTCCTACACAAAATCCATGTTGTTCATTGCAAATCACATTCTTACAGGCCCACATCAATTGATCAGATATTAGTTTATCAAATAACTTTCGTATTACTGACGGTGTAGCTATTCCTCTATAATTCTTAACGTCATCCCGATTTCCTTTCTTAATTAATGGTGTGATAAAACTTGTTTTCCAATAGCTAGGAAATTCCCCAGATTATATCGAGGATTCAAACAAAATATGTAGTGGAGTACATATAGTGTAGATACATCGCTTAATAAAGTAGGCAGGTAAATGATCAGGTCCATAGCTACAGGAATCAGGTAATAACTGAATAGAGTTGAAAATATAGCCATGTTTATATTAAAACTATTCAAATTAACACTATTTTTATGTTGGTAACGCACACTTGCACTTGGTACATGAACATTAGAATAGACTAGCTTAAAATATTCCGCAAATAGGTTTGCACAGTCTTGACCACAATCACTCGATCTTTCGTTGAAATACATAACCTTAGGGTAGCCATCCATTTGTCTTGAATCGTTGACATGCGTCCAAAAAGATCTTGAATTAACACTAATTTTGTCTTCAACTTTTTTTTATGTATTCACCATATAACTTATCACTGTGGTCCTTACACTGGGCTCGTAACGACTGGAACTGAAGGTAATGATGCTGTAATCCGCTAGCTTTATACTGTGAGTGCGCTTGCCTCTTGCACTTTATTAAATCAATTAAATTTTTGTTGAACCATTTAGGGTACGATGAAGACCTAATCCGTTTAATAGGAACATATTTATTTATAGCGTATATGATGATATTATAAAATTGTTCCACAGCCACATTTATGTTATTATTTTTCAAAACATGGTCCCAATTTATAGTCGATAAAAAATAATTAATTTCAAAGTAATTGGCAGCTTTAAAATCATATTCGAAACTATCAAGTTCCAGATTATCTGACGGATTCATATAGATTAATGATATAGTATAGGCAGTATGAGGAATGCTACACGGAGCGATTTTATCTTGTGACTCAGTGAATTCTAAGGTCGTTAAATTGGAGAATACAACATTCAGATAGATACCTCGGCTGTTAGGCAATGGATTAACTTGAGGCAAGTTGTGATATTCAAGACATTCAGCTAGTAGTTGGGCACGAGCACAGTTATTGGCGTCTAATAAAATCGAATTTCCGTCATTGTTCCAAGCTGCTTTAGGCAAATTTAAATCGCCACAAAAAATATACTTATAATCGGCATACTGACTACGACATATTCAACCGCCGAGCAATAATTTTCATACATAGTCAGATTTGATGCCGGAGGAATATATGCTGCTGATATGATTAAATTGGCGCCAACTCGAACAAACACAGCCTCAATAGTTGTAAAAATATCAATCGGATTGTTCTGAAGGTGTGATCGAAATGCGATTAAAACTCCACCTCCCCGACACTTATTGCTCGAGATTGATGATCTATCATATCTATAGATTGAAAATCCGTGTAACCCTAATTCACTATTATTAATTGATGGGTCTAGCCATGTTTCCACTAAGATAATAATATCGTAAACGGAAAGGTTAATGTTACATTTAATATTATTAAGCTTTGATCTCATGCCTCCAAGATTTTGAAAATATAACATTAGTTTTTTTGTTGGTTTTTAACATGTGACTTTACAATAGTTGGATTGCCATTGATGAATTTAATTGTGATATCATTTTCACCATTTTCTTGGCGTAAAATAAGTTCGCGCCTTAATTCCTTTAAATAGCCTCGTTGTAATTTTGTCATGTCATTTGAAAATTTGACAGATCCTGCATTCAGATCTTTAAAAACTTTCATCAAATTTGTAGCTGACTCTTTGTCATTAAATATAATTTTAACAGGCCTCACTTTATTGGACTCCAGTTTCCCAACACGAATTATATTACGAGGATTAAAATTTGATATTTTTTCACTGACTACATTATTTATAGCAATGGTATCCTTTTCAATTTTATTTTCAATTGAGCCGGTGGATTCGGGTAGATTATATACCATAACATTATTAGCCCGTAACTGACGCTCTTCCACCTCCGTAACAATATTAGCTTGAGAAATAACGTTGGATTGATTATTAGAAATCCCTGTATTCTCTATTTTAGTGAGCCTATCTTTAATATCATTAATTTCCTTAAGTAGATCGTGCATTACTGTTTGGAATTCAGCCTTAAACAAATTTGATAGTTCTTGTTTAAGAACTGATTTAATAGTATCGGTTATAGAATTAGAATAAGTAGTCTTTGACTTAGTAGCGGGGGTTGGATCGACAGGTAAGCATGTTGAGCAATTCCAGTAATCTCCGCCGTACGTTTCTTGTGTTCACTTAAGTAATATTCAATTACATCCAATGTCGAGCCAATACAGTCCACATGAAACCATTTATTACATCCACCATGGCATTTGAGCGAATCAGATCGTGGACTCATATTTAATTTGCATATAAAACAAATTAAAACCATTTTTTATAACTGTAATATATCAGATGTAATAGGAAAGTGATTAAACAAAAAAAAAAAAAAAAACAGGGACACAATTACTTCACACCTACTGCGCTCGTAGTAGGTGACTAAATAAAAAAAAACAAACAATACTGACCGACGGCTAGGTATACATAAAACAGTAAACAGTGGAATACTAGTAAATTAGGAATCTGATTAGTTTATTTTTATTTGTAGATAATTAATATCGGCACAAATAATTTTCACGGCCAAAGGTAAACAACCACGGCATTAATGTTCGCAAAAAATGCTGGCAGCGATGCAAAACGAGTGAATCTCGACAAGGTTAATTAATAAAATCGTCAAAATCTCTTGAATTACTTTACCAATTCCACCAATATGTTGGTTGTACAGAAGTTATTCAACACTTAGTCACAAAATTATAATAAACTAACGTGATATCACTGATTAATGAGACGTTTTTGCACAGCACTATTTTCACACCTATTCGCAGCGAATTCACAACTGATTATTTATATGAGTGTGTATGATGAATTGTGTAGGAGACTCTTAGGATGTCTAATTTTAGGGTTGATTGTTTCTTTAAACAACTGATGAGGATTTATAAAAATGAATAGCTGCATAGTCAGATGGTGGCTTTGTTGGTTATGTCTTCATTTTTATAGATCTGAAATACCAAGTTCTCTTCTTGATTTTTGCTTTATTGCCCTGGGTGTGTGTTTCAGAGGTTTTTTAGTTTCAAATATGATACGAAGGTGTACGTACGCAGATCATCACGTAACATGATTATTCAGATTTATATAATAAGGTCAATTACAAAAGAAAAGAAAAAAAGGACCTTTATTGGCATATACTAATATAATAATAAAATATTCATACCTATAATAATTTCATTCTATCTTCCCAACTTAGTTTCGTTAATATCTTTACCCCGGCATCATTTCCTTCTATCCATTTAGTCACTTTTTTGTTTCTTCTCATCCATTTCTCCATTCCTTTGCACTCCTCTGCCAAATTTTTCCTAGTATCCCTTCTACTTACATATAATACACATTTTCCATAGTTTGATTTTATTCATAAAAAAATTATGTATATATTTAATGTCTTTTTATTAAATGTTTAAACCACAATACAATCAGTATCAAGATGATTATCAATTTTATTGTAATTGAAATTGTTTCTATTTTTTTGTTTTATTCAGATAGAGGACACTTTTAAACGTCAAAATGTCAATCACGAATGTAAGCCTACATAACAAACGATAAAATACAAAATAAAGGTAAATGCTTCCAAGTATCCCTTCCACTCACATACTATACACATACAGGGTGAGTTTTTTTCGATGTTCTCTATGGGGATCTCGAAAACTATAAGAGATAGAGAAACGGTTATATGGGAAAAGAAGTGTAGATTTACGAGGCGAATAAAATTTCACTCTCAAAGTTTTCAAAAAAGTCAAGGGTAAGTAGATAGTAAAAAGTGTCAATTTTTTCAAATCAATATATCTCGGTTATTATAACAGATAGAAAAAAACTGTAAAGGAGAAAGCTTTAGATAATTGTATGCAGATTAATAAAAAATATTCAGAAAATTTTTATTGCCATTATTTTCCGAGATATGACGCAAACTTACATTTTTTTAAATGGAAACTATAGTTGGCTGTGACCTCATTCAAAAGATATTTTTTTTTCTTTCATCCAATATGGCATACGACATAGTTATTTCTAAAAATAAGTGAGTTATAATCATTTTAAATTTTATTATAAATAAAAATTGGGTAGCCATGAAAAAGGTGAAAGTAAAACAATTGCAGTGGTTTATAATAATAGCAATATTGTAATTTTTAGTTTTACAGAGATAAACTAAAATGAAACAACAGCATAAAGTAATTCTGTAATTATCAATATATCAATGGGAGAGAAATTTTAATATTAAAAAAATATGGTCAGGTGTCCACTATTAATACTGTTATGACATAAATTATATCTTTTTAAAATTGAATTTATGGCTTTTTGACTATTCTCATGTAAAATGAATTAAATATTTTAATAACAACTAATTTATGATCCTCCACGGATTGATATGATTTTTAATATATTTTGTTTTTAACATAACCCCACATAAAAAAAATCTAAAACGCGCATATCGGGAGATCTAGGTGGCCCTGGGATTGGTTTATTTCTTCCCTCCCACTTATGAGTTAGGAAAAGCATTATTTAAATAATTTGTAAAGCCAACATGTTATGAGGTGGAGCACCGTCATATTGGAATCATTTCAATCTTGCTTGTAATGATAAATTTAAACAATCGAGCGTATCTTCAAATGTTTTCTGAAGAAAATGAAAGTAATCATTTTCACTTAGTGAGTTTTCAAAAATATATGGACCGAGAATTATTAATCAAAACACACCATGGATTAAACCCAAATTTAATTTGTAGTTTTCTCTGTGAAACTGCTCGTGGATTCTCTTGAATTCATCTATGTTCATTGTGGCGATTAAAAATACCACAATTAGTGAATCGCGATTCATCTGTTCATAATATTTTTGTAAGAAACGTATTATCCTCTTGACAAATAAGTTTATAACACATACAGAAGGCCATTTGATAATTACAAAATTATTATTCTTATGCTGGTTTTTCATTTTTGTTTAACTTTGTAGAACTAATAATTACAAATTTCTATTATTATAAACAACTGCAATTATACACTTGGAAAATAAAAAACACTACACTTTCTTCACAATTTGATTTTATTTTGCTAGATGTACATTTCGAGTACTATGTACTCATTATCAATAGCTTATTGATAATGAGTACATAGTACTCGAAATGTACATCTAGCAAAATAAAATCAAATTGTGAAGAAAGTGTAGTGTTTTTTATTTTCCAAGTGTATTAAATAAATCTTCACGTAACTCAAGAACAAATTTCTATAACTGCAATTATTTTACTTTCATCTTTTTCATGGCTACTCATTTTTATTTATAATAAAATTTAAAAT
Source organism: Ontholestes murinus (assembly GCA_963969525.1). Lineage (NCBI taxonomy): Eukaryota > Metazoa > Arthropoda > Insecta > Coleoptera > Staphylinidae > Ontholestes > Ontholestes murinus. The sequence goes on from OZ018390.1 coordinate 35,600,262, forward strand.
GACTATAGCTCACTTATTTTTAGAAATAACTATGTCGTGTGTCATATTGGATTAAAGAGAAAAAATTTACCTTTTTAATGAGGCCATAGCCAACTATGGTTTCCATTTAAAAAAATATAAGTTTGCGTCATATCTCGGAAAATAATGGCGATAAAAATGTTCTGATTATTTTTTCTATCTATTATAATAACCGAGATATATTGATTTAAAAAAATTGTCACTTTTTACTTTTTTCAAAATATCTAGTTACCCTTGACTTTTTTGAAAACTTTGAAAGTGGAATTTTATTCGTCTCGTAAATCTACACTTCTTTCCCCATTTAACTGTTTCTCTATCTCTTATAGTTTCCGAGATCCCCATAGAGAACATCGAAAAGAAACTCACCCTGTATAGTCGACATTCTATATAGTGAAAGACCAAAATATTGACCGAAATATCAGTATAAATAGTTTTGCACTGTATAAAGAATTACATATTAGAAAATATTGTATTAAACATTTGAAAGTTTAAATACATGGCATGTACATAATGTTAATACTGTACACATTACATATGTATGTACAAGGCTAAATAGTACATACGAAATAAGAAGAATACATAATTCAAAATATGTTAATACACACATACATATGTACATTTAAAATTTGTGGTCTTGAGAAATTGGTAAATAACACACTATGAAAAATAATCAGTTATTTTCTTTTGAACATTACATCTGAACAATAATTGTTGCTCAACAAAATTCTGGCATTTAGTGGCCAAAATCTCAATAAATGCATACAAATTCTAGGGCTTGAAAAAATGTCACTATAAAGAGTCTTTCATTATATAGAGTTTCACTATAAACAGTGTCAACTATATATCATAACCCTCTCCCACCCAGCTTTTCCTCCCTTTCTCTCTTGATCCACATCTAAGCCAAAGTGTCTTTACCTCTATACTAAACTGACTGTTATTAAGGGGTGAAATACATGTAATCGGTCATAAAAATAGCCTTTTTTGGGATTTTTTTTTGGACAAACTAAAACAGATACAACCTCACGGTTTCTGGACTTTATTGGGCATACAATAGGCTGTAATTTTAGAAAATTTTAAGTCTTTTCGCTAATTGGTTAGCCCTCTATTCAACCGATTGTGACGCCATGTTGGCCTGAAACATTATTTTTTTAAAGTTTTTCTTCCACAACCCATTTCTTAGATGTATTTTATCCTAAATGAACCTCAGAAAGTAGAAAAAAACCCAAATATATGATTTCTGCAACTTGCTGAAAAAAAAGTTCAAAATTTGACCTCTTTTTCGGTTTTCGTAGGCCCGTAATAATTATTTATTATTAATTTTTTCTGATTTCTGAGGTTCATTAAGAACAAAATTTTATTAGCTGTTGAGCAGACAGAAATTCAGGTGATTTGAATAAAAATTGACAAACTTGTCATGTACGCCAATTTCAAAAACATGGTTTCGAGAAAAACGCGTTTAAAGTTTAAAGTTTAGAAAAAGCGTAATTTGTGTAAACTTATAATTAAACGTTGATTCCGGGACATAGACAGTGCCTTCCTCACGTCCATAGAAGTAGTTAAGCTCGGCTTGAGCCTTTTTTCTGGCTGTTCTGGCTTCCTTGCTCCTATTTAGCGATCGCCGCTCCTAACTGATTTATCGGGCGTCGTCGTAGTTGTCAACGAAAATCCTAGTATTTTGGCCAATGGTACATTCCATCCCTTCCATAATTTTGCAGAAACCTTTGTATCCTTCGTTGAATGTAATAGCAGTGATATATGCGGCTATTTGAACGTTTTTTGGCCGCAGTTCAAATGCTTCGGTTCCTTCGGTGCAGATTCCCTTTGAACTGTCTTTTTTTCGATCTACTTGCACGATGACACTTTATTACGTTTCGGATACATTGTTCACGGCAACAATCACCGCGACGTTAAAACAAATAAACAACGATTGTTTGTATTTCCATAGACTATAAGATAAAATCGGCTCATGACACGGAGGTAGAAACTCTATTATATGCCCGTGAATACTTTTGCGATTACTTTAATATTTCGTTGGATAAATCTTAAATGTATAAGGAAGGTTTCTATGCAAAAAACAAAAATTCTAAATTTTTTTGTTTTACATGTGTTTCCCCCTTAAGTACCTTGGTACTCTCCCGTATACTTACCACTTGTTAAACATGTTATTATATTTATTCTTTTTAATAAAGCCCAGCCTTTCGACTTTCCTCCCTTTCTGTTTCACCCAAGCTGCTACGTGTGCTCCATGCTCTAACAATATATTTACTACATTCTCCAATAACCCTACCTATTTATACATTCTCTTTCTATTTATTCTCGGCATAGATTCAGTTCTCATCTTAAAATCCACGATATTCTCTTCATTGCCTCATAATGCAGATTTACTCTATTTGTTTCCTGATAAACTAGGTACCCTGGAGTTGACGTTTCAAAGCCATCATATACTTCAGAAACCATAGTTGCTCTATCTCTCTCTACACAATTATACATTCTTGTTCCCCATACTTCCACTTCATACATTAAATTCGACCTTATAACGCATCTAATAATTTTTATTGTAGTAAATCAACCCGGTCTTCCTGTTCAAACCGACGGACATCATGTCCAGGAGGCTCGAATTCGAATTATCGTTTAAGATGTCGATTGAGGATGCCAAAAGAGCTTTGATGAGAGTCAAGGAGTTTGTTCGAGGAATATCAGCCTGGTACATGGATGATGCTAAGAATAACAGAGGTACTGGAATAGGAATTTATGGCCCTAACCAAAACCACATGAGCTTCATGGCTCTGGGTACGATACCCATGATTTTGCAAGCGGAAGCAATTGCAATTGATACGTGTACCAGAGAATGCCTGGATAGGCTCAGACAGCCAAGCCGCATTAAAGGCCGTACGAGGCTATAGTCACGGCTTACAGACTGTTTGGGAATATCGAAGAATCCTCTCGCAACTAGCGAAGAGCAACTCGTTGACCCTCATGTGGGTCCCAAGGCACGAGAATATTTCCGTACCCTGGATTCCTTTAATATTAAAGGAACCGAAATGGCAGATGAACTCGCAAAAAGAGGTGCAAATGCCACTTCTATAGGACCAGAATCATTTTGCGCACTTTCCATGGTGCACAGAAGAGAGGTGGTGCAAAAATAGGAAGAGGACAGAAGGAGCAAGCCCTGGAACAATGTACCAGGCCTACGTTAATCAAAACGACTCATCAAACTCGATCACAGCCACAAGGTGCTTGAACTGACAAGGAACGAGCTAAGAACTTTCACCGGACTTATGACAGGGCATTGTGCCCTCCGATACCATTTGTGGAAAATGGTAAAAGAGGAAAGTGGAAACTGCAGATTATGTGATTCGGTAGATGAAACTACCGAGCACATACTATGCACTTGTGTCACGATTGTTCATAAGCGTAGTTCATACTTCGGTAAGGACCGATTATCCCACGAAGAAGTGAGCAATATTACCCTCAAGAAAGTAACCAGGTTAATGTATAACGTGGGACTGCTTGGGAAGTGATTGGTTAAGGATAGAACAATAGATCTGTTAGGTTGCAGTTCACAATACACCATTTTTTGATCACTGCCCCAGCTGCTTGCCCTTTGATAAGCACTTCTTCTAATTCACCAATTTATAAAGTGAATAGCAAAAGGCTTAACGGGCACTTCTGTCACACCCACTTTCCACTTTCGCTATAACTTATGTTTCTTCATAAATCTCTCTTATCCAATCTACCATTACACCATTTACTTCTTTCCTTCTCAGACATTCTCGCAAACTCTTTGTAGACATTGTATCTTACATTCATTTTAAGTCTAAATATGCTGTATATACACTTAAGGGATGTTTATACAAAGACTCTTGGTTGGTTTCATAATTATTTTGAAACCAACCAAGTGCTTTTCTACAAACAATTCTCTAAATTAAATATTTTTCACCACGTGATAAACGAGAATCAAATTCAACTGCATATACACATTATTTCTCTTCCATCCCTATGGAGATATGGTCTCTGGTCCCGCTTCCTCTTCTAAAACCTGTTGCGTTTCTAGTAACACACCACTATTTTTATCGTCCTTCTTAAGCTAGATTTTTACTACAGCAATGACAATTTTATATCCGATACTAATTACCGTTACTCCTTGAGATGTGGATATATTAGCAATATCTCCTCCTGTATGAACCGGGCATATAATTCGCGGTATCCGCGATGCCGCTATTTTAGTTTGCCCTCTTCACATCTGATTTAGCAGCTCCTTAAATCTTCTATTCCCACTACTTCTTATCTCCTTAAACATCTCAGCTTTTGGTCTGCCCAAGCCTGCTGTTTTTCTTTATTTTACTTCAACAAAAGCTTTTTCCACATATTCTTCTATTTCAAATTTTGTTTTCTCTAAACTTTTTGTTTATTCTTGTAATGACACTCCTATTCGACTCATTTTCTCACCCTTTTTTAGACTACACCCCATTTCTGCTTCATTTCAACACATTCTTAATTTTTAACTCGTTATTTCGAGAGCCTGTATCTCTGACATATTCTTAAAAACTTATTTCTTGTCACCATGACATACTTTTCAGCTAATCCTCATTGTCTTTCTCTCTTTTTATGCCCATATTCCTCATCGAACCAAGTACACATTTTCCCCTGTTTCCCTTTCATTTTTCTTCCGCATCCCACTATGATATCCTCCAATTCTTTCATTGATCTAACTTCATACCACTGAACTTTCTCTAGGCTGTTCTTTGTATCAGTAACGGATTTTACACCACTATACCTGTTTGCTGTGCTTCCTTATTTTTGCTCATCTGTATCTCTACTTTCAGTGGTAAATGGTTCGATCCTAGTACTTCTTCTATTCACATTATTCGTAAAAAAATGTAGGTAGATGGGATTGGATTCAAATGGAATCGTGCTCAAACACCAGATCTCAATGGCACACTGAATAACATGTTTTTTGTATACCTACTGTTTTTAAATATTGTCGTTTTATGTAGTTTATTTCTATTCGATTGATTTTTACTTTTATCTTGAATTTAATTTAACACAAAAACACAGATCTTTGCTAGCTATCCTGTCATGATTCGTACAAATTATGAATTTTACGGGAAGGATACTAATACATAAGAAGGATATTTAGAGGTATAAAGAATTTGCTTAGAAGGGATATGTTTTATGAGTTGTTTGCAAATTTGGCATCAAGGCTTAATCTGAATTGGAATATAAGCGCGATTTGGGTACTTTTATACCATAGATCGTTTGACCTGTTATGGAGTGGTTTATTAAGGATCTTAGGACTGTATCATAGATGGTCAGAGTTGGATAAAGATATTTATGTATGCCGGTTTTTGTTGTTATACCTTCTTGTTTATAGTGATTTAGTGATCTGAAATGCTGAGCCCTAATGTGGATTTTAGTTTTTTGGGTATGGGGTTTAAAGGAGAGTCTATTTGATGATATGTAAAAATATAATATAAATAGAAAAAGATGAGAATCTGTAAATGATTTTCAAAAAAGTCTCAGTTTTCCAAGTGCAATAGTAAGTTAAAACTTTAGATAAAATATAGCTTTATTGTTCCGTGAACTCGATATTCCGTTGGATCTTCCATCCTTCGTCACAAAATATCGCTTCGAGAAACGACACAAAAACATTCAGTCTGATAAAGTTAGAAACATAACGCACTGTAAAACTTTCGTCGTTTTTTGAAGCGATAGTTTTTGACGCAGGACGGAAAATAACTATAGCTAAATTATTATAAATATATTTATAATTACAGAAAAGAAAATATTTGTGCATACATAATATTGTTCATTGAGCAAATTACAATAATTAATTATATTCTGAAACGTAAAAGAAAATATAACATCACAAATTTAAAAAAGTGTAAAAAGTGACATTTAACATTTTGTTGTGTTTTCACTAATAAGCTTGATATGCCTTAATAGGTTTAATATATCTTTGACAAAAAAATAAATTTTAAATTTGATGGATAATAGCTTTATTACCCACGCACAATCAATAAAAACCAAAATCAAAACAAGAGCTCGAGATTTCCGGTTATTAACTTACAAAAACCAGGGCATATCCACCAAAACAGCTGTTAAAATATATACATCGATTTGTCGACCTCTTATTGATTACAGTGCGATCATATTTAACCAAATCCGCCCTTCCACTCTCCATCACTTCAATGTCGCCGAAAGGTCAGCCCTACGTACCCTTACCAAATTAAGACACCCCGTTAACCCCCTACAAAATCCTTCTAATGTTCTCCTTTACGAAACCACTCAAGTCACCCCCATATCCCAACGAATAAATAGCCTTAGTATAAAATTTGCCAAAAATCCCTTTAATGTAACCCTCCTCAATAAATTCTTTACCCCCCGAAACCCCAATATCCCCCCAAACATAAACACCCATCAATCACGTTACATCAATTCATTAGTTCGAATCACCCAGACGGTTAAGCTAGCTAGCAAAGATATTTATTTTTTAAACATAACTTAGAGTCAAGATAGGGCAGAAAGACCGATGGTCGATACCCCAAACGGACAGACTAACCCTTATCGTTTCTCATTTGTATATGTTTCTCCAAATTGAATATATGTACGTGTTCGAATAAAGATGTTATTCACTCTCTCTCTAGCTTTATTATATTATGTGATTTTTTTTTAATTGCAAGAAAAATATAATAATAAAATTTCGAATTTTGTAATAGTATTAATTAATATAACTTTATCTACTTTAAAACAATACAAAAAACAATTTAATTATTAAGTCTACTAAATTATCTAAATTTACCTTCAAATCCAATTCCGATAATTGTTAATATCGCTCTTTTTTAAACTTTCTCCAAGGAGGGCTAATTCCCTTAACAAATGATAGTTTACCTAATTTTTATTATAAAAATACAATAAATTATATTTTAAGATATATTATATATTTCTACGAGGTTAACAATTCCTAAACATTTTATTGAGTGCGATGCATTTTTATCAAGAGATAATTTATCTAAACATTTTCATATGAAGTTGTGGTGTGTAAATATTGTACATTGTAGTTAATATTTATACATTTAAATAATGACCATAAATATATAGGAAATAACAAATTTCGCAGCGACAATCACTGTAAACATGGATCGAAATCATATCTTCATTTTTCCTAGTAAAACTCTATTTTTACAATCCAATTATGATATAAAGAATCAATAGACAACTTACGAATAAATAATAAGAATCAATAATTAACTCGTAGAAAAAAGATCTTCCTAAAAATTGTTAAAAGTTTCTAATTTTTTAAGAGTCTTGATCATATTGCTAGCGGTTTAAAAAGCATTTACTTGGCTTTTCTGTTGTAGCCACTTGCAGCCTCATTATTTTACTTTTAGAGAGAACATACAATATTGAGTAGAATGTGAGCAGCCCTCAATTATAGTTTAGTTTATTTTCTAAAATTCTAAAAAATTGTCGAAACCGAAATTAATAACATGGCGGATATGTTACAATATATTTGAAGTAGTTGAAGGGTGACAATAGTTCTTTACTATATCAAATATGTATTAAATCTGTACTGATGAGATCTCCCGTATATAAAATTTATTTTGTTACTTATTCCTAAAATTTCAAAAGCTTTAGCATCCAATACATAATACAATGCCATACTGTTTGCTATTGATGATATTAATTTGTTAAAACGCGCAGCTCTATCCGGTAAATTAAATCACTTGTTCCTGTCTAAATTAATGTTTTATGTTAAGATGGTGTAGGGTTTATTGTAGCGAAATCGTGGGCCGTTGTCATGTAAATATACGTATTCCCTCATGGCTGTGAAATATTGGAACACGTGTCTACATTACAACGGCGGCAACTAGTGTATTCCATCAGTTCCTCCTCGGGTTCGGGCGTCTTAATGCCGCGAGATTAAGTAAGGGTGGTGTGGGTATTAAGACGTGGGGGTGCGTTTCCACTGTTTCTGCATTAATACCTTTCAGAGGGATGTCAGCGGAGGTGACAGCGCCGGTTTCTGCTAGACGGAGTGCACCTCATTAATTCAGACGTCTTGAGTTATTACCCGGAGCCAATGAGAAAACGCGCACCCACCCGCCATCCTTTGTTCGCGCGGCGTCCCGGAGTCCCCGGAACCTCCCCTGGACCCCTCCGGGAGGCCCAAGTCTGCTCGCAGCTGGAGGGACCGGAGTAAGCCACCCCGCGCTCGCCTACCGCCCGTCTCTTATGTTTTCTCATTTACCGGAAAATGAAGCTCCTTACGCATACACGTCTCCTTTAATGAGATGCTAACTATATACACTGTATATAATGGGGGTGTATTCCATTGGAAATGACGACTCCAAGACAACTAAAACTCCTAGGAGCTCCAATCAATCTTTAATGTTAGTTTAGCTCCTGAATTTAAATTGAACCTACTCCGGAATATATGATGATTACTAAAAACCAAGAGGGTTACAACCAGCTTAGAAAATATAGTTTAATATCTCATTATATTTGCGATTAATAAATACAGTTAATCAATTAAATAACTCTTTAGGAACTATACACCTTTTCAATAACACAATCCTATTATAAATTACTCAATAAATATTTGTTTTCCAGACAAATTAGCCAATGTATTGAACATTGGTATCAATACAATATCGAAAATCAAATTTAGCAGTAACATTGCCAGGAAAGAAGGTGCCCGGTAAAAGCCCCAAAACCAGGATTTGAATGAGTCTCTTGAAAAGGCAGTGCTTAATATGAAATACAATATGTATAAATAAAGTAAGTAATAATAAAAATTTAGCTCAAATAAATATTAAATTCTCAAGTTGGTATTAGAAAAAGCAAGTAACCCTTACTATCAACAATAAATTTCAAAACAGAGAAATTTTTCACATAGGTACTATAGGATTGAATAGTTTACTTTTGAATTTGGGATTTAAATTCAATAAGTATAATTAAGAGCTTCTTTTTTTGGAAATAAAAAAGAAAACATTTTATCCTATATTCGAAGAGATGTGATTGTTTTTGGATGAAACTTGTATTTTCTCCAAAGGCATTATTTGCATCAAAATCAAAACTGCTCGATTACCATGAAGAAATGAAAAGTTAAGTGTTTGCGCCTGAGAAATTAATATAGTGGATATTTTTAAATGGTAACAGAGAGGAATATAAATTTTCATACATGTATATTAAAGAAAGAGATATTGTATTTAGTAAAGCTGCATAGGCCACAAAGAAAATATTTAATTGATGAGTTGCTTCGCCAAAATGGTATTGCCTCCTAAGCATTGTGAATTTCTTGCTATGTAACTTATGTGGGCATGAGCAAATACTTATTACGGTAAATACATTGGCATATGGTGATGGTTTGGTGATGATGAAGTTGTCAATCAATGCCACTCTCAATTTAAGAAAATTGTATTCGACACGTAGATAATACAATCAAAAAATAGTCCGATAGAGCACATTATATTTTTATAGTAGCATACATTAATATAAACTAATAAGTAACCAATACATTAATGCAAAAATAATCGGGAAAATATCTTTCATTCGTCTAATATAACCCATATATTTCTAGCCGGTTCTTCACAAAGGTCATGACAATTTTATATCCAATACACATTACTGATATTCCTTTATATAGTCTGTTCGTTGGATCTTCCGTCGTACGTCATAAACTATCGCTTCGAAAAAAGACGCAAAAACATCCAGTCTGATAAAGTAAACCAAATGCTTTAGAAAAAGAACGCACTGTAAAACTTTCGTCGTTTTTTGAAGCGATAGTTTGTGACGTACGACGAAAGATCCAACGAACAGACTATAGTTGGCTATATCAGCTTTTTGTACCGGGCCCATAATCCATGATGCTGATATGTTCGTCGTCCCTCTCCACATTTCATTAACAGTCCCTCTCTTTCCTATCTCCCTCCATATTTCAGCTTTTTCTCCATTAAATCAATTCCCACAGCATTCTGTCGTCTATGGCACATAAAAGTTCACTGTGCCTTCTACATCTCTACATCTATTCTTGTAATGACACTCTTATCCGTCTTTTTCTTACCTTTTGTTTAATGTTTCATATTTCTATTACATGTCTATACATTTTTAAGTATTAACTCGTTAATTTCAAAGCTTCTCTATGTTCTATCTGCCTTCCTATACACTCCGTAGAATGCGTAGAATCTTCGGCATCATACAATGATATCATCTATCTCTGTAGTTGATCTAACTTCAATTCTCCAATTATTATTACATATAAAAATGAGGTCATGATGTTGCAAATAATTTCACAATATTTGCCAGAATTTAGAGATCGGCTTAAATTAAAAAAAACTAAAAATATAATCGACTATTAGACCAATGCAGAAGTAATTATTATGAATCCAAACTAAGTAAATCTCAATGCAAATCAAAAACAATGTGCAGATTGTGAATGATGTTATCGGACCAACAATTTCAAATACTTTACCAAATTATGAAAACATCCTAAATTGTTCAACCAAATTTAATACTTTTTCAATGAAAAAGCACAGAAGTTAGTTGCTAGTTTTCCTAAGATAGAATATACGAGCAATATTCCGTTTAATGCGTCTTTTTCCAATCCATGTGACAGTGCTGAAATTTTATCAATCGTAAAATCCATGAAGGGTATGAAAAGTTATGGGTATGATGAAGTTCCTAAGTATATTATTAAATAATGTATAAAGAAAATATTACATCCCCTTTGTTATATCATAAATTGCTCTCTTGAGAAACTGGCATATTTCCAGATAATTTAAAATGTATTGTAATTTAGACAAAATATTTAAGTAAGACTAGGCCTATAAGTTTGTCAAGTTGTTTTTCTAAAATATTAGAAGCAGTGTTGTATCGTAGAGTAATACATTTCTTTAAACGTAACAACCTGTTCTCTGCAAGTCAACACGTATTTATATCTGAGAAGGGTGTAGCATTATTTTATACTTACAGCAATTGATGAAAAAAAATCTTGCATGTGGAATTTATTTGGACTTGTTTAGAGCCTTTGACTGCATAGACCATAAAATTTTAGTGACTAAATTACGTCATTACGATGTAAGAGGCATTGCACAGCATTGGTTTCGTTCCTATCTGTCTCGAAGGAGCCATGATGTCAAACTTAGACATGATGGCATGGTTGTGCAGTCGGAGTATCTACATGTTTGCATGAGTCTTCCACAGGGCAGCGTTTTAGGTCCTTTACTATTTATTATTTATGTAATCGATTTTGCCAATATTGTGGGAAAAGGTAATATTGTAAGTTACGCCAATGACACGAATTTGTTTTTAAAGGCCTTAACTTACCTGAATTACTAAAAAATGCAGGTATAACTTTGGATGAGGTCAAAGAGTGGGTGATAAGCAATACATTGGAAATTGGTCCTTAATGAAGGCAAAATTAAATCTAACTAATTTTTGCAAACCTCTTCTACATCAAATTTTGATGGACATGTATGGTATTTCACTAGTAATACAAAATTTCTTGGAATTTTCATGGATGAAACGCTAAATTACCAAGAACACATATAATATTTATGCAATAAACTTAGCAAAGTATGTGAAGCTTTAAGAGTATTATCAAAAACGGTAGGGAGCAATGTCTTGGATTTAGTTTATGTATCCAACTTTTGCTCTCTTCTCAGATACGGAATCATATTTTGGGAACATTCCACTGATGCACCCCGTGCATTTATCACACAAAACAGGGCCTTATCACTAAAATGAGCACACGAGATTCATGTAGAGGTGTATTCAAATCAAACCATCTTTTAACTTTGATTGGTATATATGTCTAAGAATGTGCCAAATTTTAGATTAAAAATAAAAGTAAATTTGAAAAATGTGCAGCAACATCATAGCACTCAAGAAGAGATTGTAGCTACAACTATCCAATCCATAGATTAAATAAATTTGAAAAGGGTACTTATTATTCATGTTTAAAAATAATAAACCATCTTCCTCGTAAGGTAAAATGCATTAAACATTATTTGCAATTTGCTGTATATAATTTAATGTATGAAGTGAAACGAATATAATATTAATTATTTTTATAATATAAAATTAAATTAATTTCTATTGTCTTAACTTGTAAATATTAAGTTATATTTTTTGTGTCTACAGAAATAAATGTATTATGATTATTATTATTATTATTATTATTATTATTATTAACCTTATCACACTGAACCTTCTCTAACCTGTTCCTCATATCCCTTATGACATTCACACCACTCTTCAATTTCTCACGTACTTATGCTCGCTTTGCTTCGATATCTTTGCCTATCTACTACTTTTAGTTGTAGATGGTCCTATCCCATTTCTTTTTTTATTCACATTCTTCTCACTTTTCGCTTTAAAAATCCCCTGATGACTATATAATCAATTTTTACCCATATCTGTGACCGAATGTATGTTTTCTTACATGTTCAATCATCTTCAGTTTATCCATTTAATATCTACCACCTCTCATCCACATCTCATCCATCAATTACTTCTTTATCCTCCTACCCTTGCTGTTTATCCACTTATCCGCTTATCTTGACACCGTTTTTACTCCTTGTAAGATTACCGTTTTCTATTGTGTAATGTATTATTTACACATATTTTTGTTTATAAAATTATATTATGACTTAAAAAATGTAAATAAATTTGTAAAGTTGTATATGTTTTAGTACTATAGATATATTGTTAATGGTTAGAAATTGTTTGTTTTTATCGGTAGACGAGGAATGCCAATTTCGTATCTATTGGGTAAAAAATCTGCCGATTTTTTACCTGTTTAATTAGGATTTATGAAATTCTTAGAATACATTAAAAGTAATATTAATAACGTTTTTGATGTTGAAGGCTTCTACTTCGTTATACATGTTGAATAGAAATGAAACACACTAATAGCTTAGTTTGTATAACACGAAATGTATTTCTGTTGTTATGTTTGAAAATGGTACGTGCAGTTACCGAAACTTGAGTCACAGAAATAAATTTCGTGTTAAACAAACAAAGTTATTAGTGTGTTTCATTAATATTAATAACGCTTCTTGATTTTACTTTCAACGGTTTAGTTAAATAAAGTAAATATTACTTTTTTTGATGTTTTTATTATGTATCTAACTTGAAAAAGTGTCAGTCCTCGTGAAATATATACTTATCATTATGGTCAGAGATATTCCCAATTTACTGATCTTTTACCTTTTTTGTTAAAAAAATTGTATAACAAAACTATCACTCTTTTATTTATTTTTAACAAAAAGGTAAAAGATTTTCGAGGTGAATCAATACAAACCATATTACTGAACTTTCTATATCTGTTGGTGTCAAATCAGCTTAAGTGGAGTAATAATTTCATCGACGGTGAGAAACGTGATATTTTAAAAGGTAGGTCTGCCTGAATGTTTGGAAATGGACTGGGATGACTATAACATTTATTGGCAAAATTAATATCCATAGGATAAAAGTGTAGTTTGGAGTTATTTGAATAATATAACTCACAGAGTTAAAATTGGAAATGTTTGTCTTCGAAGATTAAAGTTAAATTTAGGATTTCTCAGGGCTCATACTGTAGTCCAATTTAATTTTTATTGTTTATTAATGATATTAGTCATAGAATACCGTAAATTTATTATCTTTGATAAAAATTTAAAAATATTTACCCGAAAACGAATAACGACTAAAATGTGTTTCAAAGTGATCTAAATTGGTTAACGAAATGGTGTACTAATAATGAACTATTTTTAAATTTAAAGAAATGCTGTTATATATCTTTCCTTCGCGGTCTGGAATTAGTGTTTGGGTATTCCATAGGAAATCCATTATTAACTATGTGACTGACGTTAAACATTTAGGAGTAACGTTTAATTTTAAACTAAATTGTAATGATAATTTCACGAGTAAATGCAACAAAGCCTTACAAATTTTTATATTTGTAGGTCGTTTTTGTAAAGACTTTAGTGTGCCTAAGCTTAGATTGTTGTGTGTCTCTTTAGTTAGACCCTACCTACAGTCTTCGTCCTGTGTTTAATCTTCTTAATACGACACTTATGACTAAAAAAAGTGCAGAGTAAGTTCTTGTTTCTGGTTTTAATCTGGATTTATTGGAGAATAGTAGAATTTTTAATGACATGTTTCATTTAAAAATTGTTGATTGCAAATATTTGCATATTATTAAATTTTTAATATTTTAAGTAAGGGTACGTTTCTATGTTTATCTATTGGGTGGTTCCATATATTGATTCGGCTTTTGTTTATAGTGCAAATGCTTTCCAAATATCTGCGATTGTGGTTGTCTAATCGGGTAATGTGTTGAAAAGAGGATAGTTCGCTCTTTTCATCTGTTTTCTTTTCTTTTCATTGACATTAGATTTGTTTGTGATAGAGGTCTGAGATCATTTCGGGGAATAAGATGCTTACGGACGCCCACCAAAAGATATGCGGCGTATACGGGGATAATTCCTTAACAGAACCTACCATTTAGAAATGGTTTGCTAAATTTCCACCCGAAGATACAAGTCTTGAAGATGGACCCCGCAGGGGCCGACTGCTGCGGGATCCATCGAGGTTGATTCAAGGAACTGGTTGAGCAAGATCGGACGCTAAAGATGCGAGATATTGCGGAGATACTTAAAATAGGACAAGGAACCGTTCAAAGGCATTTGCAATATCTTGGCTACTTATCCCGCCTCTATATTTGAGTGCTGCACAAATTGACCAAGGAGAACTTGGCAAACCACATGTTCAGCAGCAATTCACTTTTAAAGCGGCACGAAAATAAAAGATTTTGCTAACCATATGGTGAGATTATCATGGTGGGTTGTTTTACGAGCTGCTTCATCATGGAAAAATAATTTAACAATTTATTTGAAGGTCTACTGCACACAGATAACGAAATTGAACCAAGCATTGCGACAGAAAACACACCGCAATAATCACTGAGCGAAAATTAGTGCAATTTGGCTGGGATATTTTGCCCCACCCCACTACATTCTCCAGACCTTGCACCACCCGACTACCCCTTGTTTCGGTCCCTGCAAAACTCCCTCAATGGAAAATCGTTCTCTAATCAGATAGCTGTGAAAACGTTGACAGGTTTTTCGCTTCTAAGCCCCAGACCTTTTATGAGAACGGAATAATGAAATTGTTGAAAAGATGGCAAGAGGTCAACAAAATAAAGAATATATCATTGATTTCCCTGTACAAAGTAGAAGACTTGATTTTATTGAATCTGTAATTTCTGCGGAAATATATGTTTTAAGATCTCTTGGTTACAATTCGATCATTTTTGGTCATTGTATCTCAAGAACCGTTAACATTTTTAAATAAAATATTATGCTTTATCGGAGCTGAAAAGTTTTTGGCAAAACTTTATGTAGCTTTATTTTACAGCATTATTTTTAAAAGCTTTACGATTTGTTCTTAAATAAAAGTATACAAATTGAAAAAATAACATGTATTTAAACAAAATTTTAATAAAATTAATTTAATTGAAATTAAAATTTTGTTTTTTAATTTTTTCCTCAAAATTAATTGAATACTGGAAACTATTCATGACGCAAAAATAAACCTGCAAATGCACATAATTAATCAGAGTCAACTAAGTTATGTAGCCAATAAATGTTCTTGACAGTCAAAACATATCAAAAGATATCTCACCACACTAAACTTAAGTGATAAAATGCCATTCATACTATAAGCAAAATTAAAACAGGGACAATACGAGTATATGTAGCAACAGAGTACCACATAATGGTCAATCTTAACATATTTTATTCATATCAATTATTAATGTTGTCCAAACCTATCTGATTACTTAAGTTATAGAATGTTGTTAAAGAATTAATTATATCATTAATCTAAGTAATGGAGGTACCAGGCCTAAGCCAGAAACAATGGTACCAAGTGCGAGAAAAATCCATATAAGTGACATCATACTGTATGATGGCGGCTAAGTTAGTAACTTTTGATCGCTCAGGCATACTTTTTGGTGTATAATTTCATCATAATAGTATTTGAGAGAACATCAATAGCTGCAATATCACTTCCTACTTCCCTTCAAAAAGTGTCGATTTAGGTCAATCCAGTTTACAATATCACTAGTAAATCCAGCGAAATTAATGTCTTGAAATACAACTGAGCTATTATTATTACTAGGTACTACAACATCAATATACGCATAGTGACAAGAATATTGCATATCTACACTTATGACTGACTATCATTTTCCATATCAAATTTAGCATCGATTTTGAAGAACACAATGTGAACATGTATTTGGTTTTTATTGTTATTATCATGTTGCTCGACACCCAAAGAAATTGAAAATCTTTGCATAATGTTAACTTTGAATTAAGTCGATGATTGAGAACATTTAGAAATCATCCACAAATAAATAATACCTGTTTGCCAAGCAGAAGTAATAATATTAATATATATTTTTTCAGAATGTACATGACACAAAATGAATCTGGAGTTATAGGTCCTAATAATAATACATATTCTATGCTTACTACTAGTTATAAATGGATTTAATGGTGTAATTCGAAAGCCTGTAAGAAAATAGCTAAGAACTTATGTGATATATCTGTCAGCTTTGCATTATCACACGGCTGTGTTAAATTAAAAAGAAACAAGTTGACTAAATGTATGGTTAAGAGTCTCAATAACCGCATTCTCATAAATATCAGGCAGTATTCCAATTGACCGCCTAATAGCAGAATATTTTCCATCATAGCATGTAATATTGTAGTTAGAACTCAAAAGTTATTCATATAAAATAAAATCATTCAGCCATGTTATACTATTATAATAA
Organism: Ontholestes murinus; assembly: GCA_963969525.1. NCBI lineage: Eukaryota > Metazoa > Arthropoda > Insecta > Coleoptera > Staphylinidae > Ontholestes > Ontholestes murinus. Next base: position 35,617,105 of record OZ018390.1, read on the forward strand.
GAAGAAAGAAGGCAATGGGGCTTTGTATTTGGATATACCACATCACTCAATAAGTCTCCGGTCTAACTAAGAAAAACAATTTTATTTTAGAAATTCTACTTTATTCATCAATATACTCTCTTTCAAGAGTGACACATTCATTCCAATGCTCCTCCAACGTTTTGATGCTCTTTATGTAAACCAATTTTTCTTTGTTCTCAGAATAAGCCTTAGTTTTTTCATTTGAGCCAAATTTCTTTCCCTGGAGCATCTTCATGTCTACAAAAATCCAGTAATGGCTGGGAGCAAATCTAAAGAGTATAGTAGATGGGGGAGCAATTTAAAGCGTAGTTCATCCAATTAATCCATTGTTTTATTTGACTTTGGTCGCTTTGGATGACTTTCGTAAAAGCACTACCTTCTGATATCTTCCGGGTGAAAGCTATGTCATACAATTACATTTTACGGCCTTTTAAAACTCTTAAAAGTCCAATAACTCCCTTATTTGAAGGACTATTTTGAAATTTTGATCGGTCGCCATATTGTTATTTGAGACAATAAAACATAATTGTAAATACACATGTTTTAGAGAGCCGAAAACTACTTTTAAAACTTTTTAGTTTTTTAGAATAGTCCTTCAAATAAGGAAGATGGAGCGATTTTTAGAAAAACAAAAGAACTTCACAAATTGGAACTAAGAAAAGTTGTTTCTTTTAACGAGTTCTAACTGTCATTTTCGATGTAACGACTTAGTATTAACACCATGTATATGTGTCAAACCAAGGACTTATTGAGTGATGTGTTACGTGGTGTTTTATTAAGCATACGGTAAAAAAATCACAGGGTTATTACCTCGACTACTCTAAGAATATTTTTCCTTTGATGAATTTTGAAAACCCACTTTGTATAGAATATATAGGGTGAACAAGACTTTAATACCAAATACTAAATGTCAAGTTTCTTAATCTACAATAGTTGTTGGAAATTACTACCATTAGGATGCAATAATACAATTTCCTCCTCATTAACCACCGAACATTTTTAAAAATACCAAGTTCGTTTCTTATTGTGTTACACCCAGCATTTATCTGATTTTGCAAGCCTTCCAAGTTTACCACTGGAGTAGTGTAGACTAATGATGTTCGAGAGTTATAGAGGAAATAATCCAGGGCGTTTAATTCAAGCAGGTCATGAGTTAGGTTCATCTCGACTAATTCAGCAATCTCCGTACGTTACTGTTAAAACCCGATTAACAACAACGCTAAATTGCGTTGGTGTACCATCGTGCATAAACCACATTGCGTATTTAGCCAATGATAAATCTTCTAGAAACTGAGGTAGTGTTTCTTATAAAAAGTAGGGAATCATCTAGCCAATAAGTTTTCTTGGTAGAAAAACCAGTCCAATAATTCGGTCATCCATAATTTAAACCTAAAAGTTCAATGAGAAGTCAAATTAAAAACAATATTTAAGTAACAATGAATAAAACGCTTACTATGTTTTAACCACTATAATTTATTATAATATATAAATATATTACAATTTGTACGACTTAAGTTTCGACTTTTGACGGTCATTATCAAGTGAACAAATTAACGAAAAAATTACATTTAAATAGATTTTGACAATTGAGTGAGGGGAGCAAAACGATTTACGGCGAACAGGTGCAAAAGATTAAGATTAAGATTATAAAATTTTGAAAAGCGGTGTGTGTACTAAATCGGTTTGCTCGTTTAACAGGTTAATGAGGGGATTACGATTACGTTTGAAAATTTCCGCGGATTCCAGGAGATTAAGCTTTGTACCTTTTGAACATTTATGTAAAATTTTAAGATTATGAATTTCGGGGAATGAATGTTTACATTCTAACGCGTGATTAGAAAAAGAACTGGAATTTTGATTTAGCCGGAATGCGCGGAAATGTTCAGCGTATCGTTTTTCAAAACTGCGGCCGGTTTGTCCTACATACACACTATTGCACTCGGAACATGGAATTTCATACACACCTGATGTCTTTAAGAGGTTGATTTTATCTTTTGAATTGAACAATAAATTGGATAGTTTTGACTTGATAATGACCGTCAAAAGTCGAAACTTAAGTCGTACAAATTGTAATATATTTATATATTATAATAAATTATAGTGGTTAAAAACATAGTAAGCGTTTTATTCATTGTTCATTATGAATTACCACATATTAATATTTAAGTATCTTATGTGGTTTTCTTGAAAAATCGCCTCATCGGTAGAACGAATCAGCGTCAGTAGTTGAGGAATTTAAACCTATCTGTGCTAAAGCCATTGATAGAATAAAGTACGCAAGGCAAAACCAACAGTCCTATTACTTACATTCAAAGTATTTGCAATTATTCGTGTAGAAGTACCTAAATCTTCATCTATTATGTTCAGAACATTATCTTTCAGTTCTACCATTCTTACTGTCGTTGACCTTCCTAATCCTCCATTTTGTTTTAATGTGTCTATTTCATGAAGATGTTGATGAATATTTTTGAAGGTTTTTCTATCAGAAATATCCTGATCGTAACGTTCCTGATAGAAAAACCAAAATATTCATTAACGTCTTTATAAAACGAGCACATCGTGCAATATACAACCGCTTAGCCTATACTGATGTGGCATCAGCAAATCCATAAATAAAAGAGTTTACAACAATTTAACAATTGAAGATAGAAAGCCATAAGCTAAATGTCACTCAGTTTAAACTGTATTTTTTTCGATGCCTGTACTTTTTCTTGCGAACGCAGTAATGTATAAATATATGTTATACGGTGATATATATTCATTATAATATAATTAATTACCGAAGAAGAAGAAAATAAAGAAAAGTAGACAGCGTTACAGTTTAACACCGCAGCCGTGGTAGTTGTGTTTTTGGGAGATCGACTAACAATATTTCTCAAACGTAGACATAACGGCTTATAGGTATTAATAAAATAAAAGATTAAAAAAGGATAAAAATCAGTATTAATATTCTTTCTGACTCCAGGTTTTGATTTGCCGATCATCAAATCTAATACTTATTATATGGTGATGTGTGACATTTCTTTTAAATTTATTTCTCGAATAATATATGCTTATATTTAAAAAAAATAAATATCATAAGTTTGTTAAGTTTAAGAAACTAACTATTGGGAAAATCAAAAGACCGCATGTCACTACTGACCCCATAAATATTTCATTCCCAATCCAGTTTTGGGATAAAACGAATCCTTGAAGTCCCCGTCCGGAAAACTAAAACTAACGCCCCCCATCCAACTAAACCATCTAAACGGAACCGTTGTCATTTACCGCTCTCGCATTACGAAATCTAACAAAGCATTAATTTAAATTCGAATTAATGTTGACGTTTACACGAAGTAAATTTTAACTATGAACGTACTGGATCCGGCTCCGAATTGTAATATTCCATTCAACGTTAATTTACAACCTAAAATATCGAATGATTTACGACAAACTAATAGGTCCATGAATATTTATATAAACTGAAAATGTTTTCTGGACTATATTTAAATTTATTATAAACGGCGAATCCATTGGGATGCGATGGGGCAGTTACTTTGAACGGAATTGCATTTGCATTTTTAATGATGATAATTTGTAAGATGGCGGATTTAGTTAAAGTTCCGCAATTTACCTCCTTACCCAATTATTCACTGTCGTGGGGTGGATGTGCCTGTGTGTGTGGATGATTTGACGTGAAGTAGTTTCCCCGTGGCTGTGTTCCAGACGAACCGGGGTAAAGACGGACTTTGAGTTTCGTCTTACAGCCGAGAGAATTGCAAATTTCTATCATGCAAGATTTAACTACGAGTAGAAACCCTCTTATAAGATGGAAGCTGGAGAAGATGGTTACGGTCTGCACGTCGTTCGCCTTACCCCCGGAGTCTTCCCGGAGCCGACCGCCCGCCCACCTCACGGTTGGCTTGACAGACGAGCGGCGGTACGTTAGTAATTTTCCTCTTTGGTCCTTTACAAATGAGGAAGCTGTCTCACTAGAATTGTTGATGGAGTGAAAATAGTTGCTCGCGAGCATGCACACACAATCGCTCATGCAATATACATTGTTATGAAGTTTGGTACCAGATCGACGTCTCGTTCCTTATGCATGAAAATTTCAAGCGTGTGGCTCTTCAAACTAAATTAAGTACAACGTTCTATTCACTATTTACTTGCAAATTACAGACGAACCGCGAGATGAACTTTTAAATATAAAAACTTTCACACATAGATAATAATAATTTAATAACATAACCATAGTTATTAAATAATTGTTTAGTAGATAATGTATTAAATAGATATCTGTAAAAAAATAAGTAATTGTCATTTCAATTTTAATTTATACATTCTCTTAACAGGTAATTTATGTGTATTCAGATTTCTGAAAATGTAATTAAATACTTAAATTTTAATGAAACCATCTTAACAATAAGTTTTTGAAAAGAAATTTAAATTCTTATTCACATTTTTATATTAAAAAATTTGATTTATTGTAAAGGTAATACATTACTAAAAATAAAATTGATAGAAAACAAATTAATTATAATTAAATTAATTTTTAGTTTAAAATATGGTCGAAGTAAACTTTTAAGTTGCTTTGATCTGAATATTCATTACAAAAATTTAAAATACAATACAACAATATATATAGGAGCAAGTTTTCATATAACGCAAAGCAATACTCATATATTTACAAAAAATATATTTAATAGTTTTTACAGTATAATTTGCTAAATATACGCTCTTTTTAAGCCTCAATTTTATATTAAAATATATCTGTAATGCTCCAATGACATTTTGTGGAAGGGTTTGTAAAGTTTACCTAATAGGTTAACAAGAGTTTTGGGACGATAGTAGGTGATAGATGATTTAGAAGGTTAATCAGATATTTGTAAATATATCTAATAAAACGAAAGTAATTTATTTTACGGACATAATAAAGTGGTAATACTATTTTTTGGGAAATATTCTAATAAGTTCATCAAGGGGTGAAAAAAATGCAAGGCTGCCCGATTAAGCCATAATTGTAGGCGGTATGTTTTTATTAAATTCAAAATACCAAACTGCAGAATCGCTAAAAATGCATAGAATTCTTGCAACAAACCATATAAAAATTGCTGTAAAATTCCTAAACCAAAAGAAAAAACATTCTCGCAAATATAAGAAATTTCTAGAATTTTCCTATAAAAATAATGGTGGAAAATTCTCGTAAATAATTGTTTAAAAACTATATTGCTAAATATACCACAACCCTTTAAAAAAATATTATCGCATTTTAAAAATGATGAAATAAAACAGAGTTTACAGGTTTATTTCTTTTGCCGTGTTGAAATTACTGAAACACCTAGAACCGTTAAAGTAAATTCACGTAAATTTTGGAGAAATATATTGGCTTTCGCCAATATTCGAAAAATTTTTTTACAAATTCTAAACAATACTATTCTAATTTTCTATAAGATAAGCCAAGAAATGATGGATATTTCTAGAAAGATAAAAATTATTAAAATACTAACTAAATTTTGATGTGATGTGTTTCTGAAAATATTAGACTTAATACGAAATGTTTTAAATAATTTCGAAAGAATTAAGCAAGAAATATACGGGCCCATCACAGAAAAAACTAACAAAAATATGTATAGAAAAGTTCAATGAAAATTGCCTAAGAAAAATAGTTTTAAGAATGAGATTTACTATTTTCAGCCTACGATTTTTTTTAATTTTTAGTTATAACTTTTTATTTATTGTAGACTCTAAATATCTGGTTTGAATAATTCTATTTTTTAAACCAATGGTTTAAACATACGTAGGACTAATATAATTACACTAGATATATTAGCTTCTAAGTAGGATCATGCGTTCACCGGTTAGAAGAGGTTTGGCATATCTGAGATATGATGAAATGCTATGGCAAATATGTTTTTTTATAAAATTTACTTATATATTTGACAAATATAAAAAAAACATTAGCCAGCCTGCTTAAAATTTGATTCTAGTTTATCAATAGTGACCTCCGAACGATGACATTTGATAGCGGGTATATTGCAGAATGAGCCCTGGAACTTCCAAGTGATCCCTATTTTTCATTAAAAAAACGAGGCCCATTTCTGGATGAATGGGTACGTAAATAAACAAAATTGTCGAATTTGGGACAATCCACATGAGATCCAAGGGCGTCCAATGCGTCCCGACAAAATCACTCTTTGGGAGTTGGACTGGGGACGTCATCGGTCTATATTTCTTTAGAAACCACGTTGGAGAGGCCAACACCGTTAATGGCGAGCGCTATAAGTCGATGATTATTACCTTCTTTTGTTCTGAATTGGATGCTATGGACACAATGACAGGTGGTTTCAAAAGGATGGCTCTACGTGCCACAAATGACAAATGATTGGGATGACATCTTTTAAGAACGTGATATCAATAAGATTACACAGTTATTTTATGAACATAATTAATTTGTATGTGCCCATGAAAGTGATTCATGTGAGCAACTATCCCCGTTGGTTTGATTTTATACTAATTAAAATGATCAAGGAGAAGAAAGCTCTTCATGCAAAGTACAAACAGTATAGACTCGATGAAGATTGACAACGTTTTTGTATATTAAGAAGAGAATGCAAAAATCGATGCAAAATATTAGAGGATCGATATATAAAAAACATGGAGTTAAATATTAACAGTCATCCAAGAAAGTTTTGGCAACATTATCAAAGCTGAAAAAGGAGGACGGTTTTCCACGAATAATGACATCGAATGGCGTTATCCTCAGAAAATTTGTATTCAATTGTTAACTCTTTTGCGGATAGTTTTGCTTCTAATTATGTGTCACCACAACATGACAAGTCAATGGTACCAATACGCATTCTTGATGAAAAGGCTAGTTGCGGAAACTTTGTTATCAATTTGGCGGACATTTATGATGAGTTGTCACAATTAGCAAATAATTTTAACTGTGGGCCTGACGACATTCCTGGAGACTTCTTGAGTAATTGTGTATGCTCTCTTTCAAAATCAATATATATATGATATTTCAAAGGTCACTGTCTCAAGGTGTTTACCCTGATTTATGGAAACATAGCTTTGTAATGCCTGTCTATAAATCTGGAAAAAAATATTTAAGTAGTAACTATAGGGGAGTGGCGCACCAATCAGCTATTCCAAAAATCCTCCAAAAATATAATAATTATTATTATGCTTTAGCTTACTTCTTTACAAAATACATGTGAAATTATAAAAAACAATACAAAACATACAAAAATTTTAGATAGAAGAAGCTGGGCGGAGTTCATGCAGTCCGATGATCTTCCACTCTAACCCATACAGGCAGTGAGAGTCCAAGAATTCTCTGTGTTCTCTTTACCATTAATATTTGCCTTATTTTAGGCGTATTTTCCATCTTTTTAGAGATGGAGATTTGACATTGTCAAAAAAAACATGGTTTTTGTATTGGACGGTCCACAGTTACAAATTTATTGGAATACCACAGCTATATATTAGATGCCTTGGAGAAGGGACATCAAGTTGATGTAATCTACACTGACTTCTCCAAGGCATTTGATAAAGTAAACCACAAATTATTGATTGTTTTGAGTTTAATGATACCGTTATTAAATGGATTGATTCTTTTTTATGTAATAAATCGCAAATTGTAAAAATAGCAAATTTTCTATCAGAACCTATTGATGTGCCTTCTGGGGTGCCTCAAGGGACTCAGTGCGGACCTATCCTTTTTTTTATTTATTAATGATCTAAGCAGGGCATTCATAAATTGCGAATATCTGTTTTTTGCAGACGACCTGAAACTATTTAAATCAATTGAATGTCCTGCTGATCACCGTCATATTCAGTGTTGCCTTGATAAGCTCGTGCAATGGTGCGAGATTAATGATTTCGCCTTAAACATTCAAAACTGTAACTCACTCAATTTTCGAGAAAATCCACTACAATTCATTTCAACTATAAACTAAGTGATTCCAAATTAATGCAAGTTGAGTGCCTAACGATCTAGGAGTGATGTTTGACTCTAAAATGACATTTAACCAGCACATTGATTTAACTTTACTGCTCTCTGGTTAGATCCAAATGAAAATCCAAATATTTTATTAAATAATTTAAACCTTACATCATTAAGGTCTAGAAGAATTGAACTGGATCTATGGTTTTTTCATAAATTAGTCTCTGGAGAGATTAATTCTAGTAAGTTACTTGGTTTGGTAACATTTAATGTAAACCCATACTTCACAAAGAGAGATACTTTCAATAGTCCTCTTAATAGAATTCTGAGATGCATTAATCTCTGTAACGTAAGCGGCACTTTCGACATTTTGGGCACTGATTTTCTTACTTTTAAGAGAAAACTAAAACATTTGTTTTAATATTATAGATGTTCTATTAGCCGGATGTTATTTATTACATAATTATTGTTATTTTTTGTATTAGTATATATATGTATGTATACAATTTATATTTTTATTTTTGTAAAATGGTGAATCCGTTCAATAAAGATTATTATTATTAAAAAAAACTTATACCATATTGGATATTCTGCATGAGAAATTTAAAGAAATAGTCATCTCACGTTGAGGTGATGTGAACAGGTCACCAAGATCGGGGTCAAAACCCCGTTAGACATTTTCTTTTGGGGTTTACTTAAGTCGGAAGTCTATTAGAATAAGCCATAAACCACAACGGCTCTCAAAACCAATATAACCAATGCCATCAGTCAAATTCACTCTGATTTATGCGCTAGAATCTTGGAAAATTGGATATTTCAGATGCGCGCCATAAAAGAAAGCGCTGCGGACATTTGTTATATCCCATGCATAATTGCATCGATAGGCCTTACAAACTAATAAAAAATTTGATGGAATCTCACATAAACTTTGTTTTATTTAAATTTAGAGATAATAAGCGCTTAATGAAAAAACCTATAGTTGTTAAATTCTACTGTAACTTGAAAGTTGGTACTTGTTATCTAAAAACATATGCAATTTGGAAGATGGACAAAATCTGTAAAAAAACATTTGTAAAGGACCCTTGCAATAAATTTGCACAATTCACAAAAGAAATTTCTGTAAAATCCTAATTAAATAAAAGGTTTAAAGCAAATTTTTTTGCTCAGAACTTTTTTGTTTGCTCAAAAGTCTACATTTATTTTTCCACATTTTAATAGATAATATATATTTGAGAAGTTTTTATTACTCCTTGAAAATTTTGATAACAGTGACCGTTTTTGAGTTAAAAGCAAAAGCGTTAGTCTCTAGTTTCAATCGTAACAAGCAAAAATCCAAAAATACTCGGTCCTTGGAAAAATCTGAGTCAACGATGACAATTGATAAGCGCATTGAGCTGTTAACTTGCCTAAGTCGTTTAAACAAAAAGTTTAATTTTTCGTTAGTAAAAAAAATTATTTAAAAAATTAATAACATAATATTGTTTTTTTGGAAATTAAAAAAATTGTTTATACGACATATGCAAGTTATTCTACATACTGAATTGTCGTTTGGGTTTTGTAGAGCGCTTCGTCAACTTTGGTCATTTGCGAAATTGTCGTTTAACCTACATCCAATGGAATTCAACATATTAAACGACCAATTAGGGCCCTAAAACGAAAATGATTGTAACTTGTTTTGCCGAAAGCAAAGATGGTTCAAATCATCCATAGATAACATCACAAACCAACATTTAATTTACTAGTAAAGAAACATCTTCGTCAGAATTAATTCCAAACTCTTAGATCCATTAATAGTAGACACAGAAATCTCTCTTAAAGATTTTCTTGACGGTGAACTAATAAAGTAATCTCTGATCATTCGACTTTAAGAAGTATTAAAAATAAAACTAATTCAAATAATTTAATATTCAAAATGTTTTATTCAATCATCAGATATAATATTAATAAAAAAGACTCTCACAATTCAATTTTAGAATGAATTAAAATCATAATAATGAATAATTGTGAAGCCATTTTTTCGTCAAACAAAGCTAGTTGTCTTATACGTAGACTCGCCTGGTAACAATATATCACAAAACTTCAATATATAAATATATGACCGATTTTTATAATCCATGTCCAATTTGGAATTTTATAGATTTAATTAACAAATTAAGATTAGTTAAATTAAGAAGTAACGAACTGCCAGTTTCATTTGAAGTCTATATGTTTCAAAAATTAACTCATCCTCTTTTTCATTTACTCTCGAACCAGGACCCCGAAAAGGCTCTCCGCTCTCGCCTCTTCTATACATTTTTTGCGTTGATGCCTATAACCTTGATCTTTATACTTAAATCCTTCGAAATATCTCCTACAATTTTCATATGATACTGCCCTAAATACACATGCCCCCACAATGCCAAACACCCTTCAATTCCTTCAAGAGCTTCTTTTAAATATTTTGGCATAACCATGGACCAAAAAGTCAATTAAAAAAAGTCACAGCTATAATTAAAAGTTCTAAATCTTCTAATGCCAAACACTTTAGAAGTTTAACAAACAAAAATAATGTAAATAATAGTAGAACAGCTGTAAAAATTTAAAAAATTACTTACCGGCTATCAATTGATTACTGTTGTACACTCTATTCCAATCCCAGCAGTCCAACCTCCCACAATATTGAAGTTTGCGAGCAAGCATCCCTAACAAAACCCCAGCAGTCTCTTAATCCTTCTCATAATCATTCGAACCAGCTACTGTATGACCTTAAGTTATCCTTATGTAAGAACGCCTTCGATACCTATCTGAAAAATTCTCAAAAAATACTTTTAACTATGTTGACTTCCTAGAAATTCCAGCAAAAGTCCCAAATTAAAAAAATCTTATCCGATCACATTTGATTTGTTTTATCAATCTACGCATTAACGACTGACGCCATACCACAGGACAAAACTAGGCAAAAAGACCTGAGTTCAGTTCAGTCAATAAATATGAATATTGTTTTGATCTGAAAATTTAAAACTAGTTTGAGAAAATATTTAAATATGAAAATTATAACTCAAATATTGGTTGCTTGATTTAAAACATTACGTTTTGCTATTATCAATACAAAAAAAATATTATTATTATAAATTAATTATAAAATGACTATATTAAAAAGCCATAACATTAACGCCACCATATGAGTCAGACTATGAAGACTATGAATATATTTTAAAATATTTATTTAACTGCTTACTACACCTGCAATGAAATGTCCTTGAACTTTTCTAGTTTAAACAAAAAATCACTTGGTTTGCTTCATAGATTTCATTCACTTCATATCATGTTTCTTCTTGGTAACGAGTTATTGTCGAAACTAGTCGGAAAAAACAACAAATATCGACAATAAAATATCTGTAAAATAATCCCATTTACTTTTAGATGAAATAGAGCCATTTTAAAATATATTATGGCATTTACCTTATTTACAATTTTTTCTGATTATATGTCTGTATTTGGCTTTTATATATTGGATTGATGAGGCTGATACTTGGGGAAACTCCATTATGCAATTATTAAATAAAAACACGACTGTTTAGAGTTTTGCTTTATTTGTAGATACACTGCTACAATTGTTTCACAGTGTGGTGAAACAATTGTAGCAGTATATCTACAAATTAAGCAAAACTCTAAACAGTCGTGTTTTTATTTAATATTTGGCTTTTATGTCTGCTGGCTAAACGAATATAACGCATTTTTCGCGACTACAAATATTAGTATTTAAAAATTTAGTAACTTAGAATTTTAAAATCTGTTAAATTCCATCAAAAGTCAATCATTCAGTCCGATTAGTGCAGTTGATATAGTGGCACATTTTCTTTATTTCATTTAATCAAAATGTCCTTAATAATTCAATGTATTGTCATTTACGTAAAATCATAAAGAATATTGATTATTGCGTTAACTATGGAAAGGGGCTACTATTGTTATAAAATGCTGATTAACTACTGTTTACTCAAAAAAATATTTTCTATGCATAATATGAACTAATTAAAAATAAATAAACTATTCAAACATTATTTATAAACAAACAAAAAATATTATTTTTTGTCATTTCAAATATTAAATAAATAACATGTAAAACTTCATTCTGAAATGGTATTTAGATTCAATATGATTCTTCTGAAAGAAAAACATATATAAATGATACACAATCAGGTTTTATTGTACAACTTTCATCAAATAAAACTTTTAGGAATTACAGTATCCATATGGCTTGAATATGTAAACAAGTTTTATTAGCACAAGAAGCTTTAAAACTAGAAATAGGGTAAAAAACTTGTTTGATTTCTCATGAACTGCGTTTAGAACCTAGGATAACCTTAACGCCTGAAGGGTAACTAACCTGATGTATTGCTGCATAAGTAACCCTTAGTTGACCAGTGGTCATAAGGGACGAAAACGTAAGGTAATAAGTATATTATGCATCCCAATAGTTAATATATTATAACAACTATTCGATGATAACTTATTAGAAATGTAATTTAATGGATGTTTGTGTTAATCCTGTTATAAAATTATTCTCGAATATATTATTTATGCGCAAAATATATTTAGTATTATAAAGGTTAAAATCAAAAAGCATTTAACTTTATTGAGTTCTTTCAATATTTTTATTGTATTGGCTGTTAATTAACGATCGTAGATAATAGTATATTACATAACGAGAGTTGTAAGTCATATATTACGTACGAGTGGAAAAAATTGCGCACGAGCCGTTAGGCGAGTGCAGTAATTCCACGAGTACGTAAGTGACTTACAACTCGAGTTGTGTACTATACTTTTTCTACTCCCATTCATTATAATTTGGAATACTTTGCAATATTGAGGTTATGTTTACTATTAAAACACTTCGCAGCATCGAATACATGGCCCAAAGAGATGAAGGTTTGTATTTCTTACTTATTTCCCCAAAATAGGCTAATAACACATTTTCCGAAAAAGACTGAACACTATTCATACGCCAATCCATGAATTTACCTTAAACCACTTCATAACGCTCTTTGGATTTTTCCGGGAGAAGATCCGCTGCGGTATGTTCTGCTAGTTGCCTAATTTCTGGTGGAGGTCCAACATTTTCTTCTGTGGAGTCACGTTCGCTCATTTTAACAATGAATAAATGAATTATTAATAATATTTAAACCAAAATAACGTCAATGTAATATGTATTCAACAACGATAAATGTCAAATTCATTTGTCTAGGCTACTTGATTTGAGTTTCATAATAATAATAGTTACGTAATATATTACGTGCTAGTTTTTTCTTCATTACGTGCATGTATCATAATGCCATGGTTACTAATCAACAAACGATTGCGTTATTGCCTACTTACTACTATGGGAGTAGAAAAAATATTTTATCTACGATCGTACAGAAAGTAGACGCTTTTTGCATCATTTTTCATTGTAAGTGGCTTTTTAAAGCACTAGTGCTTTTTTACGTTTTTATTGCACGGTAATGTCAAACTGTTTTTATTGCACAGAAATGACAAATTTGACAGATGAATATATTATAGCACAAATTTTCGACGAAAAACTTAATTTTTTATTAATTGATACAAATAACTAATAAACTATAATTAAAATATATAATACAAACGAAATGTGAGATTTAAGAACTCTGAAGATTTCATTTAATGCAAGTCGAAGCGATTACAATAAAGCGAACATTCTTTCCATAAATAATAATGGCGGCCGACATTTGTGCAACTTGTTTACTGGTTGCTAAGTAACGCTTTCATTAGCGCACTGCGGGTAAAATATGTTTTCATTAATTGAATTATTGAAATGACATTAAAATATTACCCATAAGAATATATTCTTTAAAATCCTTTACGATCGAAGATAAAATTTTGTAAGGCACACGTGTAAAAAGTTTCTTTATTGCACTCCTGGCTTTAAAAAAACTCGCTCGTTCCTCGCTCGTGTTTTTAAACGCCAGTTCATGCAATAAAGCATCACTTTTTACACTTCTACCTTAAATAACTATTATTTGTCACATTAGTGCGCTCAGTTTTAGAATATTGCAGTATTATTTGGTCACCACATTTTAGACGTTTTGTCGACAGGCTGGAAATGGTACAAATTAAATTTTTTAAATATCTAAGACATAAATTGTATACTCAAGGTATAATTTTAAATTTAGATCATGTAGGGGATTTTCTCAACTTAATTAGCCTTGCAAAACGGCGACAATTTTATGACCTATGTTTTACTTTTAAGGTTATTAATAATCTAATTACTTCTGGAGATTGCCTCGAATGTTTTTCTTTTAATGTGCCTAGTTATAACACTAGATATTGTCCACTATTATATATTCCATATAGTCGCACATCATATATGTTATTCAGTCCAATTGTCCGTCTTTAGCTCATATCATCGTGTATTAATTATGAATATATGGAGTCAAGAGGTATACCTAAAAATGTAGTGTTCTTTAAAATGCCAGCGACTGTTATGTAACAGTTATGTAACCGGAATATGTATTCCGGTATCTTAGAATTATAAGAATATATACATTCAGTTTTATTTTGATTTAAAATAAAACTATTCTTAACACATCAATGTTTCACTTCATATTATGTTACATTTTTTTACCGTTTAGTGCTGCTGAGTCAATGGACGATACAATGACTGATGTATCATCAGCAAAGTTTATTAATTGGCCGCAGCTAATATGGTTGGATATATCCTTTTATATATATACAGCAAAAATATCAGTGGGCTTAAAACCGACCCTTGCGCCCTTCCTGTGTGCCTATTATGTACATTTCAATAAGCGTTATTGTATTTTACATAAAATTACCTTAACATTGTCATTTATACAAAATTTTTCTAATTTGTATCTTACAAATTTGATGTTAATCGTATCAAATCGACTGCTATATACTATTTTGCATCCCATTCCTAGCTGATATGATATATTAGTTCATATGATGTTGTTTCTGTTGATAGAGACTGCCTAAATCGGTGTTGAGTTGTTGACAACAATTTGAATTTGTTTAAATAACCCCATACGATCCCTTGTAATAGTTTCAATTATTTTGGACACGGAATTTAACAAATAAACAGGCCTGTAAATCTCATTTAGAGTTTCATCTTCTTTCTTGAAAATTGGTTTAACGACTGCTACTTTTAAACATGTTAAAGATTCCTTCTTCAATTGAATTATTTATTAGACATGTTAATGGTTTCACTGACTCATTTTATTTATTATCAGAGAAGTCCGTGACCTTCATTTACATCTACAGGAATAAAATCCATGCAATAAAATTTGTTGAAACATTTGTTCCAAAATGTTGTGTTAAGCTTTCGAATACTACAATTGAAAATTATTCGGCGAAGTTATTTCGGTTCAGTAAGAAGTAGCAAATGTATGTGGTGTAAACAGAGGAAGCAAGAGAAATAAACAAACAGCATGGTGGACGGAAGAGATAAAATGGCGAATAAAACAAAAAAGTTAGCATTGAAAAATTATATAGGTAACAAAACAAGTGAAAATTATGTAAAATATAAAGTTAATAAAGAAAGAACGAAAGAACTAGTATCAGCGGCAAAGAAGAAACAATGCAAAGATTTTGGGAAAATTAGAAGATAGCAAGGGAAATCAGAAACTATTCTACAAAGCAATGAAGACACTAAGGGCAAATAAAACACAAAAGGTAAACTGTATTAAAAGCACAGGTGGGGATATAATTAACGAAAAGGAAGGAATCATGAAGAGATGGAATTAATATTTCCAAGAACTATTACAAGAAGAGAATGCTTTAGAGGAAAATTATGAAAATGAGAATGAAGAAAATAACAGGCGAAATGATAAAAAAACATAGGGGAAAACTAACAGAGATACTGGTGAAAATCTTCAACAAAAAATAGAAAAATACGCAAAGACTGGCTAATTGTACCAATTCACAAGAAATGAGACAGAAATAATTGTGACAACTACAGAGATATAACGTTACTATGCTCTAACATGAAAATACTAGAACAGATAATAGACAAACGAATAAAAGCAGTAACGGAGAAGACACTAGAAGAAACACAAAGTGGATTTAGAATAGGAAGAAGTATCCAGGACCAAGTACTCATGGTAACAAAACTAACACAGAAGATGCTACAGGAGAGAAAAGAAATATACCTAGCTTTTATTAATCTAGAGAAAGCCTTTGATAAAATACCAAGAAACTAATTATGGGAGACATTACCAAAAAAAAAATGTAAGAATAAGAGAACAGAACCATTTACAACAAAAGAAGAACTACGATAAGGAGAAGGGCTAAGCCCGGGATTGTTTATAATATACATGGACGAAATAATAAAATAATGCAATACACTATAAAACGGTATAACAATAGGGTACAAAAATCTCCAAAAAGTGACAGTGTCAGAAGGAGTATTTGTAGATGATATAGTAATATTTGTGAAGTACCAGAAAGAACTTAAACAGAACTTACAAATATGGAAGGAATCTATAGAAACATATGGTATGATGCGAATTGTGGACGCTAACCATGACACAGAAAAGTAGGATACAAGCAGCTGAAATGAAATATTTAAGAAGTGCCAGAAAAGTGACAAAAAGAGAATGAAAAACACAGCAATAAAAAACGATCTAGAAATACATTCTACAATATACTTCATAGAAGAAAAACAGCACTTGTAGGGACATCTAAAAAGAACGAAAGAAGTAAGACAAATACAAGAGTATGGAGAGCAAAAGCACAGAAAGAAACGAGAAATCGAGAAAAGAAGAATAACATGGATGGAAGCAGAAACGATATCGGAAAATGGGGAAAGGTAGAAAATATTTGTAAAGAAATAGGAAAAAAACACCTTTATGGTAAATGGGTACCACAATTACCTATTTAACTAAAGCCAGGGAATTATAATTGTTTTTATTTGCAAAAATTCGTGTAGGATCTTCACATGAATAATTTAATTCAAAAGAAAAGATCAAAAAACATTTTTTTGTTTAACGACACTTTAAGTGCGATAACATTTAAATCTCCACACAAATATAACTATAACCCACCCCTCCTCGAGAAAAGGAGGACGTATTTTATAGGCAATATTTTGCGGCGATGGTATAGTTATTTAATGCCACAAAGTCTATATTATGTCACCATTTATTTTCATTTCTACATTTTTGTTTTTTGCGTTTGGCTTGAAATTGTCCCTCAAATATATTTTCAACGCCAATTTTAAATGTGTCTTCATCTTCCATTTTAATTTTTAGTTTAGTCATTTCCAGACAACCGGTGGGACATATATTATACCTAACATACAATATGTGATAACATCATCCATAGTTTATATTTAAATTTGCCTTGCATAGAATAAATTTATTCTATGATATTCGAGGAACAGCAGTTCATTTACATTCAGGGTTTTCCTTTGTTCTCATTATTAATTACTTATTATTATCTCTCCTTCGTTTCTTTTATATTTCCAATTTTCCATCGTCTTTTCTAATGGATTATTGCTTTTCATGCAGTTTTCGTTATTCGTTTATTTTTGATTTATTACTTACTTTGCTTTCAGTGGAACAAGTTTCTCCACCGGTTAACAAATTGAGAATTTGAATTTATATTCGCTGAATTTTCTGCAACAATGTTTTTTTTCCTTGGATAGGAAAATATTTGGCTTTTGTTCCAATATTTCTAACCTATTTAGAAGGTATTTATAGTTAGAAATTAGTGACTAGTTGTTTATGTTCTAACTAATGTTTGTATATTTTAACTGGACCAGTAGCTTGTTGTGAATTAATAACATAATTATTACCTTCTTCAATATCAGTTCTGCAAATGTGGTTTGCTTGGGCATCCTATTTCCCTTTGGAGAAGCATTTTGGGTTGTATGTTGTAAAATAAACACAGTCCTCTACACTGCTCCTTGCGATAGATTGTTTGCAATTTTTGTAAGCATTCATTTTATTATAATTAGAAATATGAACGACTATTACGTCTTAAGTTCATAAATTTAAACCAATGATTGGTTAATAAATTAATTGATAATCTTATAAATTCCATTTCACTTAAGATAACCTTCCTTTGTCTACATATTTCAATTTATATTTTAACTTTTGAAGGTCAATACAATATGTATTTATGGCGTTGAAATACTTTCTCTCTTAATAGAAAAAATGACATTTTACAATGGTTTATATCCCAATTTAATTTATTATTTTTACTAATAAAATGAACCACCATGTAGCGCCTCCATCATCTTTATACTTTCTCATTTATTTAAAAATAATCTTAATGGACAACACACAAAAAAAATGGGAAGATGTAATAAACATTATTTATTAATCAAATTTTAGCGATATAGCAAAATATAAGATCTGATGAAGCTATTTACTTATTTATCTTTGGTCTTCTATCTCGAATAATACAATTAACAAATTAATAAAAATAAAAATATACATAAAATTTTGGGCAATATAAGCACGGGTGGTGTACGGAATTAAATATGTTCTTCCACTCAAACCCTTTCTTTACTATGATGTTGAGGGAGCCAATATCCTCTTCAACATCCGGAATTTTTTATATTTACCACTTTTGTTTTTGTTTTTTTTTTCAGAATTTTTTTGCCGTTTATGTCAGCATGACATATGTATAATCAACATATACTGATAATGTGTAGCTGTGTGGCTGGACCACAGATTGTTAGCGTAAAAATATGATGACTTAACACAGCATCTATATCCAAAAGTTTACGGTTAAGCCGAAATTTATCTTCAAGGTTCCAAAAATTTTATTTCTTTTGTTTATAACAATTGAACGCTTTATTCGATTTGAATGAAATTTATTATTAATAACTACCATAATATAATACATCATTTTTTTTGTTGTGACTATTAGTGATTGACATGAAGTATAAAAACCGTAGTACCACCACTTAAAAACTAAAACATATTTGTAAATTAGCATGAATATGAATTTTAATTTTTTATTTTAGAGAATCTTCTACGAGCTTAATCCACATATTTAAACATTGGAGAACAATTAGTTCTTTAAATGAAGGATACATATTTTTAACATCTTATATAACTTTATTCTTTATTATTGCTAAATATTCCCTTTCTCTATCTATCTCTATTATGCATAATATTAACTACTTTCATATTCTTACAGTGTAGTGATTTCGTATTCTGAAAAAACATTAGCAAAATGGGTGACCGGTACCATTCACCATTGGAATACAATTAATGTTGCTTTAAAGTAACAAGCTCATTTACACACACACACACAAATACACAAATGACACGTAGCGGAAGGACCACGTGGTCGATAGCCAAACACTGCTACTACTACTATTAGCAAACTATTATTATTAATTTTTTAACAGATCTGTTTAAACTAATAACGAGATTAATTTGAAATAGTAATATAGCGAATTGATTTGATTTCTTGTTTTTTAAATCCATCACTAAGTTAAAGCTTCCATAAGAGTTTTATTTTTTAATAAGCCGATGTGGTATAAAAGCTAAAATGTAATATAAATCAAGATTAAAACAAAAGTAAACAATAAAAACATCAGGTTCAACCTACTAAGTAAACGACTAAATCAACTTTAAGTTTGGCCTATTTTATTCCACAATAATCTATTGTTATAAAAATTTATTCTCGTATCAGTTTATTTTCAAATATGAAATACAATTGAACTTCGTTACAATTTTACAATTCTAGAAATTCTAGTTCGGAAGCCTTTCAACACGTGATCCAGTTAGGGTCCTAACTCGTCAATCAGGTGATATTTTCGCTTACGAAACGGGGTCGTAGCCTGTAGATCTAGATCTAAGGTCAAATTTTCCCCCAAACTAACAACTTTACGTTCACACGGGGTGTCCGCCGATTTTTCACGTGTCCAGATTGACCGGACGCTACGTTTTCACCCTACGCTGACCTCCCTTGACCACTCCATCCCTTACAACTGGTTCGATTGTGTCATTTTTGAATTGATGTGAATGTTAAGGACGCATTTCTATCTACGCGTAGCATGCAATTTGAATTAACTAGTATTTATTCTATACATTCATACACCGATTGAATATTTGATAAAGGGTAAATAGCTGTTACAATTTTTACAATATAGAATATATAATAAAATTTTTACAAAATGACGATTTGTATTCTTTTTAAATAAATAAAACACTTACATTTTTTATACTATTTATATTTTACTTTTTTGTGACTAGTGTCGATTATTTTTAAACTATGTTGAAAAAGTACTTCGAAGTGAACGCCTCCAAAATTTAAGGACTATATGTAATATATTGTTTCACATCGTCCACTTAGCTATTAGAATAAATGTCGATAAAAAGTAAAATATGAATATGTGCAAATTATGTTTACCTACTTAACTGTAATTAATAATAATGATAATAATAATAATAATAAATTGTCTTTACTACTACAGACATTTTTATTTACAGAAAAGAAATAAAACAAATTACATGTAATGGAAAAATACATTCTGATATAAGCACATTGGTTTAATTTTTCTGCTCAACAGCTATCATTCGGTGGACTTTCAGCCCAAATTATCTTTATTAATTAAAAAAAAATAATAATTACAAAGGAAGATTACATCTATAAAAGTAAGCAAAGTTCAGATAAATGATCTGCTCTTCCACTTAACCTACAACTGTAATAAATTATATTTAGGTAATAAATAAATAATAATTTATTTTCTGCATTATAGATAACTTTAAATGTCAATGAACAATCTAATATAAATCGTCCAGTATTATTTAATAATCCTTGTTATAGTAATAATAGACAAACGTATGTTTAGTCGCTACGCCTTCTATATTTACAATAAATCTCAAGTAACTTAATTTTTATTAACAATTATCTTTAGCCATTAAGTAAATAATAGAATTTTTCAATTTTTTATCAAATCAAAATCTAGTAATAATATTTTTGTTGGAAGTTTGTTTATTACATATATTAGTCTTGATAAATACATATATTTTAATTATCTATTTTGTTTAATTTTAATATTTTATGTTTGATATTTTAATACTAAAATTAAAATATATTTACAGATCAAGAAGCTTGATTTAGTAAATAACTTTGAATTTAATCTTTTATATTCGAAAAGCTAGACAGAATCTTTAAAATAAAAAAAAAGGACAACAAGCTCTGCACGCACAGTTGTAATGTGGAACGAATAAATACAATCAATATGTGTTGAAGTAAGTATCTAGCCCTCAAAAAATTGTGACCAACGGTTATCATCGGGTTTTAAATGTTACAGATTAGTACTCCACAAAACTCGACAGACACAAGCAAGGATATTCTTGGGTCGATAACTACACCTTTCTTATAGTAGTATAGTAGTAGTGTTAGGCTATCGACCACGTGGTCCTTCCGCCATGTGTCATTTGTGTATTTGTGTGTGTGTAAATGAGCTTGTTACCCTTTCTTATATTTGTTAATAAGGTGACCAAATAAAAGTATATTTTAATTAATGGTTATAAACATGATTGGTTAATATTAAGTATCAAATAACTAACTATATACCTATATTTATTTTTAACTAATCTTGAAATTTCGAAATTTTATAAGCACGATCTTAAGATTAGGTTTATGTTTACTTATTAGATACTTGTTGATCTTGCTCTTTATTAATAATATAGAAAATTTAAATAGTGTAAATATTTTAACTTAAAATTGCATATTGTATTATTAGTTGTTAAGTACTTCAATTAACAAATATAATTTTGTGTTGTTTGTGAATGAAAATATTTACTATTAAATATGTATATCACAAAGTAATTTTACTTCCGAAAAGAAAGGAAATTGGGAAAAACATGTATTTCAGTAATTAATCATTAAATTAACCCACCTTAAACTCTAAGGTGGGTTAATAAGACAATAAGTGTTTTATAAATCAAGATTGTAATATAATGAAATTCTTCTCTAAGTAGTGATATCATTTGGTAGACATAACTTTCTTATTAAAATACTTCGTGGTTATTTAGATACATTTTTTTTAAATAGAATATGTCTCTATTCTATAATAATTTAAAATAAAACACTATTTGTTTGAGTGTTTAATTTTGTTATTATACATTAGAACAGGGCCTATAATAAAAAAGAGTGAAACTCAAACGAATAGTCATTTTAAATAAATATAAACAAAATTGGTTTTAGGAAAAAGGTGTGTAGAAAACAATATGCTTTAAAGCTTCTGATTTTGATTTGATAAATATGCCTATATTAATGACGATAATAATTTACCATTTCACTTTTCAGTATTGGTGTACAAGTTTCATGCCGAAAATATTAAAAGGAGGTTCCTGCAATATAGGCAACCCAAAATACAGTTTTGAAATTCATTCAAATATAAAATTTAAAATTAAAATACTGTACAGAAAGTTAATTGTCTTATTAGATATTTAACATTTTATTGATAATAATAATTATTTATTCCTACTACTACATAGTTTACACATATAGAAATAACACAATTTACGCTTGGTTTGTTTCACTGTTTATTTATAACCAAATGTTTCACCACGAGTCACATGACAAACAAGGAATAGTTTCCACATAAAAATAGAGAGTTAGATATATAGCTAGTACATTCGATAGGAGGAAAAGAAACACATGTATAGAAAATTATATGAACAAAAATGTTATAATAAAAATCACAGATATATACAGGCTGCACAAATTAAATTTGTTATTACTAAATTTCTCGTAGACATAAAATACATACATTTATATTAGTGCTTTGATGTATACTTTAATTGTATTTATAGTTAGATCTCTGACATATTATGGTAGCATATTAAAGTAATTGATACAAAAATAATTTGATCCATAAATAGATTTTTGCAACCTTAAAGACTTAGGATATAGATTATTTTTATTTTTGGTATTATGGTTATAATATGACGTATGTATTGAATATTTCATAATATGTTTTTTGTGATGTGATAATATTTTCAATTTTAAATTTGATCTCGACAATCTTCTCTATAATCGAGTCCAGAGATGATCCGGATAATCTATGACAAGAAGATGAGTCGCCCCAGATCATTATCCCGTAATTTAAAGGGGAATGAAACATAATAATGTAAGCTGTTCTTAACAAAGAAAATATCATGGAATTACATAATTTTCTGACAATTTATTCTCATTGCATTCCTGTATTGGTTATCAATATATATTTTTTCAAATAACATTTTTTATGCATAGTATGTAATATCAATCATTTGATAGACCTAATTGAATAACCGATGAAAATTAATTATAATCATGATAAAATAGGACCACATTTACACTGTTCATATAATTGTAATTAACAAATTCATTAAAACATAGCAAATATAGTCGTGGTCCCAAAGTCGATCCTAGTGAAACACCATGTTTAATAATTGTTCAGATGTTGAACAAATAAACCCCTTGTATTCTGTTATTATAAATACGAGAGAATAAATTTGCACAAAGAGGGCTTAAAATACAGTTTTATAACAATATGCAATGACACACAGTCAAAGGCCTTACTTAAAGGTGGCTTTTGCATATTTCCCACTCTTAAAGCAAGATATTACTTTGTCTGCAAAGTTGATTATGGCATATACAGTGCACTTTCCTTCTCTAAATCTATACTGAGACTAAGATAGAAGTTTATGATCTGTGTAAACAAGATTCTCTCAATTATTTTTTGAGAAGATTGGTAACAGTAAAGTATGTACATAATTGTTGAGATCGTTTTTATCACCTTTCTTAAATATAGGAATAACTTTCACCAACTTAAGTGTATTAGGAAATATACCCGTTTATTAGTATTAGTTTTGATGTAACCAGTACATCGGCTAGTTCTTCTATAATGGTCAAGGATAAGACATAATTATCATCAAAAGAGCAATGCGTAATCAATACCGAAATATTAACCACATTAACAATATATTATATTTCATTCATCAAAACCTTGCAAACAAAGTAACATGTATAGAATTAGAAGAATTTATTACAAACACAAAAACTAATATAAAAGTGAACAACACGCGTTACCATATTAAAAGCTCAATAAACTAAATCACTTACGCAAACAAAAAATAAACATAGAACAAAATAATATAACAAAATTACAAAATGCCCATAAATTTCACAGCAATTTCACTAACCTCACAGACATTCAATTTACACATGATGAAATCTTTACACTAAACAAAGGATTTAAATATTCACCCCTTTCCAACAAAATTAACCTACACATGACCATACAAAAGGCAATACATAAACATAAAGATGAAACAACCATCACAGATGAAATAGGTATTATATTAAATAAACACGAAATAATTAAAAATAGCAAAATCAACCAACTCAATAAAATACAATATAAAAAAGAAATAGGTACAATGAACAACATACACAATCAAATAAAATCCAATAATACTATAATAGTTAAAGGAGACAAAAATGCAGGGCTTGTCCTAATATATAGATAACAATATATGAATAAAGTTAAAGATTTTTTTAAAAGAAAAAAATTACACAGAAATTAACAATAATAAAAACCCTTTAAAAAATATAATAACAAAACCATAATAATTTTACAAACCACGAAAGACACTATAAAAAAATATATCCCAAATTACAAATTAAATATACCAATGAACCCACAATTACCTACTTTATATGGATACATTAAGAAAAATAATCAAATAAGATCTATCACAAATAATAACAACACCCCCATTAAAAAAATAGAAAAAACACACTGAAGATTATTAAAACGTTTACGGAACTGAAACCCATACACACAATATATAATTCATACGAATTAGCTGAGGAAATAAATAAAATAGATATTACAAACACCACAACACTGATACCCTTCGACAAAATCAACCTATATATTAATATACGAACTACAGAAATAATTGAACTACTAAAAACAGACTTGTCTAAGCAAATAAACACCACTGAAACAGAACATATTATAAACCTAATAACACAACAAAACTTTTGTCAATATATCAAATGAAAGATGGTTTACCAATGGGTAAAATAATCGATAATAATATAATAAGTCCAGCCAATCCATACAATCAACACATAAAAATATGGAAAAGATAAATAGATAACATAATATGCATATGGGATGGATCACAAAGTAAACTAAAAGAATTGAAACAATTCAAATAAACTTGAATGCTAGATTTTTTACTTGCTTTTGCTAATTTAATTTAATGAAATCAGTTTAAATTCATTTTTGTGCATAATTTTTCATGTTATAGTCATATTTAAACAACCTAAAATACATTTTATCATTTATTAGTTTATTCAACAGAAATAATTTCATTCAAATTAGTGTTGCTTTGACAGTTGTACTATTCGTAACACGCAAATTAACTTTGTTTTATTCAACGTCTGTCGAGGTACTAGCCAGAGAAGTAGTTGTTTCAAATTAATTTGTTTTGTAGTCTTAGTAAGACTCACTGTTGTAGATTCACGAAATGTTTTCGTATTTTTAAATTTATTATAAAAACAATAAAGAACTTAATTATTTAGACCTCGCACTATATAGAAATGAGAACATAATTAACTTCAAAATATATCGTAAACCTACACACAGCTCCACTATTATACCATACATTTCAAATCATTATTTTAAAAATAAACTCTCTGTTTTTCACAGCCTTGCATATATATTAAACAAAATACCATTAAATAAGACAAATTATCAAATGAAGTGAATACTTTTATGCAATTAGCACAAATTCATAATTTCCCGGAAAAACTTATTAACAAAATATTATTAAAATATAAGCAAAAGAATAAAAAATAAGCTATAATATAGCTAGAACTCTACATAAATTTAACATAACATCAACATCTAAAACACAAAATCCTTGGTTAACTACATACCTACATACACAGAGAATAGAAACATATTACAAAAAAATGGAGTATACAAGCCAACTTATAATGATTGTAATGCTGTGTATATAGGCGAAACAGGTAGAAGTTCAAATAATCCAATAAAAGATCATGAAAGAATTGTTATTACAAAGAATTAATTCACCATGCTAACAAATCATACAAAGTGCTACTATTAGAAAACTACGAAATAGAAAATCGCTTTTAGATAACAATATATTTTCTCTTAACGATAAAATAAATCTAGAAACTGAACCTCTATTTAAAATATTAAAACCATTCAAGAGATATACTACCTAATTCACAGAAATACGCTATAATCTCCATGCATTATAAAATTAATAATACTGGGCACACAGTATTATTAATTTGTTAAACTATTAAATTCTAGACATACAAATTTAAATAGTGTTATATTTTGAGTTTTAGTAACTGACAAGTAAGTAAATCTATTTTCACCTTTATAACCTTAGTTGTAAACATTTTATACACATTATTGCAATTTTAATTTTAAACGTCACTAGTTACAAGAATAATCTAATTTGTTATATTTTGTCATAGTTTTGCCGGATGATGGCCTAAGGCCTTAACCGGTTGCAATATAGATACAGTGTGTGCCTAAATTATAGAACACATTCAGTAAATGCGAAACAAAAACTCTTTGGAGAAAAAACTCGAACAGGTCGTTTTGGTTTTTTAAAACTCACATTTTTTAGCAAAAATCTATTTTCATATGTCATTTGTTTGTGAGTTTTTTTTCATTCATTTTGAGATACCCTTTTATTGTCGAATTGACTTTAGGTAATAGATAGGTAAATAAAGGAAGTACCGTTTTTCTTTCACTCATATTAAATATGTTAATTTCTACTTGTTGATAAATCCTCTGATTGTAACTGTAA
Organism: Ontholestes murinus; assembly: GCA_963969525.1. NCBI lineage: Eukaryota > Metazoa > Arthropoda > Insecta > Coleoptera > Staphylinidae > Ontholestes > Ontholestes murinus. Next base: position 35,643,883 of record OZ018390.1, read on the forward strand.
CTACAACGATCTTGTAAAGTATAAAATAATAAGTTTGATGTTTGTACTAGCTAAATGAATGATAGGATCTTCATTATTCATTGGTATTAGCTACATTTTTTAAAATAATTATTAAATTGACTAACTGATATGTCACATTTGGGTGGATCCGGAAGAATTTTGATTTCTATTTATAACATCCCACATTGCCTTGGGTGCATTTGACAATTAATCAATATATTTATCATTAACCTGAACTCATTCATCGCCACCCTGTTTAGAACAAACTTCATGAACTAATTGTAGATTTTGACGCATTACTTTTAATTCTTCGTTAAATCATTTATATTTGTATCGTTCAATAATATTCTTTATTAAAACATGTTTTCATAAAGTTCTTAACTTTCCAGAAAAAAATTAACAATTATTTTTTTTTTGCCTACTGCTAATAAACTATAGGAGTTACATTAAATTTATATATAAAATAATTGTAAATAATCCAAACCTTATAGTTTTCGAGAAAAATGTAATGAAAGTTCTATGAATTTTTTACATTTTACTACTTTTAATTAAAACCCTCGCTCATGATTTACTGATTGAAGGATGGGATAGAGGCCACCTACCCACTCTACATATAATGGGGTTTCCGATAAGAGGTTTCATATTGATATTTAAAAAAAGGGGTATATTTTAAAAGAAATCAATGGATATTTATTTCGTTGTAAAGATCAGCGAAATGGCCGCCACGACTACGATTGCAGCACCAATCCTTTTCATGAAGTTTACCATGACCAATTCGCACATTTGCGGCTGTATGTCCCCGATAACTTCACGAATTCCATTTTTAAGGTCTTAAATCGATTGTGGTGCATTAGCATAGATCTTATCTTTCACGTGGCCTGAAAGAAAAAAGAACCAAAGGTGTTGAGGCCCCCGAGATCAATTGTGATCACCTCTTTGCCAGGAAACTTTTCTTGCAAAATTGCGATTGTTTTGTTGGTTGTGTGGCACGTAGCGCCGTCTTGTTGAAAAAAAAGGCGTCCATATCAATATCTTCCAATTCCGGCCATAAAAAATCATTAATCATAGCTCGATAGCACAATCCATTCACCGTAACAGTTGCACCAGCCTTATTTTCGAATAAGTAAGGTCCAATTACACCGCCATTCCAAAAACCGCACCAAAGAGTTGAGGATGGAGAGGCTTTTCAATAAGCATTCTGGAATTTTCCGAGCCCCAAATGCGGGAATTTCGCTTAGTCACGTAGATCCCGAGGTGAAAATGGGCCTCATCACTGATGATGATTTTTCGATGAAAATCGATGAAGTTTTTATTTTATTTTGTACTTAATACTAAATTTTGTCGAACTTAACATTTATAGGATATTTGCCCTGTTTCAATAATTATTAATTCTATATGTACGTATTTTTTTAAATTTATTTTTTAATATTTCTAGTGATATTATATTAAGAATTGTCAACTACAGTTGTGCCAAAATTGATAATATATTGTAAACTTTGTTTGTGTATATTATAAATAAATAGTGGTATAAAAACTTAAAAATTATTTTTATTTACCTTTTTAAAATGAACTACCACATAGTAACGGTCGCTACCATCATTTTCATTAAATCAGCCTGTACGGCAAACCAGACCAGAATTTATTTCAAACTGAAGAAGAAATACTGGATAATCTCACAGAACATTTGGTTCAACACACAATGTATCCGTTACCAGGTAATCCCAAAATATGTTAAATATAAAAACTAATACAAAATCTTCTCAGTCCTAATTAGGTTCATTAAAAATTCACACCTCACCTATAAATTGTTAACACCCTGCATTCTTCTTCATTCAACACTTGATAATGACCTGCAAAGGTCGAAACTATAGTTGTGTCAAAATTGATAATATGTATATTGTAAACTTTGTTTGTGTATATTATACAATAAATAGTCGTATAAAAACTTAAAAATTATTTTTATTTGCCTTTTTAAAATGAACTACCACATAGTAATGGTCGCTACCATCATTTTCATTCAAACAATTTTGATTTTTTTTTAAGAATGATTATACGAAATCTCTAACAATACCACGAATACCAAGCGGATTTATTTATATTCGCACAAAATTTGCACTAATCGTGCCAAAAGCTTTCGAGAAGTCATAAAAAGTCCAACTACATATCAATATTTTTCAAAACTTTATTTAAAAGAGCAGCATTTGCACTTTCAGTTGAGCGGTGTTTTCTAAACGCGTGTTGTGCGTCATTGAATAGATAGAAGTTTACCATAAAGTTGGTTGGTGGTCAGACGATATATTTTTAATTATTTTTGAGAACGTAATCATATCTGTTGTTGGTTCATTTTTTTAAATAAGTATAATGTTTGACGCCTTTGATGCTCGCTATAAAACAGATTTTAATATTTGATTAATTAAATATTATACAGGCTCTAGGATTTCTTTTACTACACCCTTAATAACATTGTTCGATACTCCATACTGACCTGAGCTATTGTTATCTTTTAATTCTAATATTGTATTGTAGATTTCTGCATGTGTTGCTGGTGATAGAATAGATTGCGTCGCATATTTTGAGGTAATGCATTGTTCAGCACGTTGTTTCCTTAATTTTTTATCGGTGATAGTAGAGCAGTTTTAGCGAAGATGCTAGCCACTTTACATGTCTCGGTTTAATTTATTTTGGTTTAGTTTAGTTTATTTGCTTCACAAGTCTTTAAAAAAATGATACAAACTAAAATACATTTACAATAATTTTAAAATTTAAATGACAAGACTTGAAGGCGGAGTTCAAAGAGCAGTGTTCTTCGTTGATAGATTTACTGGCATCATTTGCAATTATATGGGCGTCTTCTTTTGTAAATCCATGCAGTTCTTGGTTTATACATTCCGGATTATTTTCTGTCTATTTGGGGTATATAATTTTTGTTGGCCGTACAAATTACTTTTTGAATCTTCATTAAGTTTTTTGTCGTTACTATATTTGGTTCTGATATACTCGGATGTTCCTTCCATCGTAAAGCGGTTGTTGATTTGATTATTACTAGAGGTATATAACATCGTTTACACATGTTTGATTTTTGTTAATGATTTGATTTTTAACAGGACATGCAAGATTATAACAATAAAAGAATTCATTAAAAAATGACTAATTGACATCCTCAGTTTTTAATGGTCAGTCATAGGTTGAATGCTCCAGATGTTTTCATCTTTTATTTAACGTCAATATCTACGTCTAGGTACACTTTGTTCTACATTACGAGTGTTTAATTGTATACAAGCTAGTTGGGCATGATGATCGGATATACTTAGATTGTAATTGCTGCATGTCTAATTATTTTGGGGAAGATTCGTCACAATGTAATCGATTTTAATTGATGAGAACCCATATTGGGTAGATTGAATCTGGTCGGTTCATATAGTTTAGATTCAAGTGTGAATTACGTAAAAATTACTTAGTTGTTGTTTAGTTGCTGAATTATACAAATGATCGATTATGAAATCTCCATTTATAGTTAGACCAGAATGTTTTTTGTTTATATTAACCAGAAAGTCTGTCATATTCTCAAAAAATTTATTGATATTACCTGCAACATTTAAACCTAATTTTAATACATAAAAGTTTAAAACTAAGCCAATTTGTCACGCATGTAAATTATTTCGAAAGATGTAAGAGTGCAAAATATAAAATGTACTAATTATTTCAATTTGAAAAATTTATTACTTTTGGTAGTAGTAAAATCAAAGACGCAACTTGAAATATCATAGTTATTTTATTGGAACTGCATAAGTAAATAAAAATAAATAGATGAACTAATTTTGCATATGTACTTTTTAAATTTTTTCCAGGTGCGCCAATAATATAATATTCATCGTTATGTTGTGTCATACTTCTTGTCAAACTATGATGGCCATAAAAAATAAAACGGTGTATTATATTATAATGATCAAAAATAAAAAAAACAGTCAAATCGAATATAGCGTTCAATTGTTATAAATAGAATAATAATATTTTCTGAGGACTAATTGAGGACCTTAAACTTTTGGATATAGGTAAAATAAAATATACAAACTATGCAACCCTCAATTAAGGTAACAATAAAGACACTAATAGGTTTAATTGGTATTGTAATAATATATCTTATAGAATTAAAAAAAAACAGTCTTAACCCGACCAAGTAAAATCATATAAAAGAAATTATTATAGTCTTTATGTATGCGTAAATGTATATATTTTTTAATGTAGTTTTAGTAAATATCCTATTCAAATTACATAGTTGTGAGAAGTGTGAAACATATTAAGATAAAAAAATATATGTGAAATTAAATATATGTTATAATATTGACATTAAAAGGATACTACTATTTATTATTATTATATTACCTTAAATTATGTACATTGACTAAACTGTAAATTAAAAATAAACAAATATATAATATAGTAAATATCTACGTTATTATTTTTGATTATATATAATTTAAATAATCAATTCAATCAATTATGATTATCATTTTATGTATTTTATTTCGCTTAAAATATTAAAATAAATAATTTAAAAAAAACAGGTTAATAATTTCTTAGGCTGAAAGATCACCGGTCGATAGCCAATAGAAAAAAGAAGAGAAATAGCATAGTAATTGTTGTATTATCAAATATAACACTATTTTTATTAAATATGTCTTACCATATAGAATATATGCATAAACCAAAATATAGTTATTTTGTTTTGTAAAATTATTTTCTTACATCTGAAATTTATGAGAATTTTATGATAGAAAAGGAAATACTGATATTGACCCAATTATATATTTAAAAGAACAGTTTATTGTAATATAAACATGCGTAACGATAATTTTATTTCGTTTTAAAGAAATTATTATTGATCATATATCTAAAACTCATGTATATTTTAAAATACAATATACAATATAAAATAGCTGTGACAAAAACCAAATACCTAAACACACACTACATTAATACCTACATAAAAATCTATTCAATAAAAACTCTTCCTAAAAATCTACACCCTAGACGCAAACTAAAACTGTAAAATCTGCACCCTACACAGCATTTTGTAGGGCGCAACCCTTAAAATACTTCAGCACATAGATCAGAGATGGCGGTAGTTGGCTTGTTCTGAATATATTATAACCACCGTTCAGATTCACAATAGTATTCATTTTTAGACAACCAGTTCCAACCCCTAATTATAAACGTGTTTAGGACCCTAGGGGATATTTGGAATACCTTTCTACTTCCTCCTGTTTACATACAGCAAAGGAAGGAAAATGATATTACGAGTTATATTTTAATCAATAAAACATCCCTTTCCTAATTCTAGTCCATATTCTATGTAATAATAAAATTAAAGAAACTAAATTATATCGTATGAATTTGTAATGTAATATAAATGAAAACTGATATGTTCGTAGTGTTTGCTATCCCTTACTCGATCAGTAAGGCGATTGATGCAGTTTTAAATGGATACAATGCTTTACAAGTTCTATTGATGGATGGAGACTGTTGCAATTCGCTTCTCGATAATCAATTACAGACACATAATGACAGTTTGGTGAAAACTTTTATTTGAAGTTTGTATATAAATTCTCTACAGAATTCATTCAAAAGGCGTATTTATTTTTTTATTGTATGTCAAATGAGAACACGGATATATAAAATACAACAATATAGTGGGTGACTAAAATATGGCAATTAAAATTCATTATACGTAAACAAGAAAATATATATTTCCGTTCGTTTAAAAATTAAATATATAAATATGTAGTATTTTATAAATTTTTTGGTGAACATAATAATATATAAAATTTATTTGAATTATGATGTAAAGTTAATAAAGTAATTTTGTAATTTATTTACCTAAACATTCTTAGTGGTGAAAATTGACGATTTAATAAAATATTAACTGTTGGTTATACATAAGCAATATTATGTAAATACTTTAGTACTTTAATTGATGTAAATGAAACAATGCAATATTTAACCACGCTGAAAAAAAACACCTATCAGGCCCTTAAACGGAGTGCAATGTTGACTTATTAACTTAGATTAAAGATAAAATTTCAAACTATAATAATAGTTATCGTAAGAGTTATTTAAAGTGGAGTGAAGCGAGTAAGTGTAAACGAATTCTGCCTCTAATTAGAAATATTTTCATTCGCAACTAAATATTCTATTGGCTAATGTCACATGATATTATAAAACAATAACTTATTTATTTATGAAGGCAGCAATATTTTTTTTAAATACTGATTACTGACATTACTCAACACATGTATAATAAACGTAAACATATATTAGTGATAATAACTCTTTAGCATGTTAATATCAAGTTAGTATTGACTCAAAATATTTATTGAATCAATACCACATCGTGGCTTCATCAGACGTTTTCGTTGAAATGTTGTTTTTCTTTTCGAATGTGGTTGGCGTAAGAGAAAACTTTTAGTTTCCCGAGTGAAAATCTTCTTGGTAGTAGTAGTGTTTGGCTATCGATCACGTGATCCTTCCGTCGTGTTATTTGTGTTATTGCATGTGTGTAAATAAGCTTGCTACTTTAAAGGATCGTTCTGTCACTCTAAAGCACATTAATTGTATCCTAAAGGTAAATAGTACGGCCCACCCATCCAATTGCTGACCCGAACTAATGTTACTGCACTCTCACTAACGCCAGATCAGTCGCAACTGTATGTGCCCATTACCGGCGTTTAAAAAGTTCGCAAACCAGATGTGGATATTTATTTAAGGCATTTTTAAACAAAACTTTCTGCAAAAAGCAAAAAATGTATAAAGATCATGGCTTTAGATGAAGAGAATAATTTAAAGAATTTTTTTGTGATTTTTTCTTACAGAAAAATTATATAAGTAATAATGATAAAAAATAATAAAACCTATAATTTATGAAAATAATCCTTTTGGGATAGAACGTAAAAGTTTTGAGAATAATCCAGCTTCATACTTTAATCATGTCAGCGTTATGTTCTACTAAAAGTAAACTGTCAAATGTCAAAAAATTATGAGGATTAATACCCAATTTTTTTTTTTTTGAGGTTATATAGTGTTGACATCTAGCGATAGAAAATGACAATGGGTAAGCCGCAAAACGAAAGACAACCGTTAAATGTATTTAGTTAGTACATTTGAAAATGCCAACAGATAAGCTAGATATCCGACACTACATTATTTACGAATTCCAACAAGAAAAATGCTGCAAAAGCGTGCGAATCAATTTGTTTGTTTCTCGGCGAAGGTGTTGTATCTTAGTATGTACACGCATTTTGGTTTAAGCGGTTTAAATGAAAGATGGGAAAGACTCAGAAAGAAAGAGAATGGACTCCTCATAAACTCTCTGAAACCAATAAAAATCAAATTGGCAACATGTTTTCCTCTGCACAATAAGCAGCGTTTAAAATATTTCATGTTTAAAATTGTTACAGGCAATGAGAAATGGACAATCTACTATAATCCTAAATGCAGAAAGTCATAGGGTAACCCCGGCGAATTATCACATTCGACGAAAACCCAATCGCCTCGAAAGGTTCACAAAGTGCGTATGACCTGTTGCAAGTGGATGAAAGAGTTATTACGAATTGCTTCTAACTTCAATTAATCCGTTTGAATCAAGAATTGGAACAAATATAGCAAATGAGAATAACCAATTACCTCCAACACAAAAGACATTATAATGAGTCTTGGTTGGGACATTTTGTAGCACCCGGCCAATTCACCAGGCGTTGCTCCACCCAATTACCATTTATTCCGGTCAATGGAATACGCCTTAAACGATATGTATTTCGAATCAGTAGATGATATCCTAAAATGGCTTAATGACTTTATCGTATTCAAAGGAGTAACATTTTTCCTAGATGAAAACCTTCAGCTGACTAAAGGGTGGCTTTAAGTTATAGAAAGCAACGGCGAATACTTTCATCGCACAATGTATTTTATTTTCTAAAGTTTAAAATATACTTTTAAATGTGGCTGAAAAAAAATAGATTATTCATTTGTATACTTAATATAATACTTGTAGAAAACATTAAAATCACTTCCAATTAAAACTCCAATTAAGAGTTACTGATAAGATATACGAAAAATATAAAAAGCCGTAACTTTCTGTTTCTCGTTTTATCCCTTTATATTATCTCCTGGATTAATTAAATTGCAAGATCAACTTTAGAGTACATGCAATGGCTATCTCTCTTCATATATATTGCCTAGTTTATAAGCAGCCTGAAGAGTAGAATTCGAATATACGTCCGATAATTTCAATTGATTGCGCATTTAGCGGGTTTTCGATTTTCAATTTAAATAATTTTAGAATTACCAATAATAGCTTTTAAGTTTAAATTTTTAATTTTAGAGAAATGTAACCGATTCAGTAGATATTTATCAAAAGTCATTTATTAAATAAATGAACCCACAAGTATATTTTCAACAATCTTGATTAGAAATTAAAAACACTTGATTTGTTTCACAGAATATTATTATTCTAATCAAGATTTTTCAAATATGTTTCACCACGGGTTAAGTGAGCAATTAATTAAGTATATTTTCAACAATTTGTAATTAAAAGCAGTATTAATTCTAGTTTGCAGACTGGTAACCGAATATTGTAGCATACTTTTACTTTTTTACTTTATTTAAGCAGTTCGTATAAAAAATATGATATATAAAACACGGTTTATCTAAATTTGCGGTTATATTATATTACATAAGAATTATTTAGGTAAATAAGAATTTGTTCTTTTATTTTTAATTTTTTCTACCTAAAAAGGTTAAATGAATATGATAATTTCATGTACAGCTACAAGCAATTTTCTGCTGCCAAATAATGTTCCTTTATGACTTCATGACTCATATTTTAGCTTCAACATTTTATCTATTTTATATTAAAATTTATATGAGAATTTAGTTTTCCAGTTAAAAAGCTTGAGAAGTTAAAACATAGATCACTGAAGTTTCTAAATAAAAGTGTGATTTTAATAAAATTAGTTTTCTTTCTTGGGGTGTCAAAATATTTAATTAAATCAAGTATATATAAAGAAGTACTTGTTTGCACCATGTCAGAGTGTTTATAATAGAAATATATTTCTCAAGTTACGTGAAAATTATTATTATAGTAAATTGTATTAAAAACATTAACAAATTTGTAAATAAAGTGTTAATATGTTCAATAGTGTTTATAATGCTTAACAAAATAAAGAATTGCAGCCGCGTTGCTTTTAACTATAATCTATTACTATTAAACTTAAATTGGGTGTCATTACTTTTCGTATATTTGATATATGATTTTTACATAAACTACTCAATGGATATACTATTGGTCCTTTTAAATTTGATTAAATTTTGGCATCAAAATGGAGGAACTAGTACTAGATCAAAACAAATTTTCACCGGTTTAATTACTGCACCATTATCCAGGTTGATACATTCAGCCAATCGTCTGTTGCCTTCCTAAAACTTCAACCAGTTTACACATAACTTTAGATCTTTTCGTAGGTCAATTGCTGTTATGAATCTGGATTTTAATTTTCGATAGTTGTTTATTTAGTTTTAGTACATGTTTCGGCTGTTGGTGTAATCGCGATGTATTTATATATTAGTGTTAATTTAAGTTACTACATTTATATAATAATAATTCACATTTTTTTATTGACAACATTTTTACGAGTTAACATTTATATAATTAATAATCAATAATGAATGGTGTTTTAGTATGTTAATTTGTCAAAAGGTTATTGACCAGAGGTCTTTCTGCCTTATTTTGTCTACATTTGTATTTTCTTAATTGAAACTGTTTTTGTACAAATGTGGAAGCTCATGAAATAAATAAATTATGATAAACGAAATACAATTTCTTACTTCACTTATTTCACTTATTAATTTATTAATACCAGATATAGATTAAGAGTACTATGTACTCATTATCAATGGTTTATGATCACTTACAACTACAAACGCCGGTATAAATAAAAAAATAATTATGGGTAAATACAAAAGGAAATTCGTGGTTGTCTACAGGAAGATATTATTTTCTGAATTACTTTTATAACAAGCTCTTAATAGCAATTTAAAAGTTTGTACCTGTGTTTGTACATTTTATTTGCTTCGAGCATATTTAATTTGGGTTTGTTTAATTTTTAAAGGGTGATATTAGTTAATGAAAAAAGTGCCCCGTTTCGAAATTGTGTTTTAATGCTCTATATAACATGCTGTTGAATGCTGACAGTTTGAAGTGAGTTGGTTTTTTATAAATGTTAAAATCTATATGGTTGTTATCTTAGCTGTTTATTAGTAATATGTTTAAGAATAGGATTTGGTTGTTCTTTTCTAACTCGAAAGTGAAGTTTATGGTTTATGGCATTAAAATTTTTAGCAAATTCATTAATAATAAATTTAAAAATACGAAAACATTTCGTGAATCTACAACAGTGAGTCTTACTAAGACTACAAAACAAATTATTTTAATTGCTTTTGCTAATTTAATTTAATGTTTGAACAATCTAAAATACATTTTATCATTTAATAGTTTATTCAACATAAATAATTTCATTAAAATTAATGTTGCTTTGATAGTTTTACTATTCGCAACACGCAAATTAATTTTGTTTTATTCAATGTCTGTCGAGGTATTAGCCAGAGAAGTAGTTGTTTTGTAGTCTTAGTAAGACCACACAATTTATTGTTATATTTCTACAACGAACTAAAAGATTTTAATACATTTTATTAAATTCATTAATATTCGTATCCCCACATCTTCCTATAAAAACAGTGTTGGACGACATCGAATCATTTGCCTCTAAATTAGAACCGGAAAAATCCGAGCAGAAACAACCATAGCGGAAGCCCACAATTAAGAAGAAAGAAAATAAATCAAAACGTGAAAATCAATTTTAAAACGCAATGCCGCGAGTTCTTGTGAAGAGAAATTATAGTTAAGTACGGAGATTCTGTCAATAAATATGCTTGTTATAATACAATTGCTTTATCTCCCGAGGCTGAAGCTGATGAAGAGAAAAAAATCCAGGACTGATGATAATTCAATACCTATCCAGGTATTAACCAGGGAATTAGTTGTTTCAGTAAGTTTTATTTTATAGTCTTAGTAAGACACATTGTTGTACATTTGCAAAATGTTTTTGTATTATTAATTACCTAATTAATATGTTTAAAATATCTACTATTGAGAATAATAAATCCTAAAAAGCGATACATATGGTTATTAAAACATTTGTCTTTAATTCACCTAATCTAGGTGATAAAGTAGCATTTATCATGTACTTATAGTCTATAACTACTTTATTTACTGGGAATAACAACTGAATTCAAGTATAATTTAATAACCACGTACAAATTAAAAATTTTACCAAGGTTAAGTTACAACTCAACACACTCAGCATATGAATATATAAATTTCGTAATCTTCATGTCATAAATAAATGTCATAATTTTAGTATTTAATTCTATTATAATAGTTTTCAATTAAATCATGAGGAAACATCAATTGAATATAATTTAGATGATAAAATGTTTTGATCTATTTTATTGAAGACGTTTGATACTTTATATATAACATATATTTAGATCTAGATAATTAGGTAGAAGATAAAATGAATAAGTAAGCTAAAAATTACAGATCAATTATACAGGGTGTCTCGTTAATGCGGGGAAAAGGCTGAACCCTAGATTGCTGGGATTAAAATATTATGATTTAACACAATTTATCTATATCCAAAAATTTACGGTTAAGCTGAAATTTGTCTTCAAAGTTCCAAAAAAATTATTTCTTTTGTTTATAACAATTGAACGCTTTATTCGATTTGAATGAAATTTATTATTAATAACAACCATAATATAATACATCATTTCAGTTTTTATGGCTATTATTGGTTAACAAGAAGTATAAAAAACGGTAGTACCACCACTTAAAAACTAAATTAATTTTTTATTGGTGCATCTAATAAAAACTAAAAAAATACTACTTGAAAGACTGTTTAATTTAAAAACTTTTTTGTCTCTTTATAATATTTGATATCATTTACGGTGTTTCCACAAAAAATAAAATCTTAATAGGTGAAAATAAATTTTTACCAAGACTTTGCCGCACGTAATGATAGGAGCAATCTTATCACAAGGACTCATAGGATCAAACAGATCAGATGCTACGCATCTCGAACACTCAATGACTCAAAAAGAAAATACAGCACCATCAAAAATGAATTACTAGCAATAGTACTTCAGACCATATATTTACATAAAAAAATTACAATGTATTCAGATCAGCGACCCTTAGTTTGAATATCAAAATTAAAAAATCAAATTCTAAGTTACAAAGATGAATGATTAAACTAGAAGAATACGACTTGGTTTACAAAAAAGAAAAATTAAATACCAACGCAGATGCACTTTCCAGAATGCAACTAAATGCCCTAGAAATTGTTGATTAACTAATCAACAATTATGATGAAAATTAAAACAATAATTGATGATAAATTTAAAAATACGAAAACATTTCGTGAATCTACAACAATGAGTCTTACTAAGACTACAAAACAAATTAATTTGAAACAACTACTTCTCTAGCTAATACTTCGACAGACATTGAATAATACAAATTCATTTGCGTGTTACAAATAGTACAACTATCAAAGCAACACTAATTTAAATGAAATTATTTCTGTTGAATAAACTAATAAATGATAAAATGTACTTTAGATTGTTTAAATGTAACTATAACATGAAAAATTATAAAAAATGAATTTTAAACTGATTTCATTAAATTAAATTAGCTAATTTATGATTTTTCATGTTATAGTTACATTTAAACAATCTAAAGTACATTTTATCATTTATTAGTTTATTCAACAGAAATAATTTCATTCAAATTAGTGTTGCTTTGATAGTTGTACTATTTGTAACACGCAAATTAATTTGTATTATTCAATGTCTGTCGAAGTATTAGCTAGAGAAGTAGTTGTTTTAAATTAATTTGTTTTGTAGTCTTAGTAAGACTCATTGTTGTAGATTCACGAAATGTTTTCGTATTTTTAAATTTATTATTTAATTTTCTACAACGAACTAAAGGATTTTAGTACATTTTATAATAATTGATGATGTAGAAAATCCACCGAACACAAAAGAAATAGCATCTCTAATTCAACAACTAGGCGACGAACTAACAGTAAATTCAACAAATCAAAATCATTCGATTTAATGGATTCCAAATAAATCTCATTTTCAAAATTGAAAAAAATCACGTTCAAATTAATAAAGACAATAACGATAAGCAAATAACAACATTTTCAAGAGAATACACACCCGAAAATTAAAATAATGTTTGCATTTGGAAACAGAAAATTTGTACAAATCTTTCAGTAACATTGTAACTACATTATTTTACAGAAAAGGAGCAGATATAATATAATTTACTGAAAGAAGAGAATTAATAACCTCTTAATAAAAAAAGAGATACAAAATCAGCAGGAGTGTAAAACTAAACACACAGGAATCAGAGAAATTTTAAAACATTTACAAAGACAATATAATTTCCCTTTAATGCAAGAACACGGTACTAATTACATAGCCAATTGCACAATTTGTAAATAAAATAAATATGAACGGAATCCTTTAAAAATAAAAGTGATGTTATCAGACACCCCCAAAAAAAAACGCAGTAGATATTTTGGGCGCATTAATAAATTACTTTTCATAATATGGGGCAGCAGAAACTATAAATGCTGATCAAGGATTAGAACTTTAGAATCATATAATTAAAGAAATACTTGAAGCACATAAAATAAAATATTCTTTAAACACCAAATCATCCCGAATATAATGGACGAATCGAAAGATTTAATTCAACCATAGGAGAAAACATCACAATATTAAAAGAAAAACATAATAACACAATAAATCAATTAATAAAATAGGCCATTATTATACAACAATTTGATACATTCAAGCGCGAAAATAACACCTCTAGAATTAATTTCGGGACACACAAAATAACCTTTTTGACTTTTTTGATTTAATTTTTGACAAACAAATGGGTAATAACTTCCTAAAAAATAGAGAAACATTATCGTTAATTTTCGACAAAATAAACAAACAGCAAATAATAAGGAATACGTTGTACAAAAAAGAAATAAATATTCTAATAGCCCATTTGAAGTAGGACAAGTAGTTTACGAAACAAGTAACAAATTTGAAAGAAAGAAAACAGGTGAAAATTCAACGGACTTTTAAAATAATAAATTTTCTGACAGGATATAGAGTGTCAATACAAAAGCAGTAACTAGTAAATGTGATAAGACATTATAAAATATCATACACGACTCGGCTGACGAGTTTTGGATTGTTCCCGACAGGTTACGTTAAAAATCTATTTTGTGACTCAATAAATGTTGTTTAAAAAAAACGCAAGGCTTTACTAAGAACATGGCGTGATCGATTCTAAAACTTACCTTTACTGTCATCGGGACAAGCGAAATCCATAAAACCATAGTACAGATGGAGATGAAGAAAAGTCGAACACATACACACACACCTGATTTTTAAATAGTTAGTTTGTCCGTAGAAAAAGTATTCATATAAACACACGCGAAAAATTACGACGAAAAATAATCCAGGTTTACGCGAGCAATTAAAAAACTGGTGGACATCTAACAACGGGCGATAATTTTAATACTGACGCGTTCCAATTGTGTTAACGCAGGTACGAATTGCAAGGTGCAAAAAAGTGTAGTAGAGACGAACGCCCATTGGTTAACAGTTTTTTTCGCTATAATACGTTATCGTAATTATCGGAATCGTTCTCTGAATTACTCTTTATAAAAGTTTCTTAGAGAATACTACCTGCAGGTCATTCGAAGATCAAAATGATAATTAGGATCTCAAGAAACTTCATCGCACTAAAATAATCAAATAGCCAGATACTGTATGCAACTATCCAGAAAAAATCTACGGAAGGTTATAGGGAACCTAACAGGACACTGCAATTAATATCGCACCTAAACAGACTAAGTCTATACTCTAGTTCAACCTGCAGAGGGTGCGAAGAGAAGAGGAAACCGCCGAGCATGTGCTTCTAGACTTACGTGAGTCCAGAATGCCTTAGGTTAGCTTGCCCTAGCAAGGAATGCTCTTCTATCGTACAAATCTAGATCCATATCCAGAGATACCCTTCTTTTTCCACGGTTATGTTGTCAAACGCACCTTCAATATTCATAAAAATAACGAATGCAATCTCTTTATGTTTTAGACAATTTTCTATGCCTATTACGAGGTTATAAATTGCATCCACAGTATATTTACCAGGTTGATAGGCAAACTGAGGCATACGGAAGGGATTTGCTTTTAAGGCACTACTTCTTATATCTTTATATAAAATTTTCTCCACGACTTTTAGGAAAAATGAGGTAAGGCAAATTTGAATGTAGGATTTGGCCTTGTTGGGTGGCCTATGGTCTGCTTTGGGGATAAATATAACCCTAGCATCTTTCCATTCCATTGGAATAGCGTAAAGTTATCCTGCGGGTAAGGGGCTATTGTATCCTGCCCCTAGTACGCAAGTGCAGGATAATGCCTTCTGAGACTGGTACTTTGAAGGGTTTTAAGTTATCAATTATTCATTCATTTTTCTTTGGTAATGAGTTTACCAGCCTAGCTTTTGTTTTCTCTAGTAGGCAAGAATATCCTTTCTTGTGTAGATTGAGCCGTGTTTTTTTGGGAGTCTATAGATGTTGTGTCTGGGAAATGCGAATTCAACAGTTTTACTTGAGCCCCTCTGTATCACCTCCATCAGAATGTTTTATTAGCCCCATGCTGATGAGGTGGTCTTTGGACAGAACTTTGTGGAACCTGGCTGTTAGGGTTTTTATCAGTAACTCTCTAACAGAACGTTCTCCACGTTTTCCTCTTCATTTTTCTTAACTCCTTATTATATACCCCCGTTACCTGTCTATAGGCATCCCAATTTTCCAGTTTTCTGGCTTTAGGTGACCTAAATCCTTGTTCAACAGAACTCGTCTCTGGAGGGATATCTCCACTTTAGTAGACAACCAGATTCATTCGCTTTTAAGATACTATTTTTTAGTAGGACCGCTGTGTTTCTAGCTCTTCTATGGTCTGGATGTTGAGATAGAGATCTCTTAAATCTCTCTATAGAGGCGTCAGTCTATGTTCCTCGGATTCCACACTCCCTTGCGTCTTTCTTTGCGGCGGTAATGTTGAACTCAATCTGCTCATTGTCCGACAATGGCTCTTCCGCAACATGCCAATTTTGATTTGTAGTAATTGCTATGCATTCGTAATGATACTCTCACTACTTCTATTAATGATATTTAAATTGTTAGAGGTAATTAATTCAAGAAGCTCCGTACCCTACAGCCCAGAAGGAGAAGTTTATTGCCTCTTCTGTACCCCACGCGAATGAATCTACTTACCTTCTCAGGTGGTGGTTTTTTTTTATGGGAACATCAACTAGGGCTGTTTCTAGATCCCCTGTGGTGAATTCTGGAATTAATGTATTATTAAGGTCTTTATTCAGCATTAGACTTGCTCTCGAAATAATGCAGTCTGCTTTATTCACCAGATTACAATTGTCTTGGAGTAGGCTATTGATTAAAGACTTCTGCAGGAATTTTATGTCAAATTTAGCTTTTTTAATCGCCAATAAAGGTCACTTGATGCCGTTTTAGTATACCCTCTATTACTATTGTTTGTACCTCATTAGCACCAACCCCTAATCTTTGTGTTTTATAGATTTCTCCCTTTAGGGTTTCTCTTCTATCCACTATAAGTTTGAAGTTTTGGCCACTGTATGTTCCGTGAGTATCTAAGGAAAAAAGGAAATCCATATAACAGACGTTTCCCTTAGTCATACATTAATCGGCCTAATGCTGTCACGCATTAAAGTAAAATATTTGTGTTTTGTAGTTTCCTTTCCACTTTGATTCAGGTGGGGAAACCGAGATCCTATAAACCTTTTATTCGCGAGACATAACCAGTGACAGGGATAAGTGCATTTTCCATTCCACTTTCCAATGTTCACCTAAATCAAGAAATAAATAAAATCTTATCCATTTCAAAAATGAACGGTTTCCCCACAAATTTAATCAAATCATTAATCAACAAAAAACGATATAAAACCACAATGGCTCACATTTACCCAAAAACACAAACTTTAGAAAATACAAAATTCATTTTATTAACCTATTTTGGCAAAATAGCACACATTCTTCGCAAACAAAATCAACAAATTGCCTTTAGACCATCTGCAAAGCTATCAAATATTTTGTTTAACTCAAAGGAGAAAATTGACTACACAAAAAAATCGGGTGTATATGAGATACAGTGTTCCGAATGTAATAGTGTCTACGTAGGCCAAACTGGACGCAGCCTGGAGAAACGATATTCGGAACATTTCCGGGCCTTCAGACTGCAGCAGAACCACAGCTCATTCGCCAACCATATTCTAGAAAGGAAACATCAATTCCCGGAGATTAGCAAGGTGAAAATTTTGCACAGCTGTACAAAAGGTTCGAGGCTAAACCTATTAGATGCGGCCGAAATTTATAAACGCGCCAGAAATCCCGAAATTAATCTCCTCAACGAACAAACGGACCTAATCTCCACCCCGCTCTTCAGGCAGCTCCCGGCAATCTAATTAGAAAATCGTAATTTATAATCCGTCACCCTCATTTGGAAATTTTCACTAATCTCTCGCCGGTATAAATGTACTTCCTCAGCAATTTTGTACTCACTTGATAATGACTGTAACAGGTCGAAACTTAAGTCGTGATTTTTGTATATATGTAAACCATATTACAATAAATTAATTGTGGTAAAAACCTAATAAGTGTTTCAATATGTGTTTAAATTTGGATTACCACCTAGTAACGGTCACAACCATCATGAATTTAAAAAAGTTAAATATAATTTTCCTAATGTAGAAATCGAAGAATGTAACAACCTTCTGAGATATAGAAATAAGACAATTATTTATATATTACAAAATGTTTCACCACAAGCTACATGAGAAACTAATTCAACAAAAAAAAACCTTCTGAGACTTATTTGAGTCTTTATCTACATTATTTCCAAAATTTAAACTCCAGTTAAAACAAGAAAAAGAATTCAATATAAAGCTTTATTGAAGGCTGAACAAAATAAGCAGTATGAAGATTACCTAGCAAATTCTGATAATAAATCAAAGACTTCATGGGAATTGATATCAAAATTTACCAATAAAAATATTTCTTAAAAGACTACGCTCCCCTCAATGATAAATTTTCTGTAACTGGATAACAATTTTAATTATTTCTTTAAAGAAGTTGCAACAAAAATTGTTTCAAACCAAATTCTTAGTAGTACACAAATCATTGGACAATACCAGAATATGGTACAAATTTCAAATTCACTTCCAGTTCTGATAAAGATATCATAAATATATATCATCAATAAAATGGAGAATAAGAGAAGTTATGGAATAGATGAAGTCCCAATAATAGTAATAAAAAATGAATAAATTCAATAATTGAATCCCTCAAACACGTCATTAGTTATTCACGAGAAACAGGAAATATCTGGATATTTCCTGTTTCAAGTGAATAACCAATGACGTGTTTGAGGGATTCAATTATTGAATCTAAAATACGCTTTAATTACACTAATCTATAAGAAGGGCGATACAAAATTACATACTTGAAAATTATAGACCAATTAGTATTTTGACAACTTTCTCTAAAATCTTTTTCAAATAATTAAATTCTTTAACGAACATAACCTATTTAGTTAAACACAACATAGTTTTATAAAAGGTAAGTCCATCAATTCAGCCCTATTTGATTACTTAAATTCCATTTATTTATATATTGACCAAGGCCTTTTGATACTGTTGATCACTCAATTCTGGCAACAAAACTAGATCACTATGGTATACATGGAATGGAAAATAAATGGATTAAGTCATATCTGCAAGACAGGAAACAACTTACGAAAATAAATCACAGTTAAGTTATAAGCATTCTATCCGATATCGTTAATACCAACATGGATATACCTCAGGGAAGCATTCTTGGCCCCCTACTGATCATTATATTCATAAATGATTTAAAGAGCATATCGAACACTTGTAATTTTCTTAGTTAAACAGATAAAACGAACACAATATTATGTGGATCAACTCCTGCTGAGATAGCCGAAACGAGAAATATTTTAATGCAAAAAATTCAAGAGTGGTTTCAAAATCGCCTAATATTAAACCCAGAAAAGATTAACTGTATTTACTACAAAGCGAGCAACAAAACACTAACTCCGCAGTATATTGTATTAATAATATTATACATCCTTTCACTGACAATACAAATTTTTTAGGTATCTTATTAGATAGGCTCAGTTTTAAACAGTATGGCATTATATTCTGGGGGAAAAGCTGGAACGTTGATTCCGTGCGCATTACGCATTATGTGCAAATTTAAATTCGGCGCTAGTTGCAGAGGTATATTTAAAATAGAAAATCTACTTACATACATTTATGTTCTCTAATATATCAAATTTTTGTGGAAACATCTATATATCTTTAAAAACTTTTTTTTACCAAATTGAATACAGTCTTCCAATTTACAGGCTAACTCTATTTCAAAAAGGTCCATATTATGCACGTTTAAAACTATATAACAGTTTAAGCAAAATCGTACATAGCTATGGAAAAATACTTTCTAAAGAGCTTATTGAAATTGAACGCCAACATTACACCATAAATGCGATTAATTTTGTTTTCTTACTGGTGTTATTAATGTATTTTCTTTGTTGACCTGTTTTCGTGTAATTACTGTAAGTTGCGGCAAAATATTATTCAAACCGTAAAAATCTAGGCATCGCTCCTTGTTTTAGTAAGTATTTGCTATCATTGACCAAGCTTTACCATTTTTAGTTCTATTACATATTTATGGACAAAATATTACCCATTTCAGTTTTATTTACATTCTAAAAGTCTCAGTAATTATGGCTTGAGATTATTAAGTGAAATTTAGATTACTCTAGTGGGGATTATCAAATTACAACTTCATATTTCTAGAGACATTCTATTTTTTAGAAAATTCAAAACAGCCTTTTCTCAATTTATTTTCGATTTTGTAGATTATTGATCGGAATAGAAGTAATAATAGACTTTAGTATTTATGTTTGTATTATCTTCTAATGAACATAAAAATGTTTCACCACGGGTTAAGTGAGAATTTAATTCATCGTCTTTTTCTAGTATTTCTTTGCCTATTTTCCTTTACCAAATTACCATGTTTCTTCTTTCAATTTATATTCCTTGCGTTATTTCCTTTATCATATGTTTCAGTTCATCTAATTCGTTCAATTTTTCGTTATTGTTCTTCTTCTAAGAACTCTATATACTATTTGTATAAATATTCTTTTACTTCGCTAAGTATTTGTGGTTCGCAACTTAATTCACATTACTATTACTAATTGTATCTAGCGTCAAAGATTATCCGAAGGTCAACTCTTAGACTCTGCCTATTCTTCCCCTATTTTCGTTATGTGTAATGTTTATACCTCCTTAGTTTTATTATTATTGTCTACTATTCTATGTTAGAATTCCTATGTGCTCCTTATGTATTAGAGCTTTAAATCTGAATATTATTTACAAATTGTCCAACATTCTTGGGTGCCAAAATATATCCTTTTGTTCCATTATAAGATGAAATAACCATTTATTTCCCCTAATATAGCTATCCAAAATTGATTCGTCTGATGAAATAGTGAAGCAGTGGAACTACAGATTAGAATGGTAGTACATTCCCACAAAGTCAATAAGTATGGTTTAGTTGTATGAACTTCATACCAACTCATATTCAGTCAATTGAACATGTCTAGAAAATATTTGTAAATTTTTACATTTTCAAAATTATAATATGGACAAAACATGATTTATATCGAATTAGTAGTAGTAGTGTTTGGCTATCGACCACATGGTACTTCCGCCATGTGTCATTTGTGTATTTGTGTGTGTGTAAATGAGCTTGTTACTTTAAAGGATCGTCACTCTAAAGCACCATTACTGGTGAATAGCGGTCACCCATCCAACTACTGACCCAAACCAACGTTGCTCCACGTCAGCTCGGGGCCGTAACCGAATGCCCAATTATTAAATCTATTTAATGATAAATAATTTCGTTTATACACAATTTATTTATTTATTTACAATATCCTGTTTTTATTAAATAAATAATAATAATAATTTCTATAAAATACTCATCAAATTCATGATGATAAACTTTTTGCAAAAATGTTGCAACACAAGTGAATAGTAATAATTTAGAAACAAATAACTTCGTTAGTACTCTAACTGATATAATTGATTAAATTACGATCAACTGTAGTTTATTCCAAAAGTATTATTTATTTAAAAAATATGAATTTTATTTTGATTTTAATAATTATAATTATTTTTATTATTAATAAACAGAAAAAACACGAAAATATATTCGTTTTTTCTATTTATTAGTGAATTATCTACAACGTAAAGGACTTATATATTTTATTATTTTTATTATTTATTTTAAAGCAACCAATAAATAATATCATGACAAATATTTATTATGTACCCTTAAAGAACGTCTTATATGTGACAATTATTGTGTCACTTAAACAAATCATCCCCAATTTATCCTCCCTCCGTCGCAGAGCCTTCCGCACCCATACATTAAATCCACACTCAAAAACAACCCCTGCGTCGCCGTCGTCATAAATTAAATTGCATCGGTTAAGAAACTATTCAGCACCTGAGGTGTGCAAAAATTCTCCTCCGAAGGGCGCAACCGGAAGCCCGTACGGCCCTTGAGCCTCCAATAGATAGTTAATCGAAGCGAATTCCGGACGATCAATTCGCAAAACTCGGCGATGCGTCCGGATTCCTAGGATACTTTCGGACCGCGTTCTTAGCCGGTAATGAGGGTTCAATTTCTAATTTTACGGGTCATATCTTGCAAGGGATGCTGTTTTCGATCTCGAGGACGGCATTAGAATATTCTACAATAATAACGTTAATAGATCCTGTTGCTGAGACAATTAGTTGCATTCAACCGCTGAATTAATGAATTTGTATTACATTTTCAAACTGTATTTATAATTTATTGATATAAATACGATCAATAGTAAAAAATGTTATAGTTTTCTTATTATCTTTTAGAAATGTATAATATTGTATACGTACTGGTCACCTAAATACCTACCAGATTCTTTATTTAAAAAATAATTCCCGTTTTATATCAACAGTCACTTTTAGTTAAGTTGATAAAGTAGAAAAGAGTTGAGAATTCTATTTTCACTTAAAGCTATAAATAAAATTGCTAAAATTAAATTTAAAGCGTTTTAGAGCCCATTGGTTTTTATTAGAGTATTAGAAGAAACCAATGCTTTTAAATTCGTAGATATTAATTTACCTGTAATTAATTTATTATATTAAAAAACTGGAACTCTAGATACCCAAAAGAAACCATATAATTAGTTTAACTGTACAATATTGTAAGAGTGTTTTATTTTATTAGTTTTGGTATTTGTTAAGGTTTTTATATGGTTAGTTAAGATCTTTAAGTCATTAGAAATTTTTAGTATTTTATTATTTGTTTATATGGTTGTTTAGGATTATTTGCTAGAAAATTAAATTATTAATCGTTACTAATTTTCGTATTATTAATATTTAAGTTCAAATAATAAAAAGTATTTTCGAAAAATCAGAACTCAAAAATCGATTTGAATTGAACTCAAGGTGTAGTTTTCCAAAGTAAGAGCCTATAAGCAGTCACACCAGATTTCTGTACCATTGAAGCAAAAAAAAAAATTGATAAAAACGCAGACACGTATCACATACCGTATCAGTTGAGTGGAGTCGAGTGAAACGATAGTAATAAACGTTGTTCGTGTTTCTCTTGTATTTACCTGTGTTTGTTGATATAAATTTATAATTTTTGCTTTGTGCTAGTTTCGGTGCCTTTCTGTGCTTTGTGAAAGTTTAATTCTAGTACATTTCATGACATAAATGATTTCCTGATTTAAACGTAAGTAGTGGTTTCTTCGTTTTATATACTATTTGGTGTTCGGTGCTGAGTCATATCCACAATATCAAAAAATATGTAAGTATGGGTTGTATTAATTTATATTAATTATATGTATTTATTAGAAGAGTATAAATTCCGGTTTCAATTCTGATACTAATGTTATTACCTCCATAATGTATTTGTTAATAACTTAGTTATCAAGATTGTGGTATTTTTTACATACTTCAAGACTCTAACATAAATGTGTCTTTCTAAAGGTGTAAACTGTGAAGGATGATTTCTATTTAAAATATTAACCTCAATCAGTATTTGGAAAGACCAAAGAGTAATATAAATAAAAATAATAAATTTTAACATCTATATCTGAACATTTGTCTAACATCCTTGATTTTTAACTCAAATAAAAAACATTTTGTTTTATTTCTCAAGCATTAATTTCTCTGTTCTTTAAATAATTGCTTTCCCAAAATTAATGCAACATGAATTAAATAGAAACACAGCTTTTTATTGTGTTTTAATCGAATTGTACACTGGATAGGGTTATGTATAATCTAGCACATAAGCTAAATAGCCTCTATGGCTTTGCTAGTACATATACGCTCTCGTGCCGAAATTTTAGCTAATACACCGTTGAATTTTCTCTTTTATTGTAAAAAAACAATTATCTTAAATCATACGATCTAAGAGACCAAATCTTATCAGTGAAATAAGATAGTGAACTACCAGGAAATCTCTCATACAGTCGATGAATTGTTTCAAGATAGGTAGCACCATCTTATTAAAACCACATGTCATCACCATCAATAACATCTAAATTAGGTAGAAAATCTGTGGTTTTAATGTTGCATTAAAAGAGCACTTGTAATATTCACTGCTTAAGCAACCTTATTTTCGAAAAAGTATGGTTCATTGATGCGTTCAGTCCAAAATCCGTAGAAAGCAGTGACATTTCAACTATACATAAAACAAATCTTGATTTAGATTTCGAGCTCGATGCCGATAGTTTTAATAATTTTTTTGTTAATATCGCTAACAATTTAATAAACGCTTTACCGGCAAACTCGGAATCACCTATGAACTTACTTGCCCAGACGCATATTAAAATAAACGAGTATTTTAAATTTAGAAAAGTAAGTGAAGCTACAATTAGAATTATAATACAAAATCTAAAAAATTCTAAAAGTCGAGACATATACGGTATAAGTACAGGTCTACTAAAAAATAATACAGATACTATCATAGTAAGAGGAGTTTACAAGATTATTACACTTATGTTTTGAATCTAATATATTTCCTGACGAACTACAACGTGCAAGGGTTATACCGGTTCATAAAAAAGGAGATAAATTAAATTATCAATCATCTCTAAAAATTTTGAGAAAATTATGTTAAATCAGATAACGGAGTTTCTTGATACACGAAAAATAATTATAAATAGTCACGGCACTCAGAACAAATTCACTAAGTTTCTACAAAAATATCCAAACATATATATTTGTTAAAAAGTCTGGGTAGAGTTTGTTCAATATGCTCGTCTTATGCGATACGCATTTTTAAATTACAACGTAAATAAAAATTGAAAACATTTAAGAAAATTAAAAAATAAATTTGTGAAGAAAGTGTTAGTGTTTTCAATACAATTTACTATAAGAGCAAGTCTGCAGCTTGATTACAGGCATCATGTATGTGAAGTATTCAAAACTTTAGGAATATCAACTGTTCCTTCTATGTATATTTTAACTGCTGCTTTTTATTGAGTACAATATATCAAAAGATCACTAAGGGTATAATATTAGAATAACTAGTGATATTCCAATTAATTATATCCGCATATATAGATGTCGCACTTGTTTAAATTATGTTCTACAATAAACTTCGGGCTTTAACCAAATCACAATGTTTTTAGGATAAAAGCACTATTATGTAACAAAACTTAATACCATTGGACATATTTTCTTGAAGATCATTTTGAATCTTATAGTATATCATTAATTTTATAATGCCTTTTATAATTTTAAGTCTACTGGTAATTATATTTAATATATATGTTTGTATACTTATTTTTCATTATATTTTTTTAAATTAAAACATTAACCATACATAATGGGTCATTTTTTAGCAACTTTCTTTTTGGCAACACTGTTTATAGCAGCTTAGCTGTTTTCCTGTAACATGTCAACTGTCAAACATGTTCAGTTTGCTCTATAATTTAACAATGAATCGACTTACAAACGAACAACGTTTGCAGATTATTGAATTTTATTATCAAAATTCATGCGCGGTTAAGAAAGTGCATCGTGTGAAGACCAGCCAGAAGCATTGCAAGAACTGCCAATGCATCCCGAAAAATGCACTATTTGGTGTGTATTATGGGCCGGCGGTATCATTGGACCGTACTTTTTCAAAGACGACGAAGGCAGAAGCGCTACCGTGCGATGATTACAATTTTTTTTGCTCGACTTGTCTGACATGTGGTTTCAACAATACGGTGCCACATGCCACACAGCACGCGAAACAATGGCCCAATTGAGAGGCGAGTTCGGTGCAAAGTTTATTTCACGTTTGGGGCCGGTCCATTGGCCGTTTAGATCGTGCGATTTAGCGCCTTTGGACTATTTTTTGTGGGGCTATGTTAAGGCTCATGTCTATAGGGACAAGCCCACAACGGTTGACGCACTAGAAGCCAATATTGAAGAATTTATTTGTGAGATACCGGCCGATATGTTGGAGAGAGTAACATTGGACCCAGCATATGAATCATTTGAGGCGTAGCCGCGGTCAACATTTACATGAAATCATCTTTAAACATTGAATTATATAGATCGTTCTATCGATTCAAATAAAGATTTCATGGGTTTCTCTAAATTTTATGTTTTTTTTTAATCAAATCCGAAAACTTTTAAAAAAGCACTCTTTATAACAACAGCTCAAAGAATCTCTTAAATGAAATAAAATGATAACCCAAGAAGAATATATTATAAACTATATTGCATCTCATTCATTGGAGTAGATGCAAAAGATGAATAACTGTGTCCTAATATTTTTCTACTTTTTGGTCTGTAAAGAAATTACGATATACCTTTTGAAAAAAGTGCTGGATTGTTTTTTCTCGTTAATTGACTCTCAAAATATTCTTATTGTATTTATAGAGCTTCAATTTAGCATTATTAGCTAATAATTTACATACATTCATACAATTATCTGTATTCGGACAATAATACAAAAATGAAATGAAATGGCTATTACAGTACTTTCCCTATATTTTCTCGAAAAGTACAACATTTAGGCAAAAATTCTATTCCTATTAATTTGCTCAATGTTGAATTATGCGAATTATGTATATTAACTAGTCCATTGTTATTGACTCATCTAAACAAGTACAAGTGAAGAAATGTTTATCACCTTACAACTTTTCTAGAACCCATTAACAAAATTCGAGGCGTAGGCCACCATCTGCTTCCACGTGTTCCTGATGAAGTTGTATACGCTACGGGGAAAACATGTGTTTATTTGTGATTTTACGATGCTCCGTCTATTTATTCTAATAGTTTCCTTCATTTTTCGTTGACTTGTATGTCTTAATTAAAGATTCCATAACCAAGAATTAATTTTCTTCATTTTCAGAAATTGGCTTTTGTTGCTCTGTTCCTGTTCTTCTAAACACTGGCAGCAATTTTTCTAATAAATGCTTGTTAAGATGACGTTTGTTTGGAAATTTTTGAGCGTAGACTTTCGGCGTTAACAAGCAATTTTCTTCACACTCTCCAATTACTAATTCTTTCTTCTCGGGAATAAATTCTTATTTCAAATAAAACATGTTTCTTTAAACTTCCTCGACCAACAATGATTATTTAACTAAGAAGTCACTGTCAAATAATGTTTATTTATGATGAATATTAGTACCTCCTTCATCAAAGCTGACTTGAAAAAAAGGTGGCATCAAATTAATGTGAATTTGAAAATTCCAAATTTTTAGGAAACAATAAGAACTAGGCATAGGAAACCTTAATACAATTTCAAAACGAATTAAAATTAAACCTAAATACGATAACAAATATAGGGTATTCCATTTAAAATAAAAAAGTTATTTTACGTTAATGATAGCCAATATCAAATGCTTATTTTTATCCGCCCTGTATAATTTTTAGGGATCATTTTTATTTTATCAAGTCAAGTCTAATGCTAAGACTAAAAAATAAATACAACGTAAAATATCTAGCTTAAATACGTAAGACAGCCATGCATCTTAAATTTTGGTCTACATTTTCAAGAATTGTCAAATATCTTAAAAACGGCTGGAATTAGGTACAGGGAACATAACAGTAACTAGCCTTTATTTAGCCTGCACTATAAAAACATGTAATAATATACAGGGTATTCCATTTAAATTTCCATAACTTTGGTGTGTACGTTTATTAAAATTTATTTAGTATAAATAAGAGTAAATAAATATTTTTTTATTTGGATATTTTACTAATGAAATTCTCCTGCTATTATTTATATTCAGAACAGGTATGTTCCCTTTTATTTAGGTTCTTCTGTATTGTTTTATGCCATGTCTCTTTTGGTCTTCATTTTCTACTTCTTCCTGTTACTTGTGTTTACCATATTTGTTTTACCGGTGTGATGTCTTCCATTTTTCTATTCCACTATTCCAGTTCTGCTCTATACATATACTTACAATTACTTGTTATATAAAATTAATTTAACTCCTACTATTTAATATTAGCAATAGGTAAAAAATTTCAAAATTTTTAATTTTTTCTCGCAAGTCAAGAACAACACGAAAAACATGCTTTAATCAAACTTGTTCAGTTTCTTATTACCTTTAAATTGTGTTTGAAAAGTAAAGTAATATTTTATTTCATTTCATATTTAGAAAAATATCGAAAGAAAAAAACAAAAAATCCTTGAGTGAACATCCACTGAATGAATGAACGGAAAAAAAGAAAAGTTGTCTGACTGATTATTGTATTTTTGTATGCTAATAAAGGTCAATTTAATTAATTTATATTAAAATTTGAAAATCAATTATGGTGAAAAAATCTAGTTTGGAAAAATCTATACTTTTATACAAGAAAATTATTTGGCAATTATATCTGCGGTCTTGATTAGTGGGAACGATTAACGAGCGAATTTGACGGCCTCCTCAATTAAGATGCGAAATAGAAGTCTTCGTCGTCGGAATGGGGGCGGCGTCGAAGGAGGCAGATGGGGGCCGTCGAAGAGGGCACAGCACACCAAATGAGGTATAAGAATCTCGTTTAAGCTTTGCCGGCACGGCTGTAGATTCCGCTGTAATTCAAGTTAACGAATCATTAAGCCGGAGACTAACTTTAACTGAAGATTAAATATAATAGTTAGTGTAACTGAGCTCTAATGTCACTCATCACTTAAACGTCACTTCCGTAATTATCACATTAAGTCGAATTCTAGCTGAGGAGATGGGCGAGGGTGCCTCCCTAGAAAACTATTACCGAAACTATTGAAAGTTGATAAATTTCAGTAATTGCATAATTAGTGTGTAATATAAAATAATTTCTGTGTCTCCCTAATTAGAATCAGAATGGAATGCTATTAATCAATCTTAAAATAGAAAATATTTTATATTGATAAGATAAACATTATTATCCACCATGAAAATAAATCCTTCTTTAATATTGCAACACTCGAAACAATTAAGAGTTAACTTTTGAAAGTATTTGTTAAACTTATTATAGCAAATTTATTGCTATTGTCAGTTAAATATTGTATTATGTATATTGTTATTTTTAGATAATACTGCTTTTGTAAGCTTAAATTATTATGAATTATCAATAGATAATATTTCTATGGCTTATATTTATTTGTTTATTTAATGGGATATTTTTGGAAGCGTGATACTAAAAATCAATGAAATTTAAGTTTCCTTTAAAGATATAAAATATTTTATGGAATATGTTTCAAGTGCGTTTAACTTGAAACATTTTTTTTTTCTATTAGTTTTAATGTATTGAAATTTCTTGTTCTGTATTTAATATTTACTAATAATATTTTTTTAAGTCTTTAGATTTATAGCTAATGAAGAATTTATACTGCTAGCAATAATAAAAATATATATTTAATAATACCGACTCCAATCAAAACATATTTTTTATTTAAACTCTAACAGTAATTAAAAATTATTCCATTTTTTCCAATGTTTTTATTTTTATACGAAAAATCTTATAATTTAAGTTTAATATAATTATTAG
Source organism: Ontholestes murinus (assembly GCA_963969525.1). Lineage (NCBI taxonomy): Eukaryota > Metazoa > Arthropoda > Insecta > Coleoptera > Staphylinidae > Ontholestes > Ontholestes murinus. Next base: position 35,673,203 of record OZ018390.1, read on the forward strand.
ATCAATCGAATTACCCCCAACTCTCCGGCATTAAATATCAATAAAAACATCGTTTATTCTTCACCAATGTGCAAATAATCGTAGAAAACTAAATATCAAACCTCCCAATGTAAAAGGACAAGAAATTACACTCTCCGATCAGGTGAAATATTTAGATTTAATACTAGATAAAAAACTAGAAAAACGCGCACCTAGAGAAAACAAACTGAAAAACTACAGAGGCACTATGGATATGCTCTTTGGCAGACCTTGGGGACTGAAACCCAAAATGATACATTAGCTGTACATTATGGTAATAAACCATATTACTCACTAGTATTGTTGGTCAAGACTAAACAAGCAATGCCACAAAAGAAGCTTCAAAGTCTTCTTCCTTGTTGTTTTCTTCTTCTGTAGCAATGAACGCTTCACTAGACCTATTTCCTCTGCATGAACTAATCAAAAAAGAAAGTCTAATAAGTGCAAGGAGACTGGACTGGCATGGTACATAGTTTCGGGCACTCAGAAATTTTGAACCTGATTAAAGCAGAGTTACTAGAAACACCTACGGCCGACCAAATTTAATTTCCTATCGCTCTTTAAAATCTGGTATACAAATGCATCAAAAACTAAAACGGGCTCCCGCATAGGCATATATGGACCTAAATATAGGAATCAGTTTTTTTTTCGGACAAGGCCCATCAGTCCTACAGGCTGAAACAGTAGCCTTAGAAAGATGTGCTCAGGTTTGTACGAAGAAAAGCTACAAGAGGGCAAACATCTGTCTGATCTCAGACAGCTAGGCTGCCCTTAAGAACCTCAAAGCTTACAGCTTCAATACCAAAACTTCTAGGAACTGTAAACAAGTTCTGAACTAATGGCAACAAGCTCACTCTAGTGTGGGCACCAGGCCACGCATATATAATTGGCAACGAACATGCCAACGTACTTGCCAGGGAAGGGCCTATCAAAAGCGCATAGGAAGGGTGTGATCCAAGAGTGGGGAAAAATAGCTCTTGCGTCTAACTTAAAGCGAATTAAGACTGGCCATGGGTCTTCTTACAGGACAAATGCTAATGAAGTACCATCTTCACAACAAGGGTAAAGTTGATAAAGCCACTTGTAGACTATGTGGATTTGCAGAGAAAAGGGCCGAGCAAATCCTATGCGTGTATATAGTACTGCCTTCCACCAGACTAGCCCTAACCGGGGAAATCGAGATAGCAATAGTACGGACGATGACATGGCCAGGAAGTTAATTGATCTTACTAAGCAAATTGACTTCTAGTCAACATTAACAGAGTATTAATACAACAGATCTAACCAAATTGCTACACTGAAAGGTTGTGTATAGTCAAAGAACCCCGTCTAATTTAATATAATCTAATCTTAAGGAAACATTCTGATTCATAAACATATCGCTTACACTTCCCAAAATTTAAGCGTCAGTTATTTAAAACAATTAAACTCACTTACAATTAACCGCTAAATGAAAACGTCAAAAAAAGTTACAATACTCTAATTTATGCATTCTGAAACGGAGTAAAATTCTTGCTCTATTAAGATATTTCTTAATTTTGTCTTAAATTCATTCTCCTTTACACTTTAAGTAGTTTGGCAGTTTATTGAACAACCTCAATGCCCAATACAAAGGTGAACTTTCATAGAGGGAGAGCCTATGCAGCGGATATGCATATTTATCTGTGGACCGAGTGTTATTATGCTTTGGAACGAATGAACGGAATTTTTGATTATTTTTAAAATTGAAAACTAAGATTTCGTAGATATATAAACTGTAGAGTGTAAGTACGCCCGCTCTCCTAAATATTCCTTTATAACTGTCTCTTTGATTTAGGTTAAAAATGATCCTAAGTGTTTTCTTTTAAATAATGAATATATTTTAAGCTGATTTTGAGTAAGAGTAATGTATTAAACCGTATCTTATTATACTTTCGAAGTTTGCCTTGTAAGTTATTATTAATGTCTTAATATCTAGTACTGGTTTCAATATTCGCAGTATGTAGCACACCGTATTTAATTTTGAGCCTATGTGATCGCAATGATTTGCCCAGTTTAAATTACTATCGATTACCATTCTTGGGAAGTTGCATTTACTTTGAACACTAAAGGGTTTCTGGTTTAATTTTATGTCGCTTTCAAATATTTTCAACCCTACTTATTTCAAAGCAATTACAGCAATAAATAATTTTTCCGAAAATTTGCCGATTTATAAAATTCTTTCAATACTCTCTTCATCAGGTTTCGTATTATAATAATAAGTTTGAAAAACAATACTTTAATAAAAAAGAAAACTAAACATTAATACGACCTACTTTTGAACGAATATAAATAAATAATGGATCTCATTGTTAGGACTATTTTTAGTAGAACAGCAACAAATGTTTGCATTTTAGGGAGGGTGGCCGGTTTTCATCACTCAATTTCTTAAATACAGCATCATAAAACAAGAGCCTATAATATTTTGAAGGCTTTCCATTAGATGAGAGACGTGTTTTGGTTCAGGTAAGTCACAAAGTACGTGCGAAGTTAGTTTGTTGTTAGCGATAGGGTGATCTTCTCCTTTTGCTTTTCTATCAATATCAGTAAAGTCACTACTTTTTCTTCCAAAGGAACCAGATTACAATATCGCTTCTACTATTGTATTCATTTTCGGTAACGGTTAAAGATCTGAATAGTAGGCTCGTAATTGTCTTTGAAGGAAATATTAGAATATTTAAGAAATCTCGCAGAAAATTCAGACTTTACTAAAAACGAACTCATTTTGTAAGATATATAAATCCAACCCCCAGCTACAATAGAAATCGACCAAAGCTAAGAAATCTTAGCTATCCCTTATTCAATAATACTTCGGAGACAATACACGAAGGAATTCAAAGCGCATATACTAGTATAATACATAACAAGAGTTCTAAGTCATATATTACCTACGACTGAAGGACGTTGTGCACGAGCCGCTAGGCTTGTTTAGTAATTCCACGGGTAAGTAAGTGACTTACAACGAGTTGTGTACTATACTTTTTCTACTACCATCTATTTTATATATGTAACTGCAAGCTGCAAAAACGGAAGTGCATTTTTTTCGTAATCAGAAAAAAGTTTTTTTAGTATATATTTATTAAAATTAACAAATAAATAATCCAGCATATAATTTTTCAGTACAGTAATTATAATTGGTAGCGACATTTTTGCGATGTTTCTATATTAATGGTCTAGATGAAGCGTTATGTGATAGAACAGCTGTAGATATTGTTGGATTTTTTTCCTTGGCGGTAAGTTAGATTTAGATTTTACTCCAGAGAAGCATATTGCCCCCATTATTTTATATATAACTGTTCTAACCATCCACTAAAACATAAATTGTCTGCGTTTAATTCTATGATTTTTCGAGATTTTAGTATTCCACTGTCAGAACAAGCATTTAATTCAGAAATTAGTGTCATAAAAACAATAGCTACTTCAAATGGTTATTCTCCATCAATAATTGATAAATTAATAAATATAAAATGAAAAACTTTCATAAATACATATATGCAAATCAGGAATCTCAAAAACATTTAATTTATAAGCCCCTTACCTTCTTTGGTGACATTTCATTAAATATTAAACATATTTTGTCGAAACATAATATAATAGTAGCTTTAAAACCATTTATGAAAATACGCAACACAATTTTTAATCAAAAAACATCAATAGAAAATACTCACAGATCAGGGATATACAAACTCACTTGTGAAAATTCTAAGGGAGTTTATATTGGTCAATCTGGTCGTAATTTCAATACAAGACTAAAGGAACATCTTCGTTCTTTTGGGTTTAATTTAATTTAAGTCATCCTTTGCCAGACATATGATCGAAAACAATCATATTTTTGGTAAGGATGTACCGTCAATTATACATTTTGCCGAAAAAGGCCGTAAGATGGACCTCCTGGAGTCTCTTGAAATTTATGTTGACCTGATATATACCCCCCTTTTTAACGCTGTTGTAAGACCTTAATTTTAAGCATATATATACCTGTAATTTGTTAGTTTTAAGTAATAAAGTCTGTGTTATACAAACAAAGTTAAAAAGTTTTTTATTTGTGAAGAATAATGTATAACAAAGTAGAAGCCTCCACCGTTAACAGTTGAATAAATGAATTATTAATTATAATTAAACCAAAATAACGCCAATGTAACGCCTTGTGTATTCAACAATAATAAATGTCAAATTATTTTGTCTAGGCTACTTGATGGATGTTTTGTCATAGTAATTAATAAGTAATATATTACGTGCTAGTTTATTCTTCATTACGTGCATGTTTCATAGTGCAGTGGTTACTAATCATCAAGCTATTGCGTTCTTGCCTACTTACTGCTTTGGGAGTAAAAAATCATTTACAATAAACCTTTCAAATCATAATATAATTTAACTCACATAACAATTGGAAACGATCAGTAGTTCATTTTAAAATCATCAAATTTTTAAGAGATTACACATCAAAAATTAAAATAACTTTTATCATTCTGTAGTTTAGTGACTTAAATGTTCAAAATTTATAAATTATATCATTAACAAATACTTAAGGTAAATGCAATCATATAGAAACATGAGAATATCTAATACAAGATTATTATTTGCCCTCGATGAAAATAGATATATAACAATTGCGAAAAATCAAATATTACTAAGAACCTCTATATCTTCCTATCGTATTAACCCAAACAGTTAATCTACCTTTCCAATTACTTCATATCGATATTTTTAAATCTGTCGGTAAGAATTCTTTACAATCATTGACACGTTTCCAAAACTATCATAATCAATTCTATCAATTACGATATTACTATAAAGGTGCCATATATTGTCTAAACGTTGCACTAGATCGTAAATGGGTGAATTCAAATCAAATCAAATTCTCCTGTAGGTTTTCATACCACCTTAATTAAACTTTAGAGATTTAAAAAATAACAAACTCACATCACTAGGTCTTTTTATGTATTTATTAATTTATTTATTCATTTTTTACTTTACAATATCGTGTTAAAATAAGGTAAATAAAATTAGGATATATACATTAAAAATTACAAAAAATTAGGTCATAGGACTTGCGGGAGGAGTTCACAATGTATTCCACTCAGGACCCTTCTACTTCACATGATGAAATTTATTCTCAGCAAACAACTATTTTTTACCATTTAGGTAATATATTGGCCATTACTTTCATATTTATGTCCATTTTAAATGGAACAATTTTAATTTGAGTAATATCTGTCAATATAGGCAGTTAGTAAACCCTTCAAAGTACTGCCCAGATGGCAGTAACCCTGCACCGCTGCAACAGGTGTATATATATATATATATATATATATATATATATATATATATATATAATAGTCTTATACCTACAGGCAATTTACAAAATTAGCTTTACGCCAGGTTATGTTCTAATGGAATGGAAAGAGGCTAAGGTGATATTAATGCCCAAAAGAAGGCCATCAGGTGAGATTAAGTCCTACCTCCCAATTAACCTTACCAGAAAAACTCACTGCTCCACTGCGGATGCACTTCATAACCTAACAACAGACAAAGAAACTTCAACAGGAATTTTGGTGAATATTAAAGTTGCGTTTGACAACACGACCTACAAAATCGTGTAAAATGTTCCATAGAAGGGTATACTCGTAGACACACCCCAATAAGATGTATTAAGGTAGTACTTGAAAACCACGACATAGCAATTAATGAGTGCGATGAGACTGGACTGGACTGGCAATGATTATTGTCAGTCGTCAAGACAGCCTGAACCAAATAAAAACCAAAAACTAAATCATACATCTGTAGTACGGTATACATATGCAGTAAAAACTGGCATATACGAACCTAAATAATCTGAATCAGTTTATCTCGAACAAGGCCCAAATCTTACAGTCATACAGGCTGAAACCATAGCCTGGGAACGATGTGTCCAGGTTTCCACGAAAAAGGGCTACAAAGGGGAACACATATTTCTGATTTTAGAACCTCGAAGGGTACAACTTCAATTCTAGATGTATTTGGAATTGTAAACAAGTTTTAAACCAATTGGCCAATGGCAACAAGCTTACTCTAAAATGAGCAAGTATAATAGGTAACGAACATCCCGATGTACTGCGTTTTTATGTTTGCTATCAAAAGCATATAGGGAGAGAGGGAAAAAATATGCTTACAAACATTCTTTAAAGCTTTTAATTAAATAATAAGCTTGCAAGATAAATTACAAATAATTATAAGTCAATAAAAGCTTAAATTAGCGTTTTAGGATCCGTAATTAAATTGTGTGTTTACCAACTTTAATGATACAATTACCTTTGCAGAAATCAATAAGTTAAATAACCTAAATAACCCAATTATTCATAGGGAAGTTATTTTGAAGGAATTAAAAATGAAAATATAAATTACTTACCACTTGATCAAATATCAGAATCCATTCTAAAGAGAACCGCTTGATGTTGAAATTAAGTTCCTCGTTGAATCCTATGATTAGAATTTTTACCATTTGTACCTATTACCAATTACCGTTGCTTCTTATTAGTATGTCATAATCCTAAAATCGAAATATCTTTCTATTTACGCACACAAATATATACAAACTAATTATATATATATATATATATGTACATTGTCAATGTTCGGCTTTAATCTTCGAATTTGCAAGTTTTGATGGTTCTGAAAAGAACCGATTTGCAACGTTTCGACCAAGTCGCATTGGTCTTTTTCTGGCGGTGTTCGATGGGGATATATATATATATATATATATATATATATATATATATACAACATCTTTATTAACAAACAAATATTCAAATAAACTAAATATAATACATGTATAATACAATGAATGTTAGTTTGTTAAATGGCTATCGACCAGCGGTCTTTCAGCACGGATTTTCCATTGTCGATATGTCACATCAGTCTGTCTCTGAAGATGATGATGATGATTGATAATGTGATGCGATGAATTTTGTGATCAGGTTGGGATCTCTGCGCCAAGGAGTAGAGGGAAAGGATGAGTTGGTTAAAGGGATTTTTGGAGAATTTTTCGCTTAGGTATAGAAAGCGTTCATTAATGGGAATAACAGAGGTAGAGTCATATAAGAGTTGTTTAGAAGGATTGTGGAGAGGATTGCTGGGATGGCGGATTTTAGTTAGAATTCTTAGGGATGATCGCTCGCTAACTTGGATATTGTGGATAGAAAGATTGCAGGAGTTGGAAAAAATGACATTACTATAGTAGAGGGCGACAAATCATTTTATAGAATTTAACGGCTGTTTTAGTGGATATTCCTTTTCTTTTGTAAGTAATACTAAATAATTTGGTGGTGGTGATTTTTGTTTTGTTTAAGGCTGAGTGATTTTACTTTTTGATCTATGGTAAGGCCTAGGTATTTTATAGACATAGAGGAATTAAACATGCAGAAAATATCAATGCAGAATTTTATTTGCAATCGAGAGATCAACAGTTACTAAACTCCATTCGAAATTTAATTGTTAAATTTAAATGGAAATAAAGACAAATTTTACAATTGCCAGTCGGTGGTAATTATGTAACAATACATAGATTAGAATGGGCAAAAAAATCGTGTTAGAACTGTGAAGTCTACGATAATAATTTAAAATTCTATATTACTCCAAATTTAAAAACACAATTTATGAAACCGAATTTACCAAAAATATTTTTCAATACCAAAATTAACTACAAAAGCTAAAAAAATTCTTAGAACTGGCCTTATATTAAATTAATTGACTAATATAAATAAATAATGGGAAGTATGGAAACAGTATAAATCTACTTAAAAATATAATTATTTTAAATAATCATTTATTTATTATATAAAACAAATTTAGATGTTATTTATGTAGTAGTATAATATATGTGTAGAAATAAATTACGTTTTTAAAGGAAATGTTATATTGAATGAAACAAAGATTTATTTATTCCAAAAAATATTTATTAAAAACAAAAATTACAAACTGGATAATATATAATGAAAACACATAAATATAAATAAAATTACGAACTCTATAAATATAATAATAATAATAATCAAACGTAAAGCTAGTTTCGATTAAACCTAAAAAATATAATAATAAAAAAAACTTAAAGTCTACATTTAAACAGTTGTATGTGATTACATTTGCATGGTCTCGTCTCAATAGATTATTATTAACTTACAAATAAGCTTAAAAACTAACTCATCTACGGTTACAAAATTATAATAAAACAAACAGATATTTTAAAAACTACATTCGCATCTTAGGTGTAACAATAATTGGACTTAAAATAATACGTATCTATACAAATAAAAAGGAAGCGTTTTTTGGTACATCTAGATTTAACAAGAAAGCGAATTTACATCAATAAACTTATAATAATATTTTATAAATCGTTTCAGCGGGGGGTTTTAGATGGGGGAGGCTAAGTATTTTTTTGTGTGGGTCAATCGGTGGCGTCTGCAAATTAATTGTATTTACGTCTAGGTTTGTGAGGTTTTTGTCCAGTCTGTAATTATACTTTAGTTGTGTTGGTTATTTTAAAACCTAAAGTAAATTTGTATCCTTTTCGGGATTCCCATTTTTTGTCGATTGAGTGTTATTAGCTATATGCGATTGTGTTTAAATTTATCCATTAAAATTTATAGTGTCATTATTAAACAACGTTCTTATCTTTTATAGCTTATTTAAAAATTTGGGTTTCTGTTATAATTGATTGTTATAATATTGGACATGAATTTTCAAATTTCATGGTGTTAATAATTTTTAGCAGCCTAGCTGAATATATTAAATTCTTTTTATTAGACTGTTAGCTATGAAAATGCAAATTATTTAACAGTATTTATATGTAAATATAAATTGTGTTGCATTTATTTTATTACTAATCGTTTAGATGAATATATAGTTATAATAAATTGCAGTTATTGTTTATTAAAACTTTTTTTAAATCAATATATGTTTCAGAAAATATTATTGATGGTGTGTGAAATCGTAAGGCATATTTAACTTCGGATATCCCGGCGCATCTACCATATTATACACAAATTGTTCCAACAAATATGTAATGTTAATATATATTTAACAAAGCTTCGTAACTTAGTAATTAATAAACAAATCTTGTTAAATTTTATGGTTTTATAAAACCAGTTATTTTATAACCAAAATTATTTTTAATAATTTATACCAGTTTTTTCTCAGAATATAAAGTATGGTACCTCTAATTAAATTAACGAATGAAAATAATTTATTATTTATTGTTTTTCAAATGTGTTATTTAACATTGTAAACAAATTAATGGCTTAATGTAAGCAGTTCAATACTACTAAATATATGAGATGGGATAAAGATGATTAATTGACTTATTTTATTTTTTATTTTCCCTAAATTTAGAAATTTTCAATAATTCATTTTCTGGTTGTTTTAAAATATGTTTAAATTTTAATTATTAGTATAGTATAAGTAAATAATTATATCTACGTTGCAATTAATTATTTATGTTTATAGAAATATTGATTATGAACCATAGTGGTCGATTAATGCTCAATTTCTTCTATTATAATGGTCATTATCTAAATGAGACAAATATAATTTGTAGGGCTGAAAGATCACCGGTCGATAACCAATGGAGGAGAAGAAGAGAAGAAGAATAGTAATTGTCCTTTTAAACTGAAATAGAGATATACTTTAAAGATAATTGGTGATTATGATGGAGAATTATTTTTATATGAGTAAATACAAGATATATACTAGTTGCAGGAACATGAATTTTAATCAATTTAAATTAAATGAAGAAAATAATTTAATTAGTATTTTTTATATAAATTATTTGCAAGATTAATATTTTTAATCAGTTTCAAAACTGTATTAATTAACAATTGGTTAATTAGTTAGTTAATATTCCATTTAAACTTTTATCAATTATATATTTAAGCAGGAAAAATGACGAAAATATAATTTATAGATATAAAATTTGAGGCCTACAATTTAATATACACGGACAAATTGACAAACCAAAATTAACGAACAATGTTTTAATATAAATATGAGGTAGATTGTTCTCAGGGATAAATAGTACGTATTGGTTTGTACATAATGAAATTATTTGTTATTTTATTTCTACATGCCTAAAAAAGTACTTAATTATTTTTTATGAGTTTTGATAGAAAAGGTATATTTACTTTAATTAACAATACATTAAGAACGGTATATGTTAAATAATATTCTTGGAGATTATAAATAATAATTTTTTTTCGTTTGGCTACACCAGAAGAATATTTTAGTATTTTTCAAATAAATTTGTTGTATTTATGTTATTATATATCTAATTGATTATTAATATATTTAGGACTAATTTATGTTATTTAGAAAATGAAAAAAAAACGTTACTTTATTTTACTAATTGGTAGTATTTATAGATCTGTGATATATGTTTATCTTTGGCTAATCTTAAGAAACTTAAAAACAAAATTTATAAAGCGAAATCGGATGTATTAGAATATTTTAATTTTAAGCTTCATATTCGTTATAATACTGCATTTTATTTTGGCCAATGCAATAAATTACCTTTATAGAAATAATATGGGAAACAAAATTTTATGGGCAAAAATCATTGAAAGCCAATCATGGACTTATTTTTAAATACGTATTCGTTGTGTTATATACTTATATTAGAGTAAAAGTATTCAGTTGAAAAATAAACTTAACTAATTACACACATACTATACTGGTGATAGTTAATTCTCGAAATCGGTGAGCTGTTATTAAAGGATAATAGATAGTTCGAAGTAAAATTTGAAAATTTTGTCACGGCAAAATAACAAAAGGTTTTTCTTCAGGTTTGTAATTTAACAATATAATGAAACTACAATGCCTGCAGGTAAAATAAGCTGGATGGTTCGTTTTCATATAAAAATAAGGAGTTGAAATGATTATATCACAATTTTATATTAAATTTATGATATATGAATATATTTATATATATCATTAGTGCCAACTCAATTTTAACGATTTTACAACTGAATTAGTTGCTTTAAAGGACACCAAATTCTTCTAATTAAATAATGTGTGTATAATATTTAAATAATGATGAATATTTATTACATACGTTTTGTAATGTTAGCACAACAAGTATCAATTATATTAAAAGCACAAGTGATGTGAAATTAGCTCCTTTTTGTAATTTTACAGATATATCAATGTATAATGTAACATTGAATTTTAATCTTTCCAAATAATATTTACTATACTTTCGTTACTTGTTTAATATATTTTATTTATTATAATCCTTTTTGTTATTAATGTTTATTAATAATTTGAACTATTAAATCTGAAAATGTGTTATTTATTGTATTTAAAGAATACATCACAAGAATTTCAGTTTAATTGTTTAACAAAATTTGAATTCTTCAAGCTGATCTGTAGTAGTTGTCATAAATATAGTTGTTGTTGTTGGAACTATTATTGCATATTGTAAGATAATGTTACTAATAATAATTACTTAATGGGGTATTTTATTCAATAACTCTTGGATATGTAATAAAAATATGCATGGTTAGTGGTCTCAGGCAAAATTTGATTGAAATTTTGTATATAAATGCAAAAAAACAAAGCTGGGGCTTAGATTTTGAAATTATATTCAAATTAAAAATTGATGGGAATAAGTATGTTTTATTCGCTGCTTTATATTTTATATATAATCTAAGAAAAATAGTAATACTGTTTTTATGTGCGGAAATTAATATTTAATTAACATAACATATTTTTATGTAATGTATATAACTAATTTACTAAATTTCTAATGTAATTTTTGTTGCAAGCATTTATAATAATAGCCGATTATTCTATACATTTAGTTCAAGTTAATACTTTAATACTATGTAATATAAATTAAAACTTATAAGATTAAAATAATAGTATTTATGTATTGCTGAAAATATGTTTATACATTTGGAATTTAAATTTTAATAGTAATGCAATAAATCGTAAATTTTTAATGAAAATTACCTAATAAATATTTTCCCTTTTTAATAACGTAGCTAAGTAATTTATTTCGAATACTTTACAGTTTTTAGATCATATGAATGGCCGCACTTTCAAGCCTTTGATTAAAAGAATATTTCCAAGTACAAATTTACAAATGTAAATGATAACAAAATATATTTATTAATCGATTACCTTACCTTTAAGGTAGAAATCATAAACTTTTTTCTAAAAACGTCTTTTTATATACCTTGAACAAAATTCACTTTTTTTGATTACGCATTCTTAAAATCAGTGGTTTAATTTCCGTTTCTAACAAATTAATAAAAAGCAAATCATTGCGGGTAAAAAATAAAATACGCAATATCGTAAAATTTCTATTAATAATATAATGTGATATTGGAATTTGCTTAAGTGTGATTCTCTAATATTACATGAATAGTTTCAAAAATGAAATATCAATAATTTATGTTCTTTGTTGGAAACAGTTTACTATATTCTCTTTGATTATTTATTTTAAGACATTTTTCTGCTGAAGATAGCCTGAGACCAAAACTAGTCCAGAAAATAAAATAAATAATATTATCAGGAAGTAACATATTTTATCCACACATATATAACATTAACCTGATACAATGAAGGATTTAAACCACCAAATAATTTAATCGTTATACATGAAATTCAAAATAAATGCATAATGAGTTTGAATTTCTCATTTACAATATTTAATATTACACATTTATACCAATTTATATACTGTATCACTACGAGTATATTTAAATAATTTTTTTGTATCAGTTCTTGCTAAGTTTGTTATTTGTAATATCATATCATATAATTGTAAAGAAACTAAAGCCTAGAAAAATGTAATTTCAAACTGAAACTCTTTGTGCGTTAAAATTAATATTTTTTGAAATAAACTGCATAAACACAGATACAATAATGACTCATTTCTTTGGAGTGTTTACATTTATCTATAAAAGCAGTCTGCATAAATAAACGGTATAATTTGATATACTGAATTATTTAAAGAAAATTAGTTCTGAATTTAAAAGTGACTTAAAATAATAATATTGTGGCCGAAAGACTAAATATCGATAGCTCGTTCACAAATAAAGCTCAAAAGTAAATACTATTAAAACAATGTGAATAAAGGTTTTTATTATTATTATGGTTTAATGATATTATGTAACATTACGGAAAACCTACAATTCGAATTAGTTTATAAACATGTTAATAATATTCTGATATTTTTGATACATAGAATTATGCAAAAGTAAACAGTTAATCAAAGATTTGTTTGTGAATTAGCAAATAGTACTGTTCAAATTTACAATTTAACTAACCTGATAATAACCAAAATAAGTTATTCTTTTTAAAAGTTTTAACTTATATTACAATAAATGTTAATTAATTCATTAAACTCCAATATTTTTTTGAGATATATATTTTTATTTTGTTAATATTGCATGGAATATTAATTTGTTGCAGAGGTAGTGACATTATACTTTAACTTTTTATTGGTTAAATCAATTGACGATCAACAATAGAATGAAGTTTGTTTGGTTATTAATTCTCTTCAATTAGACTTTTTACCTAAGTTGACTTTAATATGCAATTCAATAAGAAAATATTTTATATTCAATTTTAATAATTTGCTAGACAAAACGAAGATTCTAATAATGTAAAACAAGCAATATAACAATCATTCAGAAGTTTTAAGGTAATTTTTTAAAGGCAAACAAGTAGTACAACTTTAATTAAAATTTACGCATTTGAAAAAAAACTCCCAATTTTTTCAATTACTTGTATTATTACAAAATTTTAAATAGAGCTGTGAAAAACTAAACAGTTTTTAAATTAATATTACTTAAAAAATTAAATGAGCAAAAATATTGAATTTAAATTTATTTACCGAGGGGATTTAAACAAATACATTTCATTATACATATTTGTTATATTTTTTTAATGATACTAGTATTGTAAACTTAATTTGTAATTATCTAATAGTTACTTTTTTTAGAAATGAAATGTGTTTTTATTCTATTATAGGTAATTAATTATTAATAATTGTAATATTGCAGGTGAAGAGATTAGTCCTTTATATTTATATAAACGAAAATGGCAAAATGAAAATATATTAAGCAAATATATGTAGAATTATTGAGGTATTTTTGCATATTAAACTATGATCAGTAGTTTTAAAAGCAAACAAGCAGTTTATTATTATATTTCCTGACATGTTTTATGAATCTTGTTTAACCATATAGGTTATAAACTGAACACCACCTGGGTTGATAACTTTAGTCGTAATCTCCTGTTTATCTTTAAAAATTGGTTACACCACACGCACCAGTGTCTTCGGATGGTTTCCCTCGGACGTTTGACCCTGCTTTCCATAATCGACTATATTGGTCAGTTGTATGTACTTCGGAAGATTGCTTCTCAAACTGATCTGATTTCTAACCGATAGTATATAAACAACAATATATAAACTTTATGAATTTATTTATTTATTTACAAAACCCAACAGACTCAACGTCTATTAATAGGGTTACAAAAATAATACACAAATAAAAAACAATTTGAAAAATACCTTTTTTATTTGTTTATTATTATAAAAATAGTTAATAATGATAAGCTGCTATAGCATGGTTGTTAAAAATTATTATGCTGGAGAATATATTGAGTTCAAAACAACTTTGTGATAATTAATAAGGAATAATTATAAACAATTATTATTTAAACGGTTCAATAGATGCATTATTTTAATCACCAATGTTATTATAAAAGTTATATATTGTGTTACGTAACAATAATTCTCAGTTCATTTTATTACTTTTAAGATGTAGAAAAATATATTTACTTCTATACTGGTTTTAGTCACAGGATATAGGAAAATATCCCATAGCGAATTATACTGAAAAGAAAATTTAAGGAATACATTTTAAACTCAAATGATTATCAATGTAAGAGAATCAAGATTAAAGATTTTATCAAAGAACTCGATTTAAATTAATGTATTACATGTGTCAATAAGTATACAACAAAAAAGTCTTATAAAATTGTGTTTTTGCTAGAACACGTATTAATCATTTAGTTAATATTGAATATTATAGAAATTAACAAAAAAGTTCCAAACATAATGAAATATGTTTAGTTTGTTATTTAATTTAATGTACATTTTTTATACATTTTTGTAATATATGCGTTAGTTAAAAAAAATATTATAGTCATAAATAAACACTTTCCAAGCACAGCATAAAACTATAACCTTTCGAAATTATTCAGCAGTTTATTTAAGTTTGGGTATGAATAAAAATATTGTAATAGATTTATTTCATCAAAAAGTATTATTGCATTTCTATCTGGGACTATTTTATAAAATTTTGAATTTGCAAATATGCAAGGGTTTTTCAAAAATAAAAATGCATTATTAAAATACGCTCTAACGAATTAAAAAAAAAATATTCAAAGAGCAATCGTTCATCTTAATTTTCAACTTTTTTTTTTATTATTTTTATTTATTAAATTCTGCTGTACCTTGCTGTACCCAAAATAGAATTTATCAATAGAATTTATCAACTAACATTAATCTATTGAGCAATGCTCTAATTATGTTTTGAAATTCTGAAGAAGTTAGTGTCCAATTTACTAAGACATTATTTCTTAGTTAACAGAAAAATTGTTTCATTTATATTTTCTGATAAGATATTCCGCCTCCAAGATTACTTATTTTCAGAAAAGAATTATTATTTCTTATATATTTCTTATTATTTCTTATAAATCGGGCTCTTTTCGCTTTCCATTTTAAATTATTTAAAGACATGTTCAAAAATATGACTAAGAAATTAGTCAGATTTGGTAAACCCTGACAACAAGATACTACACAAATAATACATTCTGTCGATTCGTTCGATATAGTTATATTAAAGACATAATAACTATAATTTTGATATTATTTGATAACAATTTTGTTAATAATTTAATTTGTCAGGCTAAAAGACTTCGGCCGTATATTACTTCAGTTTGAAGAGTTTCAAACAATCAATCAATCTATTTAAACGTTAAATATAGAATAATTCATTATTGAATCAAAAAATGTATTTATTTATTAAGTTTACAAGATCTATTAAAAAATAAGCAGAAACATGCATACATAAAAATTAAATCACTTCAAAATTTGGGACATAGATCTTGAAGGAGGAGTTCACGGTTCCATGTGCTCTTCCTCATGACCCATTACTCTTATTAGCTGAAAATTATGTATATCAGGCGATTGTAGCCACTAGGGCAATATTTTGACCATTTCTGGTATATTTAGCTTTGAATTAATAATTTATATATGAAACTTATTTATTTGGCAAAATTTTTAATTTTTAAATTTAAATTTTACGCCTATCGTTTTAGTTTAGTTTTAACAACTACTTAATTAACTTAATATGAACATTAAAGGAGCCACGGAATATTAAGGCACATATTTTTATTTTTAAATAAATTTTGTTTTATTTTTGATAGCCAAGATAGTTTTTTACTGTAAGTATTCTTTAAGAATTACTAATTGTTCAATAGTTTATATTATTTAAAATTTAAATAATCTGAATCTGTGGTTAGAATTATGTATCATATATAGCATATGCCAAAATATTTTTTTATTTTAGGTTTTATTATTACGAATTGTGTTCTTATTTACTTTCATCGCCTTTACCTTAATTAAACTTAATGATACCCTTTTACTACAATTCAATTGTTTTAAATAATTACCATTTAATATTTCATGGTAGACACGTTTATTTCGTGGTACATCTTGAATAACTTGTAATTTAAAAATATAGTGGTAAAAAAATTTATTGTGTCTCAATTACAAATTACCATTAAATTTCTAGCTAAAACATAAATATTTTTTTTTAGTTTTCATAAATCTTAAACCTAGTATGAATAGAATGATGTGTACTATATTCATTATATTCATACTAGGTTTAAGATTAACGAAAACTAAACTAAAATAACTTTAATTAAGGACAATATTTTGTTAAATTTCTAATTGGAAGAATAAAATTTAATTTAAACATTCCATAATGTTACTTGTTAAAACTCAATAAATATATTCACTTTCAGATTGTTTTTATTTCTTTTGGAATATGTAATCATGGTGTTGCTGCATCAAGTAGATAAAGAACACTTTATATACACAGAAGATTTACTTAAATTTAGTTCAAGGTTAAAGTTCTTTCTATGGATAATTCTAAACGTATAAAAAAAACTGAAAATTTTATAACACCGCCAAAAATAGATATTAAAATTTCATTACATATCTATTTATGATTACAATTATAATATATCTATGATTAGTACTAATAACCGTTGTTGAACTGTTCCCAAAAATTCATAGTAGGTAATAACTATGATATTACATAATCTGTATGAATCTTAGTATTGAATTTATTCTGTGATCATCCTTTAAAAAGCCAGTGTTATTATATGCGGAAATATCTATCAGAATATTGCATAAAGACGTGCTACATTTTCGCTGCAATTTATTATTTAACAACTTTGGAGCGCTTATTAAAAAAACATTAAAATCCTAGTCACTGATGTGACTAGTAGTTGACAAAACATGCTTTTTCTTATTATTATTCAGATAGTAATTTTTTCAATGTAATAAAAGGAGTTTAATTTAAATTTGCGCCTTTATAATTCTTAGGTTGATGCATAAGTATATCGGTTTTTCATGCTTTTATGAAAAAACAATTTTTGTACGCGTTTTTTTTAACAAATCATTATAAAAACCAGTTGTTTTTATTTGACCGAATGCTATTTTAATTAATTTAAAATCAATTAAAATGTTCTCTTTTAATCTGTTGGTAAGTACAATTAAAATAAGATACTTAACACAAAGCTCTAAAGAAGGAGAAAGAAGCGTATGTCGAGTCACATTATATTAAATATGCCAGGTTTTCTTATAAAAATATTAATTCAAAAATAAAAATATATATTTTTGATTAAATTTCAAAAATACATAAACAATTTTATTCTCAAATATTAGAATAAAATCATGCATATTTAAATTTA
The DNA here is from genome assembly GCA_963969525.1 of Ontholestes murinus. Taxonomy (NCBI): domain Eukaryota; kingdom Metazoa; phylum Arthropoda; class Insecta; order Coleoptera; family Staphylinidae; genus Ontholestes; species Ontholestes murinus. Next base: position 35,691,266 of record OZ018390.1, read on the forward strand.
GTATATAGATTAGTGCAGAAAGACCACAGGTTAATAGCCAATGGAAAAACAAGAAGAGAAGAAGCATAGTAATTGTCCTATTATCAGATGTAACACTATTTTTCAATTAAGATGTTTATCTTTCTATATTTAGATTAGATAGACTGTTTATTTATAATAAAAAAAATAGCTTCTATACATGGCAATACTCATAATGCACAACTTTAAATATTAACAATACAATTTAAAGAATAAAAAACTATTGATGTTGGCTGATGGCCTTGTAATTGATTATAAAGTTTATTTCGAATACATTAATTAATATATTAATAATATTTAATCAAACGCAATTTAATATAAATACATAAAGATTCCTCTCTTATCATTATTATGAAAGAAAGAATGCAATAAATTATATTAGTAGCTAAATTAACCGGTTTTAAATGCATACTTTTTAACTATATTGATTTAAGCATTCTCTGGTACATAAATTGATTTATATAATTTTATATTTTATGGATTATAACTTTCATTAGACATATTATAGTATACCGAAAATTTCCTCCTCTTTGTTAAAAACATATTGGAATAAACTGTCCTCTAAATCATATTTGCTTTTCTAATTTTTAAATTCATCATTGCAAAGAAACAAAATACCATGTTTTAGTATTAACACTAATAACTAGGCAAGGTTGTTTAGATTTTAATACGTTTATATTTTAATTATTCCATTTAATTTATTATATATATATTTCAATGGCGAAAATAGTTATTTTAGTTTCGTATGGATACTATCAACTATATTAATTTTACAGTGTCATTTTTTTATAATTTTAGTTTCAATAGAATTAATTAACTAAAAAAGTAAACAAAATAAGCGTTACGTTTCACCAGAACTTTGTAATTATCTTCAAATATGATAAATTATTTCAACAAGAATTTTTTAGGGGCCAAATTACAACTTGATTAAAACACTAACACTTTCTTCGCAATTAATTTTTATTTTGCCAGATGTACTTTTCGGGTACTAAGCAACCATTTTCATTAGCTTATAACTATTGGTAATGGGTGCATAGTACCCAAAATGTACATCTGGCGAAATAAAAATTAATTGCGAAGAAAGTGTTAGTGTTTTAATCAAGTTTTAATCATACCTTCACTTAATTGAAAAACAATTTTCTACGCCAAATTACAAGGTATACGTTTTATATACACTATTTCGGTTGGTTTTTAATGTCATGAGTTACAATTTTTTGTAGATAAAAATAAATAAAGTTTTGCACTAAAATTTTATCTTTAAAACATTTTGTACTGCTATATATATCTTATTTAGTACATAATGGTAAAATAAGATACACAATTCTTATAGTTATAATCCCAATGTATTGATTTACATTTATTATATAAAGATCCAAACAAATTTTAAACTAATTGCGATTAGTAATAATTATATTTATTATAATCAAGTTTATTTTATGATTTAGAAGATTTCAAAATATACCAAATCTAAGTATTTATTTTGATTGATTTACTTCTTTTTGTACTAAATTTAAGGCTGGCAACTCAATAGTTACTTTAAATTATTTATGTTGAAGCGTTTGTTATTTTTTTATGTAATATATATTTATATTTGTAGATACTTTGTATACATAGTGTAACCATTAAATAATTAAAACAAAAAATATCACTAAGCAAACATTAAAATTGATAAGACATTTGTTTTTATTAAGTTTTTGGAAATGGCAAATAAATACTATGTTTTGTTTTTTAAATAAATGTTTTTTAGCGAAGAACTTAATTAATTTTGGTCTTGTTAAAGTTTATCTATAAGGAAATTATACTTTGGCTATATAAATGAATATATTGTTTTGTGTTTTATTTAATAATGTAAATATTGCGATGCAATAAGTAAATATCAAATGTTTTAAAAAATAAAGGAAGCATAATTTAAATCAAAGAGTATAGACCATCAATATTTAAACAAATTTTATTTTAATACTATAATTTGTTTTACGTTTAATTCTTACTTCAAATTTTGAAATATTGATTAATAAAAGATTAATACCCCAGCACCAGCATTTATTAATTCATCTTGAATCATATAACTTATAACGACATTCACTGACAAACGAGAAGAGATTGAAAGACCAAGTCAATAGCCAATGGAAAAATATGAAGAAAAAAAGAAGAAAAATGTTTAGTAATTGTCCTATTATTAGATGTAACATTTTCCAATAAAGATGTTTATGTCTCTAAAAGACGCATAACTATAGAAATGCAGTTCGAAAATTATTTTAAACTTATATTAAATATGCTAAAGCAGACTCTACTTAATAATAAAAATATTTATATTTGGTGCCAAACGTTTCGTTAATAGAGTATGTACTGCAATTATAATTCTTGTTTAAATAATTTCATTAAATATATATTTTTTTAATTTTCTGCAACCTAATCAATTTTTTAAATGATTTTCATTCATTAATTTATTTTAAACTTTACAGTTCTCACAAAGTTCTGGTTAATATTCCTTTCTGATTATAATTTTCATATATTTATTTGGACAAATAATTTACATAATGTATAGGTTAAATGGAATTATATTAAAGCATTTCAGTAAATAAATCAACTATAAACTATAAACTTCTATTGATTTTAATCAAAAACACAATAAAACTAATAAAAATTTAATTGAATGTATATTCATTACATATAAAGGTTTTTGTAACTAACAAACTCACTAAATATTTGTCATGCTGACATAAACAGCCAAAAAGTTCCTCCCAAAAAGTGGATAAAAGCATATAAAAGAAAATATAAAAGTTTCCTGAAGCGGATGAGTATACCTGCTTTCCCAACATCATGGTCCAAAAATGGGTTTGAGTGGAAGAACATGATTTGTAATTATGAACTTCGGCCGTGCTTCTTTCGATCAAAATTTTACGTATGTTTTTTTCAATGAATTTGTTTTTATATGTGTTTTTTTAAGAAAGAAGACCAAACTACTAAATACATAAATAAGAACTTAGTAAGTATAGTTAATTTATTTCAAATTTGCATATCTTATGTACTACACCTAGCTTTCTAAATAATGTTTACCCAGTGCGTAACATAGTTGTTTTTCGAAATGAGTTTAATTTCAACAAAAATGATTAAAGAGGACAGATGTAAAATTTATTTTACAATATGTTAAATATTTTTCTAAAATTTCTAAAGAAGTATATTAAATACCAAAATTATCTTTACAAGATTCTTTACCGATTATTAAACATTTCTGAAAAAGTTTTTATAAGAATACTATTTTTAGGACTGAAATATTTTGAAAATTTATTTCTAATTTAGTTAATTTGATTGTAAGTACTAAGAAATATTATTCATTTCAGAAAAAAGACAAGCATTATCTATGAGTAATAAAACACATAATTTAATTTGGCTATGACCCGCGATTTTTTCATTTGTTAATATTTTTATTAATTAAATTTATAAATTTTATAATTTATTTTTATTTTAAAAAAAAACTTGTCTTTAAAAGCAATGTAATTTTGCAATCGTTCACGCGTTCTCAATTGAATTGTAATGTGTACATATGACGAAAAAAAATAGGTAAAAGCAAAACACTAAGTTTACTTAATAATTTGATTATTTATTTTAGTTTAAATAGTTAAAAGTATCCACTTATTATATTCAATCAAGAAATTACAGTCTTCTACTTAGTCAAGTTTTGAATGATTGAAATGTATTTCTTACAAATAATGTAGAAATAAATTTGTAAAAAATCAATTAAGTAAGATATTTGGAATGCAATAATGAATCCTAATTAAAAGTAAAAAATTATACTTTTAATATTCCGCTATATTTTCTTTAATACAAATATTTCATAAAGAGTATACATTTACTATGCGTTATTTCATTTCCAGAAGCAAATAAAATATATTTTAACAAATTTCTGTACAATTTTTCAGAACCAAAATTATTTTAGTAATCAAAATGTGATTTAAAAACTGACATGAGTAATTAACAGCAGGAAGCTACATTTAAAATTATGTCAATAATAAAGAATAAAGAAAACACTTTTACAATTTAAAGTATGAAGTACCTAAATTACGAATTACTGTTTATATACCTACTAGAAAACTTCAATGAGAGGTGTGCACAATAGGTTAACCTGGTCGTTAATGAGGAAAATTCCGGGAAAATTTTTCGCCTTATGGATTTCAAGGACTTCCAGTAAATCCATTTACCTACTTTTTCGGCAAAATGGTTTACCGAAAGTATGGTTTGATTTCATTAAGTGATTAAGATACTTTAGTGGGATCAATTCAAAAAAAAAGTGATTAAGCTTAAAGTGGTATAAAAAAGTCAAAGTGTTTTCTTTATTCTTTCTATCGAAACGTACCACAAATGTGAATGCCTTTAGGATCCAAGAATAAAATTATGTTTCTTTTATTCAAGGTAGATTCCATTACGCTTAATATAAATGCGTCTATACATTTTGAAATTTCGTTTTAAAATTACGAAGTCGTAAAAATAATCACATTGATTTCATATATGTGCTAAGAAATAATTGTGAAGTTTCTTTTGCGGTGTTAACCAGATGTCTTGAATATATTTCGTATTTTCCAAACCATGATGTTTCCAATTAAAATTCCCAACAAAGTTTTACATCGGTATTCAGCCAAAAGTAATTTGATAAGAAGTGAAGTATTATTTATTGGTTTCATATATATGCCAGGAAATAATTTTAAAGTTTCTTTTACAGTGTTAAACAGATGCTTTGAATATATTTTGTACTTTTACAAACCATATTCCATTTGTTAAAATTATGAAGTTTTAAAGATAATCAGATTGATTTCAAATATGTGCCAAAAAATAATTTTGAAGTTTCTTTTGAAGTGTTAACCAAATGCCTGGAATATATTTCGTATTTTCAAAACTGTAACATTTTCAATAAAAATCCCAAACGTTGAAAAGAAATTTTAGGTCACTATTCAGCTAAAAGTAATTTGATAAGTAATGAAGACTTATTTATTGATTTCATATATATACCAAGATATAATTTTAAAGTTTCTTTTACAGTGTTAAACAAATGTCTGAAATATATTTTGTATTTGTCAAACCATTATTTGTAACAAAAATCTCAAACTGGAATAGGCTATAACGTGTTGAATATTAGTAGAAATTTTTTATACACTTGGTGTCTTCTATAGATTTACAAATTTATTTTATAATAATACATGTTTTTTGTAAACGTGTAGTGTCCGAAACTATAGTCACAAAATAAATACAGTGTTATACAAACAAAGTTAAAGTGTTTCAATTAGTGTTCAACATGTATAACGAAGTAGATGCCTTAAAAATAAATAAAACGAATATTTTATGATTATTTAAGATTACAGATTTCTTCAGAATCCGAAAATATGTCTGTTTGCTAGACACCTTTAGTAATTTGGGGTATGGACACACTTATACTAAATACTTGATTTAATAGGCTTTCACTTTGTGATATAAATGTATACACTAATATTCCTTTTTTTGTTAAGTTTGACCATATACTTTATTGAAATATATTTAATTAATAATAAAGTTTCTTTGATTATATTTTACTTATAATGTTATTTAGGTATATAGATTTAAGCTTTCTTCTTAGTAAAAATTAAATGATTATAAAGTGAATATAAAGTTACAATATAATTAGTATCTTCATGTAGAATAGATTAAGTTAAATCTAAGTGTCCAGAGATTTCTATTAAATATGTCTATTTTAAAAAATACCTAAATTAGTTTTGGTTAACAATATTTTTTTATAAAGTTCACACTAAATTGTAATAAATATACAAAAACCGTTCTTATCAATTGTGACATAATTATTTTAATTGGTAGGTTAATTTGAAAAAAGCTCTTTAATTTTGCGGAACCTAAAATGGTTTAGAAATTCTATGTTTATCTTACTTTACTTTCTTTTAAATTAAATTACATCAAAATATAAATTTGTTGTTAACTGGTTAATCTTAGTCTTTATTTTTTTATAATAAACTAACCAAGATATCCTTTTCATATTTCTAATTGTTTATAAAATAATTAATAAATTGTTGTAAATTGTTGTAAATATATATAAATATAATAGTTGTATGTAATATTACTCACTTTCCGAAATAGAAACTTAATTATGAAATATTTTCTTTGTACAAAATTTTAATATAAGAGATTTAGCCGTACGCAAATGTTTCTGCTGTTACATCCAATTTATTAAATGGTGGTATATAATAAATTGTGCAGATAAGTTGATATAGAATTTTGGTTTATTTATTAATTAAATCTAACTTGTTATGTAACCTTTCATGAAGACATTTTTACTTTTACAAAAACTAAAATAAACCTTTATAACATTATTATACTTTAGGTAAAGTTATAATATATTTCGTAATTACGATATTTTAATTTTTGTTATTATTGAAAATATCCCTAAAATTATTTTGTTTTTTAAGGTCTTTTTAATGTAGTAGTTTTTAAGATTTTCTTGGTAGAAATAATAATTAAAGCGAGGAACTAATTTTTAAATGCGATATTTTTAGAGAAATTTACGGTTATTGATATCTTTGGAAATAATAAGCATAATTTTCACAGTTCGCCTTTGTTATAATTAAAATGCTCTACGAAATTAAAATAAAAATTAGAGATAGATGTCGAAAAGTATACTTGCTATCTCAGTATTATATTAATGGAAAGATTTTAATCAAAAAACGTATCTAATTGTGACTTCAATAAGTGCTTCTTTTGCCCAAAATTTAGGTTTTTTATATATTATTCAAAAAATGATTTCACGGATACATAAATTCAGTATTTAAATCTGTTGTCGATCTTTTAGAATTCAAATGGTGCAAATTTCAAATAACCTGAATTTAGAAATATTGTAAGCAATATTTGTATTTAAAACTAACTTATTATTTAAAGTATCAACCCTTAATAACTCTTTATATTAACTAAACATTGCCATTTCAATGTTTACTGTCCATAATAAATGCTTTTATTTTAAAATTTTTAATCCATATTAAATTTCGTAAATTCATAAATAATTTTCAAATGTTTGTTACCTAAAGTTTAAATTCAATTGTGATATTATTAATATCATTAAAAACTATGTAATTTTGACATTTATAATACTTACATAACAATTATTAATTCGAATTTTTCTAACGAAAAGTAGTGAAAGAGTAATAAAATATCCAAATATCAAGGAAATTTGGAAATCATTTGCAACAATATTAAAAACTCGAGTAGTTTTTATAAAAATAATTATCTAATCAAAACTTAAAGAAAAGAAAACAAAATAAAATCTTATAGAATGTTAAAAATCATAGAACAAAGTTAATGGTTTTATTTTGAAATATATAAAACACAATTAAATAACTAACTATTTTTAAAATCAAGAACTACTATTACAAGTTTGTAAAATACGAAATGTAATTCTCTATTAAGGACAAAACACCAGGCAAGTACATCCCGAAATTAAATAGGAATTTTATAAAGCTAATTAACTGATTAGATAGATATTATTTAAACTTGAATGTCCGCTCTAGAAATATGGATATCATATAAGTCTAGCGCCCATCATATTCATAAATATTTGATTGTATTACGATTTTTACTTCTCCTAAATATTATAAATCTAGCAACGTAGAGGAGAAATAATTTTATTATTTGAAGTTGCTAATTTAAGTTCAATTTTTAATTATTATTAAGATGCCATCGTCTTATTATTTTTTTAAATAAACTCCAAATGTATGGAGATGAAGAAATGTATTAATATTAAAAAAGACATGTATCTAAAGACAAATTTTTAATGTTCAATTTAGTTCATTTTAAAATTTAATTCTGATTTTTTTTTAAGAATCTTTGATTTGCATGATCATGAAAGATTATTTCTGTGACCAATCCAAAAAACAACGTTCCAAATTTTTTGCTTAGTTAAAAGCTATTAAAGTTTATGTAAGAAATTAGAGATAGAAATTAATAAATGTTAGAAACAGTTACTGAACATAAACAGCTAAAAAGTCGCTCCTAAAAAGAGAAAAGCAGATTTAAATTAAAGTATATATAGAATATTTAGGATGTCGACGAGGATACGTCATGTCTCAACAATCTGGCAAATGAAGAGTTTTAGTGGAAGAACTCAATTATAAACTCCGCCCGTTTTTCTTTCGCCAAAAATTTATGTATTTTTCTTATTTTTAATTTTGTATTATATTTATTATTCAAGAAAGAAAACCGAAGACAAATAAATAAATAGCTTTATATAATTTTAAAAAACTTTGCTTTAGATCTACAAGGATCAATAATGAATACTGCATATATAACACCATATTCTCAAAGCTGGTAATATTAAGTATAGAAGATAGAAATTTGTATTTAAAACTCTTAAAATTTCAGACTTAAAAAAAAGTAAAGTAGTAAAAATTTTAAAAAATACCTAAATACCTCAAAATAGACTATCTTAAGTAGCTTTTTATATAAGACATACATTAATGCTTGAAAGGGAGTAAATTCTATCCAGAATTCTTCATTTTCTAATTTGTAATTAATTAAGTTTTGTTATTGCTTACATCTTAAAGAAAGGTATATTTAAAGAAACCAAAAATGTTTGTTTATGTAAAAAATAAACACGCTTTTTATATATATATTTTTTATTTAATGTTAATTTTTATACTGTTTATACTTTCATCCCAATTTAAGAATTAAGATAGAATGCTTAAACTAAAGATACGAAAATAATTTGTTTTGAATCGGAAATACCGTTTTTGTTATTGCTTAGATGTTAATGAAATGTATATTTAAAGAAACCAAAAGTATTTCTTTATTTAGAAAATAAACACGTTTTTATTATTAATTGTTTTTTGTTTAACGTTAATTTTTATACTGTAAGCTTATACCTAAAACTTTCATCTCAATTTAAGAATTAAGATAAAATGCTTAAACCAAAGATACGAAAATAATTTGTAATTTGTTTTGAATCTTGAATAGAAATTAAAATTATTTATTTCTAATTATAATATTATTATAATCAAGGTCATCGCTATCAATAACTAGTAATTAATTTAAAAAAACAAATAAGACGTGATGTATATATCAATATTAAAATAGTCTATTTATATGTATAAAATAACAAGTGGTATGAAATTTTAAAGCATTTCCTAATTGAAACAATTGACGAGGCACTTAGTTGAAAATCCATATTGTACCTAATTAATAATGAGGAGATAATTTTTAAATTTTTATTTAACTCATTACAATTGTTTTTTCACATTGTGGCTTCTTCAGCTGAGGAATATATTATTCACCTGATGTGAAGAACATATTCTTCACATGAAAAAACTAGTGTGGTGAAATAATTTTAGAGAATTAAACAAAAAATTGAAAATTAACCACTTATTATTAATCAGATATATTTCTTATAAACCAATAAAAAAATAAATTACTACATAGTAACTGTTGCCATTTTCTTCATCATGAATGTATTGTAATGTACCGTAGTTAAATATTTAAAAATACTGTAAACATTTTCAAAAGTTCTCTTATAGAGAAATTATTAATTATTGGAAATCATACATAAAATATACATAAAGAACCTAAAATAAATTTACATACTATCGAGAGTAAAATTATTGCCTTCGGTAAAAATGTGTTCTTGAAAATTATATAATAAGCAAAGATTTTAGTAATTTTAAAAATTTAAAAGAGCAATTACATTTTTGCTATTTAATTTCGATATTTTCTTATAGGTATTAAAAATATTTAGGTGATATAAGTAAAGATTAAAATACCACTTGAGTTCTTCACTGATTAAGTATATTTTTCTTGCCTTCTACAGCATTTTCAAGAAAAAAAAGTATAATAATAATAAATAAAAAAGTTTTTTCTTTTATATATTGTTTAGTTATATTATTCAATCAGCATTATAAGTGAAGCCTTAAGTATAATAAATATAACTGTAATCTTTTTTTATTTCTTCTGATGAAGTTATTATAATTATATCTATAATCTCCAAAGAATCTTAATATAAATGTATATTATTTGTTTTAGAATTTTAAAATATTAAAGCGCCTATTTTCGTTATCGTATAAAGCTTCGGAATTATATATTTGACATAATGGATTATAAATAAGTTTCCCTGATATGACGATAGAATAAGAAACATTACATTAGAAACCGCATTTTGCTTATTTTTTTATAAACACAAATAATTAATTTTGATATAATTTTACCTTTCATATAATTAGTAAATAAGGTTACATTTTAATAGTAGTAAACCAATATTGCTTATTTAAAATGTTATGTTAATTCAAATATTTTCCATAATGTATATAAAAGATTTTCTTTTTGTCGTTTATTAAATATTTCAATTTTGCTTCTAGATATGTATTTAATGGCCTCTCTGAATTTTAACTGAACTAATAACTATTCTGAATAATAAATAACCAACAATCAAGGTTTAATAATATCTTAAGAGGATGGGTTATATAGGACAAAAACCAATATTAACTTTGAGTCTTAGTTTTAATTACATCGTTTTAAATAATTTATAGAGATAGTTTCCAGTATTTTATCTACTGCCTGAAAAATGAATTTAAATCAACGTGAGAAGGTTACGAGGGTTGCAAATTTTAAATAATAAGTTTAAATTAGAAAACGGAAACTAATTTGCATCAAATGTGTTTAAGATAATGTTAAAATAGATAGAGAAGAATTTAACTTGAATAAGAATAAACATTAGGAGAAAGGAAGTTGTGTCCTAATTAGAGTGTTTTTCACGACAGGATTCTTTTACAATTACTCTATATATATATGGTGATTTGTAATTTAAATGATATCTAGAGTTACATAAATAAATGTTTCTACTGTACCTCAGTTATTTTAATTTTGGTAGCAAAAAATAAAAATTGTAAAATATCCTGTGAAGTTCGTCAACATGCGAAGATAAAATTAATCGATAGTAATTTGGATTTTACGTTAATTTAGACGTAATATTAAAATAGTCATCTAATTAAATATTTTGTACCAATAATGTTGTTAAGTAGTCAAATCTGGGAATTTTGGACGATTTTAAAATATTTAATATAAAATGTCCGGATAGAGACACATGTGGGTTGATTTAAAGGTGATGAATGGAAATTAGGGATGGGACTTCGGAAAGAAGACTCTTTAGTCGCCTCTTACGACAAGCGAGTAGACTGTGGGCCTATTCTAACCCCGAACCCACAGGGGTAATAATTTTGAAATATCCTTACATTAAGAGAATAATTCTCTTAATGTAAATGTAATTATTACATTTATATATACCCTGTATAATTATAATATAAAAAATATATGCATTTGAAGTAATTCATAGGTATTAATTTTTTTAACTATGATCTAAACAAAACCTCTTTTATTCGATATTATTAATACTTAACTAATGTTCTTCTTTATTATTTAAGTGAGTTATTTATAAAATGAATCCTTCATCATCGGATTTAATGGCAAAAATAAATTAAACTTATATTTACTTCTTAAATATTAAGCAACGTTGCTAATGAAAAAATTTAGTAGTCTAACATATGTATTACAAAAGGAAGTTAAAAATTAATTATTTATTGCAGTTCTAAAGTTAAACCGTGCAGGAAATAAATGGATGCATTACAAATAAACCGCTGGCGAAGCGCAACAGCATTCGTAATCCCGGCTACTTTTTTCCGCCCTAATGTAATTTTAAAAAATTAACTACGTCCAGCCCCCCCCCTTCAAAAGAGTAATTGAGCCGTTTTTACGAACGAGATAATTTTCCGGCCGTTTTAATTAATCCAGGCAGATCCGGGACGGGCTCCGGAGGGAAAAAAAATTGCGATCGCATTAAATTAATGACCGGCTTTCATCCAGTCCGGAGGCGGCAATTAAATAAAAACGTGATTTTTTTAAAGCCGTCCGAGCCTTGAAAAAGCACGAGGTGATAATGCTCCGGGCGGCTTAATGGTCTGGCGAAAATCCGGGCCGGATTTCCCATCGCCCTCCCCCATCGAATTCCAGAATTTTTCACTTGTTGCTCGGGAAAAACTCCGCCACTCGTTAACTCTTTCTGCGGTTTTTTTAATTGAAACAGCGACCCGTTTTAGAGTCAATTAGGAACCCTCGGCTTCGGTGTAAATTTACTCTTTTTTTTTGCTCCAGCATCCCCCTGCTTTTTTAATTGCGCACACATGCTAATCCGGACGGACGTGTAAACTGTTTTTTATGCGTGTTTTTTTGCGTCAACAGGTTGTCATGTGAATTTTAAAAAGTGAGAGGTATTTAGAGATTAAACGCGAGTTTTGTCACATTGTTTGTCGTGTGGAAAATAGGTGTTACGTAATAAAAAAAAAATTAAAAAATAATATATCGCTATGGTTTAGAAATTAATTAATTAGTAAAGTGGCAAATGAAAGATGCGAAATAATGATCAACAACACACTAATAGAAAGGATATCACAGTTTAGGAACCATGATCAATGAGGATTGGGAGCATTCACAGGAGGATGGAGAATCGAGAAAGTAAGAGTTGCCTTTAATTAAATGACTAATATGTTCAAAAGTCACAGTCTCAGCATCGATATTAAAATCAGAGTTCTTCGATACTATATTTTTTCAAAACTTTTCTAAGAAATAGAGTCATGGACATTAACCGAAGCAACACCAAGAAGACTCGAGGCTTTCGAATGGTAGCATACAGGAGAATCTCTTAGGTTGGTAGAGTGACCAGCAATGCAGTGATGGAACAAATGAAGAAGGACTTAAAATAGTGAAAACCATCAAGAGAAGAAAACTAGAATACCTTGGACACATTATGAGAAACGAGACCAAATACCGCCTTCTGTTCTGAAAACGAAAGTATATAGTTAAAAAGGACCAGGAAGAAGAATAATATCATTGCTTAAAAACTTAAGAAAATGGTTTTTAAAAACTTACATCGAACTATTCAGAGCAGCCGTGAACAAAGTAATCATATCGAGGATGGTCGTTAATATTCAGAACTAATAGGCACCCGAAACAGAAGAATATGTAAGAAATTGTCTAGAACGAAATAATATAACAATTTTTTAATTATAATATAATTAGTTATTGCACACTCTACTAAGGCTTAGATGCTTTATGTTGATTTATAAATTTACCAATTAAAAAAACAATGATTCGCAAACAAGTAATATTAACTATATTTGTTTAAATTAAAAAAAAATTAAACAATTTTTTAATATGATAGACTTACTTAAATTTTAGCTAAAAGCAGATTAAGCTATATTTTAATAAATGTATAATTTAAAGAATAAGAAATGAAAAAAAGTAAAGAGTAATTGCGAATCTATAAGAAACGTTATAAATATATATTTTTTTAATAATCCAGAAAGTAGTTAACGTAAAATTAAATGATAAGTACATATAAAGAGTTTTATCAAATTTTAGATTTAGATTTTGTATGTAATTTAGTCTCATATGCATTTAATAACGTTTCAATCTAGTATTTATTAAGTGAATATTTTATACAATCAATTGAGAAATCGCATACTTTATTGTAATTAAGAAGCACACAAAACAAAAACAAAAACCCTTTTGTCGAACACATTTTTATGTTTACTGAATAAAGACTATCATATATCGTATATGGGTTTTACTATAGAAAGTTATCAACTTAACTTCTCAATTTTCTTTAAGGCGGTAAATGCCGCTTGGAAAATACGTGCATTTCGCATGTCCGGCCATAGAAATTTGTGAAATAATGAACAACAATTAAGAAAACATATTTTGCAAACCGAAAGACAAAGTCTAAAATTAGGTTTATAATTATTAATATTTGTTTAAAAATTGTAAAATGTAGCAAATTTTAGGGGTATAAAATAGGGAATTTTCCAAGTAATTTACTGCTTTCATTTCATTTCATTAAGTTATAAAGAGTAAAAGTGTATTATAATTTTAAAAATGCTTTATAGAAGAAATTATTTAATAACAATGTCAGTAAAATTGAATCTCGAATTACATTTGATAATAAAACCTATAATAACTATTGCAACGTATACATTTATTACCCTGTATATTCCTCAATTAAGAATTAAAACATATTTATTTGATGTACAGAATAAATTAATTGCACAAAGAACTATTCTTGATTTTTTTAATAATATTAATAATAATAATATTTATTTAACGGAAACTCCTGAGCGATATTATATAGTGAAATAAAATTGCATATAATCTGATTTATAAAAATGCGTTACAAAAACAAAATATATGAAGACCAATCCTATATTAAATTTAAACCCGTCTCTGTACTCCCTTTAGTTTGCTGATGACACTGCCCACTCCCATAATCTAAAAATTACCCTTAATTGTAAAGAGGAACTTTGGTGTTCTAAATGGATAATTCTAATAAACCCATCCAAAACAAAACTTCTTCTTATCCCATTCCATAGAACTTCTCTAAACGATCCTAAAATGTATGTTGACAATATCACTATCCCACCATCTCCATCCTGCAAATACCTTTAAATACTAATAGATTCTAAAATTTCATTTAAACCCCAAACCAAAGCCACGAAAGCCAGAATCGTTGCAAGAGGGTGTCTAATCTTCAAAAATCAAGGTATCTCTATCAACTCTGCCTCGATATGTCGGCCCTTGCTCCATTATAACTGTATCCTTTTTCCAATTCCAGAAAACCTACAATAAATAATATACTTGTGGCGGAGCGATCAGCCCTCCGTTCAGTAACCAAAATTCGAAATTCCTCCAATCACCTTTTCAACCCCTCCAATGCACTCCTATATGACCTGATACAACTTACCTCTATTCATGTTCTCATTGATACTTTATTTACTAAATTTTTAAGTCGCGGTTCTAATCGAGAGATTCTAGATATCTATTCCCTGAAACGCAACTCTGGTATTTCCTCCAAATTTAAATTCCTCAATAAACCCAATATGAAATCATTAGTGAAATTCGCCGAACAGTTGACATTTTAGGCTGGGCCGAAAGACCAATAGTCGATAGCCCGTTCACAAATAAAGCTCAAATGTATATACTATATTGTAAAAGGAAAAAAAATCAATAAAAATATTTATTACCATTATTTCCCTGTATTAAAAGGAAGAGAACGTATGTAAAAATGCATTTCTTTATTTAGTGTATTATAATTAGAGAGCGGATTTCTAGCATTATGCTTATCCATAATATTAATAGCATCGAAAAAATTTCTTAATATCTATACGAATCTTGAAGAATGTGATTACTTAGCGCTAAGTTTTTTTTTGCTTTTTTGCTTATTTTGACTTTTTGTGCTTATTTTGACTTTTTATGCTTATTTTCATGCTTTTTTTAGATTCTGATGCTTATTTGGAGCATTTTCTTAAACATTTAAAAAACATTTAATAAAAATTTCACGCTGATATTAAATTAGAAGATGTGAGAGAATTTTGGTAAAAATCGGTATATTTTCTTCGTGTCTTTTGACAACATAATTGTTTAAAATCTTTATAATATGATACAATAATTATAATGAATTTTATTATTAATAAATATTAGTATAAATTACCAATTTACAATGGATTCGTTTATAAATAAGTAAATATAATAGACCGCCTCATTATTCAGATAATACAGACGAACGCTTCATAGGAATCACACCTATGATATTCCGGATGTAAACGTCGTTAAACTAGGCCCAAACAGGGGCCCACATAAGTATTAAATGTAAACAAATTAAATTGATAGCTAATAATCAGGTGTTATACAACCGTATCAATTTTCTACTCTTTGCAAAAATACGGATGGGACGACTCGCACATATTTATCGTTTTCGTTAATTTTCATATTTAAACTCGCATTCATAAATCGTACTATTGAATTGACATTCCAAAAACTTTGCTTATTTATCAAAAATTACTATATGCGTGAATCGTATTAACCTGGGGAATCACAGGTAAGTTATATTATATAATTCACATGTATATTTAAGCCATAATGCAAAAGATGAAAACCACAATATAAGAATTAATTAGAGACTATCCAGAATTAACAAGTGAAAATTATACATTATTTTGTAAGGCATGTTTAAAAATAGTAAGTTTTATTTTAGTTCCCAACTGCATCCTAACTAGTCAAGACTTGTATGTAAAACATGTTATAACAACACTACATCAAGAACGTTTGAAAAAGTTCAAAGCTGTACAATATCACAATCTTTAGCATCATCTTCAACAAACAATGGACAATTTAAATTAAATTCACATTTGTGCAAAATACTTTTACATTCCAATATCCCTTTAAGAAAATTAGAAAATAATGCATTTAAATCTTTCTTGGGAAAATATTGTAAAATGCGCATTCCCGAGAAAAAATTATGTAGCTCTTGCGTACTATGAAACGACAAAAAATTAAAGATATTATTAACAATAATGATATGTGGTTTAGTGCAGATGAAACCACATACGCTTGTTTAATTTAATAATAAGAGTTTAACATGAAGACATCCGACCAATAGTATTTTGATATATACAAAAGAATTGAAGAAAACTGATAATAACATTATAGCAAAATTCATAAATGATGGACTGACAAGCTTATTTTTGCCGTGGACAATACCAAGTTACAAAATTTTACTAATAATGCATTTTGTGCATTGAACAAGTAGCACATGGATAGAAACGAATTTCTGAAACTATAAGAATGAAATTTCCATTTGTAGATATAATTAAATATGGAAAAATAGTTCTTCTATTCTTTTGTGAGTGCAATTATTCAAGAAGTCATTACCTGATATCTCACTGCCCCATAAACCAGTGGTAACAAAATGGGTAACTTGGCTATATGCTACGATGTACTATGCGAACAATTTTAAAGAATTTAATAGGGTTATATACAACTTTCCCGAAACGACAAGCAAATCAATTAATGACTGTCAAACAGTTCTTAAGAAACAAGAGCTTCTTTCAAAACAATTTAGTTACATAAAATCGCGTTTAAATTTTGTGAGCAACACAATCAAATCTTTATAAAAGCAGATTCATTTTGAGAAAATACCTGAACGCATTGGCCAAGAAATCAAAATAATATCGACAGAAGTATTCGGTGAAAATGAAGGATTTTTAATATTAAATAAATTAAACTTGATTTTGAATGGCAATTTTCAAATGGATTATTTTAAAATAAAGAGAAGCTTTTCCACTATCAAAAATTTATTGAGCGTCAGAAGTAATAATTTTTACAATTAAACCCCTAGAACAACATTTAATGATCTACTCTTTTCATGAATAGATTTTAGTTATTTTGAAATGTATACAAAATTACAATTTAATTTTTAAATACTTACATGATATTATATATTGCGTAAAGAAAGTATGTTTATTTTAGTTTTAAGCAGAATTTCTATGTAAAATATGTTGATAAACGTGTAATATATTAAGAAAATATAGTTTTCTTTGGTGCTTTTTTCGTGTTTTTATGCTTTTTTCTTGTTTTTATGCTTTTTTAATGCTTTTTTTCTCTAAATT
This sequence comes from Ontholestes murinus, assembly GCA_963969525.1. Taxonomy (NCBI): domain Eukaryota; kingdom Metazoa; phylum Arthropoda; class Insecta; order Coleoptera; family Staphylinidae; genus Ontholestes; species Ontholestes murinus. Next base: position 35,708,785 of record OZ018390.1, read on the forward strand.
TTGTGCCTTTTTAAGTGCTTTTTTTCACATTTTTTAAGCTTTTTTATCCGCTCTCTAATTATATTAGATGCCACATACATAAGTATTCTTCCATTCGAATTGCTTGAATAGAAATAAGTATGCGACTTGCAATTATTACAATCATAATTTGTAAACTTGATGGCAGAGTTTATTTAATATAGCTTTAAATTTTTAAATTATAAATAAGAATTCATATTAATATATGTTATGAATTCTTATTTAGGTTTAGTCTAAATGAAAATGCTTTAATCTAGTAGGCTACAAAAATTAGAATAGATTCACATAAAGTTCTACTTTTTTTAGTTGTTACTAATATTAAAAAAGGTATAACTCTTAATTGAATGTTCATAAAATACATTTTAATCACAATTTGTAAAAGCTTAAAAGAAACATTGTTTCTATTTTTTTAAATATTTTCGACATCGACTGTTGAGCCCATTAGACGTAGTTCTTCTATTGTCCTTAGATTAATATTTTCTTATTACAGAATTTAACTTTAAATAAATGACATATAAAAATCGTATACGATTTATTAATCTGATTGTGACATGCAGGTATTTTTCATGATGTTATTAAAACAAATTTTAAAGTAGTAAACAAAATTGTACATAGTGATGTACTAATTTATTTATTTATATGTTGAGCATATTATTGCTATTGTTTAAAAATGTATAGGCATGTATTTATATTATTTTACAATCAATATTTTTTATACGAGGGTAAATTGAAAAGTTTCCGGAATGGGCAAGAGATGGCGCGCGTATCGTGAAATTGTTATTATGGTTGTCAAGGCTAACCTATTTTAGATAAGCTGTCAAATTTTCAGACACGTGCGTCGTTCCGTTTTTGTTTACTAGGATATCTTGTGAAGCAAGTCAAGCACTTTTGCAAAAATGGATAAAAACGAATTTCGTGCAGTCATCAAACATTTCTGGATGGATGGGGAAAAGGCGACGGAGATACGAGATACTTTGCAGAAAATTCATGGCACATCCACACTTTCATTTTCGACTATTAATTTCTGGGTGAGCGAGTTCAAACGCGGCCGTACGAGCACCAAGGATGAACCACGCAGTGGACGTCCAAAAACGGCTACAAATGAAGAAATGGTCGACAAAGTCCATGATCTCGTGTTAGCCGATCGACGAGTGTAGTTGCGCGAAATAGTAGAGACCACGGGCATCTCATATGGACGTGTGCAAAATATCGTGCACAAACATTTGGGCATGAGGAAGCTATCGGTGCGATGGGTGCCGCGTTTGCTGACTATGGACAACAAGCGAAATCGTGTGACCACTTCGAAAGCGTGTTTGGCCTTGTTAAAGCGTAATCCAACGGATTTTTTTTCGCCCATTCGTGACCGTGGACGAAACATGGATCCACCACTACACACCAGAAATCAAGCAGCAGTCGAAACAGTGGATTTCTCAAGGCGAATCTGTTCCGAAGAAGGCAAAGATTGTCCCATCGGCTGGAAGGTCATGGCCACCGTTTTTTGGGATTCCCAGTTGTGATACACATCGACTTTTTGCAGAAGGGAAGAACTATCACGGGACAATACTACAGCGATTTATTGGACCAATTCAACGGCATATTGAAAGAGAAACGGCCTCATTTGCAGCGGAAAAAAGTGCTCTTCGACCACGACAACGCGGCGGCCCATTCATCCCGAATCGCCAATGCTAAATTGGTTGAATTGGGCTACGAGGTGGTGCCGCATCCCCCGTACTCTCCAGACCTGGCCCCGTGCAACTTCTGTTTGTTCACAAACATGAAGACTTGGCTCGGAGGCAAGCGCTTTACGTCAAATGAGGAGGTCATCGAGGCCACTAAAGCTTATTTGGCTGGGTTCCCGAAATCATATTTTTCTGAAGGCTTAAAAAAGTTGGAGCACCGCTGGGAAAAGTGTATGTTGAAAAATAAAAAAAACCTGTTTAATTATTGCGTTTTCTTGCCCATTAGGGAAAATCTACATTGTTGTCAGTTGCCGTAGAAGCCTGAGTAAGTTTTAAATTTTAATATATGTCTTGCCTATTTTTAAAATGCCGCGTGCATAATTAAAACTGTTCTAATGTTGATTGATGAGTTACGTGAAGATGATGCAATATAAAGTAACTTGTTAGTGAAGAAAGTGATTACAAGTTATTTTATATTTATAAAACTGTTCTGACGAGATATAAAAAGTCAAAACACGTGTCTACATATGTTTCAAAACTTAATTTTAACGTTATTTTATGTTGTTATATTTACTGCAATACAAACATTGTAAATTTAGTTGTCTTCTCATATTTTTTACTCCAAATTTACTCAAAAACTTTTGACTGATTATATCCTTCTTAATAATTGGTTTGCTTCTTTTTTTAGCGTCAAATTTATAATAATTTATAATTCATAATGAAAACTGTAGTAATGATATCTAAAAAATCGAAACACCTGTTTTTTGTTGGGGATATAATAATAATATAATAATTAATTTTGTTATTTTGATTAGAATAAAATCACCCTAGAGTTACTTATCTTTTTAAATTTACTCACAAACTTTTCACGTAAATTAAAATGATTGTATAACATATATAATATAATAAATGCTAGTGTAGCAAAATAGGCTAAAATATGGAAAATTAAAAAAAAATCTTGTTGTAAAAACAAAGTTATGTTGTTATATTCAATTTACAAAAATGTATAACGAAGTAGAAGCCTCTAATAAATATAACCTAAAATGAATGTAATTCATTTAACATTCAAACTAATCTTGCTTTGGTAGCTTTGCTATTAACAACACTCAAATTACTTGCGTAATTCAATATTTTTCAAGGAAGCCTAGGGAAGTAGTGGTTTTAATAAGTGATGTGTTTTGTGTCTTAATAAAACTTACTAATCATTGTAGATGTACGAGGTGATTCATATTTTTAATTTATTAATTATTTTTGTACAACTGCTGAAAGGAGTTAATTAATTAATTTTATTAATCATAATTAAAGGAGCAGAAGTTTAATTGTGGAACATATGAACTTATGGCTTAATATTTATTTTAAATAAAACGTTATTTGTTCAAGATTTATACATCAAACAAATAGAATTTTATTTCAAATAAATACGAATATAAAGCTTCAACCATTGAATAATCACTTGACCTAGTATAGAAATTTCGTTACAAATTTTAACTTTAGTTATTGACATATGTGTTATTAAAAATAGCACATATGTAACATTCTCTTTTCTTATTTTTAATAATTTTTATGTTTATGTTGATTTATGCTTTGTACATCTTTCTTTAAAAAAATACATTCGAAAACAAATAAATTTAAAAAAATCATACATACAATTTAAAAGTCAATTATGCACCCTCCGTGTCTGTATAAATTTACTTTTTCATGCAGCATCCCCTTCTTTTCGAGTTTCACACACATGCTAATCTATAACACCATACAAACCCCTTTTATGGACGTTTTTTTACGTCAACAGGTCGTGAAAGTAAAAAATGATGAGACCTGTTGAAATGCCTTGAACAGGTCACTTCAGCATTATTGAAATTATAAATAGGGCTTGTATAAACATGTTTTACATCGGTAAATTAACGAGTAAATGTGTTTTTAACTTTAATGCATGTCTGGTTAGTTATAATATAATTTACTTAAATAATTAAATAAGAAAAGTAAGTGTAATAAAAGGGCAATTTCATTTGCTAATTACACATGTTCGTTTGTTTACCATTCATATACAATTTGTAAACACATAATACGTTTAGAGTGTAATTAGCCTTTGAATTAATTCTTTCTTTTAAATACATCTGAGTTGACATAATGGAAATAATAATAAAGTAAAAAAGTATAATAATATATTTGCCTTTAAACCAAAAAGAAAATGTTTTATTAATATTTTAAACATTATTAAAGTGTTTATTTTATTAATTTTGTCTTTAGATTTTTTAAATTTAATCCAAAAAATCACAAATTAGTTTAATATTGCAAATGGTGCAATTAAAGTGCATTCAATTAAGAAAAGAGTAATATACACAACACTTTACTAAATTTGCATTATAGCCAAAATTGCTCAGTGTTATTGTAACCAAAATTGTTAAAACGCAGATTTTTCCAATTATACTTTATTATAGTCTGAAAATTATATTCCAATTTTTTTTATAACTTTATTGTATCCTAATTTGTCGTTGGTTCGCATTCCATTCTATAAAATTACAATAATAACACATTGTGTGTCTTTAAAATAATTTGGAACCTTCTTGTAGCTAAACAAGTTTTGTTAATCATTCGTTTTTGGTTATGTAATAAATATCATTCAGTTAATTACCAGTTATTTACCAAATAATTTTGTATGTAATGAAATCAATTTGTAACAACTCTCAGTCTTGTGCCTCTCTGTTAATAATTAATAAAACAAAATTTATTATTTTTTTTTAATTCTGGGATTCAAATTAGTTCGTAGAAAAAAGGTATTTTTGGTTAATTAATTTACTGAATTATGTTATATTTTTATATGTATGTACACAATATTTAGACAATAATTTATATGCGAGTGGATGTGTTCAGTACGACCCGCCATAAAAAGTAATTTTATTCAAGTTTAGAGTGAAACTATTAGCTAAAAGAAGTTAATTATATCTTTGTAAGTGCACTGTTTCGTCTAGTTTGGTTAGATGGATGCATGCCATTTACGATAGATCGGATAATTGGCTTCCAAAAATATTTAAAGAGGATGTTGGTTATTTTTGAATAAAAAAATATCGTCGAGATTTGAAGAAAAAATCCAAAATCAAGGCTAAGAATTTAACTCAAAGGTAACTGTGTTAAGAAAAATAATTTGTCCCAAAACAAATCGATAAGCTCAATAATAATATTCGTGGATTTGTATAAATAAATAAATTTATCAACTGTCACACTAATTGTTTCTGTTAAAAAGCCGATTGTATGGAACAAAATAATCGAGGATCCAACTCAATCCAAATATTAACTTTTAATGTTAGCCCAAGAAAAAACTCATACAATTATTATAAAGGGTGTTCCAAAATTTGAGTTTGCGCAGTAGATTGTTGGCAGCCCTGAAACAAAAACAATTTGACAACCAAGAGTTTAGGGTTATTAAAAATGAAGCGTTACACGATACGACAACGTTTGGTGGCCACAGTGCAGAAATTTCATACAAAATATGGTCGGAATAGTGTTTTAAATTCGTCAACTGTGATGAGATTAATTGAAAAATTTGTGGAGACTGGCTCACTTGGAGATGCTAAACATATTGGTCGTCCAAAAACAAGCTATTCAAATGTCAATATCGAAGCAGTGCGTAAGAGTGTTGGCGAAAATTTCAGAACATCAATTTGGGGTCGTAGTCAAGAATTCCAAATTTCAAGAAGCTCTACACAGCGCATACTCACAAAAAATCTGTGCCTCCAGCTTACAAAATTCAATTAATACACAGCGAAGAGAGTTAGTTGATCATTGAACAGCAAAAAGTGGATGCTGATTTTTTGAGCAAAATCTACTTACGCGATGAAGAACATTTTCACCTTGATGATTATGTAAATTGAAAAATTTGTGGAGACTGGAGTTTAGGGTTCAGAGAAAACACATGCGATTGTCGAAAAACAAATGCATCCACATTGAACCATACTTTTTTGAAAATACAGCTGGTCAAGCAGTTGTGATTGGTGCTCGATATCGCGTCATTGAATGGTTTCGATAGTGGTCATATAATGGTTATATATTTAGTTGAATTTCAGTAAATAAATAAAAGTGTAAACGAAAAATCTTCAAACTATCTTAATTGATATTGAAGAATTTGCAAAAAAATAAGAAACAATATTCCTGAAAATTATTTTCTTAATATTGTAATAATATTAATGTATATATTATAATGTTCTCTTCATACTTAAATTGTATACATTTAGCATGCTTGTAAATTTCACTAAATTATTCTATTTTCACTCAGGCGGAACACAAACATCTATCTTTTATATAATATTGATTGTTGAGTTACGTGAAGATGAATAGTAATAATAAAAACACTTGTAATCACTTTCTCCAGTTTAAACTGTGGAGAAAGTGATTACAAGTGTTTTTATTTATATCTTTTATATGTTTATATTATGTGCTTTGTTAAGAATGTCATTATATTTTCTGTTTTATAAGTATCGATATATTAAATTATTGTTGTTAATGTAAATTACGTCAGTAAGTCATATAAATGTACGATCTCCAGTAATTGGAATTTTTGCAACTTTACAGCTATCAAGCACCCAACTTTTTTTTACTTTTTTCATGTAATTATATCTGCAGATCATAACACTGAGAACTTCTGGATAGAATACAAATTTAGCAATAATTTATACTGGCCTGCACCAGGTTCGGATAGAATTCCTACATCTTTGGTAAAAGCATGTGCATCTGCTCATTCCCTACCTAGTACCATACTTTTTAACAGGTCTCTCAAGGATGGTTTATTTTCATCGCTTTGGAAGTCTTGTTTTATTGTTCCAGTAATTCATTATGGCATTAAGAAACTCGTGCCTAATTAGAGGTTACCCTTCAATCAGGTATTCCTTAAATATTGGATAAATTGGTTGCCAAGTACATGATGCTTAGTTTTAAATCTTTAATTATCAAGCAACAACATGGATTTATCTCCATAAGGTCAATGAAATCTAACTCGTTTGATAGATTCAGCCACTGCAGACTTCTATATAAACTGCAAATGTATGGTGTGAATGGTTGCATGTTAGAATGGATTAGATCCTTTATAAATGGTCGACATCACATTGTGAAAATTTATGATAGTGTTTCCAGTATTGGAGTACATGCAACCTTGGGGGTGCCCCAAGGTTCACAATTGGGTTCATTACTATTTATCATTTTTATCAATATTCATTCTAATATCAAGTCCAATTTTACTTTAGGCTGATGACATGAAACTCTAACGTAAAATCGCTACTTTTTAGGATTGTTGAACCTTGCAGAAAGACATAAACTATCTTATGATCTGGTTCTGGCACAATGATGTTTATTTAAATCCTTCAAAATATATACGTTTCTCAAGAAAACTTGTCAATTTTTTGCAACATATTAGCTTGGTTACAACAAAATCACTAAATATGATTGGCTTTATATATAATTACCTTAAAGTGCTTTAGTAAGGTCAATTATTGTTTATTGCTGTATAATTTGGTCTCCCTACTACCAATACCATATTGATAGAATTGAAGATATACAGCGTAGGATGGTCAAAATGATTTGTTTTCGAACAAACGTCTTTTATCCTAAAACCATGTTTGACTTCTGTCTTATTTTGGTTTACTCCCGCTTTACAAACGTAGATTTTTTTATTTGTGTTTTGTCTTCCTTGTACTAAGTGGATTTATTGATTGTTCTTCAATTGTGTCTCGAAGGGTTCCGAAGCGCACGACGTTATGCCAAAAACTTCTTCATAGTGAATTTCATAAGACCTGGTATGGCTTCAATTGCCTGCGTAATAATATGATCAAACATATTAATTCTTATTGGGAGTCGATTAAAGTGTTTGGTATTTCATTAAACACATTTAAAAGAATGTGCCAAAAAGATGACATATCAACTTAATTGTAGTTAATATATTTATTAATTTTATACCTATTAATTCGTTTACTTATTGTAATTGATATTATCGTTGTTTTTATTTTTTGTTTTGTAATTCTCTTATGCGTGCTTTTAAATTGTATATTTATTTTTTGTATTGTTGTTCTATTGACCAACCGTAATATACGTGTTGTATATAGAGTAGCGAAACTTAGTCACATCTGAAATTAAACAAGCACAAAGCAAGCATACTTTAATCACATAAGTGTTTGAAAAGTAATAATATTGATTGATTGTTGAGGCACTTAGGTGATGAAAACCCATATTTAACATTCAGATAACGAGACTGTTAGATTTTTAATTTTGTTCTAATTAGTGTTTAAAATAAACAAAATCTGAAAATGTGATAGTCTCCTTATCTTAATATTACTAAAGATATTATAACAGATGACGTAAAATACTATAATGCAGCTAATGCCTACCTGTTAAATTCGCATTTCTCAGTGGTGAGCAATAGTCTAATTGAACTTGAAAGATGGCTACTATAACTCTTATGCTTAAAAAACGAAAATCCGGAAGAATTAAAAGGTCTTAGACCGGTTAGTATCTTAAACGTTTTATTTTTTGGTTAGGAAGTAAAAGACCAGCTTTTAATTTTTATTGGAGAAACCAATTTTCTACAAATAATTTTACGATGCAAAATTCTATCGAATGAAAAAAACATGTAATAAAAGCCTGCGCGGCCAAAATTAATAGTAGGTTCTATTTTTCCAATTTTTCTATGAATTCTAATTTGAATAGGAAAAGTTATGGTATCGTATCAATGAATTTTGAAAAAAATCTTATTTTTTTACTAGCAGTTTAACGAAATAAATCTACGAATTGCCAGTAATTTTTGTAAATACCTATTAAAAATATGATATTAATAATTTAGTTATGATATTTGTCAATAAATACGCTGAATTTTTTTAAGCATTTTTATCGTCGAGACTACTAGAACTTTTTGTGCTAGTTAAGACTTGAAACTTACAGGAGTTTTCGCAGTGATTTAGCCTTTTTGCTGCATCAAACTTTAAGGTAATTCATGCAACAAAGTTCGGTGACGCCCTGACGTCAATTCTGACGCCGAGGAGCGCATAGAAACTTCCCGCCCCGGGGGCAAATTTCGTCAATTTTTATCGAATTATGCAAATCGCGCCCCGGGCGAAATCTTTGTCTTATTTCTGCCTAACCCAAACGAACCTATACTTGATACATAAATAATGCAGTTAGTGTAGCTGTGTGCGAGTGTATATTATATAACGAGGTAGGCGCGCCATCGCCGCCGCCCCCCAAGCCGCCCCCAGAGCACGGCTAAACAAGGACGCCTGGCGAATTTAAGATTCATAGAATTAAAGATGAGAAAATGTATTATTCATCGCGCGTGTTCTGCGCCTTGGCGAAAAGCTAAGATAAATGAACGAACACGTTGAACAAACAATAGGGCGCTTAATGCCATAATTGTTGTAGAGTCAAGTTTTATAATACCTATTGCTCTATACAATGAATAATAAATTTTCTGGTTTAAAACCTAACGTTTTAATTTTATGACCATTATACAATGAATAAACAATATATACAAGTAGTCTTTATTAGTGCTAAACTTCTATTTTTTAAGATTCTTGTAACTCAATTTTGTCAAGTAGATTAAAATAAATATAAATGAAAAAATTATAATAATTAATAATTTGGATTACTAAATTCAGCACTTATGAAAATATAGAACATAAAAGCTTCCTAAATACAGTTTTCAAAATATATTTAACGCCTTTTTCTCTTATCAAAAACCATTTACTGAACGTTTGCCTGATGTTCTTTAAATTTTTTAATTAATTAATTTTAAATTTATATAATTTATATTTTATTAATCTACGTAAATTTATGCATAACTTTCTCATTTACAGCTTTTTTCTATCTGACATAAAAAACAAATTATATTGATTTGAAAAATGACACTTTTTCCTTTTTTCAAAACATCCAGTTACGCTTGATTTTTGAAAACTACTATCTCTTATAGTTTACAAGAACCCCATAGAGAATATATGTTATAAAAAAATACCCTCTATATAAAGTAAATATTAATTTAACGCTGCATTATTAGTGAAAATGAAAATATTTATGAGTAAAATTAATTTCTCTGAACCTTACTGCACCGAAGTGATTAAAGTTTTTTAATTGTTGTAATCAAGTTATTACCATCTTTACGTAACACAATTAATCTAAGTATTATTGCTTTCGTAAATTTTATTTTTCACAGCCATATTTGCTATTTCTATATTATAAGTAAATAGGTATTATCCCTTACTTTACAAAATATAAACTTCTGATTTTAATTCGTAATTACTCTTAGTGTTAATCATAAACTTGTCATATTTCTAATTAATTAATTAATTAATTTTAACATCAAACAAGTGGGGCTGACAAATTTAAGATTCATGGAATTAAAGACGAGAAAATGTATTATTCATCGAGCGTGTTCTGCGCCTTGGCGAAAAGCTAAGATAAATGAACGAACCGAGTGAACAAACAAAGGGCAAGTTCGCCGCCTCCGACGCCGCCGTTACCCGGGAACGGCGTCGGGGCCGCCTCCGAAACGCGCTACATGTTTGGATTTTGTTTTACAGGCGGTGAGCAATTGAATGGTAACAGAAAACCCCGGCATTCGAACGGCTGCTCTGCACTAATGTTCTAATTCTGGCTTAAATACATAATTGGTTTCGAGTTTATACTACTTTTTGTGCAATTTAAATTAGTTGCTGGCCAACTATTGCTCTCAACGTTTCATGATAATACGAAACGATGAAGTTTACATGTACGCGAGACTATATAGACTTGATTGAAAAAATATGAGATGATACTAAACATTTTGCATACTATATCTATTACTAGTAGATATGTTGTGTTTAGTATTTTTCATTAAGTTTTGATGAATAAAAATTTTACAATACAAACTGTAATCAGCAAATAAGTATGCTCTCTATATCTTACCCTCTCTCTAGCAAAATCTTTCTAAATATTAAAATTCAAATTTTCTCCCATTTCTGATTTTAAACAATAACTTGTAACTATTTCAGACCAACATAATTGTATCCAATGCATCTTTTATTTGTATTTGTATTTGATACTTGTAATTTTGGGGGGAGTTCACTCGGCAGAATGTTCTTCCACTCTGGCCCAATGCTACATTGTAAGATCTTCAGCTGATCATACCTCGTGACTACTAATTGTCATTTTGGCTTTATTTTGCCTTGGCGACTGAATTGCGCTCATTATATTTTTACTCTTTTATGTGGTCACAATATAAAAATTGTATTTCTATCTTTTTTTTACTAAGGTAGACGTAAAATTTTAATTCTTTTTGAAACGGGCCATGGTAATAATTTTTTTAGCAAAAATAAGGAACGCTAATCAACAATTCAAATTTTTGAATGTACTACGAATTATCTAAACATGGTCACATAGATTTCTTGTTAGCTAATTTGCAATACAGCTATAAAAATAGCCTGCTTAATTTTTCTCAAAGTTCATTATGAACTTTCCTTTCTGCTTATTTATAAAATTAAAGATTACGATTTTACGAAGATAATGTAGAAATGGAAAATCTCTAATAGATTAGTTAGGTAATTATGTGATTTTTTTTTTCTAGTTTCTTAGAAGAGAAGGTAGCAACCTTAAATGAAAATCTCTCCAAAATACTTTGATTTATTCGTTGCGTATACTTTAATGTTTTATTTTTATCCATGGTACCAATAAAATACTCTAGTTTTTATCATGTGGGTGTTAGTGGTAAATTTTGTGGGTAAATATACAGGGTGTTTCTGTTTCTTTTGCCAATGTCAAAATCATGTCAGTTGGTTCATTAAACGTGTAATTTTCCATTTTGATATCGAGAAACTAACGAGTTGACAGCTCAATTCGATTCTTAATTGTCATCGTCGACTCAGATTTTTCCGAGGATTTTTGGTTTTTCGTTTCTTACGATTGAAATCGAGACACACTTTTGCTTTTATCTCACAAACGACCACTGTTAACAAAATGATTAAGGAGTGATAAAAGTTTCCAAAATAAATTTTCTATAAAAATCTGGTAGAATAAATGTAGATTTACGACTAAACAAAAAAGTACTGAGCAAACAAATTTTAGGAAGACCCTGTATGGCATAGTTTTCGCGGTCCGATCGAACTGACAAATTGCCTAATGTATTTACTTGATGTTTAGGCTGTACCAAATTGCAGCATTCTAACATAAACGGTATTGAATATGTTTAGAAAAATATATTGAAATTTTTAACTTTGATGCCTGTATCTTGGTCATTTGAAGACTTTTATAATATTTTTTTACGAGTCATTATCATTTTCACTCTTGTATATGTGTTTAATTTTATTTCCCGAGTCACAGAAACACCCTGTATAAAGCGATAATTTGGGATTGTTGCTATAGTAGAGTGTTAGATGGATTGTGGAGATTTTTGTCAATATTTTAAGCCCTAATTTTTTACAGACTTGCAAATTTCATAAAACGAGGAGACTGCGGTTGCAACATAATCAAGCAAGGAACGACAAATTGTTTTGTATATATGACAGCAGCCTTCGTAAAGATTCCTTGACGTTTAAATGTAAGATTAGCTTTAAATTTTATGTTTGTTGTATGAGTTTAGGATCAAAGGTTATTCCCATATATTTATAAGTCTGCGATGGGGAGATATTAGTATTAGTTACGGTTTTATATGGAAGGAATAAGAGTTAGTGTGGTGAAATGCAAAATAGGTGAGATTTGTTAGGGTTGATAGAAATTCTCTATTTGGCAAACCATTGGCCATGAATATTTTGCACTAATTCAAAGATATTGTATGTATTCAAAAATGCCAAAAATGTGTCCACCTTGGTTTATTAACCTAATAAATAAATAATTAATTAATAATTGAACTGTCATTTAAATGTGCATTTAAAGTGTTGTTAACTTTTATAAGTAATTCAAATATGTTTACTCAAGAACAGAAAAGGTTCTTCTCAGGATCTTATTTTCGCAACGGCTGTCGTTTGGACAATGGAGAATGGGAGTATTCAATAGGACCAACATCGCAAGAATTTTGTATAAGATTTCCGCATGTAATTGTTAACAACAGTACGTTTTCTCGTGATGTAAGAGCTATTGTTCAATATTTTCGCGATACATGATCGGTGCAACACAGAAATGGTGCAGGCAGACCTAGTGTAAGAAATGAAGATGTTGTATAAAACGCTATAAAAGGAGAACCTTCGCTATCCGTTAGGAGATTGTCACAACATTTGGATGTAAATAGGAGAACATGTCACAATATTCTCATTGGTAATTCATGTAATGCATGTATCAAAGAACTTTTGCCTTAAAAATCCTAACAATAACAACATCCTAAATCGGACCTTCTTCACAGATGAGGCGTGGTTTCATTTAAACAGCTACGTGAACTCCCAAAATATGAGAATATGGTCTGATAATAATCCGCATTATTTTAGGGAAACAACCATGCATTCTGTGAAGACTGGGATCTGGTGCGTGATATCCCGAAGGAGATTAATTGGACCGATATTTTTTGAAGGAAACATAAATGCAGAAATGTATCGTCAAAATATTTTAGAACCTTTCATGAATGAACTCCACGACGATGAACAGCTTTTTCCAACAAGATTCGGTACGACCTCATGTTGCTTATGCTACCATAGCATATTTGCGAGAATTCTTTGAAGATAGATTAATAAGTGTGGATCTGTATCTTTCGCATTCTTGTCACTTAACTCTCATGGATTTCCTTTTGTATCCTTATTTAAAGAATACAATTTTTAAAATACAAGCTCATTATTTACAGGATTTTAAAGACAATATATCTAGACAATGCAGATTAGTGGATGAAACTGAGTTAAGTACTTAAGTAATTTTGTTAACCTGATAAGACGTGTTAGTTTATGTTTACAAGTTATTGGAGAGCACTTCCAACAACTCCTACAAATTCCAAATGTAATGTATCTCATGTTTTGAATTTATAAACTTTAAATAAATTTTTATTTTGTGTTATTCTTTGCTAAAGACAATTTCTGTCAAATTTAAACAAATAGATTAATTTTTATGAAGTAGGAAACGACGTTTTCATGTCCACTACAATAATTGTTATAATATATCGTTGTAATATTTATTTAGTGATTACAGAATTACCAGTAAGTTAGTAAAACCTCAAAGTTTATTGGAGAATTATATAGAATTATTTTAAAAAAATAAGGGAGAATTATAAGGGAATATGGAGTAATATTATTATATAAAAACAAATAAAAAATATACTGTAGATAACATAGATTACCAAAAACAATTACCATAAAGCATCTGCGTGTTGAAAAGGATCATGTCCCCGCAGGTAAGATGACTCTTTGAGCAAAGGTATATTCAGCACACATTAGAATATGATTTACAAATGAAAATTAAATTAATTTATTAATGTAATTGAAAATCAAAAACAGTATATCTCTTTTATCATATTTAATTTTCCTTCAAACGTAACGTTTTTAGTCAAAAAGTATATTCATTATTTTAATTAGTTGACATTCATAAAATATTTAATACTTTTTGTAATCAACAGGTATAATATACGAAAATAAAATGTTTACCCTGGCAACCTAAATGTGTATTGCAGCTGCGGTTGTGAAAGTAAGTAGAGTGATATGTAAAAGAAAGGTATTATTTTCTCAAAAAAATTTTTTTTTCAATTCCCAATTTATTCGGTTTCACTAATTGCATTTGTAATAATTAACATAAATAAAATTGTAAATTTACCTCATAATTTTACTTTTTAATTTGTATAATTGTTTACCTACACAAAAATCAATAAAACAGAATTCATATATATATGAAAATTCATTAAATAAGAGGTATATTTATAATACTCTTGCAACAAATTAGCCAGTTTCAATTTTTACTTTTCCTGTACGAAGTAATTCTTTTGACTACGATATTCGTTTTAATGTCCTCTAATTGATTAGAAAAAACGTGTCTGTGTATGTGTCTGTAGGTATTTTATCTCAAAACTGCAAGGAAGTAGTATTAGTAGTGTTTGGCTATCGATCACGTGACTTTTCCGCAGTGTCTTTTTGTGTATTTGTGTAAATGAGCTTGTTACTCATTCAATTGTTAACACGAACTAACGAATTTACACTTTCGCTGACGCTAGTTTTTTTGCTAAAAGATCTAAAAAGCTTTTATGCCTGTGTATATATGCCCATAGACATTGTGTCTCAAAAAATGCCCGAGATTTTAAGTTTAAACTTTAAACTTAATGTTTACTGGACGATTTAAAACGCTTTTAGAGTAATTTTCTTCACTGAAAATGGGTGTTTACTCGTGACTTTTTTGTTTCAACGGATTTAACGGAGCTACACTTTCGCTAACGCTAGATTTTTTTGCCTAAAGATCCAAAAAACTTTTGTGCCTGTGTGTATATGCCCGTAGACATTGTGACTCAAAAAACGCTAGAGATTTTAAGCTTAAACTTTAAACTTATTGTATACTGGAAGATTTGAAACGCTTTTACAGTAATTTTGCTCACTGAAAATGGGTGTTTACCCGCAACTGTTTTTGTTTCAACTGATTTTCTTATGCAAGTACAAAGAACACAAGATAAAGATAATAAAATGCTTGACAACTTTTGCTAAAACAAAATTGTAAGTATTTGAAATAAGAACCTAAATTTTTTAAACGTGTTTTTGTGTTTTAAATAAGAAACTATTTCAGTTGTATAAAAATTATGTAAGAAATAATTACATTGAGTTAGTAAACAATAGCCATTTTACAAAAAACTAAGGATTTTCGAAAAAAAAAATGGAGAAAATGCGCTGCGTTAGCTTTTCATCATCAATGATTTAAAGATAACTTTTGAAATATATAAGGTACTCAGTCACATTTCTAAATTCACCTAATAACGCCTGAACACAATTTCAGTTCATATTTTGACCGTTATATGTTTATTAAATTTTAAATTATAACTTTGTATGTTTGTATGTAATTATAAAAGATAATAAAATAGGAAACAGAAGATGGGAGTGGATAGACAGTGTGGAAAAGATGGATAAAACCAGACTGCCAAAAAAATGCCAGAATGGTGTTACCAAGATCAAAAAGATCCCCGGAAAGACTATCAACAAGAACTCAGCGTCCCAAATGCAGCTATGAATGTTAAAGAAACAACAGGATATAATCCTAGTTAAAGAGGGGAGAGAAGAAAAAAATTAAAAATTATAAAATAAAATAATTTTGTCTAAAAGTAGAGAGCAAAATACTAGGATAACCACATTACTTTTTTGATCCAAATAAATGTTTGATATTGCAGTTTCTGAAGTAATTTTCTGACTGAATAAGTATTATGTCAATAAATGTTGTAGTAGTTGTTACCAATTTCATAAAAGAATACATGAAATTTAAAAAAAATATATTGCGATTTATAAACGCTATAAGTTTTAATTATTTTTATTTATTAATAAATAATAATAATTACTATTAATCCAGTTATACACAAATTAGGTACGTAAAATATATTTAGCATACACACATACGCATTGGATAAATAAGATACGATCGGTTCACTACAGTTCCAGTGTCTGATCTTCCGTGTACTTCAGTAATACCTAATATTTATAAATAATAAATTGTTCTGAGTGAGCAAAAATTACAAATTATTGTATTAGTTAGAAGCAACAACTTTCAACTATATTTCAAAAGTATCGTTAGTCGTTAGTTCCTTTAGTGGCTTTTTTTAATTTTGTATGTGACATAGTTTTTATTAATCATTATTCCCCGTCAACAGCAGACACGGACCGGTTTTGATCTTTTTGGATCTCATCAGCGTAGCACCTTTATCGTATTATCGTTATGATAGTTTTTATTTTAATATACATGTTTGCTATGTTGTATGAGAAAGATCGCTTGAGAACAGAAGTCTTATGTAGAGGTATGGACAGCAAACCTTTGCTCCTCACGTAATATTATGGACGTCTCTCCTAAATTTAATTCTATTATATAAGTACCCAAGTGTTTTAGAGAGGATTATGTTGTGAACAAGGCAGAGGGTGTGAATTTTTTTTTCGAACAAACATATATTTTTTAAACTTTTGGTACCCTAATTCCTAAACGCATCGTCAGTGTACTTACATAAACTGAAAATTTGTTTTGTAGGTCATGATAACGGTCAAAACTAATCGAAAATAAATAATTTAATACTAAAACAAATTAAATAAATGAATTATAAAATCTATATACAAATTAATATATTGTGCATTTAGTAGCGACTGAACCAGGCGATAATAAATATGTACTTGTTGTGATCTTGCCTCATTATTTAGATTATAATTGTTCTATTCTATTAGAAATAAGGTGCAATAATAGAAATAATTGCTGTCTAGATAATAAATTAAGAAGAGTTTAATCTTCCGTTTTCACTATAGGACTTCCTAGGGAACATGTTGCAAATAGATCTAAGTTTTATAGTAATATTTAATTGAATTTAATATTATAACGCAAAGCATTTAAGATTAGAATGATTTTAAAATTACACATTAATTTTAAGATTCGAGTAGTTACAATAATTCTACTCAACTTAAATCTACATGCAATATATTCAACTTGTAATTTTTAGAGTCTAGATGTTAAAAATGACATAACACATAAAAGAGGTCTACAGAAATGGGACCTAAAAGGCCAAAAATGCCAAAATATTGCCTCAGTAGCCAGAATAATTTGATGATTATCATCACCAGTTACCAACAACTATAATGGGTCGAGTGGAAGAATACGAGAACATGTGAACTCCCCCTTCAAGTTCTATGTTTAAAATTTTTGAGTTAGTGAATTTGTGTACATATTTTTATGTATTTTTTTTTAAATAGAACTTGTAAAGTAAGTAAAATAAATAAAATAAATAAATAAAATTTTAAGTTATAAATTTCTAAAATTAGAGCTATTAAATATTAAACATATTATGAATAGATGTAGATTATAGAGAGCTACAAAAACAACATGTATGAAAAGTTAAAATGTATTAAAGCTCTTTAAGCTGTAGAAAATAAGTATTTGTTGTAGATTTACGAAATGTTTTCGTGTTTATCTAATTATTATGTATGAGGAGTGTTGAGTCTTGAATGTCTAAACTCGATTATTACATTTAAACAGGACATTTCATAGAATTTTAGAATCTAGAATTTTAAGAATATAAACAAATTTAAGCTACATTGAATTCCACATCAAGACAAATGAAACTGCATTGAACTTGTAAAAATTTTAAGTTATGAAGAGCTCAAAGAACAACTCTAAATTTCATCTTAAATATTTTGAGCAGAAAGCTTTGAAAATTATTTGATTCCTATTTCGCGTCTTCTTATTCTAAATACAACTCTTTTTGAAATCAAATAAACCAATTTTAGTTAGTTTTAGAACTCTGTATATTTTACAGGCCTTTGCCTAACGTCTAGATTTTGCAATTTTTAGATTTTAGAATATCATTTATTTATTTATTAATATCAAAGTTTTAGCATAAAACTATAAAGTCATTTTAAAGTTGGTTTAAGTTGTGATTATTTATTATTATATTATATATTAAATTTACAATTTTTGGAATTTAAAAATTTTATAACTTTAAAATTATAAATATTTTATATTAAAATTTTACAATTTTAAGTAGTTTTAAGGATTTTAAAATAAATTTACAATAAAAGTTCTTTATATTTTTGTCATTTAGAATAATTCTAAAACTTTAAAACTCTAAATGCTTGGAATTTGTCGTAAATCCCTTAAAATTATTGCAATAAGAAATAGAAAGTTTTTTTAGATTCAACTTTCGCATAGGTCTACAAGTTTTAAAAGATTCATTAGCTTTAAGGTTTGTTTTATTTACTTTTGTATAGTCATGGAGTTCAATAGCTTGAAGGCTTGTTTTATTTATTTTCATATAGTTCTGGAGATCTAAACCTTCTTTAAGTTTCAAAGTTTAGACTTTCTAATTTTAAATTAAAGTAATTTTCAACGGATATATTTCTAAAGTTCTGAATCTTCTTGCGATTACGTTTTTTATAGACTTGTTCATATTTTTAAAATTAGAACAAACTACTTTTTACAATATATAAAATGTGGTTAAAATTTTAAAGTTTCAAATAATTCAATAGTATGATCGCTTATTTATTGTAAATTATATTATGAAGTTATAAATGAGTTTTGGCTATACCCTCATTTTCTAATTCGAATTTAAAATTATTTTCTCATAGTTCTTCTTGGGTTCTTTCAAGACTCTGATATTTAGAATTGGGACTTATTCAAAGTTGTTGAAATATGTTTTAAATTACGTGAAGATTATTATATAGTAAATTCTTCAATTCAATTCAAAATATTAGCACAAAATTGTTTTCTGTCAAGAAAGTGATAATATTTTGAATACAATTTACTAATTCAAAGTTATTTTAATATAATTTTGACATAGGTCCAGAAGTTTCAAATGATTTGATTGATTAAGAATTTTGGGTGTTTCTTTTTACAATTCTAGGGTACTAAATATTCTGTCAAATAATTTTACAATAAAAGTTCTTCATATTTTTGTCATTTAGAATGATTCTAAAATTTTAAAACGCTAATTGTTTCTTAAGATGATTGGAAATAAGAAATAGAAAGTTTTTTTAGATACAACGTTTGCGGAGGTCTATAGGTTATAAAAGATTCAATAGTTTTAAAGATTGTTTTATATTGTTTTGTGTAATTCTGGAAAATTGAAGTTCCTTGAAGTTTCAAAATTTAAGCTTTTTAATTTTAAATTAGAGTCATTTTCAACTTATTTATTTCTAAAGTTCTGAATTTTTTATCGATTACGTGTATCAAACTTTCCAACTTTAACTTGACTATAATTTTAGAGTTTACACTGGACCAAAGTTCTTCAGATTTTTAAAATTATTAAAATTCCTCTTTTACAATAAATACAATTTTTCAAATAATTCAATAGTGTGATGGATAATTTACTATAGTTTTGAAGTTATAAATCAGTGAATACCCAGATTTTCAAATTCGTAAAGTTACTTTCTTGTAGTTCATATAGGGTTCTTAAAAAATAGAATTTGGACTAATCCAAAGTTATTTTCATACAATTTTGGCACGGGTTTAGAAATATCAAATGGTCTCATTGTTTAAGACTTTTCGTTTTACTTACAATTCTAGAGTACAAAATATTTCGACAAACTTTGATTTTTACAAATGTAAATATGTTTATGTTCTTCAAAATGGATCCAACGTATTCATTATTTTTTTATAATAGCATATTTTATAAAAAAAATATATATATTATATATTTTTATAATCAAATAAATAATAAAAATCATAATTTAAAAAAATATATGATATATGTTATAGAGACTAATATGTTCTATTAGAATTGCCATTAAATAATAATAATAAACCTAACTTTGCAACTGGTATTTATATAAATCTAAAACATAAATATAAAGACAGTATTTACTCTGTCATATATTGGTTTCCTATTGATAACTCTTTCATTAACAGTATATATTGATTGAATTCTATCATGCCTAAAATAATTACTTAATTATGATCATTACTCATTACGACTAACCATGTTTGCTTAAATCTTCATTAATAGTACAGCATTAAAATGTGTCTACTGATTAGTGATGTGTGTAAAGAAACATTGTTGAATGATTAATTATCGATTTATTTGTAACAATAAAGTTATGACTACATAATTTTCTACTGTATTTATACAACGGGTGTCCAACAATTATTGTACGGGTGGCGTTGGAGTCAAAGACGTAGGCCGATTCTTACATGTGCCAAATATATTAAACTGATATTTCAAATTTTAACTGTCAAACATAATTTAAATGTGCATTTAAAGTGTTGTTTTTTAATATGTAATTCAAATATGTTTACTCAAGAACAGAAAAGGTTCTTATTAGAATCTTATTTTCGCAACGGCCGTCGTTTGGAAAATGGAGAATGGGAGAAATTAATAGAACCAATGTCGCAAGAATTTCATGCAAGATTTCCTCATGTAATTGTTAACAACAGTACGTTTTCTCGTGATGTGAGAGCCATTGTTCAATGTTTTCGCGATACAGGCTCGGTGAAACACAGAAAGGGTGCAGGCAGATCTAGTTTAAGAAATGAAAATGTTGCATAAAACTCAAGAATTACCATAGGAGAACCTTCGATATCCCTTAGGAGATTGACGCAACGTTTGGATGTAAGTAGAGGAACATATCACAATATTCTCGTTGATAATCTTGGATTATTTTCCTACAAAATGCAAATGTATCAAAAACTTTTGCCGCCTGATTTTGTACAAGGAGTTAAGTTCTGCAGAATAAAGCACTAATAACATTTCTTCACAATTTTATTTGATTGACGAAATGTACATTTCGGACCGTTGATAATAGTCACTTTGTGTCCGAAATTTCCATTTGGTAAATCAAATAAAATTGTGAAGAAAGGTTATTAGTGCTTTATTCGTTAAATTAATTTGATCTTTACGTAACTCAAGCAACCAATTTATTTAAATTCTGCAGATTTTTCCTTGAAAATCTTAACAATAACGACATACAAGATCGTGCCTTCTTCACAGATGAGGAGTGGTTTCATTTACACAGCTATGTTAACTCCCAAAATATGCGAATGTGATCTGATAATAACCCGCATTATTTTAGGGAAACATCAATGCATCCTGTGAAGACTGGGATCTGGTGGGCGATATCCCGAAGCAGATTAATTGGGCCGATATTTTTTGAAGGAAACATAAATGCAGAAATGTATCGTAAATATTCTCGAACCTTTCATAAATGAATTCCACGGCGATGAGCTTCAATACGGATTTTTTCAACAATATTCGACACGACCTTATATTGCTTATGCTACCATAACATATTTGCGAGAATTCTTTGACGATAGATTAATAAGTGTGGATCTGTATCCTCTGCGTTCTTTTGACTTAACTCCCATGGATTTATTTTTGTTTCCTTATTTAAACAATATAATTTTTTAAACACAAGTTCATTCTTAACAGGATTTAAAAGAAAATATTTGTAGACAATGAAGACTAGTGGATGAAACTATGTTAAGTAATGTTTTTGATAACATGATAAGACGTATATATTTCTATCATAGGACGCGTTCATTTATGTTTACAAGTTAATGAAAAGCGATTCCAACAGTTCCTATAAATTCCAAATATAATATATCTTATGGTTTGAATTTTTAAACTAAAATGTTTAATTTGTGTTATTCTTTGATAAAGTAAATTTGTTTCAAATTTTAACAAATAGGTTAATTTTTATGAAGTAAAAATCGATGTTTTTTTTACAATAATTATTGCACTCCCGTTATATTCTTTATTAAAGTTTTTACTAAAAATTAATGATTAATAGTGGAACTGTCTTGAAAATTCCAGAAAACCTTACTTTTGAGTTGTTTATTTATTGCAAGCGGTTGTTTGGGTCTGAATTCGGATAGGGCGGCTGAGTGACGAGGGTGCAAAAACTACTGTTAAAGGATTTCGTGATCAATGGCAAAATCAAATTAATGTAATTGCTGTAACCTAAATAGTTTAGGTTTTTTATTTAAATATTTTTTTATACGTCGCTGTTGGAACACCTAGAGGTAAACAAATATAATCGAATCTTACGTAACAAATAGTTCAATAAACCATCATCGTCACGTAAAACCTCAAGTATTACAACGTTTACTGCGGCGAGAGCGATTTTCGAGTCCCCGATAACGCAATTTCCAATTTTCGCATAACTCACGGGGAAGTTTCGCCGGCGCAAATTATATCCAGCGCCTGCTAGGTATGAAATATATTCTTAATGTTCGTGTTAGAAATCAGTGCAGTAATTAATGGGGTATTTTAGCAATTTAACTTATGAATTATGCGAGGAGCGCGCGAGGGGTTGCCGCCTCCCTAACGAAAGCGCGCTTTCTTATTGTCGCCGGGGCGGAGGGGGTCGCAAAATGAATGTGCAAAAAGACCCTACGTCTCTACTCTTCTCTCCGACGCCGCCGCCGCCGCCGAACGAACGAACGAACGAAACCCACCCCTTTACGCGATTACGTAAGGAGAAATTCACCCTCGGGGACAGGAGGGGTTCGTGCGCAGTTTGTTTTGTCTTGGAATATTTTGCTTTCGTGCCCGTGGAGGGGTGGAGCGCTAATTTTGCATAAATCTTATTAAGGTGATCTATAAATTTTAATATTGTGGAAATATTTATCGGTCTACTGTTTTACATTGTTTCCAGTTAAATTTATCTTTATTAATATATTCCGACCATCACGATATTCCATCTCTCTTCTCAAACCGCTACGATCCTTATTACATAATTTTTCATTGAGTATAATAAAATATTTTTTTAAATGTTTATATTTCTGAACTTAATTTTATGTCGAGATAATTCAATCGTATTAATTAACAAAAATACAAGTTAATGTAAGGTAGATAATCAATAATTAAATAATTATAATAAAATCTCGAGAATATTAACAAAAAATATACTAATGAAACGATTTATAGTTGCTATAATAAATTAATGAAAGAAAAATTTGTTTAAGAATGAAACTTTTAGAAATAGATATTTTTAAAAATTAATTTAGGTATTAATATACGTAATATTATCTTTAATTCTTAGTTATTATCAAACTTATATACTTTATTAAATTATCATTATTAGGGTCATATTATTTAATACAATACATTTCTGAATAAATAATTTCAATATTTTATACTAGTTTTAATGCCGTTTTAAAAGAAGCTTTTTTTTTTGCTAAATACAGTTGTTATTGAAATGCCCTTTATTACAATAGAAGCAAAATCTGTATATAAATTATAATTTAATACTTATTTAATCACCTTTTCTAGTTACTTTTACTAACATATTAAATCAACTCTATATGTAATATTTAACCAATTATGGTAAAACAGATATATCGTACTTTAAACTTCTTAATTGTCTATGTTTCTTATCCTCTTAATATTTATTTGCTTTGTAAATATATTTAATTTTTTTAAGTTACTTTAACACATTTCTTTTTTGTTATAAAATATTAATTCAGCCTCAAGTAAAATATTTCTATAAATACTTAGTTCAATATTTAATTAATAATTGCCTGTCCAATTAGATTGTTACAACCTCTGAAGTAATTACAACTTTCAATTTGGTAATATTTCAGTGAATATAATAAATAAAAATGACCAATAACAAAATATTTTTTTTAAATTTTAGTCTTTTAAATGTATAAATGGGTTAAAATCAAAAAATAAAATCCTATGCGTTAAACTGGCTAAATTTCTTTATAAGATAAACCTTCTTAATAAATTTTATATTTTCCGAAGCCCTAATATCCGAGATAAATAATCTGGACATATAAACAACTTTATCTATTTTTTATAGATAAATTAGGATCAAGACATATCTGAAAATACTATAGCTAATAGCTTAAGCAGGACTAAACCATATTTTAATCTCATAAACATTTTGTTATTGTATTTATCTTTATCCAATTAAACATATTATAATATTTTTTGAAAACAAAAAAAGTAAAAATCTTATTTTTGATTTGCATTTTTTAACCAATTAGGATAAAACAAATACATAATTTTCTTAATACCTTAATTAATTTGTACTCTTAATGAGACTCATCTTGAAACAATATTTCTGATTTTCTGCATCGTAAATGCATTTAATGTCGGTTGCATGTTTTAGTAATACTGTTGTTTTGATAATTGTACTATTAATATATTTTTGTATAATTCATTTTTTTTGTTTTCATACGTGATTTGTTTTTTTTATTTTTTATTTTTGTTAAAAAAACAAAGTTTTTGAATTGATATTTTTCATTTTAAATTATGCCATTAAATATTGTTTTGCGTTGTTAATATGAAAGTAGTTTTATAATGCAATTATTTGTAAGCATCTTAAATTCAACTATAGATGTATTAATACTTAGGAACTGGCCATAAAAAAGGAATTCGTCAAAAAAATCAATTATTTCTTGTTCTTGTAATATTTTAGGTATAGTTGAATTCATCTATACTAATAGATTTGAAATTATTTTTAAAACATACAACTCGAGAAAAAACAACTGTAACTCTTGTGTAAAGGACTTTTTCTGTAAAATGATTGTTATCATTATTACTATTTTGTAATTGGAACTTAATAATAATATTATTCGTTCTGAAAGCTGTATGATGATCAATTCCCACTCTATTTTATCATGAGAGAATTATTTTTTTAACGTTTCTGAAAGCCTTCTTTGGTTTCTAGATAGGTTATTACTAGGTATTTATAGCTTGGCTGATAAGTTTTCTACTAGCAAGAAGCAAACCTCATTCTCCTTAGTTAATTGCTCACTTAACCTGTGGTGGTACTATTTTGATTGGAACTAAAAACACTTGGTTTGTTTCTACTCATTCTCTTACTTATTAAAACTTGTTAAAACTGAATTGTCATTGAGATATTATTTCAGTAGAATTACCAGGTATGATCGATAATATAGTTGCCTGCCATGTTACTAGCTACATTATATCAGTAAGAAATTAGGAATATCATATAACAATAATAAACATTTTGATTTACTAATGATATTTTTATTATTGGTAGATGCACTCTAATTTTTATCTTTAAATCGATGGTTGTACAGTTGTCGCATAAACTTATTGAATGTAACCAGTAACGTACAATTCTACAAATTACTAGTCTAAATAAATTAATAATAAGATGAATATTTAAAATGAATCAAAGACAAAATTTCGTCGTTTACGTATGATTTCTTTTTCGTTAAATTAAATGAAAGCACAAGACACACCTGGTTGTGATTTTAACTCAGGACTTCAAAACACTGAGAGTTTTACGCATTACTTTATTCAAGAACTTATATCAATACTATAAAGATGTTATTGAGTATTGAATTTTTGAATCAATATCTTAGAACTTGTTTTTACAGCCGCATGAATCGAAATCAAAAAATGAATGGATTTTTTTTAAATTTACATAAATTTATTTACTTTCAATAAACTTTTATGTCGCCTCAATGCGTCCCTTAAAAGGAGGGTTGTCTGAGATATTCAAACGCAACAACATTGTGATAGACTTCCTTTGAGGGATCGTCATTATCCCTTTTATACGCGTGCACAAGAAAAAGGGCTCGGTTACCCTTCTCCTTTGATGGTTCTTATCGATTCGTGCCAGGCAGCTTGTTTTTGTTAGATGCACGATTATCATTTTAAAAATGGTATATAATGGAATTTATATGAAACGGATTGAGCATTAAAATGATTTTTAAGCTAAGTTTGTATCTTTTAAATACAGCTCGAAGCTTGTAAAACAATAATTTGTAAAAAATTATATATAGTTTATGGCCAAACAATACTGTAATTACGCAATAGATAAAACAAATCGTACTAGTCACCAACTCTATGTATGTATCTAATCATTAATGGCTGTTTTTCTTTTTCTATAAAAATATATTTTTTATTATTATCATCCAATATCATAATAATACAAGTTGTATATCTATAATTCGTATAATAAAGTATGTTAGACAGTTTATATCAATTAATGAACAATACATTACATTAATTGATATTTTACATTAAGGTATTTATTTTTTAGACTATTGAAAACTTCTTTGACTATTATTTATTGTATTATGAAAGTCTTGTTGTTTAAATCTATTCAACTTTTTTTTGAATATTTTTTTATAATTGGTTTAAAGTATTAAAGTTGTATATTTAAATCGAACCCTTTATACGTACATATAAGAAAAGGGTTCTTCTGATGGATTCTATCGATTTTTGTGGGGCATATCTTCAGCATTTTTCCTCCTCCTCTAACTTCGAGGTGAACGGTCGACGGTGGAAAGGGGTAGAACGTCCCCGCGTATTCTTATTTGAAGTGGTGGGGAAATTTCAGAATCATTGATTTCTTACATAGGCCACTCCCCTACGGCCCCTGCGCCCCCTGAACTTACCACTATCATCCCTCCTTAAATGCGCTTGTTTTACAGACTTGAGTCCTTCGTCCTATACACACATACAGACGTAAACCTTCCAGCCCCTACCACCGTTTCAGGAACGCTACCCTCCCTAAACTTTAGGTTTTATATTACGTACGTGCGAGTGCGTGTGTATGTGTGGAAGTTTAAGGGACAGGCGTCGCCACCCTAAAATTTCTCCTTTCCGAGGACGTGTCTTTTGGCGTCGTCATCCGTGCGTTTTTTTCTCCGGCTGCCGCCCCCCTTGGAAGGCGCCCCCCACCACCGCGCCGCCTCCGGAGCGTTATTGATGTTTTTCTTCGTCAAGAATCCGGAGGGCTCCGGAGGGCTCCCGAGTGTGATGCCGCCTCCTCGCGCTCCTTCCTCCTTCTTTCCGCGTCCTTCCTCTCTCCTTCCGCGCGCACCTACGCAAAAAAGGGATTGCCATAAAATTTTGCCAACTTGGCTGCAGTTTAAAGCCACGGCCGCAAATTGTTAATTTAGTCACGGTTGCCAACGTGACGCTTTAATGGCAGATGTTTACGGGCGCGTGTAATAAAACAATAGGCGACCGCGCAATTTTAACAGATGAATAGAGACATTTGTTTAACTTAACTAATGTAATTTAAACGACTATAAATTTTAAAGTAAATATATTTTGTAAATTTTCTAATTCTTGTAAATAAAACTCTTATTAAACACCACGATTATAATTGATTTAATTTATTAAAGGTCAAATAAAACATCTAAATAGTGTTTTGTAAGGTTATAAAACTATAAATAATATAAATTTATATAGAGATGTTCTATAGAGTCAAGTTCTGCTCTCAATCTTAAAAATATAAAACGATACTACAAATGGTATTCTGAAGAAGTATAGATGGTATATCAGTATGGGTTTGGGTAGAAGATCCTTCAATGAAGAGAACTCAGCCCGTCCTCCTTTTGATTAAAATTTTATGTATATTTTCATATTTTATATAATAAATTTTATCTTATTTTCTTAGAAAGAAGTAAACAGATCTTAATAAATAAATAAATCTAGTCCATAAATTCATTTTTTTATAGTTTAAGAAATAATTTAATTTGTAACATCAACAGAACATTCTACTAACTATTCTAAAACTGAGAAACTAGTTTATCTCTATCAACTAATAATTAATTGCACTTGTTTTGATTCGACAGAAACGATTTTTGGATGGAAAGACATATGTTCTATAGCATATTAGTTTTGGTTAATAGTAAAAAAATCATCGTTTACTATATTCTCCATTCATGTTATGTTTTGTCATGTTACTCAAAAGTATTATTTATTATACACCAATTATGCAAATAGCATACGTCTCAATTTAATTTGATATATTAGTTATATTTAAAATTATATTTTGTAATACTTAAAAAAATTATTAGGCTTATTTTGTTAGTTTTTGAAGACACACAATTCATATATTGAAATATATTACTGAATAATTACGTGTTATTATGAATAAATTAATATAATTACGCAAATTAAGCGGTTAATTGACTTAACATATTGTCGCCTATTTATAAAAGCGTGTGCCGTAAATTTCGCGAGAAAATGTTGCGATTAAAAAATGTATAAGCTCCCGTTTCAGGCTCTACTTTATCATGGTGTCAAGTTGTCAAGTACACAATGGGACAGGAACACATGTTGCCTGTCCGCCGAAGCGGCAATTTTATCGCCCCATATGAGATGATCGCGATATTGCCAAAAGAAAAATGCGACCAAAAATTTGAATACAATCGATATTTCAATTTATAAACCACCACACGGTCGCTTTCTAAGGTAGATATAGTTATATGGTAATTTATTGAGAATTGTATATCATGTGGTACGAAATAAATTTATTCTGTAAACATAAAAGATTATCATTGAAAGATTACTTTATCATAAGACATATTTTAATACTGATTTAAGAATATAAGATAAATATATTGACTTTATTCTTTGTGGTCGATGGCAAATTGGTTTACTTATAACTTTTCTTAAATTCATATAAGTGTGAATATAACGCAATAAAATCTTAAAAATTATATTTAATTTATATTACACGCATATAAATACATTTCTAACATAGTGTAAATAATAAGGCCTAAGCCCAAAAAAAATCGTGTCATGTTTCGTGTCAATATTAAGGAATTTATAACGTTAAGTTTTAATTTTCATGTAGAGTTGGTGGCCTTTATACTATCCTACAATAAGTATAAAATTATCGAAGATTATGCAATTAAAATTCGTTTTAACAAGACGAACACTTATTAATTTTTATTAACAGTTTTTCATTTTGGAGAAAAAATTATTAGTAATAAAATTGCATTTTATTTGTATATCATATCATACAAATTGAATTTCAAAGGTGAAATTATTTGTACTTATCTAGTTATTCATTTTTGTGTTTGCAGGATTTTATTTAAAAGGCGCTCAATTCATATTGGTCCCCACTGAACTGTTTTAAAATCCTGTGTCAATGTCTAATAATATATTTGCCTCATAAATGCTGCGACTTAATAAAAAAAATAATGATTGAGGTTAAGTTCTTAGGTTATTGATGATTAATAAACGCTGAGTTGAATACTTTAAAAATATCTCAATAAAGAGTCGCTAAAAATTATCTATCATGTCTCCTGTGAATCCATTTTAAGATTCGAAATAATTTTCTAGGGAAATAGGAGCCTCATACAAAATATTTTTATATTAACATATAGAAAATCTTGTAAAGGAGTTTTCAAGTAGAATGATATATTTACAATTATAAATATATAAAATGGCCACCGAGTTAACGTCGTTAGACCCGAGCTCCGTGAAAACGTGCCCGTTATTGCAAAAATACACAGAAATCTGGTTATTTGTGAGTAAAGTGTGACTCCCTAATCCACCCAGGTTGAGCTAAACAGTTAAAAGGTGCCTATATCCTGAGTCTTACTGAAAAAAAAAACTGTTGTTCAAAACCGAAGGATGTGAATAAAATCGCCATATCACCCAACGTTGAGAACCATGGCAAGGCTAGTAACACAATGAAACTTGAAAGAATCTACCTAAAGCAATTACTCAATCACAAAAATGTTATCATTATTAAAAGAGCAAATCTCATTATTGAATAAATACACAAAAATAATGAACCAACACCATCTACGAATCGTACAGAGAAACAAATTGTAAACAATGAAAAGACTGAAATTAAACCGCAACACAACGTACGAAAACTATCAACACTATATGAAAAATTCTTATATGGGACATAAAAATAAACAACGCGATTAATTATAGATGGGAATCAATATAAATCAACCAAATAAAAATCCCACGAATAATAATGATATGATCAATGATTTATCAGGGGATAACGAGTGGACATTGGTCTCCAGAAAATGGAAAAATGAAGGGATGATATGATACCAAGCAGCAGCAAAAACCGTTCCTAAAAAAGCTTCGCGTTTGTATCACGCCTCCACTCGGACACCAAGGAAGAGGACAACTTACATTTCCTTAAACCTTAAATTTCCGGAAATTGTATGTACGTCTGTGGAGTCGAAAAAACTAGAACATTATGCATCATTTAAATTAATAGTAGAGCTTCACTATTTCGATTTGCTCATGGATTCTCAATAGTGTCCATCAGGAGCATATATATCCCGTTTTTTCTTCATCACCGTCTACCAAAGTCTCCGGAAACTTAGGAACGCACAGAAAACGCCGATCTGAGATGGAAACAGGGTTTGATAAAGTTATTTAAATAAATTTGTTTTGTTTAAATGTACAGTCCTTAAGAAATAAGATAATTGTAATGAAAGTAATAATTAATGATAAAAATTATAATGTATTGTGTTTAATGAACACTGGCTCATGGTTACAGAAGTTGAATCATTAAAAATCGAGCATTTTACTATTGCTAGCCATTTTGTACGTAAATTAATCAGTCAAAGAGGTGTAATAATTTATGTTAAAGAAGGTTAAAGTTTTAGGCCATTAGACTTTCAAAATCATTGTGTTGAACTTACAGGAGCCCACGTAGATATTTTCCCAGATTGACTTTATTAAATTTATTGTTTTTTTATGTAGTGATTTTAATGTAAATTTTATAATCGATAATAAAGATACGTATATGCTTAAATATTGTCTAAATAGTTTTAATATGTATGATACAGTTGATTTTCCCACCCGTAGAAAAAACGTGTCTGGATTATCAATAGGGATGTGGATTATGTATCAGTCTGATCGGTACTTATTCCATTTTCTGATCACGATGGTATACAATTTAGCCTGAACATGCTATCAGTTAAATTAAAAAATGAGACAAAAATTAGATCCCAACCAGCAAAAGGTAAACATATGCATTATCGATTACTGAAAAATAAAATTTGGAACAGTCTAGATGAGGGAGATATTAATGAATAAATGGTCCACTGTTGCGAACATTTTAATTGATAATTTTAACCTAGCTTTTCCTGAGAAAACACTAGTGCAAAGAAGTTATGATCGATCGAAAATAAAATGGTTCAATAATGAATTAAAATTAATGCGTGAAACTCTACAACTTATTCATGAACTGTACTTTAAGCAGGGTGGCGATGAATTATCTCAATTAAAAAAATGAGAGCAGATAATAAGGGAGCTATTTCGTTAGCTAAAATCAAGGTTAATGATAAATATGTTGATTCGTCGACAAATGCGCCAAAGGCAATGTGGGATGTAATAAATAAAAATAGAAATCTTTCAAACCCGCCCAAATGCAAATAGCAAACGAAATCTTAAACAAAATACCAGTATACGATACAGATCCTATTCGTATGGCAAGTACAAATGTAAAACTTCTACCTTATTTTTCATTTAAGACCTGTTCTGAAGTAACAGTCAATACAATCAGAGGCTTACTAATAAAAGAAGTAAAGAAGGTATATGGTTTGTCCATGGCTATTATAAAAGAACTTGTCGATGTTTTGATTGAACCGTTAACAAAACTTGTGAACCAAATATTGGCAACTGGTGTGTTTTATTTTATTTATTTTATTTTATTACATCGTTGCTCTCCTTTCTAATACAATATCACAAAAAGCATATATAAAATTTGATACATGATCATATAAATAATGATAAATAATCTTCCACTCAAACCCATGAATAGACTTCATCAATACTACTTCAATGAGCGTTTTTCACTTAGTTTGTCTTCTTTTGCAGAGAGAATATTTGACCTGTTTATGTCAGCACTTAAGATTTCGAATGATCTCAATAATTATACACCTATTTCTCTTTTACCTATCTTCTCAAAGATAGTAGAGAAAATTATGTAATCGCAAATAGTTGCCTTTCTTAAAGCAAATAAACTCCTGTCTGAGTCTGAGTATGGATTTAAAGAAGGGAAGAGCACCGGAGATGCAATAATTAATTTTGTTGACAAAATAATATCCTGTTTTGAAGGGGATAAATATGCAATGGCTACCTTTGTTGACCTAAGTAAAGCTATTTCACTGCATATTATTTAAAAAAGCTGTATTTGTATAATTTTGAGCCCTCTGCGTGCAAACTTGTTTTATCATTTCTAATAAATAGAAGACAAATAGTATGATGCACAAATGCGATATCATCTGAACAATTACTAATCAAGCACGGTGTTCCTCAAGGGTCCAGTCGATGGCCGCTGCTATAATTGATTTATTGCAAGGATTTTGTTAATTATATGAATGATGTAAAGGTCCTATATGCTGATGACACTAATATAATTTCTTCGGCAAGTATATCAGTACAAATAAATAAAGTCTCAGAGTATAAAGCTGCATTGTAGTTTAGTACAAATAAACTAAGCATAAAGAGAAACAAACTAATCATCACGAATATTATTCACATTAAAATACCACGATGATGTATGTATGAAAGATTCAGCCAAATTCTTAGTCATTCACATTGAGAATCAATTATTATGGAAATGAATTATCAAAAAACTTAATAAGCGGCAACTTTGTAATAGAAACACGCCGAAGGCGAGAGCGGCAATTTATACGAGTGGGCAACGGTCATTCTATGCGAATTGTATACTATACTTTTTCTACGATTATACATATGAATTAAAAAATACAAATATAGATTTCTATTTATTAACGTTGAACAAATTTTTATTTATTAAAAATGTACGTAATATTGATACAGTTGTGAAATGTTGTTTTTGGAGATCATGTATATAACATCTACAGTAGGGTTTGATTTTTTTAACAAAACTACTATCACTAATATTTTGCGTAAATTTCAACACACTCGCAATTTTAGTTTGACGTGTAATTTCTATCAGTAGCCACGGCTGTATGTTTTTTGTGAAAAGTCAATTCAAAAATCAAATGTGTACTATAAATTTAATAATGTTCATATAATATTTGCTTGTAGTTGATAAACTTTACTTTTTGAATTTGAGGAAATTCATATGTATTTATTACAATAATCTTTTATTCTGATTCAACATTATTAATGCTATGTTATTGTGATATCCCTCGCCTATTTAACTATTGTAGCACTAGTGCTACAATGGTTTCTATGACAACGACTCTATAATATATACATAACATACAATGTACTACATTTTATAACCAAAAACTAACCTATAATTATGACATTTTATTATAGAAGTAGAAAAAATATTTTTATACTACAGAAATTATTTATACGTTATAATATAATTGTATAAAGGAGTTTTCAAGGAGAATGATATACTTACAATTTATAGTTTATTTATTTATAAATGCCAATTTTTTTTTTTTTTAAATAGACCGAATTTTGCTCCTATTAGTAAGAATTAAATATGAGAAAAGATCGAAAGAGATAACGTAACCAGCCCATAAATTAACAACCACCGAATGAAATGCATTTTATATATGGATTAAATTTTACAATTACTACCAAGAAAAATACAAGAGCTTAATTCCAGATAAAAATAATTAAGATGGCGCCTAAAGTAAATAGTATAAACAATGCAATGGAAAACCTGTGTAAATAAGGCTCAGTATCTGTTAAAAAGTTTTTTACCTTTGTAACTTTTTCGAACATATATCACCCAATGTGTATACTAAAAATCCCGGGTAGTTATTTTGACAATTCTTATGACATTCACTCAAGAATCGCGACGTTATAACCTCACAATATGGGGATTGTTCGGAGGCAATCACGGAAAAAATCGGCCAAGAAGACACCGAGGTAAGCAACCTCAAATAATAAATGATATGATCGATGAGTTTAAGGATAAGGTGAATATATTAAAATACAATATTAAATTATTCGAAACTGTAAATAAATAATCACTGCCATAGCACCTTAAATTTAAGACAGGGCAGAAGGACCTCAGGTCTATAGCCCAGGCGGACACAATGTATTTATTTGTATGTTAAATGTTATTATGTATTGTAAATGTGTCCCAATAAAGATTATTGTATATATAATCACTGCCATCTGTGACTTGTACAAAAAAGGTCGAATTTAACGATTCGATGATCGAAGGCAAAATGGAACCAGACAAAATATATTGTGGTAATATAACTAAGGTCAGTGATTCGCAGAATTCCCAAAAAAAAAACCGACGGAGTCATTGTACCCAAACAAAAATAAAGAACTATCACAATCGGTCGAAAATTTAAATTCTAATAATAATGACATTGTATTTGTGGAAGAAAATAGAGTTTGGATTAATATAGGAAATTTTGAACATGAGTTCACAGATGTAGACTTAAAAACTGTGTTAAAAGACAAAATACAAAACCAAACATTTGTCATCGAAATAATCAATAGTAAGCCTTCGGGTGAACAATATAAACGTTTTAAAGTTGGGATTCAAGAACGATGTAGTAGTACAATTAATAACCCAAATGTATGGCCCACTCGAATTAAAATAACACCATTTCGTTTATTTCGAAACTCAGCACAAAACCGAGATACCAAACATCACAGTAACCGATACAGAAACGGAAATTTTCCAACTAGAATTTTAAATAAATATAGAACTAACGACTTATATACGGAGTGCGTTCAAAAAATTGGATGACCTGCTGTAATATTTTTTTTCTACTCCCATAGTAGTAAGTAGGCAATAACGCAATCGTTTGTTGATTAGTAACCATGGCATTATGATACATGCACGTAATGAAGAAAAAAACTAGCACGTAATATATTACGTAACTATTATTATTCAAATCAAGTAGCCTAGACAAATGAATTTGACATTTATCGTTGTTGAATACATATTACATTGACGTTATTTTGGTTTAATTATTGTTAATAATTCATTTATTCATTTTTAAAATGAGTGAAAGTGACTCCACAGAAGAAATTGTTGGAACTCCACCAGAAATTAGGCAACTAGCAGAACATACCGCAGCGGATCTTCTCCCGGAAGAATCCAAAGAGCGTTATGAAGTGGTTTACCGTAAATTCATGGATTGGCGTATGAATAGTGTTCAGTATTCGGAAAATGTGTTATTAGCCTATTTTGGGGAAATAAGTAAGAAATACAAACCCTCATCTCTTTGGGCCATGTATTTGATGCTGCGAAGTGTTTTAATAGTAAACATAACCTCAATATTGCAAAGTATTCCAAATTATAATGAATGGGAGTAGAAAAAGTATAGTACACAACTCGAGTTGTAAGTCACTTACGTACTCGTGGAATTACTGCACTCGCCTAACGGCTCGTGCGCAACTTTTCCACTCGTACGTAATATATGACTTACAACTCTCGTTATGTAATATACTATAACAGAAACATGTTGTAATAAAAATAATGTACACATAACAAATATAGAGGAATATAAGACAGCTACATGTTATATCAGACCACAACGTGAAGCAGGTGGAGTCATAATATTGGTAAAATAAAACCTGATATCTAAGAAACAAAACCATATACACCAACTATATATCGAGTTAGTAATTAAAGGATGTGCTTGTTCAATCAAGTTAAACAATATCCAAATATGTATTATTTCTATACACAGACAACTTGGAGGTATTTAAAAAAATAAAAATAACAGACACATTAAAACATATGAACATACTCTGTTCAAATTTATAATTCTTTGCGGGGACTTATATATATATAAACATGTTAAAAAGTACTGTCGAATCGAAAGTTTTAAATAATAATCCAAAATCATTGAATTTAATAAATAAAACAAACCGTCAAGGATTCAAGTGTTGGGGAACATAATATGTACATCACCGACCACTTTGCACAAATAATGAATATAAGTAACAACTTATTAGATGACCACAGAAGCAATGAAAAGACATTTACGAAGATAAATGCAAATAGTATAAACGAATTAAAATTTCATTTTAATAAGGTAGACTAAGACTAAAGTCAAATTGAAAAAAAAAACAATGTGGACTCAACATTTTCTAAATTTATTGAAGAATTAAAACATTGCTTTAATATCGCTTGTCCAATTCAAAAGAAAATGAAACGAGTACAAAACAGCAAAAGTTGGGTAACAACTGAGATACAAAATTCAAGCAAAAACTTAAAAAAATTATCGAACAATTTAAGACTGGAAAACGCCATAAAGTTCTAATAGATCAAACAAAAAAAGAATGTTTTGGACGGAAAATATCAAAAACGGACAATATACGAATAAAAATATGGTCCATGATTAACAGCTAGGCAATGATACACAGCCAAAGAAAGAAATCACGATAATTACTGACGGTACTGAGAGAAGCGGCGTGGGTGAAATTGCAGAAGATTTTAGGATGTATTTCTCAAATATTACAAAAAAAATATCAACGATGGTCTTAACTTAAAAGTGTAAAATATGAAATTGCTGAACCCCTCGCATAATTAGTTAATTTATTCATACAAACAAGGCAATTTCTCAGTTATTTTAAGGTTTTTATATTAATACCTATATATAAAACTGGCGAAGAAAGTATTGTGGCCAATTATCGCCCAGTATCTGTGCCGAATTCTTTCTTAAAAGTACTCGAGAAAAGTATTGTGGATTAATTTTGGGATTTTATCAACAAATTTCAATTGATACAAAATAACCAGCATGGGTTCATCGTTGAAAAATCAACCGAAACTGCAGCAGTTGACCTTATGTAAGTGGTTAACAGGAACGTGATTCTGGAATTTTCGTGCCAGCATTGTTCTTAGACTTGTCATGTGCATTCGATACAATAGAGATAAACTTTGTGCGCAAAAAGTTGTGAGCACTGGGTATACGTGTTGTAGTTTTAGATTGAATTGTGTCATTTTTAACACAAGAATGTATGTTGAAGTTAAGGACTAAAATTCGAACACTTACGACGCAAAAAAAAGTATAGCAGAGGGCTCAATATTATAGCCATTGTTGTTTTTGTTATTTATAAACGATTGGGTTTATTGTGTCAGTAAGGGACATTTAATAAATTTCGCACATGATACGACAGTTATTGTGTCAGTAAATTCCCAAGGTGAGTTAGCGGATATAAAGAAACCACTCAAGAAGTTGGTGTAATAAAAAAAATATATTATTAAATAACAGTAAAGCCGTTGTTGTACAATTTTACAACAGAAAATCTTCAAATTGCAAAATTAGTACTTCTGTTAGCACAATTCGAAATTAAACAGTGCATATTATACAATCTTGAAGTTGAAAAATTGCCTAAATCGAAAATCGCTTATAACTTGCTACTACGCTTTGGCGTATCCGCATTTGTCATATGGCGTGTTGGTATCGAGAAAAAAATAACATTCCTACATTCACCTACATTTACATAAACAAATGTGTGATATATGTCTTCAATAATATAACTAAATTTGATAAGAATGGTGATAATCATCAGTACCATACAAGATTTAATAATATGTTACGAAAAACGCCTCATAATACTAATTTTTATAAAAAAAAAACTGCAAAATATTATTGTATTGTAGTGTATAACAAATTGCCTCGTTAAATCACTGATTGCATAAACTTAAATGAACTAAAAACTCAACAAGTAAATATTTAATACAAAAATGTTATTATTCTTATAAAGAATTTATTAATGATAGATAAATTTGGAAATTTCGCCTCATTTATATATCTTCATATTAAAATTATTAAAATTGTAAGTAAATATCTTTTAATATCTTTTATAAATAATATTATTATCGGTGGCAGTAGGTAAATAAAGACTATTGTTATTA
Organism: Ontholestes murinus; assembly: GCA_963969525.1. Lineage (NCBI taxonomy): Eukaryota > Metazoa > Arthropoda > Insecta > Coleoptera > Staphylinidae > Ontholestes > Ontholestes murinus. Next base: position 35,746,601 of record OZ018390.1, read on the forward strand.
TTATTATTATAGATTTGAGAACACTAAGACATAATTATCAATGCAAAGAATATGTATGTAGTAGGTTAAAGAACTTATCTGTTTAGTTATACATTCACAATTTAAAGATTAAAAGAACAACTGTCAAGACTAAAATTAATATTAACAAGTTCAAATTTATTTTCGAAAACACTGCAACAATTGTTTCATCGCACAATTTTAACAATAAATCTGTGTAAATCAAAATCAAGTGTATTTTATTTCATAAAGTTTATACTGGAGTTTCAGGAAGTATCAGCCCGATCAATTCAATAAAAGGAAGTTTTCACACTAGGGCAATAGATTAAACGAAAACAAAGTTTTCAAAAATAACTAAATTTATTAGAATTAGAACTCAACCATTTTTATATCTTTTAATTATCCAGTAAGGTAAATTTAGATTATGCATTATTTAGAATTTATAATAGTAATAAATATTAACAATTTAAATACAATTAATAACATTTAATCTATTGAACGAATTTAGTTTATTATTACTTTCAATAATATTACTTCAAATCTATAGCATTTTAAATCTGGAATCAAAATATAAAATACACATTTAAAAAATTGAACAAAAAAGATTTGTTACTAGAACTACATCTACACAATTCATTAATTACTTTTTTGTATTTAACAAGTTTGTATTAACACCATTTATACCGACTTAAATATTAAGTAAGTTAAGTTAGTATTAAGTATTAGATACATTGTTTCTTGTGAGGATAATAAGTTGCAAAAATTTGCGTAAAATAAATATATTTACAATTGGTATCAAAAAATGTAAAGTTTCTAAGCAAATTTGGTCAGAGAAACAATTGAAGAAGAAGTCTAATTGTCCGTAGAATTATTAAACCTTCGATATCTTTTTTCTCATTTATATAACGGAACCTATACTAATGAAAAATATAACTTGCCACCCAAGGGCAGCTACTGGTCGAAATACGCCAGTCAGATCATCCTCAACACCATCTCGCACCCCATTGAGTCTGCCAAAGTCCTCTTCCAGATTGCCTACGAACCCATAGCGCCGAAACCATGCACAACTATTTTTGGAAAACCCGCTTTAAAGTTACCAAAATATTTTTAATAATTTGGACTTATATTATTGAAGTTACTACGACAAAAAATTTTAGTAGAGATTTGTGTACTTAGTCAGTTAGATCTTATATTTAATATAGAATGGAGGAGTTAAGTAAATTATTGAAAAGAAAAACAAATACTGTCTTTTTTCGCCAATTCTAAACTAAATCGTAATTGAAACTGAAATTTAATCAATTTTAGAACTCTCGGCTTTATCGTAAATTGCATTTTATTGCACATCTATGATACCTGGATAAATAATTCGAAAATAAGAACGATTGTAAAATTTTGGTACGGTGTAAATACTGATGAATTAATAGTTGTGGTTACAGTCACACAAAGTTAAATAAATTCATATTTTATTAAATAGTAAAGTATATATACAACATCTTTATTAACAAACAAAGATACAAGGAAAATAAATTTAATAATTATAATAATATGGGTGTTAGTGTGTGACCTGTCGTATTTCAGTCCGGATTTATCAGTCTCGATGTATCTAATCTGTTGTTAATCATTGTTTATTTTGAGATGATGTTCAAATTTTTGCTAAAGCCATAGATAGAAAAGAGTTGCCGGTTGAAGAAATTTTTGGAAAATTTTTCACTTAGGTATATAAGGCATTCATTCATAGGAATAACAGAGGTAGAGTTATATAGGAGTCGATTAGAAGGTTTATGTAGAGGGATTGGTGGGGTGGCGGATTTAGGTTAAAATTCTTAGGCAAACTCACTTGCTAACTTGGATTTTGTGGATAATAGGATTGCAGGAATTGGAGAAATGGACATTTCCTTAGTCAAGTAGAGAGCGAAAAATAATTTTGTATATTTGTATGTCTGTTTTGATCGATATTCAGTTATTTTCGTATGTTAACTAAATAATTTAGTCCTTATTATGATTTTGGCTTTGTTTAAAGCTATGTGGTTTTTAACATTTTATTTTTAATCTATGGTAATTCCCTGGTATTTTATGGAGGTATAAGGAGAAACAGTTGTTTGGGAGATATGAATATTGTATGCAGAAATATTGTTACGGTGATACGGTATTAGAAGCTGAGATTTGTAAGGATTTATTTTTATTCGCCATTTTGCAAACAAATTTTGCAGGGCGTCAATAAGCTGCTGAAAGATTGTAGAGTTTTAATTAGGTTAGGTGCATGTATAAAAGTGAATAATCATATTTTCTAAAAAAATTGAATTTGATACAAAGTAAATACGTATATAGTTTTTTCTTAAAAGTTAAGTAATAGTATAGACTGTTATCAAAGCAACTTAAACTATCAATCCTTTGTACACTAAATTTAGTAACTAACTATGTGATCAATCATTTTATAGACATACACTGCAACAGTACGTCACCATTTAACTATTTTTAATTAATGTATATTAATTTAGCAAGTAGGTAAATAGAATTTTAAAAAATTAACTGTTTGAATATATTAAGTGAAAATTTTAATATTTCGTGTCATAAGATTCGAGTATTGGGCGAACAATACGATTTTAACGTACGATCGAATACCGATTCATTCCTAAAAATGGGGTGCGATTTATATACGTAGGGGTGTGATACATGTATGGGCCCTGTATCGATCTTACCCCCGATAAATTAACAAGTAGCAGCCAATCTGTGCGGAGAAGGCGATAAGCGCCCCCCAGAAAAGTATGCTAATGAATTAATTAACTTTTAATCGGGACGGAACGTTAAAAAGGAACTTTTAAGCTACCTAAAAAGTGGAATTTATTTAATTTGCACCCGTTTACGTGTAATTGGGAATACAAGCCCCTCGGTGGGTTGATCCCTACTGAAATTTTATTAACTGCTTGTACTGTTTATTGAATTTTCTGTATTTTCAGTATATAGAACTTTTATAAATTAAACCTTAAGTTCCACTAATGAGCTGTGATACGGAGAAACGCGTTTCTGGAGATTGTAATAATTTGGTTACGTGTTTTATGCTAATAATAGCACAAAATAAGATACTTTTACTTAATGTGAGACAGCGGTATCTTATTTTGTGCTATTAATTATTTAATTTTTGTATTTAATTTGCTTTCGGTTAATATATTCTTTATTAATAGTTAATAAGTTTCACTGGAAATTTAACTTAATGGGAAATCTTAATTTAAATAGAAGCAAATCTCGTGCAATTTTATTACAATGAAATGGATTTCTCATTTCGGGCCACTTAATTTCGTTGGCAGACGTCTTTTGTGCGCGAATCCTGATTAATTTTTCTGCAGCACGCGTTGCCGTCAAAAATGGTGAACGTGCGAGTTTTCCTTTAATTAAATGAAATTCATTAACGTCGTTGACGTCGTCCGTGGGTATAATCGGTGGCGGCATAATCAACCCCATCACGGAATTAACCCGATCAAGCGAGACCTCTCTTCAAAAGACAATAAAAGTGGAGAGCGAGAGAGAATTTCGGTTGCCCTGGCGAAGAATTGGGAAAAATTAATTAAATCTGTGAAAAGAAATTAATTTCCAGTCTTATGGTTTTAACGGTTACCGTGATTTTCAATTTAATTCTTTTTATAATATAAATCTCAAAATTTTAATAATACGAATTATTTAATGTTCAATAGGAATAAATAAATAAATAAACAGCTACATACTTGATTAGTGATTGAAACGTTAAATTTTGAGTTTTTAAATGGTGAGCTCTTGGTCGAAAATAGAGTCACTTGTATATCAACATAGAAAGTGCTATATATTTTATTATTACTTTGTTGATCAAATTCATTACAGCCATAATAAAACAAGATAGTTGTATTTAACAAATTATATAAAGCAGAAAATATTTATAATATAAGTTTAATAACAATATTAAATACATTTTATATAATATCTCATCATACCAGTAGTCAAATATAATAAATGTGTATATATGATATCTATAGAATATATTCATCACATTGTAATAAAGAGCTCTGAATAATTTAGTGTATGGCGTTAACTTTTAAATAAAATTTTAATAGGTGTGGAACGGTGCGGCATCGCCGTACTGTATAATTGAGATATATAGTGAAATATCTTGTACTGTAGTTTCGAGTTTCGGAGCACATAATTGATATTTCTAACTATATTTATAACATTAATAAGTTCTATAATTGTCTAATCAACAATTTCCATACATACGCGTTCTCTCCCCCGTGTCGATCTAAAATTTCAGAATCGCAACTCGATGCGATAATCGCTCTTCAACATAGTTTTCAAGTTTCTCCGCCGTCACAATTCCAAATTAACAATTAACAAATAACTATCGAATCCTAATAAGTTTCGTTTAGCGCTGTTGTCGCAAATGTAAAATTGTTTTATTAATTAGGTATTATTAATTATATTGTTATTATTTTATAACACAATATATATATATATATATATATATATATATATATATATACAATTATCAATTAAAAAGTAAACATGTTTAAATAATTTCTGTTTATAAAGGGTATCTCGACAAGAGCGATTCGATTTTAAGAAAAACATTTTTATTCATTTAATTAACCAAATACTTTAATGTCAACATAAAGAAAAATAGTTCCGATCAAACGTGAAATACAACAGGCAAATGGCCACTGCAAAACCTCTGGCGCAGGGTCATTCATTTGTTGAAATTTTGAATAACGTTTTCGCATAAATGTGGCTGTTAGATCGCACGATCTTGGTGGCCAATGTTGATCGCCAAATCGAGAAATAACTCGGCCTGGAAACTTGGGACAGGTCGCACCGTCTTGTTGGAAAAACATGTCCTCCACATCAATTACATCCAATTCGGTCCACAAAAACTCCGTTAACATTTCGCGATATTGTACACTAGAAACTGTTAGCGCATTTCTATCCGATTTTTTTAGTTACTCGCGGTGGATGCAGTGGTTTTTCGAATATCACACGAGGATTTTCAGCACCCCAAATCCAACAGTTTTGCTTATTTACGAATCCGTCGAGTTGAAAATGTGCCTCATCCTAAAAAGTCATTTTCTTCGAAAAATTCGCATTTGAGGATTCAACACCCAATCAGCAAATCGTAATAAGTTCTCTCACCCAATCAGCAAATCGTACATAAATCGTAATGGCTGTAGAGGCAGGTCGCGATTTTCTAAGTGAAATTAATATAGTGAAAACTAAGTATATTTGCACAATCTGCAAAAGTCCGGTTGCGAAACCGTATCCGTGTAGTTGTTGCTCCCTAATGTACCACCTGAAATGTAAGGAGCGGCACTTATTCGAGAAGTTCAAGTGAGGTTAACAACAAGGAATGCAGGACACCTCCAGAAGTCCAGGGTTATCCTGAATGATGATGATTTATCTGTTGAGTTGTCATGCGCATTAGCTGGAATACAATTAATCCACACAAACGTCATCCATCTGTAAATGGTATTTTTTCGGAATTTCTGAACATTTTAACAGCAATGCTAGGAATATTAAATCCACAATTCACTACCATTATTTGTGAAGATCTTAACGTTCAGTTCAATAAGAAAGACACAAAAATCAATATGTTATGCAATTATTAACTAGCTATTGCTTTCATCAATTACCTTCTGCTGCTACTAGATACCAAGCCTGCAATGACAACATATTATCTAATAATAAAGACGATGTTAATAAGGTTAGTGTTATTGATTTGGGAATCTCAGACCACAGAGACATTGAACTTAATATTGCCCATGCAATAATAATGCATAATATACCAACAGATACAGAGAAAATAATTAGACCATTTAGTGAAATAGGGAAATTTACTTTCTATCACCTTGTTTATTCCTGTGATTGGTCTCACATTTTCAACAATAACCTGGATGTCAATACTTTACGGAATTATTTTATAAATAAATTAAATTAATTTTATGATGAATCATTTCTTGAAAAAAAACATTAACATAAACGAAACACAGGTCAGGTGGTTTGACAATGAACTGTGTGTAATAAGAAAACGCTTACAATTTCTAAGTGAAACGGTTCATCATAACAACGATCAAGAGCTCCGCGAGATTTTCAAAACATATAGAAATATTTATAGACACACATTACGCCAAAAGCGAATTGAGGCACCTGGCAACTTATAAAAACAACTTCCAATCCACACAGCGCCATGTCTACTCTAATTAAACCCAGGAAATCTGACAATTATAGTAATTATTGCAATATATTAGCTGATGAATTTAACACTTTTTTTGCATCAGCGGCTGATGCTGTTATTGGATCTCTTCCACCACCTAAAAAGGTCCAATAGATCTCCTAACAAATAGTCCTCCATCAAACACCATGACAAAATATTTCAAATTCTTAAAAGTGTCTTGTGCAAAGACAGGGATGCCGTAAACACATTAAAAACAAAGAGGAGCCGAAACATTTATGGTTTTACTGTACATATAATCAAACACATTTTAGACTTAATAATAATAATACCACTAACTAAGCTTATTAACCAGTGCATTCGAACCGGCATCTTCCCTACGGCACTTAAGACTGCGAAATGTATACCAGTTTTTAAAAAAGGTGATCCTCAGGAAAAGACGAATTACCGACCAAATTGTATACTATCGGTACTATAAAAGATTATTAGTATACTCAATGAACAAATATCAAACTATTTTGAAAATCAAGGACTATTCAATAGATCCCAATTTGGCTTTAAGCGTGATTTGTCAACTATTGGAGCTTTGCTCGGATTTGTTGATAAATGCATAGAAAATGTCGAAATCGCAATATTTAACTTTTTATATCTAAGCAGAGCTTCTGATTGTGTAACTCACAGTATTCTCCATCAAAAGCTCTACAACTACAACTTCAATCCAAGTGCCTTTAGGCTTATACTCCCCTATCTATGCGATAGAACTCAATGTGTTTGTAAAAACCAGCGATCGGAATACTTTAATATCATAAGTGGGGTACCCCAAGGATCAATCCGCGGCCCTTTGTTGTTCCTGATCTATATTAACGACCTTCCGTATAGCATCCAGTCAAGCTCACCATTTCTATATGCGGATGACACCACACTCTTAGCAACGGATAAATCATTAGATGAAGCGCAGGCTAAAGTAAATCTGTACATGCAAAATGCAAGTGAGGGGTTTAACAGTAACAGATTGAAACTAAATGAATCAAAAACATTATCAGAGACAAGATCTACAAAATTTCTAGGGTTAAAAGTAGACTCACATCTTAGCTGGGAAGCACATTTAAAAGATCTGACATCAAGATTAGCGAAAAACACATTTCTAGTGCGTAGTCTATCTCGCACAGTACCGGATGATGTACTGCAACACGCCTATTTTGCTTATATACATACACATATGTCGTACGGGATCATGATATGGGTCATTCGTCCATTTTTAGTGATGTGCTTAGACTACAAAGAAGAGCAGTACGGGTTGTCGCGCTCCTGTCTTACCGTGATGATTGTAGATCTAAATTTATTGGACTAAACATACTAACAGCTTCTTGGGTATTTATACTAAAGTATCTGGTTTATATCCGGAAAGATAATGATAATTTCAGGATAAACGGGGATTTTCATCGCTTTCCCACTCGCGATAAATATGATCTGAGGGTCAATCCCTTCCGACTAAATAAATCCATCACTGGTACGCGTTACTATTGTATCAAGTTCTTCAACCTTTTACCGAACAGTATAAAAGATTTACCGGTTAAAATTTATAAAAACCGCATTAGAATATCTTATGAAACATGCATTTTACTCTTTTGGCCAATTTTCTAATGTTCTTACATCAGATTTGGCAACCCTACAATAAGCTGTCATTTAATTAAACGCCTCACTCTCGATTCATTTGGGGAATTATTGCGAATGAAAACTTGACGTATTTGGCGAACTGTTTTCGCAAAATTTTCACCATTTGGGTAATGTGTTTTTACAATAATTAAACTTTGTTCGTTTGTATACGTCTTCATATTCTTAAATCGCGTGGTCTGTTTACGACAGCTATCAAAAAAATCACCGTAATCCGGTGCTTTTGTTGGGACACCCTATAATTAGCTTTTGAATTTATATACTTATAAGATGATTGAATGTCATAATATTTATTTTTATTTATTTCAGTGGCAGTGTAGATTAATTGAAAAGTGTTAAATATCCATATTCACTTTGTATAAATAAAATTTCGAATAAATTCGTGTTTATTTTCATTACAAATGTATTGCTTTCTCAAGATTTTTTTTGCAACTCCTTTAAAATCTGCTGAAAAATGTAATGGGCAAAATTTAAACCTCACCTTGATTAACGTGATTTTCACTTCTGATACTATTGTAGGGTTATCAAATATTTCTAATGTCGCCAAACATTCATTCATCTAAAGAAGCAATAAATTTTCGAACACAATTTTTTGAAAATTATAAAGCTATTCAGAATTTCAATTATCCAATTTTTTACACTTCATACTACCCAGTTTCCATTATAATAAATGTATATGGCAGCGAACCCATTTTGCAATCATAATCTACTTTTAAAGAGAGAAATTTCTAAAATATGGTGGTAACAGAGCCTCTTTGATAATCGTATAAAGCAAAAGTCGATTTTTACTTAAACCATTTGTTTATATGCAAATCAAAACATTCCAAAGTAAGTGTCATTCAGAATATGTTTTACGATCATACTTAAAAATACAATAAGCAAATTAAAATATAAATAAAGCCTGAAGGCAACTAAATATCTCTTAAAAGAGTTTATAAAGAAGCCCAATTTTTCTGTAACTTTATCTATTACATTTTGTAAAGGCTTTTTATTAAAAATAACTGATGACAACACTAACACAAGTTTCATGAAGAAAAGCACTTGTTATGTTCCATATTTTTATTTACAGTTTCCTGACACGTATTTCGAACTTTACCCTAACATAAATTTAAATTATATAACAAGTGCAAATGGATAATTATCTAGAAATAATTCTGAAATTTAATAATCATTTATTCTAATTTGTTATTCAAGCTTAAGTCAATTATTAGGATATTATAATATTTATACAATAATTAATCAGGGATTTATAGTTTAAAATCTAGGTTAAACAGCGAAAAAATATACTCATATTAGTTTTAAACAAAAATATATATATTTGTTGAATAATTTTTCACACTTATCGCTAAGTGAAACATTATAAAATTATAGGTAAAGAAATAATTGAAACTTCATTTGTTTCACTGATTTTTTATATTTAGTCGACTTATTTCGCTTGTTGATAATGCTGTAACAAGCAAAACTAGTCGAGTTAATATAAAAAATTAGTGAAACAAACCAAGTGTTAATCATTTCTTTATCTGTACGAGATATATTTATTTTATGGAATAATTCAAATTGAAAATTTTATTAGTTTAAAACGTAAATTAAATTCCAATTTATTATTATTTGTTGTTTATATTACTCAAAAATACTAGAAAATTAATAGAAATATAATAACATTTTTCTTTTTAATGTATAATGCGACGCCTACGCCATTCAGCACGTATATAATTTATAATGTATTGATTGCTCTAAATTCTTTTGATTCAATTCGGCTCTCCTTTGTGTACGCGAACGAACGTAATTAATTAATTTTGGGGTTGCTCTAAGGTTCCTTAATTCACTTTGTTTATTATTTAGGAGATTACTTCTCCGTGGAGTGGAAAATTCGCCACCTCACGACGAAGATAATTCGCTAAGTAATTGTTTGCCGATAGGGAAAATCGAATTCCTACACCCTTACTAAGCACCAAAATGAAAAATGAGTTCCTACCTATACTAGTACCACAATAACGTCTTAATTAAGATTATTATTATACAGAAACAGTTTTTTTCAAATCATATAACTCCTAATTAGTTTACTAACTATCCTAATTTAACCTAATCTTTTGCATTATATCGGCATTCAAGAAAACGACTTGTTCTAAAAGTAAATTGATTGTGAAATATTATAATAGAAGCTAGTGGCATAGCGGAAATTATTATATTATATTCGTTTTATATTGAGTGAAATTTCATTTAAAAAATGAATATATAAATTGGTTTTGTTTTCATTTTGTAAAAATATTTTATCAACTGCGTAAGCAAATTAAAATTTAAAAAATTAACCTATTTATATTCTCGTAATATTTACCTGAGCTATTAGATGATAATCTTCATTCCTTTATTGTTCCACAAGTTGTATTTCATGGTTTTAAATCATGTTTTTAAGAAAGCGTATAATTTATTTTGATTTGTTATGAATTTTATATATTCTTCATAGCTTTTTATTAACACCATTTGTTCTAGATGATTTAAGATTGTAAAGCTTGTAAAGTTCTGTTAATAGCCAGTATATATTCTTTCCATTCGTTTATAATTTGACTTAAATCATTTTATTTCTTCTCGTGTCATTTTTATATATGTATTTGCTTTTGTCAGTATTTCGTATTTTGAAATTCTACGCTGAACTGCGGTGAAATGTTCCATTCTCCATTATGGCAAGAGAAAACTGCATCGAAGTGTCCAATCATTCTGAAAATTAAGAATAACATTAGTATCTTAAAATTACATCAAATATATTAAAATGGTTAAAGCTTAAATATAACTTTTATTCTAGTGTTAAAATAAAATTATTATGATAATTAGAATAACGCAAAGGACTTATATATTTTTATTATTAAAGTTATTGTGTTTCAATTACAACTCATTCAAGATGAACCACAAATTAAACGCCCCTACATTAAAACTGTTCTAATTAAAAATATTAGTTTATTTATTTAATCTGACTAGTTTCGACATTCTTTGATAATGACGTAATTGTCGAAAATAGCTACATGAGAAACTAATTCATCGTATTTTTAATACTATAATATCTATTGATCCCAAATTTTACGTGTTTAATTTAATCGTTTGCAAATTGTATTTAAATTTAAAGTTCGTTTCGTGAAATGGTCGCGTCCAATCAATCCGGTTGAATTCCGTGCAGAACAAAAAAAAGCGCCGGCTGAAACTATATTTCAAACATCGTCGAAACTATGCGAACTAATTGGCAATCACAAATCAAATTGGACGCACCGAATGACAATTAATAATTTAAAGTGTGGGACGGGAAATATGGTGTAACGGTGGAATGGTGGCAGCGCCGTCAGCCGATACCGAACGAAACGCATATTTATCAAGTGTAAATACGTAAAATGTCCGCATTAGTTGCATATTACATAATTAATTTATAATGTTGAATTATGCGAGACGATTTATGTACAACGGGCTTTTTTTTCCATATTGTCGATCATTAAACTAAATGTTCGTGTAGTAATTTATTAAATTAAAATTATTCCACAATGTTTCACCAGGAGGTAAATGAGAAAATCATTCATAAAATAATAATTTATTATTTCATTTTGTGATATTTAATTAAAAATCACAACAAAATAAAAACCGCGCCAAAAGAGAGAAAATAATTTAATTCAACATTGTTTGGTGATTTTAGTGTAAACATTTCTAACGCATTAAATATATTCAACATGACATTTACGCAGAATAATATTTCAATTTAAATGCAATTGTAGTCGAATTAAATTTATTACTTTTATGAATGTGCATAAGATCCAAGAAATTAGGTTTGTTGTTTGTCAGGATAAGCACTGAGCATATATATTTCAGAATAAATTAGATAGTCATTTTAAATTATGTAAGTAATTTGAATGATAATCAATATTTTTTAATATCGGTATTAAAACTGTTTTAATTTTTATTTTTCTTCTCGCAAGTTAAGAACTTTATGAAAAACATGTTTTAATAAAACTTGTTAAGTTTTCTCGATAATTTTCTAAATTTGAAAAATATTACATAACTTTTCAAACAAAAGTTAAACGGATTGAGAAAGTTTTATTAAAACTTGTCTTTCACAAAGTTCTTAACTTGAGAGAAAAAAGTAAAAATTAAATATTTTTTCCTAGAGCTACTAAATCAAGAGATTCATGAAATTTACCTAACAAGTAATTGCAAAGAATGCAAAATGGAGCCAAAAATTATGAAGTCTTTTTGCGAAATCTCATAGTTTTCGAGAAAAATGTAAGAAAAACACTATGATGGCTACATAACCATTTTTTTATGTTTCTTTACATTTTACAACTTTGAATTAAAACCCTCGCCTATTATTTACTTATTAGAGGGTAGTATAGAGGCCGCCCACCCACCCTACATATATATGGTAATGTTAAATACTAATCGTTGATAATGACTTGTTTTTTAATGATTCAGTAAGCAACTATGTTTAGGAAACCGTGAAAATCTTTGCGAGCTATTTCGCAACCATCTACTCTACTAGTTCTGCTCACTGCTCAACGGAGTTCAATACTGTTAGACTGGGCAATCCTAATTATAAATTTTCGGTGTTCAATGCGATCAATCAAAAGTTAATGTCATCTTGCGGCCCTGATAATATACCCAGTGTGTTTAAAAAATGTATTTTTACTTTATCCAATCCTATTTCGTTCTCGTTTAACCATTCCGTTGAATTGCAATACGTTCCCACATTATGGAAACGTAGTTTCATTCTCTCTATTTTTAAAGCTAGAAATCGCCTTGATGTTACCAACTATCGTGGTATTTGCATTGAATCATGTATTTCCAAAATTCTTGACAATATATTGGCTAAGCAGCTGCAGTGACTAGCAAAGGGGGTTATTATTGACCTGCAGCACGGCTTTCAACCTGATAGGTCCACCATATCTAACCTATTGGAGTTTCAGACGTTTGCTATTGATAGCCTTTCATGTGAAAGTCAATTAGTCGCCATCTATACATACTTTTTAAAGGCGTTCGATAGGGTGGACCATACCATTCTGATTAAAAAACTGGAGGCTTTACATTTCAATAATAGTATCGTACAATCACAAGTTACTTGTCGGATAGATCGCAATGCATGAAAATTGATAATTGAATTTCTCAATAAATGCAAAGTTGTCCCTTTTTGTAAAGTTAGGAATACAATTACATACGATTACAAGTTGAACCTCATCGAACTGATCAGATCAAGCGAAATTAAAGATTTGGGAGAGCTGTTTTCGATACATCTCTCTCTTTCAAGAGCCACATTTTAACTATCATTGTAAACGCCTCTAAGTTATTAGGATTTATTAATAGAAACTCGTTATACCCATATAAAACACTTTACTGCTCTCTGGTCAGACCGAACTTCTCAAATCTGGTGGCCTCACCAAGGTTCTTTAATCAAAAAACTTGAGTCGGTTCAAAGGCGCTTTTTAAGAACCTTAGCTTATAGATCTAGCCTGGTCAATCGTACCTCTCAAAATTTTGCAGCTTTGAGATGTACCTTTAGTACGAGTTCCTTACACGTTAGAAGTTGTGTTACGAACATGTGCATACTCTATAAAATTTTAACCAGTAGATTTGATCGCCCTTATCTTTTGTCACAACTTAATATATGGTTCCAGCCGCATGGTGCTGTTAGTAGACATATGAAACTGTTCAAGATTTATGCCTGTAGCAAATCAATTGCAAAGCTTTCCTGATTTTGATCTCTTTGCGTCAAACATTTCTCAGTTTAAAAAGCACCTACTGCCTATTAACCCCGAATGTGTTCTAGGGTAAGGGATAGATGGCTCTATTGTATTCCATCAACTTGTAGCACTTTTACGTCTTTTAGGTCATTTTCAACTTTTTAATCCTTATGTTCGTTGTTTTTTTTATAATTTTTAATTGTATTTTTACTGTACTTGTTTTATATGTTAGGTAGTTTAAGATAGCTAAGACTAGATTTAAGCTTTTATACCATATTTATAAATTGCAGTTTCTGAAAATAAATAAATAAATAAATAAAACCTTGTATGTAACAAAAAATAAAGCATAATCCGTAAATGACCTTCTATAACTAATCTTATCTAATTTAGACTTAAAGTCTGCCCACCCATCATGCATAAATATATTATTAATTTACTTACTCAAAAATTTTACCGTTTGAATTTCGTTTTTATTCAAAAAGTTTGTAATTAATTTTACACCAGACCACGAGATAATCAGTAATTAAAATCTATATGTATATGTAGGGTGGGTGTGTGGCCTCTATCCCACCCTCCAATCAGTAAAACATCATCAAAAATTATTTGAAAAAAATGTATTAATAAATTTCTAAAAATTACAATTATTTTGTGTTTATTTATATTTTATAATTTTTATTTAGAACCCTCGCTCATGTTTTACCGATTGGAGGGTGGGATAGAGGCCACCCACCCACCCTGCATATATATGATAACTTTAAATACTAGTTGTTGATAATTTTGATAGATACAAAACAATAAAACCGTGTATATAATAGAAACATAAGCATAATCCAAGCTTAAGTTTAAATATACATAACCTTATATTGCTAATCTTATCTAACCTTGATTTAAAGCATTTCCACGTATCATGCATATATTTCTTTATTAATTTACACACTCAAAAATTGTACATTGTCAACTTGTTTTCATCAAATTTTGTAATTAAAGTTATTACAAACCGCTAGACGATCCGTAATTAAGGTTAATATATATATATGTAGGGTGGCCTCTCTCCTACCCACAGTCAGTAAAACATCATCAAAAATTATTTGAAATATTTGTATGAATACATCAAATCAAAACTGCAATTATTTTGTGTTTGTTTACATTATACAACATCTAACTAAAACCCTCGATTATGTTTTACTGATTTGAAGATGGGATAGAGGCCACCCACCCACCCTACATATACATGATAACCTAAATTGCTAGGCGTTGATGATTTTTATGATAAAACCAATCAAAACCTCTGTGTAATAAAAAATAAAACAAAATCATAATTTACGTTTAAATATTAATGACCTTCTATAGCCAATTTTATCTAATTTACATTTAAAGTCTACCCACCCATCATGCTTTATTACTCACTCAAAGATTTTACCTTTTTAATTTCTTTTTTATTCAAAATTTTTTTAAATTAATTTCTTTGGATACACCGAGACGATAAGGAATTAAAGTTTATATGTATATGTAGGGTGGGTGGGTGGCCTCTATCCCATCCTCCAATCAGTAAAACATCATCAATGACTATTTGATTGTTTAAATAAAACTATTAAATTTTGCAATGCCATGTTTATTTACTTTTTACAACTTTTAATTAAAACCCTCGCATATGTTTTACTGATTTGAGGATGGGTTAAAGGTCACTTACCCACCCTACACATACCTGAAAACTTTAATTACTAACTGTTGATGGATTCTGCATCTTTTTACTTGCCTTATATAGAATATATAGGGGAAGTATTGTTTTCGTGATAATTTTTAAAAAAAAATTTTAATGGAAATAGCTTTTGGTGAACATGCATAAACCGGAAGTAGATGTTTACTTGAGGCGTTTTTTCTCGATATCTTTTAAATATGACAAATATTGCAAAACTTTTCAAACAAAAATTGAAGTGAATGGGAAACTGCACAAGTTTTATAAAGATATTTTTTTCATAAAATTCTTAACTTGCAAGAAAAAAAAATATAAATTGATAATTTTCAAATTTTGTGCCAATTGCTAATAAACTATTGGAGTTACATAAACCTCATAGTTTTCGAGAAAACTATAGGGAAAGTACTATGATGACCATTTTACCAAATACCAAATGCCTTATTGTAAACAACCCCTAATACTATATAGGGAAAGTAGGATCAACAATTGGAGATCATAGTACTGTAGAGAACTATTTAAAGCAAATATACAATACCTCCAGGAGTTCATTATTGAGCAGATATTATTGATGACAGAATTTTAGAACCATTTTCTGAAAATTAAGCTCTTCTTATTTATTTTACAGATTAAATTAATATGTTTATGGTTAACACGATGTTAAGCCCCAAATTGTTTTATTTAAGATGCCAGAATTAAAACAAATATGTTCTTCTCTACATGTTAATATAATCACTTTTTTTTTCTTATCTATGACAAGAACCGATGAAAAGTTATTTCCTTTTATTAATAGTGAATGCAATTTGAAATTTTCAGCTTTATTAAACATAATTGTATATAATGGCATTATATATTATATTTGATACTTGATAATCCGTTATTTTTTTCGTTGCAACATTAAATTATATATTATATTTTCTTTGATTAAAACACATAGAACCTCTCTTCAATATTTTATTTTGATCCAGATGCACATTTCGGACACAAAGTGTCCATTATCAATGGTTTAATACAGCATTGATACGGTATCAAACCATTGATAATGGACACTTTGTGTCCGAAACGTGCATCTGGATCAAAATAAAATATTGAAGAAAGGTTCTAGGTGTTTTAATCAAAGTTATTATTATCTTCAAGTAACTCAATCAACCAAATGATATATTATATGTTTATAAACATGTTATCAATACATGGCAAAATACGTCAAGTCCTCAAATCTATCCGTTTCGAAGGAAAACTTGTTTACATCTCTAAATTAGTGTGCCGAAACTTGAGTCTAATACATGTGGTCATCATAATGTGGTCGCCAGTAGATTGGCAACATTGGGGTTCTAAACACACGAATCGGTAATATTAGGACCATTATAGATATTTTTTAAATATATATTAAGATTAATATTAGTATACGTTATTATACAAATAACTAAAATTAATATATATAATTTTATTTTACTATTTATTATTTATATAAAAATGTACAATTTATGAATGAAAATTATTTCCATTGTTAAAGAAAAACTCTTCGAATTACAGAAATTTATATTATTAGTATTTCCGATTGCGTAATAAATTCAATTTAATCGAACCTAGTAAATGGTTAATAAATATGAACGATTGCGCCGAGGAAATATTATTGACTGTATAAATCAAACCCCTTGCTGTAGGGAGGAGGGTAAACTCTGCGTACTCCTCGCCCTGGGGCAATAACGAGAAATCATAAAATCCGGCTCCTTAAACTTGAGCTGAAATCACGACTCCAGAAATTCATATTACTTTCCCTACATTAAATAGAGAGCGCCATTTTGGAGGGTGCTCGGCGAAAAAGCAAAGGGAACAGAGGGGTTGTCGCGCCGTGCGCAAAACACGGCCCTAAGTCGCCCTCATATAAGGGATGGTATCTTAAATAAAATCCAAGGCGCGCGTCTGGATGGGGTCGAATTTTCTGGAGGGTTATTTGTGCTGAAACCTCGCGCAACGATTCTAGACCCTATGGCGTGGTGCGAAGGGGTGTATCGAGACACGGAGCGACTATGTATACACACACACATGTGCCGAGTGAGTATAAAGAGGGTTGTTTTAAACCAGAGGGTCGGAACAACTTACGACGTCAGGATTCGAACTTCGCAGTAATATTATTTCTTTTTCGGCTCTAGGCGGATGTTCCAGGGGCAAGATTATGCAATTTATGCGGCTAGAATGTCCCAGGGAGATGCCGGGGTTCTTGTTACACTTACATATGCACCCGACTAATTATTCAGCACAAAACTCGCCCCGGTGATGAATTTCATTACATATTAAACTACAAATTACGTAAGAAATTAATAAACAGCGAATCTTCATTCACAAGGCGGTAATGTAAATAAATCATAGACCTGTTAAGGTGACTAGAAATTATAAAGTCACTGGGTTTATAAAATATGATTTCAAACTACTCTTACAAATAAAAAAGTTCATATTATTAATAACATAAAAACATATTATTTCTTATTCTTAAAAAACATCAAGGTTTTTGTAATAGTTCTCACAGGTAATATTTTTTAAGCAAGAAATTTATATTATTAACCTCTCATCGTTGAAGTTGAAAATCATAAATAGTTTGCTATTAATATTATATTAAGTGATATTATTAACCTTCAAGTTAAACATTAAAACAGAAAACATGTGGATGTAATTTATTACTTGAAGATATATTGAAGAACATGAGAAAAAAAAATGTTATATTTCTATAGTCTCACTTCATTTATTAACTAGAAAGTGTTATAACTATTACTGCTGTTACTACAAAAAAAATATATTTACCCTAAATAAATTACTTTTCAAATTTGTTTAGCGATATAGTCTTATTAGACAGAAGTCTAAATTAGGGTAATTATTTGAGCTTAAGTTTAAGGAGCGAGATTTTATGATTTCTCCTAATTGCTGCGGGGTTCCACCCTCCGCCCAATAGCGTGGGGTTTGATTTATACAGTCAATAATATTTCCCAGGCGCAATCGTTTATATTTATTAACTACTCTCTCGATTCGATTAAATTATTTCGAGCGTCGCACCTTCCAGCTACAAATTAGCGTCTTATCTGGAACCCCTTATCCAGGGAGAATTAGATTAATTAGTGCGCCACGTTTCATCCGGGGGAGGGCCTCTGATAAAAATTTCATGAAGGAAAAAGCGCCGTGTACCTGATGCCTACGAAACGAATCAATTATTTAGAGAGGTAGTGCAGGAAATAGTTACATTAAACAAAGGTTCGTAATTAGATAAGGAAAAATGAATGCTTTAATATCATTATTTATGTATGTATTTAAAATTATATATACATTACATAACAAGTTTATTCTCTCTTATAACATATTATGGTTTTTATTAATTAGTTCTTTTTAAAATATGATATTAATTTTTAGACATGATATTAACTTATGGGGAATATTGTAAAAATAAAGAGATTTGCAAAATTTCAAGACTAGTTTAAGAATATTAGAAAAATACTAGAAAACTCACATGAATAAGTTACGCGTAAAAATCATGCTTATTGCATTTTTTGATGTGAAAGGATTGAATCACAAAGAGTTTGTTCTACGAAGACACTGTGCCCTCTCGTACTGACGAAGTTTAAATAAAGAAAGATCTAAAAGGAAAGCTTTGTCGAGGTACTTTAGCAGCCTTGCAGGCAAAGATTTCCAGATAGTCTACGAACAGTTTTAAATATTTAGTTCACTGTAAAAATATGTTTAATAAATTTTGTATTCTCAAATGAGTCTTGAAACTTTGTAGGAACACCCTGTATGTCAAACGTTATTATGACATATATGTTCCATTAATAAAACTAGTCACAGAGAAAATTTAACTTCCAAATCTTTAATTCTTTCATTAAAATAATATATAATACGTGACTATTATTCTACTATCGATGTAATGTCGATTAAGATTTTTTTATGTTATATAACTTTTATTGGGTAATTTTTAAAAATATATAATTTACAAACGACATGACCAAAAGACATGACCTTTATATTGTATTTGTAGACCATTTTTATAGAACATTCATAATTAGTAATGTCATTTATATGAAGTTTTTAAATTATTATGTTATAGGCTGTATTTTAAATCAGAATCCGTGCAGTTGCGTTGTTTAATAGCACTGTACGTTAATAGAATTCGAAGTTGTAATTTAATACATCCAAGTGCGAAAGATGGCCGTCTTCTGATGGCAATTAATAAGACAGTAAAAGTTGTTTAACAAGCACCCGGGCCGGATCTCCATCCATCATTTACGATATGAATAAGTAAGTAAAACTCGAGTAAAACTTGCGAACTCGACTCGTGATGTTCAAATTTTAATTAGTTTTGAGCTCAACTTGATGTAAACTTTGCTAATATCAAAACGGAAATTAAAAGATAAGAAAATAACGACTGCCGACGATCCTAGGGGGGTTTTGGGCGGTACCGACACCACCGGCTCAGCCCCTTGCTGTCTGCCGTCACTGAAACGTGATATTTTAAGTGTACCAAGGGAGATTGATTACAGATTAAATCATGTCTTAGAATGATACGAAATTGCCCCTGAATTTAAGTTTTTGCCGAATATAAAAAAAAAATAATAGTCTGTTTGTGTTTATTATTTTCATTTAAATTATCTAGTTCTTTTTTAATACTCCATTAAAATGTAGATAATACATTATAACAAGCATTCATCTTTTAGACTCAATCAAAGAAATATATTTGGTTGTGATTATTATTAATTATTTAATGAATAAAAGATTTTAATGCATTAAATAGGTTCTTCGTCTATAAGTTTCTCGAGAATAAATAAAAATTCAAATTTAACAATTCTGGAATTATATTTTATACTATAATTGTATGTTGACTAATTAACATTTATTAGTGTCTATAAATCAAAACACGTTTAGGAATGCTTAGAAAATAACAGATACTAATTAATTTTTTATAGTAACAAATCTAGTCTAGAGTTATTTAGAAATTTAGTTCTCTTCTACTATTTAAAAGTCTTTCTCATTAAGATTGTTAAAGTCAAATACAGTACGTTTGTTATTTGGTAAAATGCAACAATAGACTTTTGTTTGCATAATCATAATTGTGTAAGACTCAACTGCTGCACAATGTTTCTTTTGTACACCTACTTGTGTTTAAATATAATTTATTGATCTTGCACCAATTACATAGGTTTATAACATCTTCCTGTAACCTGTCCCTGTTATTTATAGACCTTATAATAAGAAATAATTTTAAATCATCTGCAAATACCAAATAACGACAATTTGAATATTCCAAGAATATCGTTAATAAATAAGATAAATAGTACAGGATCACAGTGGGATCCTTGCAGTACACCCGATGTAACATCCATAACTCTACAATGTTTCTGAGCTAATTAGTGACCATGGAACCAAAACCAACCCATTGATGATAATTTTGCAATAAGGACTTCATGATGTATGCGATCGAAGCCTTCGCGAAGTCTGTATTGATTCCGTCAACTTGTGATCCACTTTTAAAAGGCCTCTAGAATATATGATTCAAATAATACTAGATTCGTAGATGTGGATCTTCCCTCGCAGAACCCATGTTGCTACCTAGATAATGTGTTTGCATACCCATTCGTTTTCAATGCCTTTTCTAGTTATTTCCAATAACAAAGGTCCCAGAGTTGATCCTTGCACTATCCCTTTCATGATATATATTACATTCACTAGAATCACACTTATTTACACATACCTATAACTGGATGTTAGTTAAAAACGATACTATAAGATTTCGAGCAGTTTCACGGATGCCTAATGAAAATAGTGTTTCTTGTACAAGCTTTACGTCCACTGTGTCGAAGGCCCGCGTAAAGTTGTAAAATAAACCAACAACCAATCTTCTCGGGTCGATTTGTTTCGTGATTTCTTCTTCTAGTTTTATTGTCGCTGTTTCTGTTGACTTGTGTCTGAATCCATGCTGGTTTTCTCCAATCAATTTATATTTATTAATAAATTCCAAGAGCCTATCGACGATTGCTATTTTCAATATTTTTGAGATGGTGTTCAACATTGCAATTGGATGATAGTCTTTACATTTTCTT
The DNA here is from genome assembly GCA_963969525.1 of Ontholestes murinus. Classification (NCBI taxonomy): domain Eukaryota; kingdom Metazoa; phylum Arthropoda; class Insecta; order Coleoptera; family Staphylinidae; genus Ontholestes; species Ontholestes murinus. Next base: position 35,767,937 of record OZ018390.1, read on the forward strand.
CGTCGCCTTTTTTAAATATGAGTATCACTTTTGCGATTTTTAGTGTGTCTGGAAATTTGCCAGTTTGAAATGCTAAATTAATCAATGCAGTCAGTGGCTCTATTATTTGGACTTTAACTTCCTTAATAACAGCTATTGAAATTTTAACTAGTTTTAATTTTTAACGATGTTATTATATTATGAATTTCATCAGGAGTTGCAGTATTTAAAAAAAGCGTATGTGGATTAATTGGACACTTTGTTGTATTTTCTGAGCGAAATTTCCCAAAAAAATCACCTAATTTCTTATCGGCAACTGCAATCAATTAATATTTATTAATAAATTCCCAGAGGTGTTCAATATTGCAATTGGACGATTTTCTTCGTCGCTTTTTTAATATGGGTATCACTTTTGCGATTTTTAGTGTGTCTGGAAATTTTCCACTTTGGAATGCTAAATTAATCAATGCAGTTAGTGGCTCTATTATTTGTACTTTAACTTCTTTAACTAGTTTTAGTTTTTAACGATGATATGATATTATTAATTTCATCAGGAATTGCAGGATTTCAAAAAAAGCTTATATGGATTAATTGGACACTTTGTTGCATTTTCTGAGCGAATATTTCCAGAAAAAAATTAATTTCCTATCGGCAACTGTAGAGAAGTATTTAGTTAGTCGTGGTTTCTCCATCTATATTTTTGATTTTCTGCGGCTGAACGGTATTGACTTTCCCAGTTTCCGCTCTTACCAATTCCCATATTTTTTGGGTTTATTAGTGGAGTGCAGAATTATTTTGTCATAATGTAATTTTTTAGTTTGGACTATAAGCTTTTTATGCCCCGTTTTTATTGTACTTTTATCTTAGTTCTGGGCTATATTTTTAATAAATCATGTACGCGTCTCAACTTTGTGGCACACAGATTAACCAACGTGCTTAATCCACAATATTTTAGACGTTTTTTTTTGTTTCTAATTATTGGACAAGATTTTTGAAAATGTGAATAAATTCGTCGTGGAAATTCAAATATGCTGTATTTATATCCATAAAATATAGTTTTTCATTCATAGTTTGTAAATAGTTTTTCATTTCATTTATGTTTGATATTTCCATTTGGTTATTTGTATTTTAATTTGATTGTTTATTTAATGTTTGGTTTTTCACATGCAAGAGTCATAATTTGTGCACAATGATCTGACGGATTGAAGTTAATATTAATACATGTTTTTATCACACACAAAAAAGTGAATTTAATTTATCGTCCTAATTTTTAAACATATACTATAACTAGTCGCATCAATTGTACCAGCTGCACATTAGATTGTAGTTTCGATAGAAAATCTGTTGACATAATATGGTTTACATCTAAGCGAACTATGTGTTAGAATTATTGTGCCTCCATGTTCTCTGGTTTTACGTGTAAAGCAAGCTACTTGTTCATATCTATTTAAAATAATATGATCCATATCAGCGCTGTGCAACTTCTCTTAGATAGCGGGCCATTTTTTCTTTAGCAAAAATTTCGCGAACCGAAAAGGATAGCTAAATGAAAAGTCAGTTCATGTCAACTCAAAAGTTATTTTATATATACGAAAAAAAAAAGTCAAAGATAATAACATTTTTTCGACAATAAAGTTTATATTTTTGCATAATAAATATTGCGTTATATTTATTGTTAAAATCAAATATCACATATAACGGACAAAAAATGTTAGTCTCAAAAATAATACATAACAAGAATTAATAAAAACACAATAAAATTAGAATATTATTAACCCTAAGCTATTTAATGGGAGCATTATGGGCGTAGTTGTTGAGCAACAATTTCTCAATATTTGTTGTAGCAACTCTAATTATATTTTCAAGAGTGGAGTCTTTCAAGTTCTTTCTAAATTTTGGTTTTATATATTTCATGTCAGAGAATGCACGCTCGCAGATATATGTATTTCCGAACATAGAAATGATTTAAAGTCATCTCATTTTTGGATATTTTTCTTTATCCAAATGTTTGATCACTTGTATTCTAGTTGCTCTACTAGATGCAAGGGATGGGTCATCGTGAAGGTCGCATAATTCCATTTGATATTTAAGCCCAAAGGAGGTAATATTGGTATTGAATGGATCACTGAATAAATTAAAATTCATCTTTAAATCATCAATTTGAGAAAATCTTGTATTAAAATCTTCAATAAGCATATTTAATTTAGGTTTAAAAAAATGTCAAAATTCACTTCTATGTCACAGGCATTTATTTCTTCATACATCTCTTTGCAACATTAAAAATGAAATGAATTATTTTTCTGCAAATTTAACTTCCACAATTTAAATTTATTTCTGAATCCTGTTTATAAAGACAATACACATCTTGATCTTTTCCTTGCAAGCATTTATTCAAAATATTTGAATAATTTGTGTCTTTTAGGAAAGCAAAAGTATTAATTAAATTTTTATCACCTGTCAAATCTTCATCGATGCCAACTTCCGTTAAAAAAAAGATAAATTTCTTTTTGAAGTGTAAAAAATCTCTTCAGGCATTTTCCTGCACTTAACCAGCGAATATTACTATGTAAAAGCAAATCACCATACTCAGCTTGCAGTTCGTTAAAAAAAGAACTTTTAGTTTTAGTGAAAGGCTACACAATGCCTCCTGATGCACAATACAATGGAACATTCGACAATTTATTATCTCTACCTTTTGTTGTTCCGTATAATTATCGTAATTTTCAAGGTTCTTCTGAATAATCATACTTTTCATTTACGGTTCTTATCAAAATAAGCATTTGACTTGTGTCAGAAATATCTACCTTCGTACAATGCTTCAAAAAATAGCAGTAATTATTGATTAGGTTTTGTAATTTACTAGTGACATGTATACTGATCTCGTTTACACATCAGCTTACAGTTTGATGAGAAAGAGAAACTGTTTGGAATTTGTTTGCCATTCCGTTATTATTAAAATCTTGAGCCATTTTAATGGCACATTTTTTAATTAATTCTCTATCCGAAAAGGCTTTTTTGCTTTTACAATTTCTAAGCACACTTCGAACGATGCAGCTACTGATGCTTCTTGGGTAAAATAATTTGTTTGATAGTTCTACTGTTGTCATCCGGCCCGCGGGCCGCCAATTGGACAGCGCTGATCTATATTATTAACTTTACACCACGTTTCTTTTAAACATAGAATATTTGCTTTGATGTGCTCTTATATTAATTCTAGTTCATAAATTTTATTAACTAGGCTCTGGATGTTGTAATGCATAACTTTTATAATTTTTATAGTTTCATTGCTGGGTGTTTTGTACTCGTCCTTTTTTTATATATTTCCCGCTTGCTTTGTTGGGGTCAAAAAAGCGGAACTTGCTTATTCAGATTCCTAATACTTATATGGGGCCCCTGATTTAAAATATTTATAATTATCACCTGCTAGTGTGTCATATTTTTCATGCGATTCAATTATACTAGATATATTAGGTGATACATTTTGTAAGATCGATGAAAAAAACTCGTCAAATAAATTCACATAATCACTGGCGTTGTGACATTTTCTTCTTTCTGGAATAAAGGGCTCACATATCTAGTTGTGTCTCGTACTTCGTTCACAAAAAAAAACAAAGCATTGAAGGATTTGAATACAACTCTCAACCTGTATTACTTATATACGACGTATGTAAAGAATGATTACGTCTAGAATATTCACTACGCAAATGAGAAAACCATCTATAATCAGATTGTTTATTACAACTTTTCTATAATGTGCCGTTTTTATATGCTTATATCAAATTTATGAGCGTATAATTAAACTAATTTAGATATTTCATCAGTTTAATACATCACTTTCGAACGTATTAACTAAATCATGTAACAAATTATAGAATTTATTACATGAATTTTCATGAATTTTTCATCATCAAAAAACAATTCCTAATTAACATTTACTAGAAAATCATTTATTGCATTTATTAATTTTCTTACAATCTCCACTTAATTTTAAGATAATTTCATATAGAATATGCTGCCATGTTTCTGTACACCATACTTTATTTACTGTTGTTATTTATATATATCGGTATTGGAAAATAGTAAACTTAAAAATTCCGAATGTTCGAAATCAAATTAGTCAGATGAATTTTGTGAAAATAAGAGCATTATCCAATAATGTCAGAGTAGTGACATAAATTATGAGGATCAATAGTAAAATCTATTATAGATGATTGGACCATTTAGCGTTTGGCAAGTTGTAGTTACCACAAATAATATTTGTTCGCATTATTGAATTCCATTAACATATCTACGATATTACAGTGTATAATATATTTCGATTCATTTGACGATGGTAGTACGAGGGTGCGTTTTTAAAATCGCTGAATGGCGGGGTTGAACGGTGGTGGAGGCGCTCGCGCAGGTCCCAATCATTATTATTATCATAATGAGGTCAGTAGTCTTTGATGTATCGTCGATCAAGCAATTCTATCCCGAAGAAATTGTGAAGTATGGAGAAAATAGAGTGCCGCGCCGTTATAAAGTTCCTTGCCGAGCAAGGAAAAAGTGTTCAAACCATATTGGAAGAGATGTCATCTGTTTAAGGAAGGAAACTCTTATCCAGGAAAAACCATGGTATACAAGTGGCACAACCTCTTTAAGTAAGGCAGGGAATCAATTGTAGACGATTCTCGACTTGGGCGGTCTGTTGAAGTCACCACTTCAGATCTCATCAAAAACCAGTTGAATTAAAAACAACTCGCAGAAATAGTTGGAGTATCTAAAAGAACCATTTTTAGTTCTCCATAATCATCCCAGTATATCAAAAGTCAGTGCAAGATGGGTGCCTACATTGCTCACAACGCCACAAAAACAGAAGCAGGTTTTTTAGAACGAATTGTTACTGGGGATAAAACTTGGGTTCATCAGTATTAACCTGAGCCTCAGCAAGATTCCATGCAGTAGCATATAAAGGGCACACCACCGCCTAAGAAATGCCGACACCTTGCATTTCTTATGCGGTGGTGTGCCCTTTATATGCTACTGCATGAACCCAAGTTTTATCCCCAGACGACGACGGGAAAGCTCATGGCGACAGTTTTCTGGGACATAAAAGGAATTTTGTTGATTGATTATAAGGTGTTTCGTTTGTAACGATAGGAGGATGATAGTTTTTACACAACAGTGAATTTATTAGTTTCTTCACACCAACAATAAAAAAATAGGTGTTTCTATAACCGGAGAATACTACGCTTCTATTTTAGAGCAGTTAAAAGAGGCTATTAGAAAGAAAAGAAGAGGAAAATTAACCAAAGGTGTCCTACTCTTGCACGAGAGCGCTCCTGTTTACAACAGTCGAGTTGCGTTGGCTTCTTGGCATAAGATGGGCTTTGATATCATTGAACACCCAACTTATAGTCAAGATTTGGCTCCAGGTACAAACCTAAATATTTTGCATAAATATCATTCATTTCAAGATTATGTTCTTTAAATGTAAATAAAATATTTACCGTTTTCTCCACATTAAGGCACAATCTATTACTTATTAACCAATAGCGGATCAGATTCATTCCCATTTCCTTCAATAATACAGTTTCACAGAAGTTCTCGTGTTTTGAAATTAATGTGGTATAATCAGCGAACAAGATGGAATCAGTAGAAATGTTATGTGAAAGATCATTCACATATAATAAGAACAATAGTGACCCAAATATGGATCCCTGCGGTACACCATGTTGTATTGATAGGAAGTCCGACATTTCATTGTTGTGGTATATAGCTTGTTTTCTGTCAGATAAAAATGACAGAATAAGTCTACAACTATTTGGGTGAAAGTTGTACATATAAAGCTTTCTTAGAAAAATTGAATGTGATATGCGATTAAATGCTTTGGAAGGGTCTATGAATGTAGCCATTGCAAAGCTCCCTTCTTCAAATGCTTTTACTAATTTTGATATAAGTTCAATAGTAGCTGAAACTGTAGATTTGTCATTTCTGAAGCCGAATTGGTTACTTGATAGTAAGTTATTACCCTCAAGGTGATTAATCATTTGGATATGCAGATGCTTTCCAATTATCTTCGAGAGCAGTGGCAGCAATATTGTTTTCTTCGGCCGTAGGTTATTTCCCGGTAAATTTTTTATTCCTACAATCTTTATCTTTTTGGATTTTTATTTTCCGGTGTTCTGAGTGTTTCAAGTTCTTTGGATATGTTACTGTCTTCTTGCGGATTAATTGTGAATTGATTAATGTAGTTTTCTGCATTTGTATTCACTGCAGGAATAATCTGTTTAGTGGCTTGATTTATTCTTGTAAAAATTGTACTTATTTAAATTGCTAATAATTCCATCTTTTGTTGATAGCAGACATCTTAAATATTTAATTTCGACTTCCGTGATCAATGGACTTTTGGATATTACAGTGTCTCCACTGTTGAATGATGTATTGTGTTCGTTATTGAACTCACCTTTGTCGCTGTAAACTTCTGTTGGTGTGAGGGAACAACACTTTATAGTATCTTTATCGATTTGCTCCATACTTTTGATGAATTTTACGCAGCCAGGGTGCATTCTTGATCTAAAATTTACGCAATGTGGACCACAGTGAAACAATATATGGGACCATTTGCACTTGTCACTCAGAGGTTTAATATTCGCATCCATATTCGATGTCGCCATCTTATACTTGTGGGCCATGTATATCAAGACCTCTCCTATTTGACAAACTGGCAATTTTATCTCTCACCTCAACACAGGAGACACATCTACATTAAAATAAGGGTACATTATCGCAAGCAAAACTGAAAACTTTTATAAATAAGTCAACATTAGCGTTAGGTATACGATTGATTATTTCATTTGCCACATTAGAAAAGTAATTAACAGACTGTTGATTTGTTAGATTGCAATTATTTTCTAGTTTTCGACTAGATTTGTTTTTGATTATATTCCATATACTGAAGACGTAATATAATTGTAATTTGCATATATTTTAACGTTCGCTATTGCCTTCTTATATTTGACTCGTAACTCGCTCTTTAATCATTTTAATGATTCTGACTTAAATTGTTTATTTAACTCATGAACAAGTTGAATGTTGTGAAGCATTAATCGAGTATCATTAGTGAACAAGTTGATGTTTTTAAAATTTAAAATTTTTGTAATCTACATATATCATTAATATTAACGAAGTTAACATGCAAATCACCACATATAATACTGTACTAGTATTGTTACCATTTAATTGCTCTAGAATGTAATTTAATGTATTTTAAAAATGCTAAGGTCGCCCGATGGACTACGATAAACATGATGCAGTTAAGATCTAGTAGATGGATTGCACACTCTTCACAATGGAATTCATTAGATAAACTATTGAACGGTAGGATTTTATAATTTAAATTGTTTTTTGCAGCGATTAAAAGACCACCATGAATGTGCTGATCACGGTAGTAATAAGGTCTCCATAGAGTATGACTCAATTTCGAGTCCATTAATACAATGTTTAGATATACACAGTACATTATAGCTGCAATCATTTATATGGGCTTATAATTCTAGGGTGGAGTCCATAATTGATTGGATATTTAATAGAAATAGAACTAGTTGTTGATCTTTACAAAACTCTTTGAATGGTGTCGTACTCAAAAAACTTCTTTCCTTTCTTAGCAAAAAATGAAACAAGTGCTGAGAAAGGGCAGAAATTTTTTGAGCATGACATCATGATAGAACACAAAAGATGGCAAAAGGTCATAGAAAAAATATAGTGAATACATAACTGAATAAAAAAATTTCTTTTTGTAAAAAATCGCCCAATAATTAAAAACATTTGTTTTAATTTTATGTTAGGATGCTACATTACTATACTGCTTGTCTTAAATGATATTTGAACAAGATTATCTGAGAAAATGTTTTTAAAATTGAAGCTTAAAAGAGATTTTGTAGAATCTCAAATAAATTATGAATATCATTAAAAGAATGTATATATCGCATTTCAAAAGTTACTAATTGTTTATGTTGGAAGCATAAATACCTCTGGTAGTGAAAACATTTTATTTTTCTGCAATATGAGTTAAAAGTACATTCCTAATCCTAAGATTTAAAACAGAAAATCTGGATACAGTGAGTGAAGATCATGAAGGTATGTGTTACAAAGTGAACGAGAAATTGATCGACGTTAATAAGGTAAAATTAAGGTAAAAGTTAATTAGAAAACTTTTGAAACAAAAATAAGATTTTTTTAAATTTTGTAACTTATTAAAAGGCCTTACATATCCACGAAAAAGGATTTTGCTATAAGAATTTAAAAAAATTAATAAAATCTCTTAAATTTTATCTTTCTATAATAAAATTCAATTTTATTATGGGTTTTGATGATAGCTTAAACTCATTTTTAGATAATTGTTATTAATATTACCACTAGAATAGGAAATAATGACCTTCTAGTTTGGTCATAGTAATAGTAAGAAATTGCGGATTTATTTTTATCAGTAATCTCTAGAATGTACCGCCATGTGTAAGTTCCATCCACCGACGATGCAGTTATGTAAATGAGTTGGTTATCTTCGCTGGAGTTCGTGGTAATTGTTCCGAGCTGGAGGTGGTATAGGTCTTTTGGAGCAGTAGATTTGATTGAAACCCAACGTGGGGTCTTAGAAGATATCTAAAGACGTCTGTGCTGCCCCCGGCGTTGGCAACTTTTTATCGAAGAATAACGATCTCCAGGTTGGTGGCGAGGGTTAGTTTTGGTGGGCGGTCGTCCCCGATTCCGTGCATGCATAAACACTATCTAAAGTGGATGGTCGCGTTCCGCGGCAACTGCCAAGGCAATAATATATTTTATTCGGTCATATTCGGTGTGCAGTTGTACGCTGTGCCTCGCCACCTTATCTGGCGGCACATTCCCATGGGTATTTAAACACGAAGACGTGCGCTCGCAATTCCGCCAGCCCCGATAACGTCAAGTGGCTGCTATTAGTCTCACCGGGACCGTAGGTGAGACGCGCCGCCGCCTCCTGTGCCGCTGCCGCTCCCCACAAACTCGAGTCCTTCCTGGGGGCCTCTGCCAGGCAAGGTGGGACACTTTTTGGGGGCCACGGCCGCCGGAAACAACGGCATTAAGATGATTGTGCTCGAGATCGTATCGTCGCAATCACTGCGGGTTTCGCTCTCTTAATTGTCACAAGGGCCGTTATGGTTTATTGCCGGAACGTAGACGAACGTTTAATGATACTAATGCAATCTAACTATTTTAACCAATAACGAGGAGAGTTGGTATTTCAAAAAAAAAAAAATATTAAAGTAATACAATAACCGGATTAGATGTTTCTATTTGAATATTTCGCACAATTCTTTAATGTAATGGATTGATCACCTATTTCTGATTAAATATTGACAAAAATAATATATATTAGCTTAAGCCATGTATTGGATTTAAAAATAGATATAAATTTCTTGATGCGTGTGGAACAACTCACGTAATAAGGGCGCAGCTCCACTGACGAGCTATGATGCAGCGAAATACGTGTCTGGAGATTGCCTTACATCATAGTTTCGTGATAAAATTCGTTACTTTCCTCTTCTTTCGACTTAAGTCATATGACGCCAGCTAGTAGTTATGTAATCCAATACCTGGCGGTGTTTTAGCATGAGGAGTAGTTGTTTTAACTATTAGCGGTTCATTCTTCCATAATTGTTATAAGATAACATTTCGGAGAAATTACTTTTTCTCATAAACATTTAAATTTCATATAAATATACCCTATTTTTATTTCATTTCCTATTTCGTGCTTAAGGTGACGTATGTATGTGTGTGTGTGAGAGGGAATATACGAGTAGTTGGAGTGTTCGCGAACGACGGTGCCCATAATTTCCGTAGTTTTGCGGAACTTCACAAGGAGAGCAATTTTACTTTGAGGAACAGTTCGCGCAATAGACCAGCATAAACCCTGTCGCCAGAAAGACGTCTCTTCAGTAGCAGGACTGAGCAGGTCGACTGTCCTCACAATGAAATGCACGCCGGCGAAATACGGCCGAAGCGGGCTGAAATGGCGTCCCATCTATCTTATTTTAGCTGGTTGGTTCTTCGGGGGTAAATAAGTTTCACATCAAAAGTCTCTCTTCTCACTCTCTTTAATGCGGGCGTCGACGGTGCTGAAGACGCCTACGTGCATATATAGGGTCGTCCCGTTAATTTGTTCAACGTACGCCAGATAATTTATATTAGCGAACACCTTTACTGATGAGAAAGGAGTTCATAATGTCAAAGGAAAGTTTCATTTCGTTCCGACGGGCGGTTCCACCCCCCTAGTGGTATACAGAGTGTCGGCGGTTTCTCGAAACCAGAGAGCAGAGTCTTAATATTGGATCGAACAAACTACGCTCTTTGTCAAAATATACAGATAAAAGTATTACTATGAATTTCCGGTAATAATTTTTTATTTTAAGGTTTAAATTATTAATTTCATTTTATATATAGATATATTTAATTACTTGAGTTGAAGATATTTCAATACGAAAAATTCCTGTCCAATTAAAAAACCAAATTTTTAAAAAATATTTTCTTTTTTCTGAAAATTATCACAATAATAATAGAGTTTAAAATTTTACTGTTCAGTATACAAAAGATAATTTAGATTATCGAATACTTTTCTTGTTAAGAAAGAAGTTCAAATATGGCACTCTCCTTTTAAGCAAATAAATTTCAAAATGCTATCTTTTGAAGAAAATTGATGTCGTGATTTCGGTTACGGAAAATGTACTGTAATTCGTTTTTTTAGTGAGATAGATAAACAAAAATCTCACACAATGTTCATTGCTACCAGTTTAATTAAAATAATTTCTAAAAAGTTTTCATCTCGAAACCCTAAATGCCAAATTATTACTGAGGCATAGTTCATTTAAATATAATTTTACTTTCTTAGTCTATAATATAATATAGGAGATTATAAATATAAACCATATTATTACTACAAGATAAATTTTGTATAATAATTATACCTTATAAATGAAGTTTGCGTGTAGATATCAATTGTATATTTTGAACGCGGTTTATAAGAAGTTCTCATACGGGCCACCCTGTATAAAGATCTTTAAGGGATGCGGACTGAAAGCGGGGCGCAGACACAGACTGTGCAGAGTATAAAGGGTTTCGCGAAAATGCGACCTTTCAGAGGCGCACCTCCACCTACAAATCTCATTATCTACGAGCGAACGCCGCGACGCCGCCCTCCCAAAAATACTGCCTCTAAGAAGAAACGAGAAATCCAATTATAGGGGAAACCGGGCCTGGATTACTTACTTCACCGCTCAAACGGAACATCAAACATTTTATCTTGGCAGTCATCATTTTTCCCACGACTAAATATACGGAAGCTCGAAGCTCATCCGAATGAATATCATCCAATTAATAAGTACGCTTGCAAAACATGTTTATCTAGTAATTACACTTGTGAACTGATCGACAAGGTACTTAGTTGAAAATTCATATTGTATTTAATTAATAGTGTGTGTTTGATGTTCAAATTTTTATTTAATTTTCTAAAATTTAAGAAGCCATAATGTGGCGAAATAATTATAGTGACTTATTAAAGTAGTGTTAAGAAATGTAAATGTATTTTAAAATTATTAGTCCATATTTTTACAACGGCCTAAAGTATTTATATATTATGTTTTTAGCATTGACTTTATCAAAAATCATTTACTTTCTGTATACATAGCGTCGCATTATACTATACAGTAACGAAAGGTGAAATTACGATTTAAAAGAAGTTCTTTACCAGTTCTGTATTTAGTCAAGCCAGTTGTATAATACAGGATTAGAAATTGAAGGTACATAAGGACTTTCCCTATGTTTTTCTCGAAAACTATGAGTTTTGTGCAAAAAGCTATTGAAAATAGTTTGCTCGATTTTGGATTGCAATTACTTGTTTTATAAATTTCATGTAACTCCAATCGTTTATTAGCAATTGGCAAATATCAAAATTTTTAATTTTTATTCTCTCAAGTCAAGAACTTTTTCTTGTTTAGTTTCTCATTTCATTTAACAATTTTTGAAAAGTTATGTAACGTTTTTCGTATTTAGAAAAATATCGGACAATTTTTTCGCTCACCGACAGACACACACATAGATACACAGATACATAAGGCACACACGGACACAAAAACTTCTTGTCCAAAAATGAATGGAATAGTCTCAGCAGATCTCAAAACGGATATTTCCGTTATTTTTTTTAATTTTCACGAAGACAATGCTTTCCCTATATTGGAAGTAATAAGTGAAATTATGTTACATTCTTAAGTACCACTCAAACTGAAGTCACAAGGCATAGTAGGCGACTAAAATATAAACAGTTTATAAACTCAATACATATAGATTCCAAACTAGGTTCACTTCTGCTAATATAAACATCAAAGCCGAGAGACTCGAAAAATGTCGATAAAATCATTCAAATCATCTAGTAGGACCGACTTATTTTTCTTTGTCCAGGAGCTGAAGATTAGCTAGAAAACGAATTGGAACCTTCGAATTTATATTCTTTCGTGTGCATTACCCAAAATAAATCGCAAGTATTTTTAAATTATGCCTAATTACTTTAAAAGAGAACCTAAATATGATTCAAAACACCATTTCTACGATGTGCTATTGCATCAATACGAACTTTTAAATATTATTGATATACCAGTTAATTAATAATGTTACTAAAATTAATTAAATGTTTACAAACAAATTAAAATTTTTATTTAACTAAAATTAGAAAGTATTCCCTCAACAGAAAATGGTGTTAAATCTAATAGCAAGTTCTTAATCTTATTCTTAAATAATTTTATAGGAAAATCTCTTATTTCAGACGGTTAATTTATTTTATTTTATTTATTCTATTATAAACATTCTACTGTTATTATCTTGTATCATAACAATCTATGTTTAGTTTCATATTGATTATGATGTTAATATATTATTTTCTTAAAAAGAGGAACTTAGTTTTGCCTGAAAGAGGCTCCACAAATAGTCCGAATTGCTGTTCTTTGAAGGAAGATTCTTTTGTGCTGAAGAAGCTTGCTACATAGTATTATGTCCTTTGACATAATAGGAAAAAACCGTCCATGATAAGCCCTGAATAATAATTTCATAGAAATATTATTAAAAAGATTTTTCTACATTTACAAGCAACCGAGCGAACATTTATCAATAAAATTGAAGATCGTTAAATATTATAGTGTTCAATCTTCCGGAGTCCAATGGGACCGCAGTGGAGAAAACCAAAAGGGACATTGCTGTCATTAAGAATATTGTGAAACCTGTGATACCATTTGAAGCCAAGTCATTATTCCGATTAGGAAAAGTATTTGATGTACAAAGATCGATTAAAGTTTGGTTTTTCTTATCGTCAATTTAAAATGCGTACTTTAAATACTGGTGCAATTATATTTTGCAACAGAAACAGTTGAAGATTCTAAATGGAGAGCTCTCATTGTGTAAGGAACAGGGCTAACTAAACTTCACAATAAGACATTTAAATAGTACATCAACTATTGTTACTTCTAGCATTCGTAATTAAAAATTTTTTTTTAATATTTCCAGAATGCCCTAGATCAAAAATTAGTAACTTTCATACAAATGTCAACTATTGTATTTATGATGTTATAGTACTTATTTAAACCTAGTCAGACGACTTGGTTGAATATTCGGAATTAATTCTAACCAATTTTAATATATAGAGGTTTGATAGATCTAATTTAAACAATATTAAGAGTAGACGCGGTGGCGTCCTCATCGCAATCATCTCATCTGATTTGTGTTAAATTGAAATCGTTAGTAAATTTTGTTGAACATTTGTTTCTTAAAATCTATGACAAAATTGTGCTTGGATCTACTTACATACCACCCACATCACCATTATTATTTTATGAACAGCGTGCGGAAGCAATTGAACAAATATGCGCTACTCGTCCAGGTTTAGAATATGTCTTTTGTGGTGATTATAATTTACCAACTGCTGTGTGGGATACAGTAGACTATAATCTATTGTTATATACTGATATTTCTGCAAATGTGCAAGCCTTTTCTAATTTCATTTTTAATCATTAACGTCGGTTAAATCATATACCGAACGAACGTGAGGTATTATAAATTTAAACAATTCTACTGACTAAATGTTTAAAAATAGTTTTCATCATATCTCTTATGATATCACAATTACTGTGCCTGAATTAAATAGTTCGTTGTACACTGAATACTACTGTTACGAATTGGGTTATTGATAATTAGAAAAAAAAACCACGAACATATTTCATAAACTCTACAACAAATGAGTCTTATATAAAAAACAAATCTCTTGTTGAAACAACTACTTCTCTGGCTAATAACTCGACAGATATTGAATGATACAAAAATAATTTGCGTGTTACAAACAGCAAGGCTATCAAAGCAACACTAGTTTGAACGTATTTATTTCTGCAATATAAACTAAAATGTTTGCATCTACTAAACTAAACTAATGATAAATTATGATGAATTTCGAACAAGAAATGAATTTAGGTTGATGTAATTAAAAATAAATTAGCAAAAGTAATTAAATAATTTAACACACCGAAATATCCCTTCTAAATATCAACATCCTCCCCTCACAATTCATCAATTCATTTGTACGAATCACCAGGACTGTTAAGCTAGCTAGCAAAGATACCTTTTTTCTCACCTTAAATTCAAGACAAGGGCTGAAAGACCTCAGGTATATAGCCCAGACGGACTTAGACCATTTATTAGTTTGTATGTTAAATGTTATATGTATTGTAAATGTGTCCAAATAAAGATTATTGTATATATATAATTTAACACTCAAGTTTATAACCATCTGCAGACACATGTTTCGATAATTCGATCTCTTCAGTACAGCTTTATTATAAAATTGATTCTAAATACAAGCAAAAACACTTCCTAAAATAAATATAATGAAATATAAATAACTTACTCAGGTATGTAAGGAAACTGACACAGTAATGAATGATTGAGTTACTTGAAGATAATAATAACTTTGTTTAAAAGGTTCTAAGTGTTTTTCTTCAAACTACTGTTAATATTTTAAATTCGCCAATTATGTGGATATTAATGCTTACCTCTCTCAAATTGATTGAAAGTTCATTTTTATAGAAACCAATATTCATATAAGTGTTAATAATTGTTACTATATTATAAAAATTCATCTATTTCATTGTTTGTACAAATAAAACGTCATATATTATCCAGCTATCCGAAATAGTTCAGATACGAGCTTATTCAATTAGCAAAAGCAAAAAAGAAGGCTAATATTGATTTTAAAATTAGTAGTTGTTTAACTGAACAAGATAAATTTAAGAAATTACTATTATTATGTCCTAATTTAAGACAGTCTCTATATCGTGATTATATTATTAAGTCTGAAAATTATATCAAACATAATTCAAATATATAATAATTTCTAGTCATTTGTAAGCGAATGAAAAAATATTAAAAGATTTCCCAATCAAATGCACTATAACGACAAGCAATGTGATTCAGGTAATGATTGTGTTAATTTATTTGCAGACTATTTAAGCAATATTTACAGTGACTTGCATATATTTCAAAATTTAATTATGACAGCAAATTTTAACTCCCAACCTTTATCCTCAATACCACTGACAATTTTAATTCCTTGGATAAATTATATGATACTCTTAATTGTGGGCCCTAATAATTTTTGAAAAGATGCATTTTTCAATTACGATACCACTGCAATTATTATTTGATAGGTTTCCAAAAACTACTATATTAACCCATTGGAAAAATTAATTTATTAATCCTGTATTCAAATATGGCCTGAGAAGTAATATTAAAAATTGCAGAGGAATTTCAATTCAATCTACAATCCCTAAAATGTCTGACAAATTAATATTTAAACACCTAATTTGGACTTACAAATATCTTATTTGTAACGAGCAACATGGATTTACTGATGGCAGGTCAACAGTATCTAATTTATTATCTTACCAAATGTTCTAGTTGGATGTATTTGAAAAGGGACATCAAGTTAGCTCCATTTCTCCAAGGCTTTCGATTATGTCAATTACGCCGTTCTTTTAAGTCAACTAAAAGATCTTGAATTTAATCAGTTAATAATAAAGAGGTTTGCCAGTTTCTTGTGCAAACGGAAATAATTTGTGAAGATTGGTAATTTTGTTTCTAGAGAAATTACAGTCAAATCAGAAGTACCACAGCAATCGCATTGTGGGCCAATCCCTTTTATGACTTTTATCAATGATTTAGGAAATTTTATTAAATACAGCAAGATTTTAATGTTTGTTTTAATAACGTTAAAATATTCACAGTCATCAAAAACCGTAGTGATCACAATTTATTACAATCTGACTTAAAGAATCTATCTAAGTGGTGTTCACTCATTCATCTTAACATTAATTTCATTTGGATGGGGATCTTGATTAATAAAGTCCGTGACTTAGGTGTATTATTCGATAATCACCTGTCATTTATTCCACATATAAATTACATTATCAGTATTTCCGTAAGTTAAATAAATTAATTAAAAAAATGTTTGCCAATAAAAAAGTGAACGAAATAAAAATGAAAGCGAAGATAATTTGTTGGCTATGTACTAGAAAGGTCGGTCCAAGTTAATGATGAGTCTAAATAAATCCCAAGTAATTTAACCGGGGGTTGCTTATTAAGTTCTCCAAATGGTTTGATTGTTATTATTAATGACTGAATTTTATTCTCATCTAGAGCTAGATGATTGGCATGACACCATTTTGTTAAGTAATGTTTACATTCAGAAAAAGTTCTAACGTGTCTTCTAAGTAGTTTGAGGATTGTAATACCGTTGTGTCATCGGAAAATAAGATAAGACCGAAATTAATCGAACAATTACTTAAGCCATTAATGTAAATTAGGAAAATAATTGCACCTAGCACTGACCCCTGTATCACACAGTTTTTAATTATTGTCATCAATTATTGTATATTATTTAAGTCAACAAACTGTTTTCTATTTTAAAGGTAAGATCTAAAGAAGACTATTGTATTGATACTGTTTTTTTTAATAATATGAAGTGTGATATGCAAACAAATGCTTCAATTAGGTCGCACAGCAGAACCCCTACATATTTGCCTAATCCAATGTTATCGCAAACATGATTTATTAAATTTGTAACCGCGACAATATTATCGGGAACTACCCGAGAAATTTTCAAGATATCCGGAAAAGTATCTTGTATTTATTTCTCATTTATCACTTGGTGAAACATTATGTTTATGAACTACCTATTAATTTGACGAATAAAGCACTAATAACCTTTCTTCACAATTTGATTTGATTTACCAAATGTACATTTGGGACACAAAGTGACCATTATCAATGGATTAGCACTAATCTAATTTACATTTGGTAAATCAAATAAGGTTATAATTAATATAACTACCTATTATCTGTAAAGGTATTTGACGCTATTGCTGTATTAATCAGTTTCGTTAATGATATATGATTATGTTGATAATGCACTTTAATATACGACTGTTAATACCGCAAGCATCAGTAGTATTACTCAGTTTCATGCTAGCAACTATTATTCTGATATAATTATAGGAAACTTCATGTAAAATAAATTAATTGTATTCCGCTGAGTTATTAGGCAGGAAGCTTGAAAGTTGGTTGCAACTTGAGGCAAAGTTTCTAAAGTTTTATTTTCACAAGTAATACCATAAGTGATGGCAATTTGCTCGAATAAATTTTGTTTTTGCATAAAAGTTTTTTGCTTAGCGATTGCAATGAGAGCAACTGTCAGTTGCTCGAATAAAAATCTCGAATAAGCAACAAACTTGAATGCACTAAAGACAAAATTTATTCCGATTTAATTGTCATCGCGAATGGTATTTGGAAAGACTATTCCACGACTTGAAACCAATATCGGTGAACGGTTCAATATTTATGTTAAAATGATACATCTCCTGCAGTATTTTAGCCGAAAATTTCGACATTGATTAAACAACACCTTCCTTATAATTATTTGCATTTACCTTATTCATATTCTATTCCCAGTCGGTTAGAATCGTCGCAACAGTTTCCATTGAAGTTTTTGCTAAAGACTGGTAGTTTCAATGGGCGCAAAATTCTTCAAATTGTTTTCAAACACACGATCTCGTTTTAGTTTTATTTTTTGGTACAGAACTTTCCACCGTCGCATTTATTATGGATGATGAAGCCCTATACACTATTCACGTTGTTTTTGCATAATGGGAGGCCATGGAAATTTAGCATTTATGTTGGCACTAAAACTGTCTGCTGAATTAGTTGATATCGTCTAGAAATTATCATTATATACATTATACCCTTCATGATGTTATAAAGTTTAAAAAGACCCATTTCTGTTATAGGCCTGATTCTTACAATTTCTTTAGATCACAAATTTGCTTTAATATTTATATGAATTGATTGCCTTAAATGGTCTGACAAGTGCGTTGGATGACGTGCGTTGCTTATCGAGTTGAGCTCTATTACATCATTTATAGTTATGTTACCATGGATGTGTTTATTGCTTGTTTGTTCGGAAATTATAAGATTTAGACCATGCGTTTTCATAAAATCATTAAATTTAATTGTAACTTTATCGTCAGTACCATTTTTTTTTAAATTTTATGTTATTTATCTGCAAAAAAAACATTCTATATTATTACTTGGTGGATGATATATGTAAACAACTGAGATTTTGTTTGTTTGTTAATGCAGATACTTCACAAATGTTAGAAAAGGATAATTTTCTATATCAGGACAATTTGAAAAATGGTTTAGATTATGGTAAGTTAAAATTAGGCTAACAGCATAGGAACTATTTCTACAAAAATAAGATGTTAAAACAAAAACCATCGAGATTAAAACATTCGCATTCATTGTAATTGAGCCAGTGTTCACTTAAATATATAATTTAAAATATGGCTTTTTTTGAGAATAAAATGGTTTCAAACTCATTAATTTTGCTACTTACGGACCTTATGTTTAAATGGAATATATGTAAGGTAAGGTTTCAGAATTAATTATATTACAAGGTGGGGCAAAAGTCCCGCTATCTTTTTGATTGTCTATAACTTTGCTCAAAGAAAAGATAAGTAAGTTTGGTTTTCATAAAAAGTTTATATGGTCTTTACATTTCTTTTTCGTTATATAAAATTATATCGGCTAAATGGTGACCGCGATTCGCTATGCAACTTTCGGCCTTTTTAGGGCATTTTTTATGACATCGTTCAATATATCGAGCTGAATTTCTTCAATTTCGTGACGGATATTGTCTTTAAGATGTTGAATTGTTTGGTGCTTATTCACATAAACTTTAGATTTAAAAAAAGCCCATAAGTAAAAGTCTGCTGTTGTTAAATCCGGAGATATATCTAGCCATGCTAAATCGCCACCTCGCAAAATTAGTCTTCGTGGTAAAACGTAATTCAATCATTTAATTGTTGAACGAGCTGTGTGTGCTGTGGCCCCATCTTGCTGAAACCACATGTCCTCTAGTCCTTGCTCTTCCATTTCAGGCCCAAGAAAATTTCGAATAATGTCTTGGTACCGTTCAGCATTAAGAGTAACTCCAACACCTTGATAATTTTCAAAAAATTGGGACCAATGATGTTTACAGCATGAATACTACACCATACAGTTGTTTTTAGTGGATGCAATCATGTTTCATGAATTAATTGAGGATTGTGTGTTTCCCAAAACCGATTGTTTATTGACGTGGCCACTGAGAAGAAAATTGGCTTCATCGCTCATTATCAATTTAGACGAAAAATCTTCAATTTCACCAGACAGCCTTAGGATTGCATTACTGTACTCAACTCGTTGATCATGATCTCTCGGTAGCAATTTTTTGGCTAATTGAATTTTGTACAGGAACATTTTCAAATCAGTTTTCAATATTCGCCTTAAACTGCGTGCAGAAATGTGTAACTGGGGACGACGTCTCCGAATTGATGTTTCTGGAGACTCTGCAACACTATCGCGCACCAGAGCCACATTTTCAGCGTTGCGAGACGTCCGTTGTCTTCCAGAACCAGGCCTGTCTGCTGTCGTACCGTACTGTCGAAAATTCGCATGTAAACGGTAAATTGTGGTTTTGTGAGGCACTGAACGATTAGGATATTTTTGACGCAA
This sequence comes from Ontholestes murinus, assembly GCA_963969525.1. Lineage (NCBI taxonomy): Eukaryota > Metazoa > Arthropoda > Insecta > Coleoptera > Staphylinidae > Ontholestes > Ontholestes murinus. Next base: position 35,788,067 of record OZ018390.1, read on the forward strand.
TTTCCGCTGAGTGGCAATAATGGAACGATAATTTTCAATAAATATTGTCACTATTTCTGCTCGTTGTTGTGGCGTATATTTATCCATAATAAAATTTCGACGTCTACGCAACAAAATGGTTAAAACAAAACTGAACTAAACGTCACAGAACCAAGATGGCGCGCCATCAAAATGGTAGCGGGACTTTTGTCCCACCTGTTATTTCATTCCTAGTTACGACAGCATAGAACATCTTTTCGTTAATGATAATGACAAATTTATTATTGGCTCAATATACATGCTACCTGCAATGTATAACTACATTCAGCAGATATTCTAGCAAATTTTAAATTTCCACCACTTACTCCATGTGAGTCAGATTCCAAATGATAGAAACGTGCTTCTGGATCTGGTATTTTCCAATTCTTCTGGAACCGTCCTAGTAATAATTTGTGTAGCCCTAGTGTTCATCATGAAAATAAAATATTTAACGTGTACGGGATACGTTAAATATTTCATTTTCATTACTGGAATTTAGTAGTGAAAATCCGGAATCAATATATGACTTTAGATCGGCGAATTACAACGAGATCAATGAGTTTTTAGCATGCGTCGATTTTCTAGTGTATGTGTAAACCTAAATGTCCTTAATTTTAATAATGTTTTGTACTCATTTTTTTAAATTTGTTTGCTCCAATTAAAATTTGGAATCGTCCAATTATCCAAAATGGTCAAATGGTAAGTTGATTAGATTAATTAAAATGGAAAAAATGGCACATACAAAATTTAAAAAAGTGGTTTATTGGTTGTTATGAGATATTTAGAAGCAAGCCACAACAATGTTCTGATATGAATAACGTACTATATAATAAATATATTTCTCATATTGAAAGTAAAATTAGTTACGGCCAAAAATATTTTTGGAATCACGTAAATGTATGTCGCAAAACAAATGGATTTCCAAAACAAATGTACCTAAGGAATGAGATAGGTGATACAACTAACGTGAAGGTTGATTTGTTTGCATCCTATTTTGCTGCGGCATACAAGGATTTTTGTCAGAGTGTTTCTAATTTTTAAGAAGATAAAACTATTGATCTGATAAATGTTATTCTTATAGAAGTATTTAATTATTTATCGTCTCTCTCGGAGTGATCCAGATGGTATTTCTACTTATTTTTACAAAGAAGTGCATGTATACATTAAGCAAGCCAATACATACTATGTTTCCTTATTCATTATCTTCTGGTGTTTTCATCACTATTGGACTGAGAACAGCACATTGTATTGTTGGATAAATTGAAGTTGATGAGTTTTGGCGTTAATGTGGTTGATCGACTTAATAGTTTTCAAGGAACCGTACACAGGGTGTACGTATTGGTAAATGTATTTCAAAACACATACAGTTATCTTCTGGTCTGTCACAGAGCTCTCATTGTAGACCAGTTTTATTTATTCTTTTCATAAATGACATTGGATTATATCTGAAACACAGTAATTTTCTTCTGTATGCCGATGATTTAAAGATATATAGAAGCATCAGTTCTGGATTTGATCAAATATGTTTTCAGGAAGTTTAAAATGGCTTAGCCCTTTAGTGTAAATCTGGAACTCAATGTAAGTAAATACTTTAAATCTGTTTCTGTCGTTTATCTAGTAGTAGTTTGAATACCTAACACACACGTATTTTTTAATATTTACGACTAATTATGGTAAATAATCAGAAAAGCTGAAATGTCCGAATTAATAATTTTGCTATTGTAAGTTGATGTTACTTAGTTCTGGTAAATTTATTATAAGTTCTCTCTTATTAACTTGTTGAAGATGGAAGTTAATTGTGTTCCCTACAGTACTATTGTCATTAGTGCAATGACGTGCTGAAAAGATGTAATAACAAAATTCTGGTGTGGTAACAAATAAGCCAATGTTTTGGTAAAGCATTGTGAAGTTATGTTTGCAAAACCATTATTAATTATTTTGGAATCATCAGTGCAAACTAATTTTCAAATATTCACGTATTATACCAGTGCATAAAATATGTAATACAAGTGAAATAGATAACTACCATCTTGTTTCTATACTCTGTATTTTTTAATGTAAGTTTTTGAATATATCATGCATTGTGAGATTAACATTCAAGTTGTCAAAAAATGATTTCTGAATAGCTACACGATTTTATGCCTGTATGATCTACATTTACTGACTTAGCAGTCAGCACATTTGTTAGATCGATCGTTAGATAGCCATTCTCCGTTGAATGTAATTTCGCGTTTCAACACTATTGATCATTAAATTTTGGATTTTAATCCAGAAACCTTCTTTTAATCTACTTGACAATTAAGTTATTAATGATAATATAAAAGCTTACAGATGTGGATTAAGATTTCTGACTTTCCAACAACATGATGCCAATGGAGTTTGAGTAGAAGAACATAATTTATTATGAATTCCGCTCCTGCTTCTTTTGTACAAAATTTTTGTGTATTTTTTTAAGAAAATAAACCAAAGATTTAAATAAATAAATAATTTTGTATATCATAACAATATAGAAATAAATTAAATAATTCTACTTTAATGTTAATTGCATTCATTTCACGTAAATAATTATTTATATGCTTATTAATGTTGTGGAACTCGTCGAAAGATTGTATCGTAATTACAACTAGAAAAAGTGGAAGCATATAAAATATTCAGTTAGTCCGACGTAAAAACCATTACAAACTGAAAACCAATTTAGGAAATGAAGTAGTTACTCGACCACGAAATTAGGGTACAATTTTTGCTTACAAAACGGACACGACGCCGGAACGAGGTCCTCGCTTAAAATTCACTTAGCGGCCGCTCCCTGGCGGCAGTTTTTCATCCGACAATTAACCGACCATCTTCTCGGCAGCCCCGTTTTCCATTTTTCCGGAGCTGGGAAAACCAGCCTTATCATATCCGCGTTTACGTCTGGATTTACGATCACGGCGGAGAATGTGTTTTTACCCCTTTTTGACCGCTCCACGCTGCCGCGGTTTTCTCCGCGATAAAGACACACGGATTTCCGGGCAGAGACGAGTCCTGCATTTTTCATGGGAACATATTCTAAACCGCCTTTGTTCCCAGGACCTGAAATAGCCAACGGGTGAAAAACACCGTCTGGTTTTTGCTAATCCACGTTGAAATTTAGTCGAAACAAACTAAAGTTTTAGGCCTTATAATTCCCAGTATTAACAAAGAATTGTTATATCAACATTGGATTTTTTTATTATAATTACGTGTTAGTTTGAACCTGAAGAGCAATAAAAAAATAAAAATATTAAATATTTCATGTAAAATGTTCAATATTCTAAACATATTAATAAATTATTATCTTAATCTTTATTTCAGATAGTTAATACTTATATAACTTTTTTTAATGACTTCTGGCCAAGGAAATTTAGTTCAAAATACAAATTATTCATACCTAATAATGTAAATTTAATCCAGGGTGTAAAAATTTTATGCGTTCCAAATTGATCCATCCCCCTAATTCAGAATGGCTGCACCCCCTACCCATCCGCGCCGTTCTTTCTCGAGGGTGCCTGTTGGGAACAAAATGGGGAAGTTTCTTAAGGCCCTATTAAATTTTACCACTGTCAGATGCATCTGTGATGGGGGCGAGATACCCCGGATTAATCTATTAATGGCGCGCTTTATTCTTTTCAGTGCCCCTCTTTCGATATTCCACCTGAACTCCAGGAATCGAAATTGCAAAGCGGCTTATTATTCTTCGTTTTCGAACGTAAAAAATCCAACTCCTCGTTTAACTAAACCCTCATTAGCGGGACTAATGATTCATATCTGAGGCTGTGCCTTTGAAAAGTTTTTGCTTTGTGTACTAATTGGAGCGAGTCTCTTTGTGTCCGCTTATAAGTTAATAACAATTCCCTAAAGATTGTTACCGACTCAATCGTGACACGCAACGAGATGAATAACATGTCAGATTGTTGGCGTATTGTAAGAATATAATTGTAATTATACGTGTACGTTAACGTAATTTTTTATTTTAAAAATTTTGTCTTTATTATGTGACTACGATAATAAGACAATATATGTATATTCTTACGAATCCGATTATATACAAAATAAATATTATTTATAATCACCTATTAAAATAATATTTTTATGAATGAATTTATGATGAGAGGCATTGTTTCATTAGTAGTAGTAAATTGTGTTATTCACTATATACTAAATCACACACAATTTTATTACAGAACTATACAATTATAGTAAGTGTAGGGGTGTATTTTAGTAATCTCATAATCCTCCGAGGAATATCATCATTTTTTTTATACAGTAAACAAGAGCTTATTCTTGCGATACTTCTTGATTCTAAATATTATTCATGCAGGATATAACAATTTGGAATTTTACTAGTTAATCGAGCAAAAATAAAAGCCTTTCGTTTAATGATCTTAAAGGAAACTCGAATGGTAATAAAATGATAAATGGGTCAATAAATAGCAAATTCTCAGAGCTACTTAAACGTAAAGATAAGCCGAACCGCGACTTAAATCACGGCGCGGCCGGCGATAAGGGTGGTCCTTGCAAATTAATCGCTAACAACTCCGACGTATATTTAAATGCAAAAGGGAACAATAGCAAATAGGAATCGCGCGATCGTAAATCACGTCTCAGATGATTATTCATGAATTTTCATCCATATATTCATAATAATAACGCGGGCGGTGTGAGTGGGGGGCCGGCGGCGACGGCGGCTGTGGTAGCGAAAGGGGGCAGAACACGGGAAGGGGGTGACGGGGGGATGGCGTCCTGTGTGGCAGAAACGATCGAAAAGGCGCCCCTTGATGGATGCTTAAGAAGTCGAAGTCGGCATTTCCTGGCGGTACGGGGAGGCTCTTTGTTTCCAAGATTAATTTTGTAATGTAACCATTCATCTTTGTTTTCGATACGTGTACAAGAGGTGCGCTGTTACGTCGGGGGTGATTTGTTACTCTTACAAATTGTCACGCCGCCTGATGTGTATATATGTACCCATTATGTCTTTTAGGAAAATTAATTTGGCATACTTAAGAAAATATACCTGTTCTTAAATTATAACTCAATTTAATTACAAGTTTATAGAATTCCACTCTCTATTTATAACCTGCACAAATTAATTTAAAAAGCTACACACAGATTTTATTTCGAGGGACGAATAATATTCACTAATATTAATCACAAATTATGTATTAAATTTAATATCTTAACTCTCCTTTTAAATGTTGGTGTAACTTTTCTTTGAATTTTTATTGATAATATTTTCAATGCATCTGGTATCATGTAAAAACATTTTTGAGCCAATAATTTAGATTTCATTTCTGACAGGAATGAGAATTTTGTAAACTGTAGTATTCATGATGATTTTTAGCTCACTTTCAAGTGTATTGATCATAAAAAAGTTAAAGTGTCAACACGTTTAAAAACTGAACAATAATCATCTCTGTGTTTATGATCTCCTAAAATATGATTAGTTTTTTGCTATAATCTGAAATCTCTACGCCCCTGCATGATGCACGGTCCCAAGCAAGAATTTCATACCTGATGCGTAACTCTAAATCACTGTAAACTATTTTACTAATTTTCATTTTTTACAACATTCTTCTAATTTCTGTGCGCATAATATGTTTTTCTAGGGGTAAGTAAACATTTCATATAGGCCAAGAAAACACTGACTTGTCAACTAGTTGCCCTTTTATTAAATTAATAACATTTTTTTACTGTCATTTATTTTCTAAAAATTCATATTCTTACTGCATTTACTGATCACTGAGAAGTAATTTCTGAATTTCCATTATTCCTAACTTTATCAGTGACAGTGTAATCATCAGTGTTCGTTATTTTGCGTAAATTATTTAAGTCATTAATAAAAATTATGAATAGCATGGTTCCTAGAATAGAACCCTGATGGATACCATATCTATTTTTTCTGGATTCTAGAGCTTATTATCATAGAACAGCGACTGATGTCTGGTGTTATGATATGATTAAATAAGCTTAATATTAATAATATTCTCGGAAAAATTATATGCTTTTAATTTTTGCATTAGCAAATCGGGTGCGACGCAATCAAAAACTCTAAAAAAATAATACTGACACACTTTTTCCTTTAAAAGTGTTCATTATCAACTCACTGAGAGCATTTATGGCATGCTGTTGTAATTATAGTGCTGAAACCAAATTGTATGTAAAAATGTATTCATTTTTTCATGATTCCTTTTGTTATATATTGTCAGCAAAATGGATTCCGGCTTGTACTTATTAATATCATTCCTATTACCACCTTTAAATATAATTGTAATCATAGCTAATATAATTAAATTGATATATTGGGTCACGATTTGGTTGATAATGCACTTTAAATGAGACAAAAATGAGACATATATCGTTATATTTCATATTTTTTATGATGTCGATTGCATTTCTTACACCTATTGGAATAGTTTTTGTAAAATTAACGTTAAAATTTGGATGTGTTATTATTATTATTAACTTCAATAGAATTTCAAACGAATCAAAAGTATAATCCTTGAAATGTATTTATTAGATCATCTGTCAGACACAAACAAACTCGTTTTTAAATCAGAAACATTAGATTTTAGCAGATTGAAACAAATTTTTATAGACCGATATATAAATATATAAATCATTATCTGCAATATTATAATAACTAATAAATGTATAATAATTTATATTTATTATAAACTTTAACCAGTTTGTGATATACACATTTGATGTAATTAAAGTCAATTCAAAAGTGCATGAATACAACTTCTCGTCTTTAATGTATTCAGAAGTAACTTGAAAGGACGCGAAACTCAATTTAAAGTAGTCTACTCTAGATTTAATTGGATTTGTTTGATGTGCTGTCTACGTGTGTGTGTGTGTGTCTGTGCGTTCTATGTGGAATTGATAATTATGACAATTCCGATTGTGACACGCGGAAGAAATCCTTCCTCTTGCTCGAGAGACGCCCTGATTAGAGAGGGTTATTCGGGAGGCGTCGCGGCGCTAGCCCACCTCCCGCCGAAGAAAGGCCCCCATGTCCCGTAAATACCATTCAGAGTGTCTTTATGTGTACGTAGGTCTATTTGGTGCGACTTCAATTGTCGATATATTCTGCTCACGCTTTTACAAATTGTTTAATTAAATCAAGCGTCGTTCCTCCTTTCTGGGTCCCCCGAGCTCCTCGAATCCGGGATCCTGGAGTCGGGACGCACACGACTTCGCAGTCATGTCTTGAAATTAAATTTAAGTCTTGTCTCCTCTCGTTCTGTCTTGTCTCTTCCAGGGGCGTGCTGGTGCCTCGCATAAAAATCGCACTAATCAAATAAATTTGTATTGTTTCAAATATTAAAGATAATCAATATGGTTATAAACTACTTAATCAGAATATTCAAAAGTATAAAATACATGCAATTTTTAGATTATGCGTCTACTAATTTATAAAAGATACAATATTTCTACTAATTAAATATCAACCATAATTAATAAGATATTTTCTTGAAGCGATTTTTTTTAAGCCAAAATTAATCCGATAATTCCCCTGCTTAAAGACCAGATTGACGTAATACATGCCGCTATTAACTGTTTTGTTTAAATAGGTTAGACTTCGTAATTTTAAAACACTTTATGTTTGATAATGACTAGCTGTTATTCGAAACTACAGTCACGTGTAATTTTAAATAAAGGAAAAAAAGTCATGCCTCCTTCTTCATTATATTCAAGATGTCTATCATAAAGTAAACGCATCCACAATTAAACAATTAATCAACGCCAGTGTAGCAGATATGGAGAAAAGTTACTTAAAATTACAGATTTAAAAACAATACGCAGCACTTAACACATGTTTTAACCAGCAATTCCTCAAAGGGGAAGTCGTTTCCAAGTTCGTTAAAAAAACTACCAAAATAAAATCTCCAGCTGCCCGAAAAAACATTAAAGCAGCGGAGAGGACTTGAATAAAAAAGGAAGCAAACGTCTGATTCAAACCCAGAGAAATAACCATGATATATACCATATAAAAATCCTACACACGGAACTCATCCGTCATCTCCAGCATGTGGAATTCGATCTACTTGACGGCTACGTTCGAAGAAAAGTGAGGAAGGGCTACGAGAAATCAAGAATCCAAAAGAAGAAACTAGAAAATCTTCGAGCCGAAAAAACAGTAAGTTCTCGAACGCTACCTCCACCAAGAAAGTTTTATGTTATTTTTATAGGTAGAGATGTCAAAGAAACATTAGTAATCGAATCAGAAATTCCGATAATAAGTCGATTAAAAACATAAAGAAAAAAGTAAAAGAAAACAACTTAATCATAACCAATGCAGATAAAGGCAACCCAAAAGTAATTAAAAAATAACGGATTACATACAAAAAATCACTAAATTTATTATATTATCAGACATCACATAAATTAAAAAGGATCAAATTGCTCAATATACAAAACAATTGAAATCCATAATAAACGAAACAAATTCTTTAACAATAATGAGAAACGGAAAATATTTCCAGTGAATTAATTGCATACCTCCTAGGCTGTACGATTTTGTAAAAATTCACAAAGAAAATGAACCTATACGTCCAGTATTGATATTTACGAATATGCTAGGAAGAGCAATAGCCATAGAAATGAATTCTATCTTCAAATCCATCACCGAATTTAAAGATCCACATTCTATAAAAAATCAGTTCAATTAACACGGAAATTAGCAGAAGTAACAATCGTTAATAATTGCACAATAGTTTCATTTGATGTCTATAACATATTATTAAACATATCAACAGAAGATTGCAACAACATATTATCATTAGGTAGAAATAATGTTAATCCCATAGTAAAATCAAAATTTTTATTCTTGAATCTTCTCGACGTTCACTTCGTATCAAAGATCATACAAAATTTAAAACATAATAATTCAACATTTGCAAATCACCTATTAGACTCAAACCCTAATATTGGCAAGGATGTACTTTCTGTATTCCATTTTTCCCAGAAAGGTAGAAAAATGGATTTACTAGAAGCCCCTGATATTCGTAAAGCAAAAGTGGACCTGTTGTACACGGTTGTAATTTAGATTTTAAGTACTTGTTTTATATTGATTACCATGTAATCAAACTAGCCAGTTATATTTTCTTTATTTAAAAAAAATAATTTTTTTAACAATATATTTTTCTTACAAAACGATGGACTCGCCGCTTATCCCCTTATTAGTAGACATTTTTATAGACGTATTAACTGGTGGTTTAGATATATTCACGACATCCTTGCATGTTAGAAAGAAACAGGCAGGCAAATCAACCAATTCTTAGTTTCAAAAATTCCATTCATCGAAATAAAGCAACACAGTTGGGCGGGTTTCACATTTATTGTTGAACACTGCATACTTAGAAATGTGATGCTTCCTTGACCGACATATTTACATACTTGATGATGATCCCATTTTAAATTACCATCAATAACACAGGCCTACACTTTTTTTTTCATGATCACGAATCTGTGCTTAGTTTTTTTCCAGCACGACACATTTTCAGGAAAACTGTGTTTTAAATTTGCCAAAAATATTGAGAAAATATTTATTGAAACTATAATAGGTAGAAAATTACACTGCAAAATTGAGTTGTTTATTTAAAAAACAATGCAGTACAATCTACGTTAAACAATCGTTGTTTTTTTAAATAAAATTGTTCCCATTTTCCTTTAAAACTGCGTTTTGTAGGTTTCCTTTTATGAATTTTTGTGGGCGAGTCCCTCTTCAAGGTCCAGCAGTAATAAGCCATCATTCTAATATCCCATCTTCCTTGGTAACGTCTCTCCACCTCCTTTAAGTCATGATGGAACTTCTCTCCCTGTTCCTTGCTGACAGCTCCAAGATTTTCGGGAAAATAGTTAACGTGGGAATTCAGAAAATGAAGTTTGACGCTCATATTGCATCCCAGTTTTCTATAATTTTCGACCATGTTGGCTATAATTTATTTGTAGTTTGGAGACTTGTTGTTTCCAAGGACACCGTCTATGACTTTAATTAAAGAACTCCATGCTTCAGATTCATCCTGGATCATTGTATTCTGGAAAAATCTGTCCGATTTTAAGGTTCGAATTTTAGGGCCTTAAAAAATTCCTTCTTTAAGTTTAGTCGCACAGGTATTTAAAGCAGTCACCTTGTTTATTTAAAGCTTTGACAAACTGCTTCATCAATCCTAACATAATGTGAAGGGGAGGCAAAAGAACTAATTTTGGGTCAACTAATGCATCACGCAGCACATTTTTTTGTCCCGGTACAAGTCTTTCTCTGAGTGGCCATTCTTTATTAACGTAATGTAAATTTTGTGCTCGACTCTCCCACTCGCACAATAAACATGGATACTTTGTGAATCCAGACTGCTGATTCAAAAGCATGGATATTATTTTTAGGTCTCCACAGAGTCATTGACATGAAATAAACATAATATTATACTAAAATATTTTCTATCGATGTATCAAGTATTTTAAAGAAATAATTTTAATGCAATTTAGGAAATATCATAAAGGTACTTCTTTGCTCTAGTACAAAATATCTCACAAGGTTTTTCTTTAATTTTGAGCTTGACGTGATGGGACAAACCAAATTCACATTAAGAATCAACGCACCCGTATTAGCTAAGGACACTTATCAAAATTAAAACACGAAAAATCATGTCGGCCTGTGTAATTATTGCCAGAAATTTTATTTCTTCTGTCAATTTTATAGAGGTGGTAAGGGTTTCATAATTTGGAAAAAGAACTAGACTAAGACCGATTCCTTGAGGAACTCCACATTTAGTTGTCTTAAAATCACTTCTTATAGAGCACATTGTATTCTTTCATGAAGGTAGCTACAAAAAATTTCTAGAGCGATTCCTCTAATGCCTATTTTTTCAATGTATTTCAAGAGTGACTGATTTTGATGAATGCTTTAGATAAGTCTAAAAATACACTAATAATCTAAGGGATGGTTTATCTTTATCCAAAGCTGAATACATATTTGTGGTTAGTTGTAACATAGCGTCTGCTGTATTTTTATTCGATCTAAATCCATTTTGTTTATCTGATAATATTTTTAAGTTTTCAAGGTAACTATTCAATCTAATTGTTAATATTTTTTCAAAGATTTTCGTAAAAGCGGTTATTATAGTTTGTGAAGTCTTTTTTGTCCTCCTGCTTGTATATTGGTTTTATGACACTTCTTTTAAATACACTTGAGTGTATGTCACTTAAAAGACATTGATTTATAATGAACGATAGAGGCTTTGAAATTACAAGTTCGATAGTTTTAATGTTTCCGCCCTAGTTCCATCTATTCCAGCAACTTTATTATTTTTTTAGAGATTTTATGATTCTAGAGACTAGAGAAAAAATAATAGTTCACGCTCTCTAGGTATACCTTACCTTATATATTTTTTTATAATCTACTGGTTATTTAATCAGGAATATTAATATAGTGTTAGTTCAATTTATTTGCTAGTTGATTAACAGATTGGGTATTTGAATTATTAATGAAGTTACCAATTATACTCTGAGTGTGTTTAACTTCTCCATATATTTCCTTTCTGATATTCCATACATGTTTGATATCATTAGACATTTCAATTTAGCGACGATAGCAATTATGTTTTGTTGCTCCAATCAATCAAGTTTGTTAATAAATTCCTGTAAAGCTTCTAGCTGTCGTTCAGAATTTGGTTGTATAGATTATCTAATACATCTTGGTATATTTTATCTCTAATTTCTATTGATTTCAATATTCCGTTGGTTATTCAACATGTACGGATACTTTGTTTATAATATTTTAGGTAACTACATTTTCTTAAGCTGTTAGTAATCATGTTTGTAACAATTTTTGTATTTTGTTGTTGGTATATACATTTCCATTCAATTTTATTTAATTCCTTCTATAATTTATCATGATTAATAACGGTTATATATTTTTTATTATTGAACGCTTTTATTGTTTATTGTAGACAATTTGTAAGAATATAGTGTAATGGTCAGTCATATTTGTCTTTATTATAATTGGTAGCATTAAATCTGTATCGTGTTTTGTTTTGACACATGGTCAATGCAGGTTTTGCTGTTACCTTGACATCTAGTATAATCATTTATTAGGGACTGAAATCCATATTTGTTCATATTATTTAGATATTATATGCAAGAAGTAGATTGCAATATGTCTATATTAATATAACCAACAAAGATAAAATGATATACATTTGTACCATTTAGGGTACGAAAATAATTGCACAGTACTTCAACAAAATCAGACGAACAGGTTGATGGCGCACTGTATGTAGCTAATAAGATAATAATTTTGTTTTCAAAATCAAGTCGGAGTGAGAGTAGCTTGGTATCTGCAAGTTGTACAATATCATAAGTATATTGTATGCTTGCTTTCAGGTACACCCAAACTCCATCATTAAACAACACTCGTATCATTCGAGATTTACAGATGATGAACTCAATGATTACGAGTAGTAGAGTGCTTTATATTTCTCAAGTCCACAAGTTTTTAGCAACGAAGTCTACACAAAAAAATATCAATCAATTATTAATGGATACACAGAAACAACTATCAATAAAGAATAACATCTTTATATATCACTATCGGTCTTTCTGCCCTCTATCAACAAATTTATAAATAAAATTGAAATTAAGCGGCTTAAAAAATATTTATAGGCACAATCGAAATCGTTAAAAAAATCATTCAAAGCAATCACCTATTTTAGAAATTTAAGCTCAAAAATCAAAGTCATTCTTAGAAAACCTAACGTCAATACTTGTTTCAAACCCCATAGCAAATTAAGTACAACAATTTTCAACTTGTACTTACTATAAATGCTTTAAATATCTGTAATATTATGAATCATGAACAAAAAAAGTAAGGTTCAAGCGATGGAAATGCAATCCCTGAGGGCGGTCAAAGGAATCACAAAAATGGACAAGATACAAAATACAAAAAATAGTGAAGAACTGGAAATAAAAGCAATGTTAACATTTATAAAAAGGAGGCAAATGAGTTGGTGGGGACACTTACAAAGGATGGATGACAAAAGAATTACGAAGAGGGTATGGCAAACACGGACGATGAAGAACAGGAGGAAGGACAGACCTAGGAAAACATGGGAAAAAGGATTGAAGAAGATAATAGAAGAAAAGGGGATTAAGATAACTGAAGCAAAAAATCGAGCCAGGAATAAATAGAAATGGGCTAAATTTTTACACGAACAATGAAAATGTATTTTATGGAATTCACCCAACCGAAAAGTAAAAAAGTTCTTTGATTATATATAAATATAATATTAAGAATGTATAATGGGGTGTAGATAAGGACTTAAAGTTGACAATGCATAACTTGAAATCTATCTGTAAATAATTTCTGATGGAAACGGATGTATGTAGCCTTAAAATATTTTGAATCATACAGTTTTTTAATACAATTAATTGCATTTTGGGTCTCTTAAATTACAACAATGTCATTTGTGAATTTTGCTTACACACTCTTTGAGTATTAATATGGAAGTATGATTAATCAGGGCGTAAATGTTTAACACAATAGATGTGCGAAATCTACACTCATAGATAATATCATAGGTTACTTAGAGGTTAATTAAACCCTTCGTTTTGTTTCACTATTTTTATATTTCTCCGACTAGTTTCGACCGTTAGTCATTCTGAAGGATATATGTATCATAGATATCCAGTGATGATGTCAAAATGTGACCTCGAACATATATTTCATTCGAATCTTTTAAACAAGGAATATATTTAGGTATGTTTTAGTTTAATGAAGTTCGTAATTTAAGTCCTAAGGTTGCATTTTATCAATGATATAGACTATTCTCTTTAGTCTACTATAGTACCTTTGATCACCTTCCAGTTTTTCCTCTCGTTGACATCCATTGTCATTACAAGTTTGGAATATCGCTTGACGCCTATTATTTCTACAATTACATACAATATAACCTGAATTCTCTCGATTTCTTCTAGTTGTTGGTTTTTTAACGATTTGTTCAGCACACATAAAGAACGATTTAAAAATATAGCTAAATAATATTTATTTTCTATCTTGGAAAATATTTCTCATTAATATAATATACATAGAAAATTTAAAGCAACTTTTAACGATTTCTTCTGCCTGGATACGTTATTGATTTTTTGATTTTCATTTGTATCATATACGTGATTATTTTCATATTCATTTGGATGCCTTGGAGATTTTTTCATACATGTCTACTTATTGCTATTCGTAATTTGTATGCAGTTTTCTTCCAACAAATTATAGCCCCAAATGAAAAATCATCGTATCCCTGTCAAAAATGTACATTTTTGGGAATATATTTATATCAAAAGCTAACTTGGAAATCACATATAGATTTCACCACAGGCAAACTTGAGAAGGTTTACAATTTATAAGGGTCGATAACATACTCTTCTTGGGGTGCAGATGTTTCAATTTTTATAGTTTTATAGTTTTAGTACGTGTTTTGCTTTAGAAGTACTCATATGAAGGCAGAACAGTAATTGCCTGTGTTTCGGTTTTAACTTATACAGTTTCTCAAAAATTATTCAATATACATTTAATAACAAACAATCTAACATTAATATTAATTTTCATATCACAAATAAAGAGACTACCATAAATAACTATGATGTAACTGGTATTATATAAGCAAATTGTAATTCACTAATATGATTCATTTTACTTCTATTAACAACTTTGTTTCGCAAATTTATTGCTTGTTTAGTTGAATAAAAACTTACAGTATAAACCACAACCTATCAATCAACCTAATAAACCTTAATACCAGAATTAATTGACAATTTTAAACAGTTTAAACCAGGTTTTTGCTTTTGATATTATTTTTACGTTCATAAATGTACTTAAAATATAAAAAATATATGTTTTTTGTATGACTTGTGTTAGCGATGTACTCTGCTCGATATTTTTGACGTGATAATTAATGTTAGTTGTGAGAAATTTTTACCAAGGAGGGAAGGAACAAACATTTCAAACATTTTCGACATATATTACTTTTTTATTTCCGTAAAGGAAAGAAAGCTACTCAAGCTCACAAAAAGATATGTGAAAATTATGATGATAATTTCTTAATGGAGCGTACATGCCAAAAAAAATCCGTTCTGGAAATTTTTCTCTTAAAGACGAACAGCGTTCTGGTCGGCCCACCGAACTTGATGACGGCCAAATCAAAACTATAGTCAAACAAAATCGTCACATAACGGTTCGCGAGATAGTAGAGAGGTTAAGTGTAGCGTGTACTGCGATAGAATACATTTAAAACGCCTTGGGGATTGTATAAAAGCTCGATATTAGGGTGGTTGTGCGAATGAATTGAAAGAGGTCACTTAACACAGCGAATCAACATTTGCTCCTTAAACGTAATGAAACAAATCCCTTTCTGAAAAGAATTTTCACTGGTAACGAGAAATAGGTACAGCTACATTATCACAAAAAGATCACGGTGTAAGAAAAGCACATCGAAAAAAAATGGTATTTTATATTTTGGAGGCTTCCAAGGAACCAAACGACCAATTCAGATGTGTACTAACAACAACTCACAAAACTAGAAGAAGCAATCAAAGAAGAACGACCAGAATTGGTAAATCACAACGGAATAGTGTCCCACCATGACAATGCGAGACCTCACAAATGTTTGGCCACTCTTGGGAAATTACTGGAGATTGGTTAGGAAGTGATGTTACCTCCCGTAGCGCCCTGATATGGCACCATCGGATTACCATTTATTCCACAGTTTGCAGAATTTTATATATTATAAAACTTTTACAAATTATAAAAGACCTTTAATCTCACTTGGCTCAGTTTTTTGCTGAAAAGGATGATTCTACGAACGCAGAATCATGAAGGTGCAAGGTAGATGACGAAAGGCCTTTGAACAAAATGGATAATATTTGGTTGATTAAACGTTATTTATTGTATTAAAAAATAGTTTTATTTCATACGCCAAAACAGAAATTACTTAGTGGCCAAGTTAATATAACAAGAACTAGTTTTCACAGTTATATCCCAACGTATATTAAGCCGCCTCAGTGCAAAAAACTTATCAAATCTATCCTTTTTAACTAATTTATGTATTGCTCGTAATCTAATTATCTCTTCTAAATATCAGTTTTCAATGCATTAATTTGTTCAAATCACCAGGACAGTTAGCTAGCGAACAAAGATTTGTTTCATTTATTTATTTATTTTTACTTTAAATGTAATTGCTACGTAAAAGATCGAAAAAAAGTTATGTTATTAATTGAACTAGACTAAATAAAGAAATGTTTTTCTGTTTGATTTATAAATATAAGAAAAAGTAATGAAACTGTTTAATGCTACCACAAAACATGTTTAATATTATCGCTAATAATAAAACTTATGGATTAAAAAGCTATTTATTGTTATTAATGTCTTCTTAGTTTGAAAATTAAAACATTCTAATATGTAATAATATCTTAAAGTATGTGTTAGTCGTATATGGAATCAATCTAGTTCTCTTAATTAATGTTAACGTAAGCAAATTATTAATCCAGTCGGTGACGTCTAGTAAGGAATGGTTAAAACTCGGTTCCAGGTTATCCATCCAGCGAGCAGAAACAAACTTTCCCAAAATAAACAGTAATTTCCTTACCAAATTACCAGACTTATTTGCAGTAAGCTACATTTTCGCTGGATACATAAAATTACTATGTATTTTGCTCTCGGAGTTATGTTTGCTTAATACCGAGTCTACACAGAGAAATCCTTCCCGGAAAAACTACCTTGAGATTTAGGCCGTCTCTTTCCCTCCGCGCCGGGGCTCTTTAACGACCCCGCATCTTCCCCTTCTGCCGGCGGAATTAAAACTCGCACAAGATGAACTTTATAAATGGGCTAACATTAAGCAAAACGCCCGCGTGCGACGGTTTTCCGGAAATCTCGCGCTAGTTTTCCTTAGAAATAGAGCGGAAAATCGGAGCGCAGCAAAAGGGCCAATGGAAATCTCGGGATTTTAATTGCATCTTAGTTTCCTTTTGTTTCCACCCTTGGAGTTCCCGCACGCTAACGTTCAACCCTTTAAATTTAACGCGCCCCCTTCCGAAAAATGTTACGTATGTACACGTCGGGGTGGCCTAACATATATGACGTCTGTCAAGGGCTTATCAAACTTTAGCGACGTTTTGGTGCTGCACTTAAGTGGAGTGTATCTTCCCCATTTTAAATACATTTCATGTACTATTCAATAACAATGATATTTGTTTCAATATTTTGTAGTTTTAGTAGTAGTAGTAGTATGTTTAGCTATAGGCCACGTAGTCCTTCCGCCGTGTTAATTGTGTATTTGTGTGTAAATAAGCTTGTTACTTCAAAGAATCGTCCCTGTCACTCTAAATCACCTTTAATTGTATCATTATTGGGTGCTTTAGATTGACAGGGGTGATTCACGAATGGTACCGGTCACCCATCCAATTGCTAACCCTAACTAAATTTGCTGCACTCTCGCTAACGAAGTAGTTTTATTTTTCCATAAATTAAGGATAAATTAACTAAAAGTTTGTTTATTTATAAAATTATTTTTCTCTTTGACATTTACAAAGTTATTTCATCTTAACAACAATAAATAACAATCTTTGAAATTAATTTATTAAATTTTTATTATTTTCTTTTGACGTATTACATGGTTTATGATGATATATTATAATGCTATCTAGAGTACATCATAAGTTTTAATAAAGCTTTCGTAACTGTTTTAAATATTTCGTTAAAATATAAATATAAGTAAAGAGCGAAGATATTTTAAGTAGAACCCGAATTATTTATTTTGTAGAGCAAAAATATAAAACATAATATAAGAAACTACTATATGAATTAATATATAGTATTACAAATAGACAAAAGTAAATTTAATTAGTTAAGACATTTTATATGTTTCAGCAAACAGATAATGTGGAAAATATCTCGGAGCGTCGAGGGCCTCTAAAAACCTTTATCAAATTATAATTTAATCCGAATACGAATAGATTACCGGCATGTAAACATGCAAACAATAATATAATTAAAATAAGTTAACGAATTTCTACTATTATAACAAGAAGCGGAAGGAGCCTTTACAAAGAGAAATAATCCGAATAATTTACGAAGGAGCGTCCGCAGTGTTTGCGTTAGAATGCCTCAAATTTAAGGCAATTTGAAGCAAAATTAATAGATAATAAGATTATAATAAGAACGCGCCGACGTTACTCAATCAATTATTAACAAAATAATCTTTATTGGAGTTCCTGACGTGCTTTCCGCCGTGGAAATTGTTAATTAACAATTAGTCGATAGCGGGGACTTAATTATTAAGTGCGGTTTTTATTAAACCTCTATACTATTCGCGTGTATTTCAGTATTATAGCAAATATTTCGCTATCATTGAATAATCGATACAATACCTTTTAAGAAATCAAAAATAATTTTACGCTTAGACTCCATTTTTTATTTCAAACATATCCTACTGGACCGAAAATAAAGTAAAACATATTTAAATACTAACAAGTGGCTAAACTATATTATATTATATTTGCCTCTATAAAATAAAATTAACAAAAAATTGACACAAAAAATATGTACATATAAAATATAATACAAATTTTATCAGCATACTGAAGGGCAGGGTTCATTTGCATTAAATGTTCTTCAACTCAAACTCATATCTCCTTAACCCTGCTGTTTATTAATTATTCAACATTGGATACTTATTTAGTTTATAATGAAATGTTTATTTTTCTTTAATTTCATTTCATTTCAATCATAATTACTGACTCATTACAACGATTACTTAACCTTGACGCGAATTCTGATATAATAAAATCTGATCTAATTAACAATACGATGAATTAATTTCTCACTTAACCCGCGGTGAAACATTTTGCTATTAAATTGATCGAACTAATTAACTATATTAAATATATAGCTATATTAATAAATAAAAAGTCTAACTTAGCCTTAGACAATTTTGTGGAAAATAAGGTTTACTAACTAAATATTCAAATGGGACAGATTTATGTGAAACAAAACAATTTATTTTTTAGTTTAAACCGAGATAATTCAAAATACGTGTTAAGTGAGCAATTAATAAAATATATCGAACTGAGTTTATAACTTGTGCTTATTTTATGGTCAATCTATTTTTTTCTGTTTGCATATTATCAATACTACTGTCTTAGCAAAAATATTTTCCTATCTTTCTTAATTTTGAATTTGTTGAAGTTCAAACATTGATTTTATAGGTTGCAAAATTTAAAACAAAGCAAATTATAACATGTATCCTCGTTTATATCTCACGTTTTTGGGTCCTGATTAATATTGGGAATCATTTAATTTATACAAATTTGTAAACGTATTTTTGTCTTTTATCGCTAAGAAAAACTAATAAGTTTTGATTTTATTTTATACTATTTAAGTGCTTTAGAATAAATTTTCCTACATGTCTTAAACACTAATAACATATGTGTTCAAAATGCAATAAGGTTACAGGCAAAACTTAATATAAATAATAGAAACGGTTCTTCTTTTAGATCTTATTGTTTAGCTTTAGAAGATATATATATATCTCAAATAGTTAACTTTGTGCAGTTTTCAAAATGTATTTTTCTAATTTTTAATCACTGTGGAGAACCCACAACTTTTCTTTTTTCAATATTTTAGTTTTGATGGGGTTTCTACTCATATATTTCTAAATAGAATCTAGAGATCTTAGATATTAATATTTTATCAATTATATTAAGTGTAACGCTGTCAATCTATTTTTTTGAATAATAAGACTTAATGTAGACTACTGTTAACACTAAATTTGTGTTTAATTTTAATTAAATTTAATTAATTTAATTTAATCATATAACTTTTAAATTTATTACGTACTGATCAGATTTAGATCGATACTCTACTGAAGAATATTTTTTGATACTTTTATCTTCTAAACGATAATAATAACCTCCAATAAAAACATATTTAAAAAAATCTTATTTTTTAGAATTAGATATGGGAGTATATAAATATATATTTTTTATAATAAAGCCCTAGTAATATATACATCCAGTTATAAATTACATAGAAATATTTTGCATAAACATATAAGGAAAAATATATTAAATTTATTATCCTTCTATTATATTTTAGAACTATTTAACATGGATATGGGAGAATTATTGTTGCTAGAAACGTTCGACAAGAAATTTGCAAACAAATTTACACAGTCAATGGCATTGTTACTAGTTGTGTGAACATATTTCTTGGAAATCCAATAACTTTGATACAAATTTATAGTAGTTTACCAAAAATATTTTGTAATAATTTATTTGTATTTATTGCATTGGCTTTAAATATATTTAATTTTACAAATACTTTACATTATGAATTTAACATTTCTGGACTTTACAATTTTATCAGAATTATTTGTTTGTAAGAAATATGAAATGATAACGATTCTTACCGATTCTATGTGGAAACTCCAATTCTTGGCAAAATCATCTTCTTTGAAAACCGTAATAAACAACGGAACGTCCATCCGCGCCCCCGTGTAGTCTCCGGGGGGCGGCGAAGAACCGCTGTCCACATGCCTACCACATGTTCGTTGGCGATGTTTGCCTCGCGGAACGTCCGATCGAACTGGTCCCGAAAATCCCTCGAAATTCCCAACCGAAAATCGCGTGCGACGTCAAAACTGGAATTTCAGGTCGTCCTGGACACCACGACTATTTTTTTTCGGGCCCTTACCCCCTTCGCATACTGACCCTTTCTTGGTTCACATGCGGTGGCCGCGAAGGGAACAGGTTTTTGGACTGACCATCGGCTCGCTTTCCTGCCCTTTGTCCAGGAGAAACCTGATTTCGGTCTTCGTGTGAATGTCACGGGACGCACAGGAAGATACCTAATATTTAGTGTTCGCATAGGGTTAGATAGGAAGATATCGGGAAAATTAACATTCGGAGGGTTGGAATACACTAGAAAGAGACTATGGAATGTGGACTAGTTTATTTTATTCAAAGGGTCAGTTTGCCCGATATAACGTAACAATTCCAAAGTGAAACAAGTTACATAACTAGTCAACTAAACTATATTATTTATTCAAACAAATTTTACAAATAATTTCTGATTGGGTTTTACTGACTGGAGGGTAGAATAGAGGCCACCCACCCACCCTACATATTTATATAAACTATAATCCCTTAATCATCAACGATCAGTATTTAATCAGGATTTTAATTAAAAGTTGTAAAATGTAGAGAAACAAAAAATGGCGATGTTGCCATCATAGTAATTTACTTACATTTTTATCGAAAACTATGAAATTTACGGAAAAAGTCTATTCTTAGCAATTTGCTCAATTTTTGATTCTTTACAACTATTTGTTATATAAATTTTATAATTTATTAGCAATAAGCAAAAAATCCTTAAAAGTTAAGAACTTTATAAAAAACATGTTTTTATAAAACTTGTTCAGTTTCTCATTCCTTTTTACTGTTGTTTGGAAAGTTATGAAATATTTTTACGCCTTGAGTAAACATCAACATCCACTTAAAATTTAATCTCAATCGAATCATTAGTTTTTTTTAAGATATAGCGCTCACAGATATTCTCATTCACGAAAACAATACTTTCTCTATATATTAGAATATATAGATATAGGAAAAGTAAAAATACATAAACTTAGAAATATCGTATCATACAGAAGAAGTGTTTTATCGAAATGTTCCTGAAACATGTAAAGATTTACAGCTACAACGTTTGTTTATTTATAAAAATGTATATTTACAGAGTGCATCTTCACTTTTCTTATATTTAAATGCATGTTTAAGACTTGTAATGTCATATTTTTATGACAAGAGTATTAAGTCTTTAAAAGTAGTACATATTTAGAAAATATGTATGTACGAAATTCATGAGCCGTACATACACATTTGATAAATTGCAACAACATTAATAACAATAAAAATGTATTAAAGTCCTTTACGTTGTAGAAAATTAACTAATAATTAGAGAAACACAAAACAGAGTTGTAGATTTACGAATTGTTTTCGTGTTTTTCTAATTATTAACATGATTTACGCTTCAGTAGTAAATACTAGGGAATATTCCTACTTCTTGTAGGATAGTCATGAAAATTATTATTACGGTATTATTTAATTGAGACCGATTTCTTTAGATTACGCAGGAAATATGTAATTTTAGCGAGTTTGCTTTTTAGTTCAATTTCATGATGTTCCTAGGTCAATTTAGGATCTATGACTATTCCTAACAGTTTGGCTGATTGTACTTGACAGTCATTAACCTATCTGCATTTAGTTTGGCCGATGCCTGTTCAAAAGTTTTATCATTAGCCGATAATGATGTATTATCTGCGTATAGGATTATTGATGCATGTATTATGTTATAAGGAAGGTCATTTATATAAATCAGGAAGAGAAGGGACCCTAGGATCGACCCTTGAGGTACCCCATATAACATATCTTGCATACTCGATATATCATCCTCTAATTGAACAGCTTGTTTTCTAGAGCTTAAGTAAGATACAATCATTTTGGAAGCAGTTTGGTGAAAGTTATAAAAATATAACGTTCGACAGAGAATAGAGTATGTCTATCGAAAGCCTTACTCAGATCTAAAAAAATTACATATAGTTAATTCTTTCTTTTCAAATGACTCATTTGTGTCATTTACAAATTTATTTACCTTTTTCGAAAATGGGGATGCATTTATCTATTTTTAATGCATCAGGGAATCTATTATTTGTTAAGGAGTGATTAATTAATTTTGATAATGGACCTATAATTATGTTAAGTACTTTCTTGATAATTTTTAAATTCATTCCATACACATCAGTACCATTTGTGGGCTTTAGACCCATAATTATACTTCTTACTTTAGTGAATGATACTTTTGTTAATTTAAAGTAACAGTTATGGTTAGTTTCATATAATGATCCGGTCATAAGTAGTATGGGATCAGTTTTTGTGTCAGGTATGCTTTGTATTATATATTTTTAGCAGCCGATGCAAAAAATAAGTTAAAGTCATTAGCTCGAATACTGGAGTTTTGTTTAATTAGTTGACTTGGTCATTTACTATTTATTAACTCCCACATTGCCTTATTTGGATTTGAAAATGATTCGATGTATTTGTCAGTTGTAAGTGTTTGTTCGACATTAACCGCGTTTCTATATTTCTGCCAAGAGTCTTATAATATTTTGTTAATGAGGGTGTTGCGTTATGATTAAGAGCTTCTCTTATGATATTCAATTGAGACCTCATAGCACGAAATTTAGGGGTGAACTATCTGATTTTCAATTTATGACTCTTTTGATAGAATTTTGTCCGGATAAGATACTTTTATACAGCTTAAAAAGTATTAATAAAAATATCCCAAGCTTCGTAGACAATGCTGTACCATTGCATGACCAGTCAAAATCGCTCAATAAATTATATAAAATCATACTACTTTGTTGAGTTATAGGTCGAATATTTTTTGTATGTGTATGTGAGTAAGGTATATAAATTTCGGTGATAATGCCCTTATGGTCCGATACGCCTATATCTACAACAGTGGGTTTATTAAATGCGTTTATGTCATTTGAAAAAATATTATCTTTGCAAGTTTCCACTTGTGTGGTTAATTGCCACAAACCGTAACTGGCAAAGAGATTACACAGATCAGTTGTACTTGTGGTCATCGTATTAAATTGTACATTAAAGTCACCACATATGTAAATACTATATAGTCTTAGATTTATACGTTTAATTATAGTGGTTATTATATCGAGAAACTGTGAATAATTTCCATTTGGTTATCGATAAATAGCTATGATTATTACATTAAATGTATCTAAAATAATTCCAAAGATTTCAACAGATATATCGTTAACAAAATTTAGGATAGAATATTAACAATTTCTTTTTACAAGTAGCATTGAGCCACCATTTTTTACATTTGTTCTACTGTAAGAACTTGCGACAAAATAATCATTTATAGAACACCACTGAGTTTCAGGCTGTATCAGCCAGTGTTCACTAAAAGCCAAAATATCAAATTCCTTACCTATAGTGTAAGCTTCTAATGCTTGTATTTTATTGCGTATGCATTGAATGTTTATATAAAAAAGGTTTATTTTTGAGAGGGTGTACTTGTCTTCCTTGTAGCTTCTTTCTGGATTTCTGCGGTCATTCTCGGTGGTGGATGTTGGCGTCGGAATAAAAACGTCCAATGTAAACTCCCTTAGGCCACGATTTGCAATCCTGTGCAAGAGCCAGTTGTTCGAAAGGAATTGTAATTTTAAATGAGGCGTATTCTTGGGGCTGCGTGGAATTCAGTTTTTCACATTCAGATTCAATTTTTAATGCGCTTAGATGCGATCTAGTATATTGTATAATGAGCATACAATGATACCCATTGCCCACGAGTATGAAATTTGCTGCATGAGCCGAAGGCGAGTGCAGCAATTCATACGAGTGGGCAATGGTCATTGTATGCGAATTGTACACTATACTTTTTCTACGATTATACATATGAATTAAAAAATTCAAATATAGATTTCTACTAATTGACATTGAACAAATTTGTATTTATTAAAAATATACGTGATATTGATACAGTTATGAAATGTTCTTGGAGATCATGTATATGATGGAACATTTACCGTAAGGTTTAATTTTGTAACAAAACTACTCTTACTATTATTACTTACCATTATTTTGCGTAAATTTCAAAACCCTCGCAATTTTATTTTGACGTTTAATTTCATGTCAGAAAAGTCAACTCAAAAATCAAATTTTATAATGTTCGTATAATATTTGCGTGTAATTGG
This sequence comes from Ontholestes murinus, assembly GCA_963969525.1. NCBI lineage: Eukaryota > Metazoa > Arthropoda > Insecta > Coleoptera > Staphylinidae > Ontholestes > Ontholestes murinus. The sequence goes on from OZ018390.1 coordinate 35,812,930, forward strand.
AAAACGTTATTTTTTGAATTTAAGGAAATAATAATAATAATAATAATAATAATCTTTATTCCGTAGACCATATAGTGTACACAATATACATTTATAGTATTGGAAGCGTCAATATACAAACTTAAAGTATTATTTCTTACATAATAACATCACATAAATTATAAAACAATTTTTCACATGTATTAATTATAAAAAACGTTTAGTCTGATTCAATATTAATATTATTAATACTATGTTATTGTAATATCCCTCTCCTGTTTAACTATTGTAGCACTAGTGCTTTCGGTTTGCAGTGGTTGGTATATTCGCTGTAGCGGTAGACTTATCACGTGATATTTGTTTACAAATCGTGGGGGGTATGTTTATGGCAAAACATTTCCATTATTCATTTCTCATCGTATGTTTTCATATCCAGTAGATCATTATATTTATCTGTTAACAACTGATTGTTTATTTTTAGCTGTGTGATAAGTTGCTTCTGGTGCATGTAAGCTTCTGTTCTAAAATCTATTTCATTATCAAATTGTGAGATAATCCTATCTACATCAAAGAACAGTAGTTTATTTCCTTATCGTTAAGAATACTTGCCCTTTTAAGTAGTTTAGCACAGTTGCGATGAATCAGGGACAATAATGGCCCACTTTTATGGAGCGATGTTAACTCGGTAGCCATTTTTTTTTAAATTTAGTTTTAATAATGAACTATATTCTAATAATTCTGATAATGTTAAAAAAATTAAATCTAAAATCAGACCTCTATATTTTGAAAAATTATTATTATCTGATTGCTTAAAGTACGTTGAGGCTTTACGTTTTTAAATGAAGCAATAAATATATCATGGATTATAGTAATATTTTCAGTAATTTACTCAACTACCGTAAAATGAAAGTAAAGGTCAGAGACTGTTTTTCATATAAATTTTATTCATAATATGGGAGCCTTTCGAGAATCTCCTCTATCCCTACCGTAAATTTATTATTTATATAGAATAATATAATAATATGCTTTATTTCCAGTAGAGAATATATTTTCATGGGTGGGTCAAATACAAAAAAATTTTTGAATTTAGTAAATACTAACAACCAATTGATGCTTATTAATTTAGTATAAAAGATATTAGAATAAAAACTTTAAAACTTAAGATCTAAATTTTAAAATACCTATCACAGTTTAATAGATTGTACTACACAAGACTTGTGATAAAAACTGTGACTATGTTTCGGGAGCCTTAGGGTTCTTTAACGTATATTGTGATCATGCTGCATTTGGTTACCTTCAAAGAGTGTTGGGTTGTTTTTAACAAATTTGACTGTCTCATATATGTATAGACTGGCCAAAGGCATTATTTGTAGCCTTTTGAATAGATTCCGGCAACTGGTATTAGGATTAATATTCCCAACGGCTCTTATTAATCTTTTTTGGACTACAAATAGTTTTTGGAAATTATTAGACGTTGTGCATCTCCAGAAAATTATGCCATTTGACATTTGTGGCTGTCAATATAACATGTAAACAATCCTTGCTGCTTCTTCATGTATGTCGTCACGCGTTGCTTAGATTAATGTATATGGGTGTCCCACCTTAAGTCATTTTATGGTGACTCGAGGAATTTTACTTAGCTGGTTTCCTGTATACGTTCACATTTCATATGGACCAGGAACTTTATCAAATGATAAATAAAACCTACTTTGTTAATATCACACATAAACATATTTCATATGGACGTTTGTTAGTCCTAGTGGTGCTCTGTAGTGGACGATATATGTTTTCGATACATTGGCTATTAAGTTATTGATGGTTAGCCAACTTTCCAGTTCTACAAGCATGTTGTTCGTTGCTATATTAAGGTCTTCTAGGGAGCAGTTTTGCATGTTAATCGTTGTATCTTAAGTGGCATGTAGTTAACGAACAAGAGGAAGAGTAAGAGGCCTAATACGTTTCCCTGTGGTACACCAGCTTTTGGAGAGGCAACTGTGGATGCATGCGAAATCTTATCAAATTATATGGATGTTACGCGTTTTCTGTGGTGTATGTACGGTGTTTGAAGCATATCATGCGGAACAATATCATATGCATTTGTTAGATCAACAAAAACCGAAAAAAACTGTTTGCTATCTTCAAGATTATTGAGTATAAAACGGATGAAGTTATGTGTGGCATGAATTGTTGTTAACCCCTTTCTAAAACCATATTGTTGATGACATAAGGTATTGTGATGTTCTAAATATTTAATTATTCGGTCGTAAATACAAAGTTCATATATTTTTGAAATTATTGGCAAAATAGAAATAAGTCTAAATTCGGATAATAAATGTGCATCATCTTTTTTGGGGATTGGAACTATTTTTCTTAAACCTTAATTTAAATTTTAAAGGTAATAGAATAAGAAACATTTATATAAAAAAATAGACAAAATTTTAACTATAATGAGTGCAGTAGTAATGACAAGGTAACATTTGTTTGTTAAACTGCTCCATCTAATTTCTTTAAAATAGCACAAACACTTCCTGTTGTCATTTAAATGAAAAATTTAATAGATATTATCAATAGCACAATGGTAGTAATAAATTATCGTATTTCAATTTCTATGGCCAGAAGTTATTGTCATTATTAAAGTTATTTCTTTCTATAAAAAATCTTCTTTCATTATTAATTAATTTTAAAATGTCATATACTTTGCCTAAATAGCAAAAATACTTTTCTCAAAATGAATTCCATTATCTGAAGCAGAAGAAGGGTCCAGAATGGAAGAACACATGATGAACTCCGCCGGCAAGTCCTGTGACCTAATTTTTTTCTAAATTAATGTATTTATCTTAATTTTGTTTGCCTTATTTCAATTGGAACTTGTAAAGTAAATATGAATAAATAAATATGAATATTGTATTACACCAAAGTGACTAAACCCAATAATTTAAGTATAGCGGGCTGAAGATACTTAAACCTTTTAAGGAACGAAATATATGATCCACTATATAATGCTGGGATTTTAAAAGACTAATTTCTGGATCTTAATGAATTTACTTCGTGGTACATTTCGATATTAAGAATTTAAAAAAAATACTTTTACTTTTTTATACCACTTTAAACTTTAAAGTGGTACAAAAAAGTAAAAGTGTTTTACACTTTTTTTACATAAAATTCATAACTTCGGTGTAGGCAAAAAATCCCGAAACACTTTACGTATTGTTTATCCTGCCCTCATTTTTATGTATATGCCGTTTATTTACCTGTTCCTCGAAGTGCCCACCCACCTCCGACCTTTTTTTCAAATCCGATAGATTCGTTCATCAGGTAAATCCGGATCTATCGGATTTGGAAATAAAGTGGGCAACGTTGGCCATCTGATCACCTATTATTCCAGCCCATATATTGACTTTTTGCGGGAACTAAGTATGAGTTTCTCGCATCCAATTTTGACAATTAAAGTCAATATGTAAGGTAAAAGTACTTTTGACGGAAATGGGAATTAATGCTAATGAAATCTAATTTATGATCAGAATCTCGATACGGAGATTTTGCGTTAAATAAAGCATTTTAGAACTACTTTGACAACTTAATTAGCGTATCTGACTGCTTTGATGACTATTATTATCATCACTAGAAACTAAGCAACGTGGTTCCAAAACACATGTCAAAAACATACAACATTACGCCGACGTAAAATTAGTTTTCATTTTTATAACGTGATCTTTGAAAATATTCAAGAAATAAATAGTGCGTTTTATTCCTTGTGAAGAGATTTTTCAAACGAGGTGTTACTTGACATATCTTTCCATTAAAAAAAAGGTCGGAGGTGACTGGGTACTTCCGGGAACAATTAAACAAATAGCATACACATAGAAATGAGGGCAAGAAAAAAAAACAATATGTAACGTGTTTCGGGATTTTTTGCAAAAATCGCCTTTATCGAATTTTTGCATTTTATTCCAGATAAGGTTTCAACACAGTATAATTCTTTTGGTTGCTACCCCTGATATTTAAAGAAATAGTTTTAAATCTGAAACAAAATAGAATTCACTCTAAAAGTCGATTGAATCAGAATTCGTTTTGTAGCATTTATACATATAGGATAATTTACTTATTTAAGAAGGTGGTAAACATTGTAATGTTTTTCTTTTCTCTTTCGGTATTGTCATGAATAATAAGAAGTTTAGTTCAAAATCAATCAGTGTGTCGAATAATACTCCCGACCTCAAAAGAAAGAATTTAAAGAAACCGTCTATAATTAGAGTGATAAGTGATTTAATCGAAACACATACGATCTGCAATTTACTAATAATATAATACTAGTTGCAAATTCATTCAGCTTAACAATGTCAATACAAGAACTGCAACATTTTTTAACTGCATTTATTCTAAATTACTTATCTTCCCGCAACGAGTTTAAGTCATTCTCTCTTTCAAACTTCACAATTATCATGTAGTTGCGCAAACGCATTTCTCTAGATATTAAACTGTTTACAGAATACAAAAAATATTAAACAAAGAGCAATGTTATACTCTAAGGCCCTTAGCTCTAACACTTATAAAGGAGAAAAAATTAGTAGAAAAGATTATAGATTAGGATTTTATTCACCTTAGCTTTAGAATCCTAATTACAATTGAACTTGTTTTTCCCTAAAATAACAAAAAATTTAAAATCCTCGAATTTCCTTCAATGGTATTAATTACAAAACGTAATATAATCCTAAATATATAACTTTTTTTTGTATCCACCAAAATGAAACTATCACTACTATAGTAAAAACTACTAATAGGACTCTAGGATGTTCGTGAAGTAGGGACGAATATTAAAGTTCTAGAGAACATTAAAAATGTAGTCTTTTATCAACAGATTAAGTAACATCTCCCATTTATATATGAAATTTATATCCTCCATATGACCACCCAAGGCCGCGCGGCATTGAAGTTCTCGATGACGCGTGGGATGTCGTTAATAACCCTTTGAATTTCATTCATCAATCAGTGTATTGTTTGAGGTTTGTTCATTTACACTTTTGATTTCACAAATCTCCATAAAAAAAAGTCGTAAGGCCAAAGATTGCATGATCTAGCAGGACATTCCTGGTTGCTAAGCAAAGAGATAATTTTTTGGGGAAACTTTTCATTCAGCAAAGCAAGCGTTTTATAGGATGTATGACATACCGCAGTGTCTTGTTGTAACCAAAAATCGTAATTTTCATCCACAACTGTGAAAATCAATCAGATAGTATGTTCTGTAATGGCCGCCGTTTAGAGTGACGGCAGTTCCCTTGCGATTTTTAAAATTCAATACCTTACGGTTAAGTAGAAATTAGTCTTTAAATTCCAAAAATAACTAAATTTATGTTTCTTGAGTACAATTTTTACTATTTATTAACTTTCTTAGAGGTCCACTTAGACTTTAGATTTTTTTGAATTACTTCACACATTACAGATTAATTTATATAAACACTTCATGCCTTATTGGGATCATTTAACTGTATGGCAGAATTCTAATTAATTAAGAATATTTCATTGTATACTATAGTTAAATCAGCTTTGAAGAAATTGAGTTGAATTAGTAATAAAATTGGAACATATTTCAATGGCTAACTAATTAATTAATCCTACATAATGGAAAACTTTATATATTAAACTAAGTTCGCTAATAATAATATCAAGTATCCTCTAATTGAAATATAATACCAAAATATTATACCAAATTATTTATTAATGTACATAAAACTCTTTCATATGCAATTTTCATCAAGTATTATTATTAGAGAGCGGATTTCTAGCATTATGCTTATCCCTAATATTAATAGAATCGAAAAAATTTCTTAATATCTATACGAATCTTGAAGAATGTGATTACTTAGCGCTAAGTTTTTTTGTGCTTTTATGCTTATTTTGACTTTTTGTGCTTATTTTGACTTTTTATGCTTATTTTCATGCTTTTTTTAGATTCTGATGCTTATTTGGAGCATTTTCTTAAACATTTAAAAAACATTTAATAAAAATTTCACCCTGATATTAAATTAATGTGTAGAGAATTTTCGTAAAAATCTGTATCCCATCATTTATAGATTATATTTGTATTACATATTTTCTTCGTGTCTTTTGACAACATAATTGTTTAAAATCTTCATAATATGATACAATAATTATAATGAATTTTATTATTAATAAATATTAGTACAAATTACCAATTTACAATGGATTCCTTTATAAATAAGTAGATAGAATAGACCGTCTCATTATTCAGATAATACAGACGAACGCTTCATAGGAATCACACCTATGATATTCCGGATGTAAACGTCGTTAAACTAGGCCCAAACAGGGCCCCAGTAAGTATTAAATGTAAACAAATTCAAGTCATAGCTAATAATCAGGTGTTCTGCAACCGTATCAATTTTCTACTTTCGGCAAAAATACGGATGGGACGACTGGCGCATATTTACCGTTTTTGTTAATTTTCATATTCAAACTCGCATTCATAAACTATTGAATTGACATTCCAAAAACTTTTCTTATTTATCAAAAATTATTATATGCGTGAATCGTATTAACCTGGAGAATCACAGATAAATTATATTATATAATTCACATGTATATTTAACCCATAATGCAAAAGGTGAAAACCACAATACAAGAATTAATTAGAGACTATCCAGAATTAACAAGTGAAAATTATACATTATTTTGTAAGGAATGTTTAAAAATAGTAAGTTTTATTTTAGTTCTCAACTGCATCCTAACTGGTCAAGACTTGTATGTAAAACATGTTATAACAACACTATATCAAGAACGTTTGAAAAAGTTCAAAGTTGAACTAAAAAAACAGCAAAATTTCACAATATTTAGCATCTTCAACAAACGATGTACAATTTAAATTAAATTTACATTTGTGCAAAATACTTTTACATCCGAATATCCCTTTAAGAAAATTACAAAATAATGCATTTAAATCTTTCTTGGGAAAATATTGTAAAATGCGCATTCCCGAGAAAAAATTATGTAGCTCTTGCGTAGTATGAAACCATACAAAAAATTAAAGATATTATTAACAATAGTTATATGTGATGATGAAACCACAGACGCTTGTTTAATTTAATAATAGGAGTTTAACATGAAGACATCCGACCAATAGTATTTTGATATATACAAAAGAATTGAAGAAAACTGATAATAACATTATAGCAAAATTCATAAACGATGGACTGACAAGCTTATTTTTGCCGTAGACAATACCAAGTTACAAAATTTTACTAATAATGCATTTTGTGCATTGTACAAGTTTAGCACATGGATAGAAACGAATTTCTGAAACTATAAGAATGAAATTTCCATTTGTAGATTTAATTAAATATGGAAAATTAGTTCTTATATTCTTCTGTGAGTGCAATTATTCAAGGAGTCATTACCTGATATCTCACTGCCCAATAAACCAGTGGTAACAAAATGGGGAACTTGGATATATTCTACGATGTACTATGCGAACAATTTTGAAGAATTTAATAAGGTTATATACAACTTTCCCGAAACGACATAAAATCAGTTAATGACTGTCAAACAGTTCTTAAGAAACAAGAGCTTTCTTCAAAACAATTTAGTTACATAAAATCGCGTTTAAATTTTGTGAGCAACACAATCAAATCTTTATAAAAGCAGATTCATTTTAGATAATACCTGCACGCATTGGCCAAGAAATCAAAATAATATCGAAAGAAGTATTCGGTGAAAATGAAGGATTTTTGATATTAAATAAATTAAACTTGATTTTGAATGGCAATTTTCAAATGGATCCAGCTATAATTTAAAATAAAGAGAAGCTTTTTCACTTTCAAAAATTTATTGAGCGTCAGAAATAATAATTTTTACAATTAAACCCCTAGATCAACATTTAATGATCTACTGTTTTCATGAATAGATGTTAGTTATTTTGAAATGTATACAAAATTACAATTTAATTTTTAAATACTTACATGATATTATATAGTGCGTAAAGAAAGTGTGTTTATTATAGTTTTAAGCAGAATTTCTATGTAAAATATGTTGATAAACGTGTAACATATTAAGAAAATTCAGTTTTCTTTAGTGCTTTTTTCGTGTTTTTATGCTTTTTTACTGTTTTTATGCTTTTTTTCCTGTTTTTATGCTTTTTTAATGCTTTTTTTCACTAAATTTTGTGCCTTTTTAAGTGCTTTTTTTCATATTTTTTATGCTTTTTTATCCGCTCTCTAATTATTATTAATTCATCAAAATTTAATTTTTCTCCAAATCCAACCTAACGAAGTAGGAATATAAGGAATATATAAAAAAGATTAATAAAACATTTTATAACCATATTAATAATTATCATTGCAGTTATGAAGTCATTGCACGTACCAATTAACTCAAACTGATAATTACAACACCACGTCGATTTAGACTATTCTATCGATGCTTGTTAGAGTTATATAGAAATAATGCAAAACCATGGTTACGACAATATATCCATGATTTATCTAAGCAATAAAATGTTATATGCATTATTATTAAATTGGTTAGTTTTATAACCTCCTGAAATTCTGATAGTGAATAGATAACTTAGTCATGTTGATTGACGAGTTATGTGAAGATGATGCAATATAAAATAACTTGTAATCACTTTCTCCACAGTTTATTTTTATTTTGCTAAATTTCGTTTACGATATAAAAATTTTCAATAGCTATACAAGAGTCTTACTCTTTTATAAAAATAAACTGTGGATAAAGTAATTACAAGTTATTTAATATTTTTATATTGATAACTTCATCATATACTTTATCCTCAGATTGAGTTCATCATTCTCTGAACGACGTATCAGCTCATTACAAAAGGTTTTTTCGCACTCAGTTTACCTTAAAGTCTTATCATCTAAAATGAATATTTTTTAATCTAGAGTTGAACTTAATTTTTGGATTTATTTATATTATTTTTTTTTATTTTCAGCTTTATTTCTTCTTATTACTATTGAAAATATCGTAACATACACAAAAATTAAATATACAAATAGTTTAGGTTTCAAAAATACTCAATGAAATTGTTAGAGTATTTGTAATATATGATTATATATTCAAAGCTAGTATTTATGCATATTTCCTACACATCCTTTCCAACATGAAGCCTTGTCTCTAAAGCTAAGTCCATTTTATTTTTATTACAAATTGAATTTACTTTAATTTAGAACTGTGTGAATTTAAGTGTCCCAACTGGGCCCCCTATTAAAAACCGACATTATAATAAAACTCCGCTTTCAATTTAAAGTCCTTCCTGTTGAAGAAGACCCGTTCTGACCGTCTGTAACGTTTCCCTAAATGTTATTGCGCGTCTTGGCCACTGGTCAAACAAGCTCGAGGGAGCGAGGGAACATGTTAATGTGTGCGTGTGTCTAAAGGGTTGTCACTCGAAGTGGAAGGGAAGACAGTGACGGTGACCGCGCTGCGTCGTGGGAACGGACGCCGTGGTCAGTTCGAAGGGTGCAAAGGGTGACCGCTCCGGACGCGTCTCAAGAAAAAGGGAAGAAGCGCTCTAAACGGTAGTAGCAGGTATCCCGAGTCAGTAGTTAACTAGAAAGGGTCGCTCATATTCTAATTTTAAATGTGCCTACATAATTGCATAATCACATCAGGTAGTTTCTATGTATAAGCTTCACACATCCTCATGTCAGGTAGACTATTCATTTTTTTATTCGTCACAGGTACAATACAGTGATATATTCTTAATGTTTCTTTATGTATTTAAGGTTATGGCATGGAACTTTGAATAGTGTCTCAATTTTCCATGAAAATGAATTACGTGGTCATCATCACTTTTATTAATAAAAGGTTTATAATTAAAGTTCACTTAGTATGTTTCACCGATTCATGATAATGACATTGAGCCCAAACTAGTTGAAAATAAAGCAACATTTAAGTGAATTTAAATTATAATTGTTTTATTAACATAATGTTTCGACAAGTGAGTAATGAGAAACAAACACATGATATGATATAGATGTTTATTGTTTTTTAACACGACTAAACTAATCAATTATCTAAAATAAAGTATTTTTAAACTTAAATGACTTCCATCTTAAATTTAGTTGATTTTGCTAATTATATTGTTATCACCGTTTTGGTGCATTGATTTGTTCACTATAAGTAAATCTTATTTTTAATTTCTCTTAACAAACAAAAAAATCTGTACTTCATAAACAGTGTTTAAAAAAATGTTGTTGGCAATGCACAATTCCCAATGATTTTGTAAAAGAAACTTAGGCAAAAACCTAAAAATTTTTATGCAGTATATGAAATGTTTATCTTGGATCAAAAGTTTGGCCTGAGATCATTTAGACTCATTAGCTTTTAGTTTCTTAGTTTGTCTTATTTAAGGGATACAGAATAGATATGTTTATTGTTATTGATTATTGTTGTAGATACTGAAGAAAAACGTTTTTCTATTATGGCTGATATTTTGTTTTATTTTAAAATAGACTGAAATTTTGCTAAATAGTTTTGTGAAAATGCAATTAAATAACAATATTATACCCTAATCTTTCAAATATTTTCAGTATGCGAACAACTTCTTGTAGTTAGTTGCATTGTAACTGTAAATAGTGTATGTACCACATCTGACTTTAGTCACATACGTAATAAAAGCTTGGTTTTTTACTAGTTTCCAAAAATGTGGGTTGTCAAAAAAGTATCGAAATTTACGTAAAATCATCACCTGACGAATCCAATATTAATATTAATAATAATAATAATAAATTATCTTTATTTAATTAAAGAAGAAATTACAAAGTATACAAATACAAATTACAGACGAAGTTCAGTGATAATTAAAGAAAACTATCTCTGCTCTTCTACTTAACCTGTGATAAAAAATAATACATATTCTAGAAGAGTGCTTACTTAATAATGAATACAAAAAATGAAAATAAAAAATATTAATTGTTTTTGAAACTAACTATTTCTTATGATAAAAATAAACAAAATAAATAATAATTAATTAATATAGGATCTTATAGGGAAAACTTATGATTCAAGAAATATTTTTTCATTGCTGTTTTGAAACTATTGTTTGTGAGATTTTTGAGTGGATTCGGTGTGGAATTATACATTTTATAAATACTAAATGAAAATGATCGTTAAAAAATGATGTTCTATGTTTAGTTGGAGAAATCCTACCTCTAAATCTCACATTAATGTTATGAACGTCAGACTGAAATACGATCCGGTCATAAAAATAGGGAGGATTGTGCGTTTGAATAATTTTATTATTTTTTATGTGCAGGTTTCGTCGTTCAGACATACTAGCCAATTTAAATCACGCAATTTTCCTGATAGATGACCATACTTTCGTATGCCAAAAACGAGCCTTAAACAAGCATTTTGAACCTTTTGTATGCGTATTTTAGTATTATAGTCAAAGCAAGCATTGTAAACATCAGCAAAATTAAAATGACTTAAAAATCTTTTTATTTGCAAAGATAGAGCTCTCCTATTAGAATAAATCGTCTTAAAATTAATATATGCCCGTGAGATACACTTATTGATGTGAAGCTTAAAACGCAAACTAATGTCGATTGTAAGACCAAGATTTTTTGCTGAATTAATAAATTGTAAATTATCATTACCTATCTTGATTTTTAAAAGAGGTATTGCTAGAGACATTAAACTGTTCGGTCCAAAAAGCATAGCTATCGATTTTGAGGCATTGATTATTAAAGAATGTTTAGTTGATGTTTCAACCAGTTTTGTTAAATCAGAATTTATGCGGTCATTAGCTAACTCTATATCTTCAAGCCTGAATGAGTATAACAACTGTGTATCATCTGAATAAATATTTGGCGAGCAGTAATTTAAGTCATGGATTAGAAAAGAAGTGTAAATGCAAAATAGAATTGGTCCTAAAATAGAACCTTGGGGAACCTACGCGGTAACACTTGATATATTATTATCAATTTTTACGATTTAAGACCTTGCCGTTAAAAAGCTCGAAATTAAGGATATTGCATCCCTTTTAAATCCCATATAATGGAGTTTTGCAATTAATATGTCGTGGTTCATAGTGTCGAACGCCTTACTGTAGTCAAGTAAAATAACTGATAAGCCTCTACCAGTAGCTGTGATGATATCGTCGGTTTCATGCAATGCAGTGCAACAACTAAAATTCGGTCTAAAACCCGAATGCTGTTTAGGGAGAAGACGGTGAACGTCAAGATTCTCCATTATTTGTGTTTTCATAACCCATTCCAAAATTTTCGAGATTGTTGGCAATATACAAATTGGCCAGAGTCTTTAAACTCTTTAGGATTCTTTGTCTTGAGGATGGGTTTTATTATACTAATCTTCCATATATTTGGAAAAATTGACTGTTCCAGACAACAATTATAATATGAGTAATATAAGGAACGATGAAGGGACAACAAAGTTTAATCGTAGAAATAGATATATTGTCCTTAATAGTTGGAGTTAACCAAGGAGCTCTTTTTTTGTGATTCTAGATGTCGTTAATGGAGCATATAAGTCAAATACGTAGATTAAACAGCTGTTAAGATATTTTATTTTGTCTTCTATATTATTTAAATAAAGTATATCATCAATATGCAAATGCTCTAGATCAACCTGAAAACTATTTATATCAATATTCACAAAGTTGCGATAAGTTTTAAATATTGACTTACGAAAGAGAGATAGAGAAAGTTTACAATACACTAAATCGTGATCAGCGACGCCATGCATCTTGATAACATCTGATTCTATGCATTTTTTATTTGATATAATAATTAAATCTATTAATGAGATAGAATGAGAAGTGACACGAGTAGGTTGTTCAATAACTTGGATTAGACCATAACTGTTTAGAAAATCAACAAAAGTAGCCGTACCATTGGGGTTAAGATTCAGGAAATTTATATTAAAATCCCCCATACAAATAAACTCACCACATTGTGGTATAATTTCGATGAAGGTGTCTTCCAACGTATCAACAAATGTACGAATATTAGTGTTCGGTGGCCTGTAAATCACACCAATGCAAAATGATCCATTATTAAATTTACATTTTATCCATAATTGTTGTAGATTATTCGAAGGTTGTGCTATTACATTTTCGAATTGTATGTTGTCCCGAATATATAGGCCGACGCCACCACTGCGTCCAAATTCCCTATCTTTACGCAAAAAAGTATATCCGTCAAGATTAAAAGTGTCAATATCTTAAGTTGAATTAAGCCATGTCTCTGTAGCAGCAATGCAATCAAAATTAAGCGGGCAAGTGTGAGTTTTAAAATAAAAAATTACTATTAATAGAGCGAACATTAATATGACATAATCCTATATTCTTATTCATCTAGAAATAACTCAAACTTATATTTTTATGTGTATGTGTAAATGTGCAGATGCCGCAGAAATTACAAACAAAAATTAGGAAAATTCTCCAATATGACAGTGTTTGCATGCATGAATTAAAAACAAAAATAATACTGCTATAAGTAAATAAATTATATGAGTTGCATGCATGATAATTAATATGAATAATTATATTATTCAAAAATGTTCATACATTTGTCTAGATCAAAGGAATCGTAAATAATCCTGACTTCCTTATTGTTCCCTTCATTATTTGAAATGAATTACTATTACAGAAACTGAAGGTTCAAAAGCTAACAAATCAATTAACGATCTTTCCCAGATCATCAAAGAATTACAAAAAACTGTTGCAATTTTGGTATCCAGTCTAGAGATGCAAATTAATGAAATATCTGAAATTAAGTCAATTGTGCTCAATGTTGAAAATATTAAAGCCGAAAATGTTATCTTAAAATCTACTGTAGAGGAACTATCACAGCGGATTACATCATTAGAGCGTAGTGGATTAAGTCCCAATTCTACAACAGATGATACTTTCTTGAAAGAATTTGATGATCGCAGGCATAGAGAGCAAAACTTAATATTCTTCAACATTGACGAATCATCGAAAACTGACTCTACTGCTCAATTATCCGAAGATAAAATGAAATTATTGTCTATATTGGAACCTTTTTCTTCTGATGTTGAAATGGTGAAATTCTTTAGATTGGGCAAGAAATCAATAAAACCTCGACCTGTTAAAGTTGTTTTTAGTAATCGTGAACATTGTTGGAGAATTTTAAATAATAAGAAAAAACTGCCCACAAAGATAAATGTTCAGCCTGATCGGACAGAAATGCAGAGAAAGGAGTTAAAAAATGTAATTATTGAAATGAAATCAAAGGACGATCCCAACCTATACATTCGTTTTGTTAACAACAAACCGACAATAGCGCGTAAACCTATTCCTGCAAAAAAACTAGTTAGGGCCAACTCAAACACAGAATTATGTTTCTTCTATCAAAATGTCAGAGGTCTCAATACTAAAACAAATATGTTCTACAATAATGTATCAGGCACAAATTATGACATAATTCTGTTAACGGAAACATGGATTAACGTCTTAAACACTGAACTATTTCCGAGTGGCTATAATGTTTATCGCTGTGACCGCCCTGGAAATAAGAAAGGAGGGGGAGTGTTGATTGCAACCAGAAACGCATTCATCACTGAACAATTGCACATAAATGGAACTATACATTCTGCTGAACTGGTTATCGTTAAATTAATGCATGCATCTGAAGTATTGATAGTCGCCCGCGTTTATATTCCACCTGCCTCAAATTTAGATGTATTAAATTCTGTATATTAACAATTGGAAGATCTACATTATAAATATGATAATTTAGTTATTTTTGGCGATTTCAATATTAGTCAATACTATAATTTTGAGAACTCATCTGATGTAAATAATCTGGCGTTACATATTTTTCTTGAAATTTGTAGTCTAAATCAACATAACAATATTGTGAACAGCCATGAAAAAATTCTTGATCTTATTATTTCATCTGAGAATGTCTCGTGTGACGTAACAGAAGATACGGAATCATTAGTTCCTCAAGACCCTCATCATCCATCATTACTTTGTGTGATATCTATTAAAACTATCCATACTGATAAGTTCATCACAAATGATAATCATAGATATAATTTTAGAAAAGCGAACTTGCCTAACTTATATAATGATATTTTGTTGTTGGAGTGGGACGCATTATATACATTAGAGGATTTCGATCAGGCATGTGAATTCTTATATTCTCAGCTTTATTGTGTTATCGATAAGCATGTTCCGAAATTTTGTAGAAACTCTAATAGATGTAATTTTCCACCTTGTTTTGATAACGATATTATCTCAGGATTAAAACTAAAACATTAACATAGAATAAAATACTTGAAACATAAGACAGATATTAATGAATTAAATTTTATTAATGCAAGAAAATCATTAAAACTTAAAATACAAAGTGCTCGTAACAACTACATTAAATCTTGTGAATCAAACATAACAGATTATCCAACTAAATTTTGGGGATATGTGAATTTAATGAAATCATCTACAAGAATAACTGGTAATATGGTATATAAGGATTCAATATTAGCAACTTCGAATTCTATTGTTGATGGTTTCGCAACACATTTCAGCTCTATCAAAAGTAATTATCAACCGGCAGATAACGTTAACAAATCATCTATAAATTTATCTATTTTGGGCGATTTCTTCACTGATGAAGCCACTGTTTTGAAACATACTAGAAGATTAAAAGCAAAATGGACTTCAGGTATTGACCTTATACCATCAGTCCTATTGAAGGATTGTGCTGCAACCCTAGCTAAACCACTAGCGTTCATCTTTAACCTGATCCACAGGCGTATTTCCAAATTTGTGGAAGAAGGTTAGAGTATGTCCTGTTTTCAAGTCTGGGAATAAGATAAATGTAGTAGACTATAGACCTATCTCAATACTTTCAAACTTTTCAAAGGTTTTTGAAAGTATTTTGAGTGAATATGTGTTATGGAATGTACGTAGCAGTTTATCACAACATCAATATGGATTTTTATCTAGGAGATCAACAACTGGTAATCTTTTTAACACCACATAAGTAATTTCCACCAACTTAGACGACAGCTTCCAAACAGATGTTATATATACAGATATGTCGAAGGCATTTGACCGCATGGATCACGCCACTTTGTTAAACAAACTTAGCTCCTATAATATCAATAACAATATAATTAACGTTATAATTTCATATTTGTTTGATCGAATACAATTAGTGGAATATGAAGGCACGCAGTCATTTACTTATGTCGCCACATCCGGTGTGCTTCAAGGATCAAATCTTGGACCGCTTTTGTTTTCACTGTTTGTAATAAGTGATAAGTTCAAAGAAGCTATTACAAAATTCCTGTCTCAAAATGCATTCTATTCATTAGATGAATTCTGGGACAGTAACATTTAATTTCATACTATTCGCAATACAATAACATGATGAGAGTGCATCATATGTCTAATTGTAAATTTTAAATATTTTAACTTATATAGTTTTTATCTTATGTGTTAGTTTTATTGATGATATCTTGAATTTTTATATTTATACATTCATTTTATCCTATTTATTATAATTTATTATCTGTTTTTAACCATCTTATTATATGACATCCTGTAGTAATTTTAATATGTATTACCTGTCTTGTTATTTGCTATTATAAATGTTTAATATACTTAGGTTTAATTAAAAAGAATATTATTGTATATGAGTAATCACTATTTAAAATTATTTATTATATATTTTTTGTAGTTGAATCTGTAATCACTTGACCATGTAAACTCTGTATTAGCATGAAATAAATTTATTATTATTATTATTATTATTAAATGATACAGGCATCTCCATCCATTCTTCATTTCTACTATATGCAGATGATTTAAAAATCTTTAGGAAAATTGAAAACCACGCTGACTGTATAATCCTCCAAAACGACCTTAATAACATCTGTGACTGGTGCCATTCTAATGGCTTATTATTAAATACCAAGAAGTGCTGCGTTATGACATTCTCAAGAAAAGTGAACACTATACATTATGATTATTCTGTACACGGTGATTCCTTACAGAGAGTGAATCGGTTTAAATATCTCGGCATTATGTATGACTCTAATCTCACATTTAATGATCATGTAGTTAAAATTGTTAATGAGTGTTATCGTACTCTTGGATTCATTATAAGAAATAGTAAGTCGTTTACATCTATCGATGCGCTAATATCTCTCTGTTCTGCTATATATGTAGTAAACTGGAGTATTGCTCCGTCATCTGGTCACCGCAATACGCTAAATATATTGGGTTGCTTGAGAGCGTTCAACGCAAGTTTTTAAAATATCTTTATTTCATCAAGCATAAAAGATACCCAGATAGAACTGTCAGCTATTTGAGTTTATTAAGTGAGTTTAAGTTCATTTCGATAAGTGATAGGCATAAGCGTATATCATGTTTGTATCTCCATAAACTGATTAACAATTTTACTGATGATACCCCTGCTTTGGAGCTAGTCAGTTTTCATGTAACTAGGCTTGCGAATAGGACATGTTATACTTTCTCTTATAGTACTCCCCATACTTCTCACCATAGCAACTCTCTATTATATAAATTATATAAGTCATATCATAGTGTACAATACAATGCTGATATTATTGGTGATTCACTCAGCGCAATTACCAGACATATAAATGAATGTTTTATTGCATAACTGTGGCTACTTTAGTTTTGTTTGTGTTATTATTTTGTTTATCTAATATATACCAATTTTGTGTTACTTTTAAACTGATGTTACCCTTTTATTGGATGTACTGTATCTGTTGGGTAATAAATAAATTTAAAAAAAATGAAAATTTTGCCATCCCATGACCAAGCGTTGTTATTTCCTAGTTTATCTCGAGCAAGTTTTAACAATCTGTACCTTGAAGGTGTTAGATTTTTAAAAGTTAGAAGTGTTTTTGTTTAATTTTAATCAAAATGTACCACCAAGTAAACGCCGACAACATTCAAGAATAATCTGTAAGATTTGTAGAACTATCGTTGTAATGAAGGCAAATTGTTATGGTTAGTAATGTATAATTGAAGTTTTTCTTACTGCGTTATGCGAATTTGTTCATAAAGAGTGCTACAATTTACGAGACCTTGTCTAAGAAATGTAAATTCTTTAACTACACTTAAAAATTAATTATCCGTATCGGTAAGTGTTTACTATACGATATACTTGAATATTCCAAATTTAACTACTCCTATTTGTTTAATACTCTTTATATTTTTAATACAAAATAGTAATTAGAAATTGATTCAGTCTTATTGATTTATATTAAACCTATTACTGTTTTATTTTAAATCCTGTTATACATAAAGTTATTAAGTGTTTTTTATTGTATACTACAAAATGTATAGCGACCAACGATATTACTGTTTTGTTATATCATTCCAGGCTAAAATATTCTTAGAGTGTATGTTTTTGATTTACTTTATTTCTGCATAGATGTTCAATATTGTATTATTCGTACCCGAAATATTTTTCTTATTTTGATATTAGATAGTTTTTACGGGTTTACTTGCACTTCTTAATAATTTAATGTTTATTTTTTGATAAAAATAAATGGCAACTTAAAGTTTGACATTAAGAGCAATACAAATTGCATGTTGCCTTTCAAATGTCTCTGTAATATAAATTATTTTACCAGAAACGGGATAAACGATGGCTTTAACGTCACCCCAAAGGGTAGGTTAGTTTTTAATTCATTGGAGATATAATGAGTATTTAGACGTAGCGTCGTCGTTACTGAATAATTTCCTTTATAATAACAACAATGCTGTCGGCAAAGGCGAGAGACAAGAAAGACATTTTCAGTTTCAATTTTCCAGATAGAGAGTGTGTGTGCCTGTGTGTGTAGCACCTTGCCACCACTCACTGTATATACAGAGCCGTATATATACACGTACAGGGGTTGTATATAAGACTATATATACATACGCGGAGTTTAGAATTCCCTTCTGGGTGCACAATAAGTCTCCAGAATTGTATTAGAATATCGTGAAGTAAATTTATCAAAGAGACGTGCCTGGCTTGGCAAAGTAAGTATAAACGACATTAAGAAGTTGCCAATTAGTTGACTGTACCGCTGCCTGAGGCGCTAGCATGGGTGGTGGAGAGAGGCCCTCATTTGCATATCTAATATCGCACAGTTATATAATATAAATGAAACGGGGCCTCCTTATATTCGCCTCAATTTGGGCCGTTTCTGTAGAGACGGCGAAGGCAAACTCATAAAAGACTGCCGAACGCTGAACGCGCCACACAAAATACAAATACTGAATTTATTATTGAGGGGAACCCCCTTTCCGCGATGTCGGCGCTCTCACGTATTTGTTTTATGCCCGCCTTCATAAATTATGTACCTAGCTCATTTTAATTCAACAAGGCACCAGTGATGCTAACGCTTAAAACTGGAATTGACGATTCATAATTCCAGCAAAAATTGTTGTATATTATTAAAAGTAAAGGTATATAATTTAGCATTGACAAAAAAAGTATTTACTTATTTTTGTAAGATTTTGTCAGCAGAGCAGAGTTATAGTATGTTAGTACATAAGCTTGTATTACTGCAATCACTGAAACATTTTTGTAAAGTTTTGTTTGTAAACTTGTAGGTTCTTTATTCTGGGTTTGTGACTTGTGTAAATGCAAAGACCAATTACTTTTCTATTTCACGATAATCTATATAATCTTAATAAACGTATTATATTGTCAATCTGAATGTCATGGCAGGAACTGACTTCAAAAAGCTATTTTCAAAAACAGTTCATTCGTAAAACAAACATAATTTTCTAGAGGGAGCACGCATGACGCTGGGGTGAACCTTGTCATCTCAAGATAAGAGAAAAAGCTTACATTTTCCACTAGTTCGAAATGTGCATTAGCTATTTGTTTATCCCAGGGTTATCTGCTCCCGCTCGGCTCCGAAAAGCAAACATAATTAAAAAAAATCAATTGTGTCTGTTATATCTAATAGTGAATACTTATTCGAGTATGATAATTTGCATTGAATACAAAACAACAAGAAAAATCAACATTTCAAAGACAACAAATAAACATGATAAAATTAAAATAATAGTACGTATCCATAAAGCAAAGATAACATGCTGACAATTTTTGAAAAACATTATTACGAAAATAATTTGAAAATAATGAAATTTACAAGAAATAATTTATATAAAGAACTAGATTTTTATAAATATTCTTGTAAACAAAAAGGACATACCACATTATTTAAATTTGTATTCTGTAGTTCATGATAACAGAAAAGTTGTGTTTAGAACGTTGTAAATACTGTATGAATGTAGAATTGAATGATAATTAAACTTAAAAAAAAACTGTAGAAGTTAATTAGAATATATATGAGGTTAACATGAACTTCAAACCGACCTGAAAAGTAAGTGAAAAGTGTCTCTTATAAACTTAATTGTACTGGCTTCTAAGGGATATTTATGTATTGGGTAACGAACGGCTGCAATTTATTAAGAAATAGATGATATATACAAATATTTGACACTTGAAATTATAATAATATTCTTATAAATTGGAAACAATACCAAATATTAATACAAATAATTATAAATCCAGGTCTGTTACTAGTCTAGAATCGCCCTAAAATTGTTATGGTATAATAGATTAGACAGCTGCACGTCCAGGATATGATAAATGAAACACTATACAAATCAACATTATAGTTCTATTATATATTTGCAGAAACTAAAGACAATTAAATGTATTCATCGTTACATACGATGAATCAAAATTATAGATTCTTTTATCTGTTTGATATTACTCTGAAAGTCTCCTAAATAATTTTTACATTTTGTTATTATCAGTTATCAAAACAGTATTGCAATTAGTAATAGTACGAAAAATAAGGATATAGATTTATCTATATCCACATCGTTCATAAATATAAAAAAAATAAAAATGACGCAAAGGTTTCCCCTTAGGAAATATGTTTTTTACTTTAATGAGAATGCCTGTAAGCGCTGTATCTTAAAAACGAATGATCCGTTTGAGATGAAACTTTAAGTTTAAGGTTTTATCGTTATAAACTAGAACTGAAAAACTTTTGGTGAACATTTATAAACCACAAGTGGCGTTTTCTGAGTTTTCTAGATTTTTTTCTAAATTTGAAAAATAATTAATAACTTTTCAAACTGAACAAGTTTTACTAAAATATGTTTTTCATAAAGTTCTTAACTTGCGAGGAAAACATTAAAAAATAAAAATTTTGATATATTCTGCGCACTAATAGTAAATTATAGCAGTTAAATAAAATTTATATAACTAAGCATTTAGTAATTTGTTATAAAATTTAATAGCCTAGTAGTTGGTACAGTTATAGGATTTTGTAAGGCTTATTTTGTTTATTTGAAAGTTTTCTATATGTAGTGTTACATAAATATGTTCTAAATTGGAGTACTTATGTAGATTTTTGTGAACGTATAACACGCAACTTAGAATATAGAGAAATGGTAAAGTTAAAATTTCTAATATCCCTATATTTAGCTTCTCTTTGTATACGTACTGCATTTTATTCTAGTCTAAATATTCGATGCCTACATGGAGCATGTTTCCAAGCCAGAATTCAATATCTTAAACGTGATTCGATTAGACTATGGTAAGCAAATTTAATTAGATCCGCCGGCACCCTACTGACAAGATTGTGTAAGCAAAAAATATGTTTTGCAAACGATGCAGCAAGGGACATTCTTTGCTTTTCCCAACATAGTTGTGAATCAATGTGTACATCTAGGAAACACTGACTTATTATTTGTTTTCCTTTTTTCAAACTAAACACATTTTTGTTTTGTTTTACTATCATTTAGGACAAGTTTATTTTTGGTAGCCCATGTTTTTAACCGGTTTATTGCTAACTAATTCCTTGTTTCTGTGTCTTTAATGTTTTCATCATCAATTATGATAGTGGAATCATCAACAAATAAGAGAGTGTTTGCAGTATTACCTTGTAAAGGAAGTTTATGAAGATTAAAAACAGTACAGGCCCCAGAATGGAACCTTGTGGAAGCCCATATTTTATCTTTACAAATTTCGATAGTACTTCATTGAAGTGAACACATTGGCATCGACTACTTAGATAAGATTTTATAAGATTAACACTAGTATCTGTGAAGATATACGCTTTTAATTTTTGTATAAGTAAGTCATGCGAGACACAATCAAAAGCTTTGTTCAGATCAATGAACGAAACTACTGAGACATTTTTATTTTCAAAAGCGTTCATGATCAGTTCATTGAGAGCAAGGATAGCAACTGAAGTTGACATGTTAGTTCTGAAACCAAACTGACTTTTACTAAAAAGACCATTTCTTTCAAAATAGTTAAATATTTGACTTTTCATAATTTTTTTAAATACCTTCGATAGAACTGGCAAGATTGAAATTGGTGTATAATTATTCAAGCCATGTTCGTGGCCATACTTAATAATAATAATAATACCATATGGTATTATCTAAGCCAATTAAAGTGCATCTGGGAAAATCCCAGTGACTAGTGTTCCATTAATTATTTTTGTGAGGGGAGTAATGATTATGTTAAATGTGCATTTATTATAGATCACAGATAAGCAGTAAATAAAATAACCTTAAACCTACTGTTTTTTTATAACCCATATTGCATCTCTAACAACTATTCGTGAAACTTCACTAAATTTAAAATTGAGGGATTCTTTAATTGTAATTGAATGATCAAATGCTGCAATAGGCAGATTTCCTATTAGTTTTTCTGCTATATTACTGAAGAAACGATTAAATTTATCACAAGAATTATTTAGAGTTTTTCTAATATGATATAATTGTCTGATTCCCGCTTTTGAGTATATTTAATTAAAGATCTGTAGCTATTACGTAAGTTATTTCTTATAAGTTTTAATTCATTACTGACTTACTTACTACTTAAAAAAAGAAATATTATTTGAAAAATTTGTATGAATAAATCTATAAAATAAAGAAAACACTTAACTTTTTTATACCACTTATATTTTTTACTTCTCGTAACTAGTTTCAATTACATTATCAAACTGTTAGAAGTAAAAAATATAAGTGGTATAAAAAAGTTAAGTGTTTTCTTTATTTAATAATCGAAAATGTACCACGAAGTAAACGCCTCCAAAATTCAAGAAGAAATCTATAAAAATTGCAATTATTTTGTATAAATAAAGACATTTTACAACTTTTAATTAAAATACTAAGATATGGGCCAACCACCCTTCATATACATCATAACATTAAATATGTACGATTTTGCTGCTTATCAAACAATAAAACCTTTTATGTAATAAAAATAAAGCATAATCCAAATTTAGCTTTAAATATAAATGACATCACATAAAAATAAAATGTGCGCAATTAAGACGCAAAATAATGCTTTTTAAAGCAAAATAAAGCCAAAGTGGCAATTAGAAGTCTGCAAGAAGGACCAACCAACTTCAAATGCAGCATTGGGCTGGAGTGGAAGAACATTCTCGCTCGTGTTTTTAAACGCCAGTTCGTGCAATAAAGTATCACTTTTTACACTTGTACCTTAAATAACTATTATTAAATTCCTATTAAGTGTAGTATAAATTGCTAAAAACGACACAAATATTAAATCGGTGGTAGCTTTTCGTTAAATCCAGATTGAGAGTTAGTTTGTAAGGAGATTAATTTTTTTAAATATGAAATTAGTTGGTCTAGTATAGTTTTCTAGAAAATGTTACCTAAATATAAAAGAATAAATACCAGCTTGTAGTCACACTGTTGTCACTACAATTGTTTATACATTGAATTTAAATGATTAATTTATTATACGATTAAACCATTAATATCAAAATAGCTTTTAATACAAAACCCGGAAATTCATCAAGTCCTGCTTACATACTAGAGGAAATTTTCATATTTTTTTCTTCATTTACTAGATGTAGGTAGCATGTATTTGATAAGTAGAATATATTCGAAAAGTTAATGAAATATTTTCGAAATGGTAAATACAAATAAATTTACAATTGAACAACCAGCTTTTCACACAAACTGAAGGTCTGGCAATGGGCAACCCCATAAGCCCCCTAATAGCCGAATTATTTATCGACCACCTCGTAAGTAAAATATCAAGTTTTCCATGTTTTAAAAATTGTACATACTGGTAGAGATATATCGATGACATCTTAATAACATTTACAGGCACAGATAGACAATTGAAAACATTTTTAACTAGTCTAAATCAACAACATAATAATATTAAATGGAAACTGTAATAAATAAATCAATTAACTTTTTAGATCTATCACAATCATAGAAAACAAACACGATTTTTCAATCTATTATAAACCTACACACACAGACACTACTATTAATAATACATCATTTCATCCAACGCAGCATAAATTAGCAGCATATCTATCTACGATACATCGACTTTTATCAATACCAATGTCTACTCTAAATTATAAAAAAATAATTAAATATAACATATCAATTAGAAATGATTATAACAAAACAATTATTAAATAAATTTCTCATGAATAACATTTAATGGTCCATAAGTAAAAAATTGCAAAAAACCTTAAAAAATTAAACTACAACATATCATATAAAACGAAAAATGGCCTATCAAAAACAATAAAGATATAACAGTTAAAAGTAAACACAGTGTAGTGTATCTACTAAGATGTATGAACTGCCCTAAAGTTTATGTAGGTCAAACCTTCCAGCATTTGAAGAGAGGAGAACATCACAAATATTTCAATAATCAAAAAGAGACATCGACATATGCGAATCACCTTATAAAGCAGAAGCATACATTCAACCCCGAATTTAAGATCATCCATACAGTGAGAAAAGGACAAAAAATAAACATATTGGAAAATCTAGAAATAAATAGATATTTCCACACCGGCCATCTACTCCTCTCCTCTGTCTCCTCTCTTAAAAATGTTCACTCCCCCACTTATAACAACAGAGTATATAAGAAATAATGTGTATTTTATTTGTAAATTTTCTACACCTGAAGAAGTCACAGTGTGGCGATACATAAGTAGTGTTTACAATAAACACTTAAATGCCTCAACAATCAATCAATAATCCATTATGTTAAAGTTTGAACTACTTCCAAAATATATCCCAAGGAATCTAAAATATAAATATACAAGGGCATATGGCAGAAGATAATTAATTTATGTACGAATTCAATAATCCTAATTAATACATTTTAATTTATTTACTAGTTCTGTGTGTGTGTTTTGTTGAATAGTTATGTGAATTCATATCGTATGCAACAACTTCTTCAACCAACAAAAAGCAATAAGCATTTTTCCTATTACATGCTTTAAAAGTAATATAATTATTCATTATAAAATTGTAATATCATATAATGACTTCAATATAAGTTATATTTACTTCTAAAATAATTTTTTTTAGTGAAAATCGATATGTAAGAAATGTAAACTACACACTTATGGAAACTAGTAGGGCCATATTAAAAACCACTAAAATCCATTCCATTAACACACTTATCTGGGTTTGCATGTTTGACCGAATCGAATTAGTGAGCGGCGAAATCCCCGTTTCCGAAACAGGAATGCGTGCCACCAGGGACATGTGTGTTTATGTATGTGTGTTAAGGGTCAGTTCGGACACCCTAAAATAGCCTGCAGCACGAGACGTCCAGTCGAGTGGTCAGTTCAACAGTTCACCAGTTATTATCATTGCCTGGTCAATCGGGCCCCGCGTGAAAATAATAAGCTGTTTTTCTAGTTATTCCACTTTTGGCATAATGGACACACGTTTTTCTGCGTCCTGTTCCATTATTTCATTTCGGGCGTCCCACTGGAATGGGACGTCTGTGGATTACCATCTAAACAACCGACAGATAGCCTACGGTTTTCCACCACAATAAGCACAATTTCAAATGCGCATTAACGTATAAAATCGGACAATTCAATTGAATTAATATTTTAAATTTAAAAACTATTGTTTGTAAATAATTGTAGCCCTTATATTTCCTTTTTATATCACAGACAAATAAAAATATATTGGATAAATTCACATTCACTTTTGCGTTGCCTTAAAATAGATTTTAAAAAAAAAACTAAACAACCTTAAAGAGAAATCCACAAAAATAAATAATAAAAACACACAGCTATAATTAAAAACAAAATTACAACTAGGGCAAAATATTTTAGATGTTTAACTTATAGAAATGATGGCATCACTAGTAAAACAGCAGTCAAAATATACAAAATGATTTGTCGCCCATTACTGGACTATGGTTGTGCCCTCTATCCCAATCCCAGCAACCCAACCTCCCGTAATATTCAAGTTAGCGTGCGAGCATCCCTCCGTACCCTAACAAAACTTCGGCATCCTCTAAATCCTTTACATAATCCTTCCAACCAACTCCTCTATGATACAACCTTAGTTATCCCCATTCAAGAACGCCTTCGATTCCTATCAGAAAAATTCTCCAAAAATCATTTCAACTTTCATATATTATCCCTGTACTGTCTTCCTAGAAACCCTAACATAATCCCTAAATTAAAAAACCCACATTCTACCATTTTCGATTTCATTTCATCACTTCATGCATCTACTCACTAAAGACTGACGCCATATGACTAGACAAAACAAGGCAGAAAGACTTCTGGTCGATAACCTTTTGACAGATTAACATAATAACACCTCATTCATAATTTATTTATTATTTAAATAATGTACACATTTGTCAATAAAGATGTATATATATGTATAAATAATAAAATTTAATTCTTGTCAGTTATCTTGATTTATGACGCCAATGTCATTTTTTGTACAAAAATATTTATTAAATGAAATAAAAAAATCATTGTTTAGTGGGAAATTTCCATTTAGTTTACTATCTAAGAAAATCTCGATTATGTTAACTTTGATTATACTTATGCTTATTAGACAACTTTATTTAAATAATATTTTTTCATTTTAATTTATTTCTTTTACTTGTGTATTTCTGAAATAAATGTTTTGTAATAATTGTGAGATTTCTTAAATAAGGAAAAAAATAGAAATCCTCATAATGATTGGAATTGGTGATAGGAAATGCACGCAACTAAAAGTTGTCATGCATTGTATTTACCGATGCACATCTAAATCTTAATCTTATTTGTCAGCCTACAGTATCAAAGACTGAAACTGGATTAGTTCAAAGACGTACGAACTGTCACAAATGAAGAATAATCTCTTAGAAACCAAAAAGGTGTTGATACAACTGACCCGTTCTACCAGAATAAATAATATTATAATAATAAAATATTTTTCTTGATAAGAGGAAATCCATTATGAAAACCCTTATAGTAGAATAGTGTCGGACTCCTACCGATTAAAACCACTCCTACGCGATCGCTGTTGTTGTTTGTTAATTATCAAAACGTCTTTTCTAGTCGGATCTAGGAGACAGGGAAACGAGTGTTACTAGACAGCATTTAATTATCCGGGTAAAGCGTTAATCAAGATATTACAATAAC
Organism: Ontholestes murinus; assembly: GCA_963969525.1. Taxonomy (NCBI): domain Eukaryota; kingdom Metazoa; phylum Arthropoda; class Insecta; order Coleoptera; family Staphylinidae; genus Ontholestes; species Ontholestes murinus. The sequence goes on from OZ018390.1 coordinate 35,840,395, forward strand.
TCTATTGTCTTAGTGTTGTACTAGAACCCTCTTTGAATAGATAACCAACAAGTCGGTTAGATAATTATAGTTTTACCCCTAAAAATGCATGAATTACTTGAAGATAATTTTTATAACGTGTAAATTTAAATGAACGCATTAAACAAAATAACTCAAAGAGAACTCATTGTATTTCCGGACGAAGCTATATTTTGTTTAAATGGCATTATCAACTTTTACAATTTTGATTAGAAAATAATTCACATTGGATGGAACCCCCCTACATCTAACATCCGAAAATGTTTAGTGTGGCCTTATTGGGAAATATATGGAACTTTGATTTTTCATTTGCGGTATATCTTCAATTACTTCAGAATAATTACAACATTATCAATAACAATTTATGGGTTCTACAGGATGGTACTTCTCCGCATTATGGACTTTTGGTTCGCAACTACTTGGACTAAACACTTTTTCATGTAAGGTCATCTAGTAAATTATGTATATGCCAATGAGCTTCATCTATTGAGAGATTGATTTGAAACTTTACGTTAGTATTGTCAATTTCATTAATTTTAAAAAACGTATTAATTACTGCCAAAATGTGTCAGCAGTTTAAATATTAACTTAGGAGCTGCGATTTATGGGGATTCATTTTAATGCGCCATTTTGCAAACCAATGCTGAAGGGTGTCAATTGGAGGAATTGTAAGGCTTTTGGAAACGTGTGGATATTGTTATTTAGGGCAGTATCATCTGCAAATTGCAAGAAATGTTTGGAAGAGGGGACCAGGATGATAGATGTCGACGCTAAAAAAAATGTATAATGGTGAAAGAGGATAGCCTTTGAGAATTCCTTGTTTGGGTATAAAAGAAGAAGATTTTTTCTTTTAGGGATCTATTAGAAAGGAACTGTTTAATTATATTAGGAGGTGGCACTTATATAATAGGCCCTGATGCCAGACATAGTCAAAGGCTTACTGGACATCGTGAAATAGAGCTGCATAAGCTCTACCTTCAAGGTGGGTAGTTTGAATATTGGAGGCTAGGATGGCTAGTGGAAAAGAAGTTGAACGAGAGGGAAAAATCCAAATTGGTATTTGGAGATGTGGTTAGAAATTAAGGAAAGGATTTTGTTTTTAAGAAGGGATTCATAGATTTTACCAATGCCTGGCAGGAGAGTGATGGGACGATAGCTGAATAGTAAGGTAGAGGGTGGATCGCGTTTGGGGATACAAATTATAATTTATATTTTCCACACTTCTGTCAAAGTTTGGGTATTGTGTGTTTTGTATAATGGAAGAAGAGAGGATTTCATTGAGGACGATCTGAGGGATTTTTATTTGAAAACGAATGGCAAGGTGATATTTTGTGTACAGAGTAATACGTCGGAGGTAGTGGCTTGTGAGTCGTTCATGATGAAGGTGAGTAGAGTGGAAACACGTGTGAAGTTTGAATTGGAAAGGAATAAAGACATATAACGGGATTTGGATTTGTTTAGGTTACAATCGCCTAAAATGATGACGTTATCAAACAAGGATGCTTTAATGAAAATTGAATCATCAATTGGGGAAGGTGATGTATATATACGAGGAGCAAGTTGATTTGGAAAGAGGGAGATGTTAAAGTAAAGTGCATACATTCATTTAGCTGTTAATTCTTGGGTGATTGGCTTTACCAATATTGATAGAAGGATAAGCTGCTGCTATTGCCCCCTCTAACATTTCGATTAAAAATACTCGCTGGAATTTGCAAAAATGACCAGTTATGGAAGGAGAAAGGATGTTGAGTTTTGGTTTCGACAAGCATACAAACATGTGTGGGATTATTTGAGAGGTAATTATATACGATATACGATTTGTTAGCTAGCGAGTTTATATTGGAATATATTAGGTTGAAGTTATTGAACATTAATAAGTGAATGAGCAGTGGGAACGTCTTCGATGAGGGTAGTGGGAATAATTTCGGGAGCAGTTAGGTCGAACATGACCACAAACATTCCAATCGCCAATCGCCCTATCCAGCCCATAGAAGGAATCCCAAATGTGAATATTCACTGCACAAATAAAAAATCATCAGACATAGACGACTCATACAAAGTACATACTCACGCATCATTCTCAGGTAACGCCGTGAGTATGTACTTTGTATGAGTCGTCTATGTCTGATGATTTTTTATTTGTGCAGTGAATATTCACATTTGGGATTCCTTCTATGGGCTGGATAGGGCGATTGGCGCCGTGATCGTCTTTACCGCATGAGCTGCATTTAGCCGGGAGTTGTGTCGGGCAGGCGGAGGTAAAATGTTTACCTGTCATAGCGAATTTTATTATTACAGTCAGCTATGGTATAGTCGAAAATTTACTGCAGGGTGTAGGAAGGGATAGTGATTGTGTTTCTTCAACAGGGTATACTTTACACATATACTTAAATTGCTGTAAGTGAGGAAGTATCCATGTCGGAGCTGCTGTCTGATTCGCCAGTTGGCTAGGATAGTCGCTTTTTGTTTTCCTGCTTCGTGTTTTTTTTCTTGAGCCGATCTCTTTTCCCCTTGCTATTCTTTTTGGTTTTGGATTTGGTTTTGGCTACTGCTGTAGCAGGGTAAACCATAGTAATTTACAATTTAAACTGTTATTTTTAACATGATTAATTAATCAATTTCTTAAGTGGTTTTATTCTGGAAAAAGTGTGCGCGAGGTTCGTAAATCATTTTAAACCAAGAAAAATATGGATCAGTTTTTAAACCATGCCAACCCTGTTTAAAATGTAATTCAAATTTAATGAATGAAGAACTAAATATTAACAAATCACAACATTAGTCAAATTGCTAAAAATTTAGGTATACACGATACAAATTGAAAATTAAAAAGAAAATAAGTTTAAATCTTCAAGTACTCTAACCACCAAGAAATTTTTGAGACAGATATATATTCTAGAATGTTTATTGTGAAACAATCATGGAAATGGCCAATTTCGACAGAAAGTTCCTCCAAAATATTTGTTTTTCTGACGAATCAACATTTACCAACAACGCAGAGCCAAATGTTGAAAACCGTATTTAGTTATCGGTAACTATTTCCAATATCCACAATCTATAAATGTATGGTTCAGAATATACGTATTTCACATTGTCAGACTTTTTTTCATTCAACAGGACGGGTGCCCAGCTCATTAAACTAGAGAGGTTATTTCATATTTAAAAGAATGTTATCCAAATACCATACCTGGATGGGACGCGGATCGAACGATTTTTTCCTGTGAGGTCACTTGAAATCCAAGATTTATGGAGCGAGAAATGCGAACGTCGAAATTTTGAAAATAAAATTTAATAAGGAATGCAGTAGAACAAACAGACAACTTTTACAACAACTATATAGAACTAATTACATCTTAGATGTTATTCAGATTTACATTATTTTGATTGTTTTAGTTAATAATTGTTGAAAGTCCATTTTATATATAAATGTTAAATTTTATATTTAGGACACGAGACTTTCAAATAGTATTTTTGCTTTTATTTTCGTGTTTTAGTTATAAACTCTAACATTTATATATAAAATAAACTTTGAACAAGCCAATACAATCAAAAGAAATTACATCTTTTGTTTAATAGAATCTAGAAATAGACTGACACTTAGAGAACGAAATAAAATATGGTGACGCTTAATGAATGATAATAATTTTCGGTAATCCACTTAACGGATGAAGGACGTGTCTCATTCACAAAGTAAACGCCTCACAATTAAACATTGAATTTTTAGTTTGTCAATTTGAATTTATTTATTTTTACGATCATCCTGTTTAGTTAGTTTAAATTGGGCATCCCGGTGGTCGCCCGTGGATTACCAGCCAAACAACTGACAAATAGCCCACGTTTTCCTATACAATAGACACAATTTAGTGCTACGCATTGCCCAGCGCAGCGGGACATACACAATGCGAAAGAATAATAGATGAGTTCAGTTGTTTTCCGTCATTGTGCGTTAACGAACTATTCTAGTTCTAAAAAATTACACACAGAAAACTGGTCAAAATTGCAAGGGCTGTTTTGTCCATTTAAATGTCGCATCGTCAGGTATTTTATTGTTAGATAATACATGTTTTACGCAGATTTCATTTAATGAATTAAATTGTTTGAACAGGCGAGCATTATATTAATAAAAAATATCACACGTATTTACTATATCGAAATTTCCGATAACAAAAAGTAAAAAGACGAAATATATATCATAATACATCATACTACATCTTTTGGGTTTTTTTAAAACTTTTCTATTTAAAAATAAAATTCAATATCAATTGAAATCTCTGTAAAATCAACAAATAGCAACAATATTTGTATTAACAGACCCAGAACTTTGCACGAAGAATGGGGTTTTATAATTTATTATGTATTGGTTATTCATGTACGATAATTATAATATAAACAAAGTCAAAATAAATTATTTTACTTCATATCACTAGCATTCTCTTGAGGGAAAAATCTTCATTTAGAAACGATTGGCAAATCAAATTGTTCAATAACAAATGATTCAATATGCGAAGTACGTTGAAGTTATTTTCATAAAACATTATGCAAATCAACAACTTTCTCCTTTAGCTATGCTAAATTTACCTTCGTTTATGCTTGTCAGTTGCACAGATAACAAAATTAGACTTAAAAATTGAAAGATTATGTACATTATTCTAATAAAATCAGCGCGTCCTCAAAATTTTATGTGTGATTACTGCTTAAATAAGTTTCTGTTTCTCTAATCTGGTCTGGTATTTCTAATTTTTTTGTCATGATAAATTTCACTATATTCCAGATTCTTCCAGAGACCGTTTGTAATAATATTTTAACCATATATTTGAGCCTAGGATTACGTGCTTTCATTCCACACATTTTTTAACTATTCGATTATTTGTCGCTTCTCTCCAAGGGATTGGGTAAAATTATATTTACAATTTGTCATCGGGAAAATGTCTATTTACATTGTATCACAATAATTAACTTCTTTTTTAATTACACTTTTTGCTATTTAATTATAATTAAATTTAATGTTACTTATCTATAGTTAATAGTTGTAATATTGTACACATTAATATAAAACTATTAGAAAATGTTTGTTACAATATTCACAAAAAAGGGTAATTAATTAATTCAAAAACAGAATGGTAAAGAATTGAAACAAAATGAATACATTTTAATTGCAATTTTAATAATACAGTATTTGTTATATACAAATTTTTATTTATTTCTATTCTTGAAATATTTATTGTCTTAATTTTTATATTATTGACATTTAAACGGACTATTTTTGAAAGAGTGTGTTATCAATTCCGCTTGAATTGAATTGTGTATTAATTGCTTCACAATTGATGAAATTAAATATCCATTCTAACTATATTTTTTTTAACAAGCATTTAATATTTTTAAAATATTGTACAATAATGATATCGCGTTATCTGTAGTGTCATACTGCATTTTGACTAAGCCTAAACTGTTAGTTATCAAAAGTTTTTTTTAAAGAATAACCAACAGTTTACTGCACAAATGATTGAAAATTCAAATTCTGCGTTTTCAAAGATTTAATTGCCCCATGGATACGTCACTGTCTCATATGCTCCGTTACACCCTAAAGTGTACCGTCCCGTCTGGGATTTTGAAGTGGGTGTAACCTGCATGGAATCAGAAACCTCTGCAGGCATGTCTTTGGATACACCGTAAAAATTGATTAGGCTAAAGGGCACCTCTGAAGACGTGACAGCTCTATTAAGCCTCCTTTTTCAAATACTACTTTACTCAGCTCCAAAACCCCGGAAAACAATTAGCGGAGCTGAAGAAGGAGGAAGGCAGCGCACTCTGGCCAAAAACCTTGGATACCAACCAAGCAAAGAATGGACCATATTCCATCGATAGCTGTACTCCAGAGAGATCTTTATGATAACCTGTGCATCAACCATTCATTGGCTGGCTCTCGAAGCCAGTTGAAAACCAACAATAGACCGGGGGAAAAACTAACGGTGTTCGAAATTTCCCATCTCTCGAAGCTGACAAAGACTACCTTATGATTACCTGATCAGCTTCTGTATATAAATTAGACAATTAATTTCCTGACTGATTAGAACCGAGAGCTAACGATAGATTGGTGTTGTGTCTTTCACACTGAAGAAAATCCCAAGAGCAGATTGGTCGTGATGGGAGTTTTAAACGAAGAAATCACCCTCCTATAGCAGCATGGCAGCGATGAAAAATGTCATGGTAGATACAAATTCCAACTTGTTACCCTTAATCTCAAGAAGAAAACTCCCAGCGAGATCATTTATACCGCCCCCAAGGGAAGCTGAAGGCAGCAGAGAAGGGCCTCGCCACGAAACGACTCCAATGAACAGCTTCCAAGCTTAAATGATGAATGTTTTATACTCTTATATTCTAACAAAATAACAACCATAGAATAAACTTACCATTAATACCATTTGAATGTATACAATAAAAGTGAAAGAACTAAATATAATTCAAATAAATTTACAATATTTGAAAGGTGGCGGTTTAAACACTAAACCACAACCTCTAAAGCAATGATAATACCCTAGTCCCAATCCAAGAACCAAGTAGTGGCAAACATGATGTGTGGATTGGGTAATTTAACCGGCCGACCTGCGTAACGCTCTCCTCGAGGCGGGAGCAGCGTCACCGAGCGGTTCACGGTGGCTCATTGGGAATTTGGGTCTAATTGAGTACCAATTAGAACATTTCGGGACCTTCGATGTTTTACATCGATATCATATTTCGGAAAGGTGATCCCATTGTCAAGCTTATCGAAAAAGGCTACTGCAGTCTCTCGGATGAACTCCATCACACTCGGCGTGGATGTCTCTCTGTGAATTTCTGAGTTCCGTATGTAAGGCGGAGCATTAAGGATTCTACGTATAGCAACGTTTTGGTGACGTTGCAGTCTCGCGATCCGAGTGGAACTGGAGTAGCCCCATACGGGAGCTGCATAAGTCAGCTGCGGCCTAATGACCATTTTATAGAATTTAACCCTTGTGGGCTAATTTAGATTTATTATTGATCAAAGGCCACAGCTTTGACAGGGTCACTTTTGCCTTTTGAATGACATGGGAGATTGTTTTTGACCATCTTAGGTGTTGGTCGAAGATTAGTCCGAGGTATTTAACCTCGTCTCGGATTGGAATTAATGAATCCCCAAAGGAAAATTCTGGGGAGTTAATAACTCAATGTATGTTTTTGCTGAAGTGTACAGAGATACTTTTGTCAGCATTTATCGCTAGTCGCCACTTGTCAGCCCACTCCTCGAAGGAGTCAAGGGCCTTCTGGAGAGTGTTCCCCAAGTGGGACGTAGTGCGCCCTCTGTACAGAAGGCCTAGGTTTTTCACCATTAAGGTGGAAATTCCGTCAAAGCCGGGAGCTTTACGATTTTTGGGCTGTTTTATCGAGTTCTTCCGGGGTGGCTGCTTCGCAGTTCCACACCCGGTCTGAATTAAAAATGTACGAGCGGACGGATCTTTTGACTTCGCCATGAAAGTCATCATCGTCGCCAGGGTTTAGCATGAATTGCCGCTCCAGGTAATCGGCGAACGCTTCTGCTTTTTCAGAGTCTGAAAAGGCGAGTCCTCTCTCGCCGTGTAACGCACGGTAACAAGGTTTACCTCTTTTGAGCCTTTTGAAAAACCTATACACAGAATGTGGGTGCTCATTAAACGACTCAAGTCGCTTTTCCCAATGATTTGCTTCGGTACGGAAGGAAGGATCTAGAGTATTTTACCACCTGCGGCGAGCGAGCTTTCTGTCCCGGATGAGAGCCTTGAACTCGGGAGGAATGTGGAGAGGATCAACCTGTGAGGAAGTCCTGCTAACTGTGGACTCTTTATGAGCCTTGAGAATGACCGAGGAGAGCCTAGATATGAATATCATTCTCCTGAACGAAAAGTTCGAGCTCGTCAATGCGTTCTCGAAGCCCATTCGCATTCCAAAAAGCAATGCGAAGGAAGACTAATTGGTTTGTCGAAACCGGGTTTTGTGCAGCCATTTGTGGTTAGAAAATGGTTAAATCTGCACTGGCCGTTTAGTTGACCTGATTGAAAGCTGCAGTGACAGCAAAAGCTCGTTCAGCGTCGGTATGCACCGTTGCCAAGAGCTTTTGAAGAAGCTCTTACTGCTCCTAGGGGTTGCGAGGAGAGGGCGTAGAGCCCGGAAGAGCGAAAAAATCGTCAAAAGATGCTGAAAATTGGGCGTATGAGACGCCATCTCGTCTTTGGGCATTAGAAGCCCTTGAGATCCGAGATCCTCTGAGAGGCCTGCGAGGGCTTATTGCGCCTAGAATTGGGAATAATAATTCATAATTCATTCATTCATCTACCCTATGATGCAACCGACCGACCCACCTCCCTTAGATCAGATACTGTGAAATCAACAATATCAGCCTCATTATAGACTGTGATGCAAGTACACACTAGTCAGTGTGTGGAAGCACTAATAACTAAGCTCTGTTCGAATTCATTTCGGGTATAAATCTACATATACTAAATAGAGGATGCAAACCAACACTTGTACCCCGTAAAGACAATAAGTGATTGATATTACTCTTGCTAGTGAGAGCATAAGAAAGGGCACTCAGAAATGACTTGTGTCGATGGATACTCTTCCTTGGTCAGATCGTAGATGGATATGTTACAAATTAGGTACTAAACTTCCCGAAGAGGAAGCGTTCCTAAATCCAAGGAATCCCGATTAAAAAGATTTACAAAAACGTTATCAAAACGAATACAAGAAGTTAAATACTTTATGACCTCGCGCTGCTTGTATATAAGACTCTCATCACCTCATATAAAAAGTCATGCCCATTCAACTCGGATAGAGAAAAATCCACCAAGCCATGGTGGAATAAGAAACTTAATCCTATCCGTTGGTTTCAATTTTAAGTTTAAAAATGCGCGAAAACAATACTTTAAGAATACAATTTTAATTATGTGGTATTTGTTTACTACTTTTCATTAAAAAATGTATTATTTAAAAGTAACAGGTAACATTATTAACAAAATATATTTTATTTAAATTTTCAAACGGGCTCTGAAATTTCAAATCTGCAATTATTAGTTCAGTTATAAAACAATGTTTAATATAAATATACAAATCATAAAATAAATAAAATATTTGTATACTTTATATTTGTTTGACTTTCTAGAATAACTAAATGAACTAAAAAATTTTAAATAATTTGTGTTATTTATGGCTTAATTCATTTAAATAAATAAATCAAACACCTATGTTGATAAATTAACAATTCAATAAAATAGAGATTTGTTTTTTAAATTTTTTTATCTGAAATTTCAAAGAAAAATTTTTGGGAAAATCTTCGTTTTTGAAAATTTTTAATTTAGTAATTTTTTCTACTTTTAATAGTGACTTTTTATATTACCTTCTGTTATGTAATTTATAATAATTATTTTTTCTTGGATCTTATATATTTTTCAAAGAGCTGTTTTTGTCTTAAAAAGTTAAGAAAAGTAAAATTTCAATGTATTTTTTAAACATTTTTAATAAATTTATTTTACTCACAACAAACACATTTTTAACAATTGTTTATTGATATTTTTAGGAATAATTAAGTGATATTATTTTTAATTATTTTTAAGTCTTTTTATTTTATCGACCTGCAAATTTATCTATACTTTTAGTCAAATCTATGAACATTTATATGTAAAGCTATGCTTTTTAAAAACTAATAATTATGTTTACAATATTTTTAAATTTGGTAATTAATACCTTTTTGCGAATCTCTAATTATTCGTTTCTGATATATGCAAATGTTTTTATTTTACTTGTACTATATTGATTTTGTTAGTGGTCCAATATTTTAAAAGGATTTCTATTAATTTTCCAATAAAATATGAATCAATCAATCAATACATTTATTTCCAAAAAGAATATTATATACATTCATTTACAAAAAATTACAAAAATATAAACATGTAAAATAGTTAAGATATAAAACAACATATTAAAATATATATCTAAAAGACTCACAAATATAAAACAATACTGTCTTTTTAACCACATATCCTAGCACTAAAAGAAAACAAATTAAAACCAGCATTCTACCTCCTATTTTTGTAGTAGTAGTAGTAGTGTTTGGCTATCGACCACGTGGTTCTTCTGCCATGTGATTTGTGTATTTGTGTGTGTGTAAATGAGCTTGTTACTTTAAAGGATCGCCCCGTCAGTCTAAAAGCACCATTACCTATGTTTGTATTGTTTGAAATTTAAAAAAATTAAAAACTTTGACATTAAAAGATTTTAATTTTCAATTTAAATGTATTATCTGATTTGGTAGAAACAAAAAACCCCTCTCCTTTAATGATTGGTCCTGTATTTAAATCCTTTCCCCAGAGCCTAATTTAAATAGACGAGGAGGTGAACTAAGCCAGAAATTCAACCGACAAGAAATCAATCCGCTAACAATTAATCAAATCATGAATTGAAATAAAACAACACAGTTGGGAGGGTTTCACATTTATTGTTGAATACTATAACATGTTTCGCCACACAGTGGCTTCATCAGGCAGATGAATAATCATTATTCATCTGCCTGATTAAGCCACTGTGTTCAACAATAAATGTGAAACCCTTCCAACTGTGTTGTTTTATTTCAATTTGTTATGGAGTTTCATCATGTATCCGCCTCGTCAATTTAATAAAATCATGAATAATTGCATAATTGCACTATTGACGTCCCATCATTTAAATTACACATTTCCTAGTCTATATTCATCATTCTTCGTCCATTGTAGATGCTATTCTTACTAAAGCCATTTATAGCCACGTTATCATGATAGGTGACTTCAACATCAATAAAACAAAGTCAAAACAGCTCTCCTCCTTTATGGCAAATTCGAAATTTGTGCGTATTCACCTTTATAACATCCAAAAATCAATTCACTACGCCAAATGTTTCGTTTGTACAAGTAACATATAACTCATAACAACACGTTATTGGCAATGTCACCCTAATCCCTGACCTTTGCTCAGACCATTTATCAACCCTTTTCTCAATAGAGTAAGACCCTTGTCTACCAACTCTACCTAAAACAATTTTTAACTACAACTCATTAAATATAAAAGACAATTATAGAGAGATATTAGAGCGACAAATAAGAGAGAGAACATTTAAACATAAATATACTACACTAAATAACTATATCAATAACCTCAAGAAGGAAAATAAAACAGATCTTTGGTTTTTAGCATGTGAACACATTAATTCAATTTAAGGCAAAAAATATTGGGTTAAAGTATCGCTAGACAGTTTATTTAAATAAAATATGTTATCCAAATACGAATGAGACAGAGACAGACAACAGATAGATTTCAAATATATTTGCCGACTAATATAAAGAAACATTTATGTTGACTTTTAAAGATACTCAGACGATGACTTCTTAAACGTGTTAAATCCTGGTGCAATTCCTTTAAAAATAATTTTTCACCTTTCACCTTAAATGATATCATAATGGAGGAGAGATACACTGAAGTTTTAATACAGGGTAAGAACACCACGCAAGGTCATGATCGTGTCCCTAGATTCATCAATATTAAAAATATTAAATCACATTTACTATACCCAAGCAATTACCATACCATCTTTTAGCAATATTTAATTATCATCTTGCTACTTTTGATAAAATATTTGAAGCAATCATTAAATCTAAACTCTTCATTTACGTTTCCAATTTAATTCCCTCTTACAATTCTAACCTCAAACTGTCAAACAGCTAACGAAAATTCCCTTCAATTTTATCAATTCCCTTGACAATTTTATACGAAATAGATCCTTATATATTAAAATCCATAACATTTTCTCCACTCCATTCACTTCCAAACACACATGCCCCAAAGCTTCTACTTTTTTCTCTCCTATATAATATACATGTACACGAAATTGATAGTTTACATCCACAATGCCTGAACAAATCCTTTTATGCTCATCTATACGTCGACGATATAGCTATTATAACCCACGGTTCCACTTTACTTATAGCCCTTAGCTTACTCCAAGAATTAATCGATAGTATCGACCTATTGTTTGCAAAATAGGGAATTTGAATTAACACAAATCACAATCTCTAATTCCATTTCATCAACACAATACCTCTTTATTCAGAATCCACCTTAATAACGAAATTATTTCCTCACATAACGCATGCAAATACCTTGTAATTTCTGTCGATCCTAGATTTACCTTCGAATCTCCTAATCCTGAAAGTAATAATAAAAAGCAGTGGAAGTGATTTCATGCTGACATAAACAGCTCAAATGTCTCCTCTAAAAATGGGATAAAAAGCAAGTAAAAGCATATATAAAAGAATTCAAGATGATCAACCGAATATTTGCTCCCTCAGCATCATAGAAGAGGAAGGGTTTGAGTGGAAGAACACGATTTACAATTGTGAACTCCGCCCGTGCTGCTTTCGCCCAAAATTTGACGTATGTTTTTTTTTAATTATACGATTGTAATATTTGTAATTTTTAAGAAAGGAGACCAAAGATTTATAAATAAATAAATAAATAAATAAAAGAAGTCTTAAAAGTTTCAACCCATGCCCTGGTATATAAAATGATCTGCCGATCTCTGTTGGAATATGCTGTTATCCTCTTCCACAATCCATATCAATCATCTTTAAGCAACATCGAAGTAGCGGAGTGTTCAGCTCTGAGAATAATCACTAAAATTAGGCATCCCCTTAATCCTAATGTTAGTCCCACTGAAGAAATTTGCCTGCAATTCCGAAATTTTAGACCTAATTAACACCGTACGCATTTCTTGCAACACCAACATAATCCCAAAAAGTTGAATTTTCCACTGGCACGTACACAATAATAATAATAATTACTAAATGCTCTCTAAGCAAAAGATTACGAATCAACAATCTTTTCTTGAATTTTGGAAATCGTAGGAAGTATATTAACCGGTCTAAAGTCTGCGATAAAAGTAGGATTTGATATCTTAGCAAGTAGCAAAATTAAAGCATACTTCTAAAGGGTCGGAAAGTAGTTTAGAAGTAAACAATAATTAACAAGATGTGTCAATACACGTAATGACACTATCGGTGGCATATTAAATAATAATATCTTTATTCACATTTTTTTCCTTTTACAAAATGGTATTTATATTTGAGCTTTATTTATGTGCAGACCATCGACCAATGCTCCTTTGACCCAGCCTAAAATATTAATCGCTCCTTTATTTAATTGGGGGTTAATATAGGTTTTTTTGGGGAATTTAAATTTGGAGGGAATACCAGGATTGCGTTTCAGGCAATAGATATCTAGAATCTTTCGATTAGAACTGCGGGTTGAAAATTTAGTAAATAAAGTATCCATGCGAACATCAATAGGGTTGTGTCAAGTCATATAGTAGGGTATTGGAGGGGTTGAAAGCGGGTTTGGAAGGATTTCGAATTTTGGTTATTGAACGGAGAGCTGTTCGCTCCGCCACACAAGTATATTATTTATTTTAGGTTTTCTGGAATAGGAGAAAGGGATACAGTTATAATCGAGCAAGGGCCAACATATTGACCCATAAATTCTACAGGCAGTGTTGGTAGACATACCTTGATTTTTTAAGGTTAGAGACCTACAATATCTGGCTCTTGCAGCAATTCTGGCTTTCGTGTCTTTGGTATGAAGTTTAAATGAAATTTTAGAATCTATTAGTATTCCAAGATATTTTCAGGATGAGGGTGGTGATATTATAAACATAATTTTAGGATAGTTTGGAGAAGTTCTATGGAATGGTATAAGAAGTTGTGTTTTGAATGGGTTTACTAAGATTCTCCATTTGGAACACCAAAGTTGCCAAAGAATAAGGGCTTTAATTGATTTGTTGTATTTATAATTTGTTAAGAAAGAAGTCCAAAGTTGTATAAATAAATAAATAAATAAGACATGGTAGTTATTAGATAATGGAAAAGAGAGATTTGAGCAGTTTCATAGGCAAACTGAAGGGAGTATAGAGACGGGTAAAATAGAGAGGATTAAAGTAATATACATAGGACAAAACCAAATATATTGTACAATAAGTGGGATAGTGGAGAATATTGTGGAACACCTTGTTCGGTCGAAATTCCCGGGGAATGAGCTAGGCGTACATTAATTTGTATAAAAATGGAGGTATTTGAAGTTGATGGCATTTAAACAGCAAACCTTTTTGCCAAACTGAATCAAAGGTCTGTTTTATAACTAGAAATGTAATAACTGGTGTGAAGTTTGGCAGTTTGAGGTTAGGAAGGTGGGAGGTAAGGTGGTAGACTTATGGTTGTGGAAACCAAACTGATACTTGTGCATATTAGGAAAGGTAATTTTATAAATTTTGTCTTGGATAAGCGATTCAAAGATCTTACTGAGTACTGGAAGTAATGTAATATTACGATATCTGTTAGTTGACAACTGGTTTGTGTTGGGTTATTAAATACTTGTAATTACACCACCACAAAAAAATGAAGATTTTAAGAATGTACTTGTGTACATCAGGGGGCATTTTTTTAGGAATTAGTCTTAGGACACTGTCGTGACCTGGAGCGGAGTTTTTACCATTAATCAATTTTTGTAAATATTCTTCTGTTTTATAAGATGATCGTCTGGTATGTCAGCTGTTGAAAAGTCGTGGTTACTATACTAGTCATTCAACTTCTTGTAGAAAGTGTCGTTGAATTTTGGATTGACTGTTGCTTGATAAATTGTTTCATAGTGATTTGCCATGGTATTAGCTATATCTTGATTAGTAACTGGGTCATTTGATTTTATATTGTTTAATACTTTCTCTATTTTAATTATTGATACCAATATAAATTCAAACAATTCGTTAAAATGACATATTTTACTTCTATTAATTAATTCATTCTTGGTTTACAGAAGACGGGTTAGGTATAGAATTTATAAAGTATTCATTAAATAGGTTTGGATCCTTGTGTTAATGCGGGATTTGTATGTTTGATTTCTTCGAAATATTTAATTCTTTGAGTGGTTTCCATATTTATTTTGGAAAAGTGCGAAATTTAAAATCATAATAGGCTTTCTTTTCTTTCCTAATGGAGTTGGTTGGTAAATTTTTTGGATTTATAAGTTAAAATGTTCTGGTCTCTTGGTTCTTTTGATCTTTTTGAGTGCATCGTCTCTTAGTTGCATCATTAATCTAATGTTTTCTATGATCCAGTGAGTTTTAGGTTTTGTAAAGCGACATGTTCCGTAAGGGGCATGTATGTTTATTAAATAATTAACTTAATAATAATAATAATAAACTGTTTATTGACCATATCTTTGAAATTTTACATAAATACTTACAATAATAGTAATTACATCGTGGTCAAATGGACTAGAATCATTTTCGCTACCAGGCTATATATTTACCAGGTAACGAAACTGATCTTCCTTCTAGCCCTTACATTAATAATTAACTATATATATATATATATATATATATATAAACCTAATTAATTATATATATATATATATATATATATATATACACATACACACATACACATACGCATATACATGGACACATATACACACACATACAAACAAGTGTATAATTATATATAGACACACATATTTGCACACAAATGCGGTTACATATACTCATATGAATACACACACATACATATACTTACACAGACACTTATTAATTTTTAAACTTTTGTCTACATAGTTTGATGAATTTGTGTTTCATGTAGTGCCAGAGAAAATTTGTTTTTGAAATCAATATAACTAACATGTGCGAATGTTACCGAGTTCATGCATTTGGTTATAGCGTAAGAGAAGGATTTCTTATATAATTGTAATCTATGCCTTGGAATCGTAAGGAGGCCACGACTTCTAATATTAATGTTATATATGTCACTTCTATAAGAGATTTTAATATGCAAGTATGGTAGGCACTTTGTGCTAAGTATTGTATAATAAAAGCAACCGGCATGTAGCATACGTCAATTGTGCATGTTCAAACATCCACATTCCTGCAGTTTATGCGAGATTCTGGCTCTCCGCTGAATCCCAAAAATAAGTCGCAAACACGAGTTCTGCATCCTCTGTATTCTTTGTACATCTTGTTGAGTAATGAAGTTGTTGTAAAGAGTATCACAGTAATTAAAATTTGAGAGAACCAGAGTGTCGCACAAGACCACCTTAGTATTTTTATTAAGAATGAGTCGATTTGAATAGATAGTTTTTAAAGCAACGCATGATCTTCTTAATAAATGACTAGTATTTTCATTGAATTTAAGCTTTGAGTCTATATAAAGCCCAAGGTTTGTTACAGAGTTGCTTACGGGGATATGTTGGCCATTTATTGTAATTTTTAGGTCTCTTGCTGCAATAGTTTGGCTTTTAGTGGGTCCAAATACCATTAATTTTGTTTTAGACTCATTAATGCGGAGTGAGTGAATAGTAGACTTCTTTGCTAAAGTGTGTAAGTCCAGATTAAGTTTATTCTGTGCATCTGCGATATCCTGTATGTTGAATGAAATGTACAGTTGCGTGTCGTCAGCGTAGAGGTGATAAGATGAATGAGATATTTCATTGCATAAAGAAGAAGTGTACATTTAATAAATTAGTGGTCCTAAAATAGTGCCCTGACCTACACCACACGTCACATTGAGAGGAGATGATATTTTATTATCAATAACCACCCTTTGTGTTCGGTTATTAATGTAACTGCTCAATAATCTTATAGCGTCGGGTCCAAATCCAACAAAATTGAGAATAGATATTAATGTTTCATGGTTTATCATATCGAAAGCTTTACTGTAGTCTAATAGGACGAGTGCAGTCACCTTACCACAGTCAGCACTACAGCAACTGAAACCAGGTCTAAAGCCGGATTGTACATTGGGTAGAATGTTATAAGCATCTAAGTGATTTCGTAATTGTTTCTCAAGTACTTTTTCAAGGATTTTTGAAAGCGCAGGTAATATATGTATAGGCCTTAAATCATTAGTTGATTGGGGGATGTTATTTTTAGGTATGGGAAGAATAAGTGAATATTTCCATAAATCGGGAAAATAACTTTTGTTTATACATGAGTTAATTATGTGGGTCACGTATTCCAATATACCAGGACAGCATATTTTAATTAATTGAATGTTGATACCATCAACACCGGTGGCGTTAGATTTAACAGATTTTATAACATTCAACACCTCCAAGTCGGAAACAGGTACAAATTTCAAAAGGTTACGAAAATCAGTTTTTTATTGTTATTATAGAAATTTAGTTTATTTTTATCAGGGGGAATTGGCTGGACTTGATTAACTAGATCATGATTAATTAGATTTACATGTTTGAGGTGTTCAGGAATAGTTGGGGTTTTCTTTCCGTAGACATTAAGTTTTTTTAGTTCAGCCCACATTTACTGTTTATTTTTACCTGCATTTTCGCATGAAAATTGTAAGTACGCTCGCTGTTCAGCACGAATTGCCTTGGACGTTAAATTTCGGATACTTTTATAGAACTCGAAATGTGCTGGGTTTTTTGATTTTTTATACCCCTTGCTTGCATTATCTCTAATTTTCATCATTTTTTTAGATTGTTTGTTAACCAAGGGGCATCCTTTCTGGAGGTGCGAAAAGTTTTTATTGGTGCATGATAATCAAAGAGTGATAATAGTTTTTTATTGAATAAGGTTAATTTAGAATTTATGTCGTCGATGTCATAAATTTTATACCAATTTAATTTGTAGAAGTCGGATAAGAATACGTCGTAATTAAGATGTTTAAGATCACGAGTATTGATTGTTTTAGGTGCCACTTTCACATGAACGACAGGCCATTCATAATAAACTAAAGAATGATCAGATAAGTCCATAACGTCAGTTACCCCAGAATTGTTTATGTTATTGCACTCGTTGATAATTATTAAGTCTAGTAAAGACTCAGAAGTTGGAGTTATTCGCGTAGGTTTAGTTATAATTTGTTTAAGTGACATGGAATTAAGAAGAGCACAAAAGAACTTACTTGATGCAGTATCATGCAATAAATTAATATTGAAATCACCAAGACATAATAAGTGGTCATTTTGGAGACTGTATTCAAGCAAATGTTTTTCAAATAAGTCTGTAAACTCCTTAAAATCGCCCCTGGGGGGCCTATAGACCACACTCACTGCATAAGTGTTTTGATTTATGGTTAATTTCAACCATAAGTGCTAAATAAATGGTAACGATTCAACATGCACAACCGAGTAATTCAAGGTATCTCTGATATAAAATGCAACACCGCCACCATGACTTGGTCTATCGTTCCGAATGAGGTTGTAACCATCCAGAGTAAGTGAGTGACTAGTATTTGCATCTGAAAGCCAAGTTTCTGTAATAGCAATCTAATCAAAATTAGTTACGTGGCAATTCGCTTTAAATAAATTAAACTTATTAGAAATTGATCTTATGTTGATATGACAAGCCTTAAAGGTGTAACGATGCATAATAAAACAGAATGAGTAACACCGTTAATAATGATATTAATTGGTTAATACAGGGATTTCAAAATCATATATTCAAAGTTAAAGGCATATAAATGAATGGATACCGAAAGGTTACAGAATTCACAAATAATTATCTAAATATATCTGAACATAAAACAAAACATGAATGATAATATATAATATAAAATATAAAACGAAAAGCAGAAGAGAAAACCGAGAATAGATTTATGTGAGCTTAATACTAAAAGTAGCTGTAACAAATAGAATGTTAGTTGAAATTTTATTTCTTGTTTTCTAATTTACCATCTGTTCTAGTTTTCGGCTTTTGCTTTTCATTTTTTGCGATTAAACTCTAGCAGAAGTTAGTTTATCGTGTGGTTTTCCATTCAATATTTTCATTCCAGTCCGCGCCACTGCTATGGGTGTTTGCTGATGTGTTTCATCATCTAGTTTATTAATCTTCTCACTAGTTGGAGTTGCTGGGGCACTAGTTGCTTTTGGCTCGCAATTAGAAAAACTGTCATCAAAACTTTCTTCCATTAGTTGTTCAGCAGTATAATAACTGCCGTTTATGACGAGTTTTCGGCCTTTGATATAAGAATTATTTTCTTCGTTTTCCCTTGCTCTTTTCAGATGATACCTTAGGATTTTATGTTCTTTTTGTTCTGCTTCGGTTTGATCGTGATTTAAATATATGTTTTTCCCCTTCAATTTTGAACTTTTCTCCAGTACTTTAAGTTTTGTTAAGAGAGACAAGAATTCAACCAAAATAGGTGAATTTGAATTTTTTCCTAATCGGTATACGTTATTTAAATCCTCTATACTTATTTCAACTCCTAATAGTTCATTTAGTTTTCTAATGACGAGGTCTACTATATCTACCGCTTTCGGTTTCTATTCCAAAGATTATTATATTATTTCGTCTTAGTTTTCTTTCGATAATTTCATTTTGTTCCTTTATTTTTCTACTTTCTATTTCTATATCAAGAACTTTTCTATGTATATCCTCTATTTTTAGTGATAGTCTCGTTTCCGCGGCTTCGATTTTATTTAATAGTTCGTTTCTGGTTTTTACAATTTCATCTAGTATTTGTTTAATATCAGTCATAATATATATGTATTTTATTATAATTATTAATTTTGAACTATATATCAAGTATAAGAAACAGAAGACACGCTTCACCACAAGGGGCCGATCATGTGGGCTTTTAAGAGCAACAAACAAGGAAGGCCACGGAAGGGCAAACACAGTGTTATACAGTGGGTTATAGAGAAGGAGTATTAAAGTGTACAATATATAGAAAATGAGACAGCTAGTTCCAAAAGTAAGTGATTATTGAAAGCATATACTTTGTCATCGATGCTTGGCATAATATAAATATTGTGGAATGACATGTTTTGAAGCTCATTATGAAAATCATCATAATTTATACCTTATTGGTCTATACGTATGATACGCAAATTTGACATTATTGACTAAGATATCTCCAAATATTAGTTCATGATCAGATATATCAATGCTTTTTGTGCCAACATTTGTAATTAAATCAGGGTTTGATGTTACAAACAAATCTAATAATGTTTGACTATTGTTTGACTAATGTGATTCTAGTTGGTGTATTAATCATTTTTGTGAAGCCAAATGAATCTAGAATAGTACATTATATAATGAGCATATGATGATACTCATTGCCCACGAGTATGCATGAGCCGAAGGCGAGTGCAGCAATTCATACGAGTGGGCCATGGTCTTTGTATGCGAATTGTACACTATACTTTTTCTACGATTATACATATGAATTAAAAAATATAAATATAGATTTCTACTTATTAACCTTAAACAAATTTTTATTTGTTAAAAATATACGTGATATTGATACAGTTATGAAATGTTCTTGAAGATCATGTATATGATGGAACATTTACCGTAGGGTTTGATTTTTTTAACAAAACTACTCTCACTATTACTACTTACCATTATTTTGCACTAGTGCTACAATAGATATATTGTAACACTAGTGCTACAATGGTTGCTATGACAATGAATATATAATATATACATAACATACAATGTACTACATAATATAATTAAAATTTGGTGGTCTATACACAACACCAAAAGGATATTTTTAACCATTTACCTTAATGAATTATTAAATGAATGAATGATTCATTTGATGATACTAAAGAACAATGACAACACATAACCCCTACACAACAATGTAACATTTTTTATATATATTCTCTATTTTCCTCTAAAACAGGCTGATAGCCTGATAGTCGATATCTCTTTTATAAACTAATGTTTAGTATTATATTATTTAATTTGTATTTTCTTAAACGTAAAAAGAATCTATAAATAAAGATGTTATATATTGTATATACAGTAAAATACTTTACATTCTATATTATGCACCCGAAAAGTAGTATAAACTCTTTATGCGAATGGTGAATAGTAAATTTGATTCGAAAGTAATGTCGAAATCCGACATTAAGCGAAAACCATTAGTAAAAGATCCATAAACTCAATTAATTCCATCAAATATTAAAGGGAACTTGCAGAAACTAAAGCGGGGTAGTAACGGGGCGGCGAGGGTGAACTGTACCAGGCTCTCCTTCCTCGCCCTGCGCCTCCGCGGTGCCACGAGAAAAGTACAAGATGGCGTCAATTTCAAACTACGTAATTAGACATTTCAGGTTTTAATTTGATCTAGCCGTCTCCTTCTGCCTGTATTCGTGATCACATCTTTCTCCAGCCGATTGTTAATTGTGTATTCCTAATGACGAAAGTTCCAGTAAAATGTGAACACGGTACACACACTCTCACATACTCACGCCGTGAGAAGTTTGATTCGTTCCAGGGCGATGAGAAATGAAGAGAAACTTCGCAATTTCAATCGCGCGACACCTCTCTCGCCGCTCCAGGACAAGAAGGGGTTGGGGCGGCAGTTGGAATGGGGAATGGGACAGGGGCGGCTCGTTGAGACGTAATACGACTTTTTTATGTGAATAGAAATACTATAATTCCTATAGTTTTGTTATAATTATTACTTTAGTTTAGTTTTTGATTATATTATAATTCAATTATATTATAAATAGTAGTAATTTATTAGGCTTATCATAAGAAAATTATATTTGTTTTAATTATGGAAGTCAAATCAAATTTGATTTCGATTATATTTATGATTTCACACTACGAGAAGCGACACTGAAATAAAATTTAAATTAAAAATAAATGTATGGCGATATTCAGTAACACACTGGAATGAAAAGTAAAATAAGAAACGAAATATTGATATTCAAAGAAAGTAGTCCTTACATTTGACTAATTTAGGCTTTTATACTCTGACATGGAATAACTTCGGGCACATAACTAATTTTTATATATTTTTATCATGCAGTAGACAAATTATTATTTTTTTTACTACTATAAAATAAGTTATTGTGGGACTTTTAGTGCATGATATATTTTGATAAAATAAAACAAATAACTTGTTTACTTCTTTAACATCAGCTTTTCATTAAAAGACAGTTAACTGTTTGTTGCTTCTCACAAAATTATTACAAAACATCTTAAAAGAGTATAATTTATGTAATTCAAATTTTGTATTGGCTTTAATTGCAATATACATACTTTACTTCATATAAATAATTATTGATTGCAGGATATATGATGTGTTGTATCACGTAACGATATAGTTACTAAAATTTCCTGTTCATAAAATTCTAAAGTCAAATCTTCTCATTGAATAGAGCAACACAACTTACTAGCGTGTCAAGGGTTTGCATAAACTTCATGAGGATTTTTGTGTCTGTCCATTAACGGTAATTCTTCTTATTCGTGTAACCTGTGATATGAAATTTTGATAAGTTGATAAATTCCATTTACGTTTCTAAAATTGCAAGTTTGAACTTTTCAATAACTATAAATAAAATGTTTTTCGCCCTTCACTCTTGTTTTTACACTGAATTAAAAAATTCAGTATGTTTAAACCACAAATAATTAAATTCTTGTTTTTATTGGATTGTTTAAAAGTTTTTTTGTTGCACCTTGTATAAAACGTGAATTCTTATAGTTCATTTTTGATAAATCATATAAATCATTATATAATAAAATATAACATATACAAGTCAAATCCCATTTGAACCCTTAATGTGTTTAATATTTTCTTATAACCTATTTAAATTAAAAAATCCAAACACAAACATACTTTGAATGCAAATCAGTTTTTTTCTTCAGATTTTTTAAAAGCATTTTGTTTTTTAAGTATTAAAGGAGCAAGCTAAATTTTCTTGTTAAATCTAAAAAAACTAAATTTGTTAGCAGTTGATACTTCCAAAAAGACATTTTGGCATAGCTGTCAAATTTCGATCATCAAGTTCTCTATTAATTTTATTGTTAGGTTTGGAATATAAAAAAGGATAGCTATTAAAATATAAATAAAGAATTTAAAAAGTCCTTGGATTATCTCAAAATTGTGTTTAATTAACGTGATCTGCTAAACTGCTTTTTAACATCTATATTTTAAATAATTATGTAGTAATTTATTCTTTTATTTGCTATTTGTTTAAATAAAACGACGCATACGGTTGCGGTATACCTACCGACACCAATAGTGCAGCATAGTTGGTCCGGGTCAGTAATTGGATGGGTGACCGGTTATCATTCGATATTGGAATTAATAGCGCTTTAGAGTGACGGAGGAGATCCTTTAAATTAAGACAAAATATAATTATATTATATTATATTATATACGTGTTCAATAACAAAGCACTAATAAACATATATTTAGTAATAATTGTAAATCTCTTAACCTAGTTCACACTTTACAACATCTAATCATCTGTGTTTGCTAATATGTATCTACTAAATATTTTTGTATGCTAAACAGCTCTACTGTGCATCTATATAACGAGCCACCACTGTGCGAGGCTGGGGGTGTCTGCTCGCACGCCTCTACTCAACGATGGAATTCCGGAATATGAAGAATCGGGAGTTATAGGAGGGTTGTGCGGGGGTGACGACGGGAGGATTCGAGATGGCGGAAATTTTCATCACGGCATTCCGACGACTTCGTCTTCGTTTCTTACTTAGGTGCCCGTTTATTTCCCGTAATTACTTTCCTTGGCGTGACGCCGGCGCTGATTAATTCGTTCCGATTAAACACGAACGAAAATTACAGGAGTTACTCTTTTAATTGATGCCGTCACCCATTCCTTTAAATTTAATCCATTTTCCTATTATTAAATTAATTACACTTCATTAAAAAAAAATCAATTCATTGATATATACTGCAATTCGGCTACGACACAGTAAATGTATAAGGCTTTTCCAATACCACTTTTAATAATAATATAAAAAAGATAATTAATTCAAGTTAATTGAAATTAGCCGATAATTAATAATTCACTACTTGTCCATTTTAGATAAGAAAACTTTTGTGTGTTCTATGAATCTCACAATAGCCATAATGTGAAACAATTGCAAAATAGTAAACAAAATTACCATTGCTATAATTAATGCACGTAAAAATAAATTAAATTTCAGAGGTATTAATTAGTAGCTTCGATTCACCAATAAATTTACTTTTTTGAAGTAAGATATACATATATCTAGGAAAACGTATAGCAAATGTTTAAATGTAGAGGTGTTTGCTTTGTGGTACATCTTTAATACAATGACACGATGACTTTATAATAAATAAAGTGGTAAAACAGAGGCATCATGTTTTTCATTATATCGCAAATTATCATACGCTAAGCTGAATATGAACGAAATCGACAGCAATAATTTATAAAATGCAAATAAAACATTTTTCAATTATTGTAAATGCCTTTTACCTTCGGCTTTTAAAGTACATTACATTTGTCATTACATGTATTTATAAGGTTATATTTGCTACTTTTCTTTTAATTATTGTGTTAGTTTTTCCATTTATCTTTCCATTCTTTCTTGTTTCTGGTTAGTGTTTTTATCTCATACCATCGAATGCATCGTATTTCGGCTGCTTCTTACTTCTTCTCTCCAAGATTTTCTAGGTCTTCTCTTACTCGTTTCCTCGTTTTCTCGCTTCGTAGACTTTCTTTACTATTCTTTGTCCTATTCTTGTTACATGTCCTAACCATCTTAACTCCCTCTGATTTATAGTTGTCTCTACCGATTCTATGTCAAGTTCTTCTCTATATCTGTCATTTCTTATCCTGTCCAGCTTTGTTTTACTTTTTATTTTCCTCAGGAATCTCATTTCCATAGCTGTTATTCTGCTCATTTGAGCCTTCGTTGTTGTCCATGATTCGCTACCGTATGTCAATATGGGTTTCATTAACCTCTTAATTACTTCACTTGCTCTAATTGTATCCCATTTATTTTGATGTCGTGTTTTTCTCCGTTTAGTCCTCCTATTATCATTGTTTTCGTTATCTGTAAGTTTATGTTCATATTTGCTTTTTCTAACTGTTCGTTTATTGTTGATACGTTGTGTTGTAAATCCACTTCGGTTTCCGAGTATTATCATATCGTCCGCATAGCTTAGCTCTGTAAATTGAATTTCCTCCATGTTGATAGTACTTCATTTTCATTTTGCATCGCTTAATTGTCTCATATAGTACACCATTAAATAGTGTAGCACTTAGTATGCATCTTTGTTTTAGTCCTGCATTCTATTTAAATTTTTCAGACTGTTAGTTGTTTGTACATATGTAGCACACCGTGTCGTCATACACGCTTTTTATGCTTTCTATCATTTCTTTCTTTACCCTTTTTTTGTAGCATGTTCCATACGCCTTCCCGATTTATCCTATCGAAGGCTTTTTCCATGTCTATGTAATATATGTAAATTTTTCTTTTAGTTCTTAATGCTTTTTCGCATACTTGTCTCATGGTAAATATATGGTCTTGTGTACCTCTATTTTTTCTAAAACCACTTTGAGTGTCCTCCAAGTTTTCCTCTATTTGTGCTGTGAGTATCATTAATAGGATGTAAGTATTTTTTCATTTGTGCTTACAATTGTTATGCCTCTATAGTTTTTGCAATCTTTTCCTATTCCTTTTCCTATTCTCCAATCTCTAGGTGTCTTATTTTTTCTCATTATGTAATTCATGAGCTCTAGTAGTTCCTGGCTTCCGGTTTCGTCTAGGTATTTTATCATTTCTCCGACTATCCCGCCTTGTCCGCTTGCTTTTCCGTGTCTTATATGTTTACAAGCTTTCTTAAGTTCCGCCTTTGTTATATCTCTTACGTTCGATTCTCTCATCGCTGCCTTCTACTACTTTCGTTTATCTGCCTCTTTCTTATCTCCTTGTAACATCTTCTCAAATGTTCTCTCCATCTGCTCATTATGTCCTCTTTTTTGATTAGTATGTTTCCTTTTTTATCTATTATATTCTTCAATGTTTTGGCTTTAGGATTTCTCATTTGTTTTATTGCTCCATAGAAAAGTTTTTGGTTTTCTTTGTGAGCCTTTGCTAGATTGTACCCTATTTCTTCCTATTTCCTTCTTTTGCTTCCTTTTACCAGTCGTTTCACTTTCTTTCTTCTTTGTATTCCTCATAGGATTTTGTGTCTCTCTTATTTAAATGTTTCTTCCATTTGTTTTTCTTATTATTGACTGCTATTTGTATTTCCTCCACCATGCTTTAATTTTTTTTATAGTGCCCAATTTTTGTTATTCCGCAGGCTACTTGTGTTGCTTCACGCTGTTTTCGAAAATTTTCCATCTTGTTTCTATGTCTTCCTCCTTGTCTCTTGTTTTGCGGTTTTCGTCTAGTTTTTCATAATATATTGTATTTATGTTTTCTTCTTTTAGTTTGTATGCCTTTATTTTTTCTTTAATTATCTTTCGTTTTTGGTTTATTATGAGTTTATTTCTTGCAATTAGTTTCATTCTTACTAGGTAGTGGTCGTTGCCTAGTTCTGCTCCTCGTTTTACTGATACATCTGTTACTTCATATATTTTTACTTACTAGAAAGTAGTCGATAATCGAATTTTTCTCTTCTGCTGTGTATTAGTATATTTGTGACTTTTTTCCTGAATTTTGTATTTGTAATTATAATTTTGGTTTCTATACATAGTTCTATTCTTCTTTCCATTCCTTCATTTTGGTTTCCTACTCTTCCGTTACAGTCACCCATTATTATTATATTATTGTGTCTTATTTCCTCATTTTCCTTTTGTAATTTCATGTAGAAATCATCCTTCTCTCCTGTTTTTGCATTATCACATGGGGCATATATTGTTATGATTGTATATTTTTCTTCGATTATTTTTATTTTAGTTACTAGTATTCTATCGTTTACATATTTTATATCTACGATTTCGTCTCCTTGTTCCTTTTTTAGCATCATCCTCACTTCAGATTTTGCTAAGGTGGATGTCCCTACTCCTGCTCATATCATTTTATATCCTTCTTCAATGGGTTTTATGTCTGTTGCTTTTTTCTTCGTTTTATAACAACCTTAGTATAATACATCATTTAAGTTATTATGGACATAAGCGATTAATAGGAAATATAGAAAACAGTAGTACCACCACATAAAAACTAAAATATATTTTTATTAGTGCATCCAATAAAAACTAAAAAAATACTGCTTAAAAGAAAATTTGATTTTAAAACTTTTTTATCTCTTAATAAAATTTGATATCTTGTACGGTTTTCGCATAAAAAAATAAAATATATTTTTTTTATCTAGTAAAAACAAAATCTAGTTTTCAATCAAATCAAAAATATATGTTTTTCGTGGCCGTCTTTGTTTAAGAAATGTAAATTATGTAAATTAATAATTACTGAGTGTCTTTAAATCATTTATTGTTATCTTTATTATAGTTCATAAATATTCACATTTGCAGCAAACAGATTTCTTGCTTGTATTAGGATTTTGCGAAGAAAATTGTTTAAAAAGTGTTAGATGTTGTTTTGATTTATTGTATGAATTAATATTATTTAATTTTTATTCAATTGAATAAGTTGATTTACTTATTAATGAGTGCAAATCTGCATACTATATTCATATTTTATTTTTTTGTGCAAAAACCGAAAAAGATATCAAATATTATTAAGATACAAAAAAGTTTTAAAATTAATTGGTCTTTCAGGAAATATTTTTTTAGCTTTTATTAAATGCACCAATAAAAAAATATTTTAGTTTTTAAGTGGTGGTACTACCACTTCCTGTCAATCACTAATGATCATAATAACTGAAATGATGTATTATATTATGGTAGTTATTAATAATTATTTTCATTCAAATCTAATAAAGCTTTCAATTGTTATAAACCAAAGAAATAAAATTTTTTGAAACTTTGAAGACAAATTCCGGCTTATCCATAAATTTTTGAATATAGATAAGTTGTGTTAAATCATCATATTTTGACCCCAGGAATATATGTTCCAGCCATTTCCCAACATTAACGGGACACCCTGTATATTTTGAGATATTTTGGATGTCATCTCATCACCATATTCCAAGATAGTTTATTGTCTAAATAAAATCCAAAAAGATTTGTGTTTAATTAATTGGTAGTCAGAGTTTCTAAAGAAAATTTGAGATTAATGACTTTCACAAATTTTATTTTGATGCAATGCCGACTGTAAAACTAAGGATTTGTTCATGACAGTAGTATCACCTGCATAAAGAAAAAAATACTTTCAGTTATTGAGTATTGGTAAGTCATTATATAAATCAAAAACATAAAACTTTCATTTTAATTATTTCTAACTATGAACCAAATTTAAATATTTTTGAAGAACCCATACCTTTAAGTTTAGTTATAAGATATTTATTGTTTCTTATGGATGCCTGTTGTATTTATCAATATTGTTATTATTATTATCATCATAACTAATGACTCAGCCAAAAATGTAAAAATTCTTCTTGGAAATAAATAAATAAATAAGTGGTCCAAGGATAGATCGTTGTTTCACACCACACATTAAGTCAACCTCTTCTAATAGTTGTTGGTTTAAATCTGTAATTTGTTTCCATTACGTCAGTGTTACAAACACCGTCAACTTGTCACGTCAGCAACTTGTGTTCAATACTGCTTCATTGTTTTATTTCCAAATGAGTATCTGTAAGTTTTTATAAAGAACAGCGCCCCATATATCATGATAGCTCAACTTCGTGACGAAAAACCCCTCTCAGCTGCTGGAGGAAGAACCGAGTTCTGCCGCCTTCCAAGCGGCTACCAACAAGGGTGTCAAAAATTCCTGGTAATCCCGAATTCGCCACATCTGTGAAGCGTCGCAACTACCTGCGACTGAACCAATCGGGCAGGCGAAGCGGACGTGTAAAAAACAAATGGACCGGATATGACGTCACAGCGCCGATTTCTGGAATCAGAAATATCACCTATGCGCAAATCTTCGCGTATAGGGATCACGTACGCAAAAACCACATAAGACATCGCTGACAGGAAGGCGATTCGAATGACACCAACATGAAATGGTTACGCCTAGTTTGAGCTATTTTACCCAAGATGTAACTTTTATTATTTAGGATTTTGCATATACCCGTATTGTTCTTTTAACTAAGTCAAACTATGCGCTTTATCAATACATCTGTTTGATATAATTTTCATTGAATTAGGCCCACCTTTTTCGAACCAGTTTGTAAAAACTGTAATCTAAAGGTAACGTATTAATTAGATAATGTTCAGATGCGGAATCACCGCGCGCACTTATTGATATTAAC
Organism: Ontholestes murinus; assembly: GCA_963969525.1. Lineage (NCBI taxonomy): Eukaryota > Metazoa > Arthropoda > Insecta > Coleoptera > Staphylinidae > Ontholestes > Ontholestes murinus. Next base: position 35,869,542 of record OZ018390.1, read on the forward strand.
CAGTTATTAAGGATCCTGATATTGGTTTGCAAATTGGGCCACAAAGCGAGTAGATACAGCTCAAAATGAAACAGCTAGGTATGCCATCAGAGCCCGCTAATTTGCTAAATTTAAGTTGAGAAATTGAATTAAATACTTCATCTTTGGAAACAGTATAAGGGCAGCTTTTACCTGGAACATTGATAAATGTACAATCAAAAGTGCCCTATGTATTATAATTCGAATATGCAGCTGATAAAAACATTGCAAGGAGATTTACTATGTCCTTACACTTATAGCTTTTGTTTTGTTTACATTCAATTGTCGTAGGGATACAAAACAGTGATATTTACGACGATTCAGGAAGAACGACTGCAAACAAAAAATAAATCAAATCGTTGGAATAGCCAAGCCGCAATCAACTAACATACTGGTAGAGCGCAAAAAGTCATAGATATTTGTAAAGCATGTGAGCCAGGAAATATCGCTTCAAAATATGAAGGAATATATACTTAATTTAGACACCAGATTTTCTATGCGAACAAGAAAAAATAAACTTGACAATAAATACTTACAAATTTGGCACCGACATTTAATACCATGACATAATCACAAATCTAATTAATTGGTCAGAAGGTATCATAGTTAGTCGTTATATTTTTAAACGGCTTGGCTGAAACCAAAAGAGAATGTGATTATGAATATGCTAGTGTTTCCGAATTAAATTTGTATTCTTTAAATACTCATTGTGTTAAGAATAAAGTTAATGAATTTGAATCATTTTTAATAATTTAATAAAAGAATTGTGTTGAATTTGACATTATATCTTAAGGAACATTGGTTGAAGGAAACCAAAATTGATTCTTTCAAAATAGTAACTATAGTTTAGCTCATACTTTGCGCGTAACTTATATCAGTATGGGGGAACAATTATTAAAGATTTAGAAGATTGGTGGAGAAATTAATGTTTTATTTAACACTCATGAATCTAAAGCCATCTGATTTAATTTGATAATAATGTATTTACGAATATTGAGCCGATCTGTCTCTACTCTAGCATGTGACTCCGGATTATCCAATCATATTGGGATTCGTGTCAATCTTAAAATTCCTTTAAGAATTTGAAGCAGAAATGTACACCACTACCTCATTTTTTATCTTAGCAGAGCGTCCGACAATTTTTACCCCAATAGCTGCCGGCTTGTAAATTATTGCCTGATGTTATCAAGGCTCTTTCGAGCTTTCGTCGAAAGTGAGGAGTACCTCTCAAAACGCGAATAAAAAAAATAATAAATCAGTCTGATTACGTTCCTGCCTCAACAACTGCACCAAAAGTTTAGGGTGGAGCACCAGTACTAGTCACGTAAAGATATTCGCAAACAAGGTGAACTTTAATTCAACACCACTCGCAAAAATATCTTAATAAATGTAGGGGTCTTTTTTTGATGTTACTAATCTGTGTGGGAAGGCACTAATAATGTGAGATTTTTTATAGCGCAATTTTAGCCAATTCAACACAGACTGCATTAAATCTGCCCTAGTTCGCTGTTATGTTGAGTATATGGCTGTTATTTGGTCTCCTCCCACACTATGTAACATAAATTCTTTGTAGGGCAAAACAATTTTTTAGGTTTATTCAAAATAAAAGTGGCAATATCCACGATTAGGATGATTATGCATATTTTATCAATTGATAAATGGAACCTTGGTCTGTAGCAGAAACTTGATTTTTATTTTGAAAGAAATTATTTATTATAACAATTATCCACAATAAATAAATAAATAAACATCATTTCATTGAAAAATAATTTTACATTCAAACCATCCATACCATCTCATATCTATCGTCTAACTGAATGATCGGCCCAAAAGAAATAAGTTGTCATTGATCCTTATCGTTTACAGTATACTGTAATGGCTTATGGTTTATATCGAAGAAATTCTAACCAATGCAAAGATCTTTCAAAATCGGCGTCAAAGAGTAACTTTCGTTGACTTGAACCTGTGTGAGTTGTGAATGTATTTTATAGCCATTTATTGTCTTATCATTGGTGACTTCTTCTAAATCAGAAGTACTTAACTTCTGTATTAGTTAGCCAATAGCCAAGTGAAATACAAAAAGGAAAACACAGGACCTAATAAACCAATCAAGAGCCGAAGAACGAAATCGAAAACATAGAGTTGTCAGTTATATATATATATATATATATATATATATATATATATATGAACCGACGAAATAAGTGTATTTTATGTCGAACGAAATAATCAATAATTTCCCTAGGGAGCTTATCAGTTCTTATCTTATTTATTTGAATATATATTAAATGTCAGTTCAATTTATCTGGCACATGTAAGAATCTACTTACGTCTTTGATTCCAACGCCACCCGGGACTACAATAATTGTTGGACTTCCGTTAGTTGTCCACAAAGTACGAAAATACGATACGAGAAACAGGTATAAATTCTAATTGTAAGATATTAAGGTCTTATTTCTCAGTAATATGGAAGATATATTAGATCATTTAGATATAGTAAACAATGTTTATGAAGTTAACCCAATTTGTTTCAGGAAACTAGAACTAGCACTGAAAAAACAGTAAACTAATTTAGAACTTTCACATAGAAAAAAAATATATAAAAAGCATCATTTGATTTTGATGATGTAGAAAAGCATAAAAACTATTACCTAGTACCATGGATATATACAGCCAAGCTAATATAAGATTACAATGAAAAAGCTAAAATGATATTGCATCATTATTCACAGTACGGCTTTTAAGCATTATAATGTGCAATTAATTATTGGGTAGTATCTAGTTGTAAAAACACTTGACGTTAACGCTGAAGTGCTTGAAAGCTCTTAAGAGAATGTTAGTCGACGAGAAAGGCTTTTAGTTTAGTTTTCTACGATTTTTCAAGCAAAATATTATTGCTTTACTACAATAACTACCTAGCTGCAGAGATTCAATAGAGTTTATAGCAATGAACCTTAATTAGCTAGATGCTATTAATATTTACTCAGAGGTAGTTATTGAAAAACACTTGTACAGAAACTTAAGAAAGTATCTGAATGGGCTAGATATTCAAAGGATCCCTCTCTGTAAAGTACTAGCCTCTGATAATCTTGTCATTTTATTATTGATTTTACTAGAGTTAGTTTGAACATCTGTGACAATAACAAAAGTTTAGAGTTATTTCTTTTTATGAGCTAGAACCAACAGAAAATAATAATAATATTGGACGGTTTAACCAATTTTCAAAAGAAATTACATACATCCACGTGAACATGTAACAAATATATTAATTGAACATTTAAAACTATAAAATCAGAAAATCATAATCATAAAATTACAAATGTTTTGAACACGTTTCAGCTAATAAATGTGATTTGTATATACCGGTGACCAAATACTAGAATCATAGTCCAATTGAGAACGCACTAGAGAAATGAATAAAAGTTTCTGCGTGGTATTTGAGAAATATTTGCAAAACAATTAATAAATCCCAGCGTTTCCAGTGCTTTACAATATATTGTAACCATGTGTTTAGAAACTGTGAGGGAGCTATCCAAAATAACACCAAGATATTTAATATTAGTCACTGAGGACAGTTGTATTTCATTAATTTCATAGTAATTGTCATAAATCCGGCCTCTTCCGAAAGATATAGATGAACATTTGCTTTCGTTGAGATAACGCTCATTATCACAGCACCATTTATAAATATTGTTTAAGTCACCTTTTAAATAAGTGATGTCCCTGCTGCTTTTTATTGAACGAATTATTGTTAGATCATCAATAAATAATAGAATTAATAATGATAATAATAATAATTTATTTAACGGAATCTCCTATTACAACAATAATATATGCATAATATTACAACAAATGACAAAACAAAAAAACAACAGAAAGCGCACACAGTTAGTTAAGCCTAGGTGCCCCAAATGGTTCAACAAGAATAGAAATATTCATTATCTCATATGTTACTCTTAAACAAATAATATAAAACTAATAAATAAATAAACTAATAAATAAAAATGTAATAAATAACAAGCATTGTATAAACAAAACAGTTAAGATAAGAATAAAATTTTAAAACGATTCATATATATGTGTATATATAGTAATAATAAAATAGCTAAAATAATTTATAAAATAATATAGATAAAATAGTTAAAATTTATAGTATAAATAAAATGGCTACACGCCGGTGGTGGCGCATCGGTTACGGCCCCGAACTGACGTGCAGCAACGTTGATTCGGGTCAGTAGTTGGATGGGTGACCGGTACCATTCACCATTGGGATACAATTAATGGTGCTTTAGAGTGACGGGGGCGATCCTTTAAAGTAACAAGCTCATTTACACACACACAAATACACAAATGACACATGGCGGAAGGACCACGTGGTCGATAGCCTAACACTACTACTACTACTACTACTACTACTAAAATGGCTAAAATAAATAAATCAAATAATAGTATAAATAAAATGTATGTAACACGCTCTATCACAAATGTTCTATCACAGATGAAGTGAGTGCAAAAGCAACATATCACAGAAGACAAATAAAAAGATAAAAAACAAGAAACAAATAAAATGATAAAACTGTATGAAATAAATTAACACATTAACGATTAAAAAATAATAATAAATTAAGATTAAAATAAACCACGATGTTGGTTAAATCAATATGTCGTAGATATCTTTTTATAAAGAGAAATTGACGTGGAAAAAAATATAAAATTCCTATTTTCGTTAATGGCATTTGCAGTGCGCATTATACGGCTAATGGGGTTATACATTCCATATTTAGTAGGGTGAAACGTCAATCGAAATATTGGTTTATATCTCGATTGAGGACCACGCGGTATATTAAAAGAAAGAGTATAGAGTAAACTACCGCATTGCATAAAACCATTAATTAATTTAAACAAAAATCTACACCGTTTGATGTATATGTTGAGATCGTTTATGAACAATAAAAATAAAATGGGACCACAATGAGAACCTTGTGGAACCCCTAATGTAACATTGATTCCGGCTGAAATATATAAATAATATATAGTTGTTATTTTTCACAAATAGCACTCTTTCAGCTAGATAACTCCTGATCTATTTGGTTATAGCAATACCGAAGCCTATTTTCTGCAATTTACTAATTAAAATAGAGTGAGAAACGCGTTCAAAGACCTTTGAAAAGTCAGTGTACACTGCATCTACTTGAAAGTTATTCTCAAAGGCCTCTAAAATATAGGATTGATATAGTAATAAATTAGATACAGTGGACATGCCAAACAACAAAAACCATGTTGCTCATCAAAGACAACATTCTTACAAAAATATTTAAAAAAATAAGATTGAAAGCTTTCTTATTTCAATAGAAATTAATAATTATTTGAATTCCCAAATGGTCCTCATATTCATCTAACATCTAATTACCGTCTGATTATACTCTATCTTGTTAAAGTCAAAAGCTCTCTACTTAAAAACCAAACCCTATCCAAAATCTCTGATCGCATCTCTAAATTCTAGTTCCTCCAACCTCCAACTTACCATCTTCATATGAAATGCGAAAAAAAAAAAAACGAAAAGTCGAAATAAATAACTCTTTCTATGGCCAAAATCACGTATTATGCTTTAATAAGTAAAATATAAGAAGTCGAAACGTTTAGTGTTTATGTAATGCATTACCCTAAAATAACTGTTATTTTTCTAATTCCTTTGAGAATGGTCGTCATTGGCCAAAACACGTATCAAGAAACTGAATATTACAATATGAAACTAAACAAGTGTTTTAATTTTAAATTACCTAATATTATAATTTCGTTTCATCAAGAGTGCAGTGAAGAAAGTATATACTTATAAGCATGGTAAAAATCACCTTTATGATCTTTATTTTCTCCATTTCTTCTGAACAGGCGCTTCACTTCTAACTCCATTATCTTATAATAAATTCAATTTCAATATATTAATCTATATTTCTACATGTGTAAATATTTTCTACAATTTGCAGATAGTACTACACCCACAATAACTCAAGCTTTTTAATTGCCTTAATGACTTATTGACACCCTCTATATCTGGTTAAGAAAAGGGTGAATTAAGATAAAGTTTCACACAAATCTTTCAATTTTCTACGATTATAACAACAATTAACCTTATAATATCCTAATTTCATTGTTTACTTCCTTCCTTGAGCACAATTATAGATCAAAAACTAAACTTCAAAAAGCTTGCCGTTTTCAACAATATAAAAATTATAATAAAAATTATAACTAGTACGCAAGCTTTTGGGAGTTTATCTTACAAAAAAAGATGGCAGACATAAAAGTACTTTACTATAGCAAAGTCCTTAAAATAAATAAGAACAGTAATCATGTCGAAACAATCGTCTTATTCAGTATTTACTAGGTATACAAATACGTTTGATCTAACTGTATTTAGCACACGTAAAATAAAATAATATATATAATAGTAAATAGTAATAGAAGTTATTGGCTATTGATCCCAGGTACGTAAGTAAACTTGTTGCTTGTATTGTTTTTATACCTTAAAACTATCCATCTACAGAGAGGGAACAACAATATGGCAAGCATAAGCTACGATTCTTCTATTTATCTAATTTATTAACTAGAAATTATTTAATATTCTATTAGTTATTTTCTTTTGAGATATATTATTATACATCATTGTATGCACCATAAATGCTCTGATCCTTATTCACAAAATTAATAACAGAAACTTTATTTTTGATTCCTTAGTTTGCCTTAATATTGATCAATTAGAAAATATTAAGCTACAAATCTTCAAAACAAATTAAGCTACATTACTCCCTCTTACACTTTTAATGGAATGTATACCTTCAAATAATTTTGGCCCGTTAGAACATGCTTTTTATTATAATGTTATAAAACAATGAATTAATTTCAGCAAAATAACAGAGAAAAACCACGTTTCATTATTAATATTTGCAAGGAAAACAAGTTTTCCCCTACTTCGGGCAGAGCTCCATTATTCATTTCTTCGCAAACAAAAAGTGCTCCAATAAAACGCGGACTTTCCTTTCCCCCGAAAAAGGCAAAATAAGCGAAATAAAGCTGTGCGCGCCGGCCAGGGTTGGCGCAGTGTGCCGGGGGTTACTTTATCTTGGCGTGTGTAACCGTCATCCCCTCCGCCGTCGGCAATATAAGAAACGCCTTGAAAACGTAAACGCGAACAGAGACTAGAAACTGGCAGAGATGAACGTAAGGGAAATAAAGAGGGAGATTTTCCTGAGAAAATCATTTATTTTTGACCTGCGCAGAGTTTCCTTAATGTGGTGTGCAAGCAACGGGAAGCAGCCCTCCCTCGCCACATTCGCCACATAAAAGATGAAGAATAACGCACCCCGCGTGCGAGCGCCGCGTTTCGCCCCGTATTGATCTAAGAAAAAGACGCACGACGCTGAAAAATACAGCACGCCCCTCGCAGAGCGGCTTCTCTTTCCCATTATACTTATAACAAGAATTTACCAATATTACAAACGGAGATTTAATTCAACAAAATTTATTAAATTCATTTAACGTATATCTAAATCCACTTGAAGCAAATACATAGTTTTAATTTCAATTGTATTATATTTGTTTAATAAGACATGTAATTCTTTGGAAAATAAGATTTAATTATAACAATTTGATATTTTAAATATCATTAGAAATTTGCAATTATTAGTAACTAGTCCCTAAGATGCTATAAAGTATACATGGTGTCCCTTAAATGACTAAACCATGAATTCGTGAGATGAAAATGTTATGTTTTAACATAACTTATCTATATCCAAAAGTTTACGGTTAAGTCGAAATAAGTTTTCAATAGTAAATTAATTGGATGAGTTACGTGAAGATAAACTTGATTATAAAATAAAGCACTAAAAACCTTTCTTCACACAGTTTATTTGAAATACCAAATATATATATTTCGGACACAAAGTGACCATTATCAATGGTTTAATACTAAGTACAAAACTAAAATTAAACAATATTTATACACACAAATTATGTAAATAAGTAGGAAGGGAGGTAGGGTAATTTACATTGCTTTAGGAAATAAATGTCTGCACTTATCAGTTGAATTTTAGTTTTGATTTGGAAGTATTTGTTTAACTCTGTTGACCAGGAAGCCATCGTGTAATAGTAAATTAATTGGATGAGTTACGTGAAGATAAACTTGATTATAAAATAAAGCACTAAAAACCTTTCTTCACACAGTTTATTTGAAATACCAAATATATATATTTCGGACACAAAGTGACCATTATCAATGGTTTAATACTAAGTACAAAACTAAAATTAAACAATATTTATACACACAAATTATGTAAATAAGTAGGAAGGGAGGTAGGGTAATTTACATTGCTTTAGGAAATAAATGTCTGCACTTATCAGTTGAATTTTAGTTTTGATTTGGAAGTATTTGTTTAACTCTGTTGACCAGGAAGCCATCGTGTAATAGTAAATTAATTGGATGAGTTACGTGAAGATAAACTTGATTATAAAATAAAGCACTAAAAACCTTTCTTCACACAGTTTATTTGAAATACCAAATATATATATTTCGGACACAAAGTGACCATTATCAATGGTTTAATACTAAGTACAAAACTAAAATTAAACAATATTTATACACACAAATTATGTAAATAAGTTGGAAGGGAGGTAGGGTAATTTACATTGCTTTAGGAAATAAATGTCTGCACTTATCAGTTGAATTTTAGTTTTGATTTGGAAGTATTTGTTTAACTCTGTTGACCAGGAAGCCATCGTGTAATAGTAAATTAATTGGATGAGTTACGTGAAGATAAACTTGATTATAAAATAAAGCACTAAAAACCTTTCTTCACACAGTTTATTTGAAATACCAAATATATATATTTCGGACACAAAGTGACCATTATCAATGGTTTAATACTAAGTACAAAACTAAAATTAAACAATATTTATACACACAAATTATGTAAATAAGTAGGAAGGGAGGTAGGGTAATTTACATTGCTTTAGGAAATAAATGTCTGCACTTATCAGTTGAATTTTAGTTTTGATTTGGAAGTATTTGTTTAACTCTGTTGACCAGGAAGCCATCGTGTAATAGTAAATTAATTGGATGAGTTACGTGAAGATAAACTTGATTATAAAATAAAGCACTAAAAACCTTTCTTCACACAGTTTATTTGAAATACCAAATATATATATTTCGGACACAAAGTGACCATTATCAATGGTTTAATACTAAGTACAAAACTAAAATTAAACAATATTTATACACACAAATTATGTAAATAAGTTGGAAGGGAGGTAGGGTAATTTACATTGCTTTAGGAAATAAATGTCTGCACTTATCAGTTGAATTTTAGTTTTGATTTGGAAGTATTTGTTTAACTCTGTTGACCAGGAAGCCATCGTGTAATAGTAAATTAATTGGATGAGTTACGTGAAGATAAACTTGATTATAAAATAAAGCACTAAAAACCTTTCTTCACACAGTTTATTTGAAATACCAAATATATATATTTCGGACACAAAGTGACCATTATCAATGGTTTAATACTAAGTACAAAACTAAAATTAAACAATATTTATACACACAAATTATGTAAATAAGTTGGAAGGGAGGTAGGGTAATTTACATTGCTTTAGGAAATAAATGTCTGCACTTATCAGTTGAATTTTTGTTTTGATTTGGAAGTATTTGTTTAACTCTGTTGACCAGGAAGCCATCGTGTAATAGTAAATTAATTGGATGAGTTACGTGATTTACTTATTTACATAATTTGTGTGTATAAATATTGTTTAATTTTAGTTTTGTACTTAGTATTAAACCATTGATAATGGTCACTTTGTGTCCGAAATATATATATTTGGTATTTCAAATAAACTGTGTGAAGAAAGGTTTTTAGTGCTTTATTTTATAATTAAGTTTTCAATGTTAAAAAAATATTAATTTTAATTATAATATATTCGATCTGCCTGAAATACAGTACTATAAAATAAAAACTAAAATGTGTTTTATATAATATTAATTAATGAGTGTCCATACCCAAACACAGATATAATATATGTTGACGATTTTCGAAAGAAAATATAAAGATATGTAAACCTATTGAAAGTTCATCACTCAATTTCTGAATATTATGAATATTTCCTGTAGTTTATTTTTTTTTTGACTATTTTCTTAATTTTATGTATATTCTTATGAATTAAATTTTATTATTATTATTCCCTTTGTTAACTAAATCTAGAGCAATTGGATCAATTCCGCAAATGGCCAATATTGGGCTAAATTTTGCCCAGAATCTTCAACTCAAGGTTACAATGATTAAAAAATCTAATTATATTATAAGTAATTTAAATTTAAAATTCAAATTTTAGGAGTTCTTCATGACAATCCATATGAATGTTTTGCAATGCGGTCTAACCTCTAATGAAGAAATACTTAAATAACACTTGATTTATATTAATTTATTATATAACGGGTGTCCAACAATTATTGCAGTCCCGGGTGGCGTTGGAATAAAAAACGTAGGTCGATTCTTACATGTTGCAAATAAATAAACTGACATTTTTAATGCACATTTAGGTTATGTTTGACAATTAACATGAAAGAATTGACCTACGTTTTTGATTCCAACGCCACCCGGGACTGCAATAATTGTTGGACACCCGTTACATACACATTTCTTGTACAGAGTGTAGAAAAGCACATTAATGAAGCTTCAGAAGTGAACGTACTAGCATTGGCGACGATAGATCCATCCACATCGACTAGGCATATCTCAATTGCAGTAATAAGAATTTGAAAAAATGTAAATATCATCCCCATAGTACCAATTTCATATAATTTACATATGAGCAACTTGGGCAACCAAAAGAATGGGCTTCCCTACATAAATATTATGGACAGACGTTCAACACAATTGGCTATACCGCGTAGCATACTTCGCCAAATTATGAAAAAGGATCTGCTCTTATATCCTTAAAAAACCCAGTTTGTTCAACAGCTTCACCCTGATGACCTGGCATTGCGTTTGGAATTCTGCAGAGCTGTTCTTAAACTCGCTGAGATTGATCAAGAATTTTTGGATAATTTAATGATGAACGACGAGGCAGACTTTCATTTAAGTGGTTTTGTTAACAAGCAAAACTCCAGATTTTGGGGCACATAGAATCACTGTGTGTGACTGTTTGGTATGGCATAATCTCACGCAGAATTTTAGGACTATATTTCTTTGAAAATTCAGCAGCTGCAAACGTATCGATCAATGGAGATCGCTACCAAACAATTCTTCAAGACTTCCTCTCTTACCACTCTTGCAAGGTGACAACCATATTGGCAGCATATCTTTTCAGCAAGAAGGTGCTACAGCACGCACCCCTCATGAGACATTGAACTTGTTGCGGGAACAATTCCCTAATCATGTCCGCGATTGCCTGATCTGTCGACCCCAGACTTTTTACTGGGCGACTACCTTACGGAAAAGGCCTACATCAACAAACAACGGACTTTACGCGAACTGGAAGATAACATTAGAGCGAAAATTGCGCAAATTACACCGGTCATGCTGGAAAAGGTAATGCAATGAAAAGAGCCGATGTGTGCGTGAATTGTAAGGGTAGACATTTAACCGACATCATCCACAGTTAAGGCAAAAAAATACATGAATTAATCTACTATGTGCAATTTATTTTTTTAAATTTTTATCACTTTGTTTAAAAGTTATTACAATTTTATATCGGAAAAGTATTTTTTGCCCACCCTGTATTAATATCTTCTATTATTATTTCGTTAATTAAAGAATTATTATATTTTATGCCGTTTTTCATGTTTGTTTATCTCTGTAAAAATAATAATTACAATATTGCTATTATTATAAACAACTGCAATTGTTTTAGTTACATCTTTTTCATGGCTAAGTATTTTTTGATTTATAATAAAACTTAAAATTACTGTATCTCATTTATTTTTAGAAATGACAATATCATATGAGATATCGGATTAGAAAAGAATAATCTATCGAATGAGACCATAGCCAACTATGGTTTCCACTAAAAATGTAACTTTTGGATGCAATCTCGGAAAATAATGGCAATAAAAAATTGAATGTATTAATATACGTAAAATTATATACAAATTTGTCCTGTATAGTTTTTTTTCTATCTGTTATAATAACCGAGATATATTGATTTGAAACAAATTACTCTCTACTTTTTTTCCAAGGTATCTAGTTACCCTTGATTTTCTGAAAACTTTGAAAGTGGAATTTTATTCGTCTCGTAAAACTACACTTCTTTGCTCATTTAACCGTTTTTCTATGTATTATAATTTCGGAATTCCTAAAGAAATAATCTAAAAATTCATGCTATACAGGGTGTCCCAATTTCGATGCTCACCATTGGTATCTCTGTTATTAGAAGAGATAGAGCAACTTTTTTCACTTTTAAAATATTTGCCAAAATTTGCCAATTTTAATTTTCCTCTATTAAACCTTTACATTATTCAGACACTTTTTTAAGACAATTTTTTTGGTGTAAACAGAAACCCCCGATTCGCATTTCTGTTAGTTTATTAGCGCTATCTTTTGTTTTTCTTATGGTAGCCATATTGGATTTTAGGTTTATTGGATAGTGCTTTTTAACGATGTATAACATGCCTGAAAAAAATTTAGTTACAAGCAAGATATTAATAAGAACGTAAATTAATCTTAAATATGACAGTTGAAAGTGAAATTATAGAAGTAAAAAGTACTTAAATGTCATATTCACTTAAATAAATTGTTTAATATGACGACCATTCTGTTCCACACACTTTTGACATATTGTTCTATAAGAATTATAAACACTACGTAGTGTGTTTCCGTTTACTAATCATAGCACATCTATTACTCTTTGTTCAAAAATTTCCCGAGATTCTGGTGATCTTGTAGGCGATTGCATTGGTCCATTATTTAAAATCACTCTTTCATTAAAGTTTACTCTCAACAAATGTTGCACGTTACCAGTGTTATGGGCCGGGCAACCATCTTGCTGGAACCAGATGTTTTGCATGTCTTTGGGATTAATATTTTTTTTATCAAACCAGGCATCATCTCATTTGTTAGTAGCTACAAATATCTGTTACCAGTTAAATTGCAATCAAAGATGAACGGACCTATTAAGCGACTATCTAAAACGAAAAGAATTCAAAAAACAAAATAAAAATATAAACAAAATTTCAAACCAATTAAACAGCATTAGACATTAAAACCAAATCGAACTTGAAATCTTCTTTGATTTACCAAATGTGGATTTTCAGTAGACCAATGATGATAGTAATTCCTATTGAATACTCTACAATTGGTAAATCGTGTTTCATCTGCCCATAGTATATTCCTAGGAAAATTAGGGTCATCTTTCATGATAGTTATTATCACTTAAACCTTGTACATTTGTTGGTTTGTAAGGGTGATACTTGTTTTTCTTCAAGGTTCTGTGATCAGTAGATTTTGAAATCCTTGTTTCTCAAACTACACGACAAACTGATGTGCCGGAATTGTTCGTAACGTTCTGCAAAATATTATTTCGACGTGTAACAGCATCATTAACTTCATAGTTAGCTCGTTTTTGTTCAAAGCTTCCAAAGTTCTGTAAATTGCTTTCAGTGTTCCTATTTGCATTGAATTATACGTCCAACATATCAACTTTTTCTTCGTTTGAATATGTATGTGCCATTATTAATACTTACAAATCGTAATACTTGAAAATAAATAATTACTTATCACTAACTATATGTAGATATAGGGTTTAAATTAAGTTATCTCTGCTAATTGTACTTTGACAGGTTAGTGTTTTGTTTCATTGTTTTACACTGATGTTTAATTCCATGGCTTACTAATTTTATTGGACAACCTGTATTTTTGTTAATAATGCAATTAAATGTGAGTATCGTTTCTTTATTTTACATTATTACTTAGAATGTAGTTTCACTTTCATTTGTCATTGGTGTTTAAGCACTTTTTAAGCACTATCTAATAAACCTAAAATCCAATATGACCACCATAAGAAAATCAAAAGATAACGCCAATAACCTGAAAACAAATGCGAATCGGGAGTTTCTGTTTACACCAAAAAATTTGTCTTAAAAAAGTGTCTGAATAATGTACACAAATACACATACTCACTTACACACACGCATACACATGTGCCCCATGCGACAATACATATTTAGCAAGTAAAAATATAATTAGAACCATTAATTATTGGTAAATCAATACATTTATGGATATGTAGTCGAGGTTCGTTATTTAAAAACGTTTAAAAATATTTCCTAAATGTTTTATATTCATAATTCGTTTCGGAGCAAAATTATACACTTGAGATCCCAAGAAAGCAAATCCTCTTTCGCGAGATGTGTTCAATTTTTGGATAAATAATTTATTTTAGTTATTTTTAGTTTTCATAATAATAATAAAATGTATTGGTGCTCATCATAAAATAAGTGTTACACAAGTCATATGGATCCATTAGAAGTATATACGATAGATTAGTATCTTACGTAATAATAATAAATAAGTAAATACCAGTAAGTCAACATGTAAAATCCATACTGGCGAATACAAGTGGAGATAAAGCAAAGAAAATTTTAATTATATAGTAAAACCGTAATTAAATTATAAAAATAAATTAATAAAATCATAAATACATACAATAAATAATTTAAAAGTGTATAAATAACATGTGACAATATAAAAAAAATATAAAATTAAATAACTAAAACTGACGAAACACAATTTATAAAATTTTAAAGTAACGGTATAAAAATGACTTAGACTATTATAAAATATACATAAATGAAAACATGTTAAAATATAATAAAATACACTGAAAAACATTCCACGCGAAACATTAAAATGAATAATAAAAATATATAAGTCCTTCACGTTGTAAAAATTCACTAATAATTAGAAAAAACACGAAAATATTTTCGTAAAAACTACAACAACTGCCTAGGGTACGCGGATGACTTAGCCATTGTCATCAGGGGCCGGTTCGCGGGAGTTGTCTCGGAGCGAGCACAAAGAGCCCTAAACATAATAGACAATTGGTGCAAGCAGGAGCGACTGACAATCAATCCACAAAAAACACAAATTGTCGTATTCACAAAAAGACGAGCATTGCAAGGCCTAAAGCCACTGAAGCTCGGGGGTCCGGAAATTCCCTTCGTAGGGGAGGCAAAGTACCTGGGAGTAACCTTTGACACCAAAATGACGTGGAGACCACACATCACAAAAGCCACCAAAAAAGCAACAATATCATTGGGCAGGTGTCGCAGAATGTGCGGGAAAAATTGGGGACTAAACCCTAAATTGACTCTATGGCTCTACACCAGGGTGATAAGACCCATGATAGCCTATGGAGGCGATAGCTCTTCACCACTGCACAAGAGAAATAGCAAGACAAGACACCAAAATTAGGTCAATTGCTATATTCTCCGACAGCCAGGCGCTACTAAGAGCACTAAGCTCCACACAGGTCGAATATAAGGTAGTGTGCGACTGTATACGCGCTCTTAACCAACTTGGCTGTCACAAAAAATTAACAATCACATAGGTCCCAGGACACGGAGGACATCCGGGGAATGACATAGCAGACGAATTGGCCAAACAAGGCTCGTCAAAAGCAGTAATTGGCCCGGAACCCTCTTGCGGAATCTCCAAAATCGGAGTCAAACGATCCATAAAAAAATGGGTGGAGACACAGGCCCATACCTGGTGGACGAACTCACCAGGACAGAGACAGGCGAAACAGTTCCTTAAGAAACAATCGCCAAAATTCACGACCGAACTATGGAACCAAGACAGGAAAATGGTCAAAACAATAGTAAGCCTGATAACAGGACACTGCAAGCTCAACAAACATATGAGCAAAATAGGCCTGGTGGAAGAAGCATCATGCAGATTCTGCCTAGAGGAAGAAGAGGACTCGTTCCACATCCTATGCCACTGCGAGGGTCTAGCAAGGATTAGATATTAAAAGCTAGGCACTACAAACCCAAGCGCGGAGACTTATACCCAAGCCCCTCTGGGAGGGCTAATAGGACTAATCAAAGAGGCAAAGCTAGAGCTGGTCATCTGAGATAAACAGGAATCCACAATAGACCTGGAAAGGTCGCGGTGGAATAGGCGCTGTTGCCACCCATACAACATCTAATCTAATCTAATGGGGTGAAAGTAAAAGTATACCTAGATCCTGGGCGAGGTACATACAACCGGATTTTATCTAATAAAAAGCTGCAAGCAATTTCATTGTTAACTAATTTTCTTGCAAAATTAGCACAGAAGAGATCTCGTCTTAAACCAACTCATGCCGTAGAAGTAAATCAGTCTGACTGCAACTTTTTTCAGGATACTCTATCCAGTTTAAAAGATACAAAATTTTAAAATCATCATAGGGTACCAGATTAGAGATGCATACTCAAATTTACTCCTTACGAATACACAATAAAGTCTCTTAAGTACTGAATGGCCTTGAAAATATTTACTAGCATGAAAAACAAATCCAAGTTAATATCAGACTGTAAAACTTCCATATCCACATCAGACCCAATATCTCTGTATATTTTGATATCGTCAGCATATATGCCAGCTTAAATTTTCTAAAAAATCATTAATACACATATTAAGAAATAAGAAGATGAGAACCCTGAGGAACTTCAAAAAGTGCTACATTATTTTGAGGCAAAGAAAACGGCTGAACAACTTTGGTTGAAATTCATCTATATTAATGCAAAGAGAAGCGTGGTAAGAGTCTTCTTTTACTAATGATATATCAGATTCTTCGACCGATACCTTTAAATTATCGTTGCTAATAACAAAATCAAGCATTTTACCATATTGGTTTCTAATTAAGTTATAGTGAATGTTACCACTTGACGTTAGAAAATTATTAAAAGCATAAACCTTACCATTATATGGAAATTTAGATTCCAAAATGTTAGAAATATTAAAATCACCTACAACTATATAATTTTGGTGAAGCAATAATATTTCCAGGGCTGAGAGAAAAGTTCAAATCCATCACAGCAAATGTCAGGTGGAATATAAACTACAGCAATTATACAATTTATATGATTAAAATAACAGTTACTTAATAATATGTCAATTCAAGATACAAGATCTATAATATGTGAAGTATCAATGAATTCGTGTTCGATTGAAATAGATATAGCACACAGAACACCATCAACAACACCTAATGTTGACGGATAGTTTATTATAAATTTTCAAGCCCCAGTATCTAGCGCCATCCCGTGATTTATTTAACCATAAATACTGAATATAAATATTATTTATTTGTCGACTAATAATCCTTAATATACCTTTTGATCTAAAGAAGTTATATATGAAAATGATGGTAGCGACCGTTACTATTTGGTAGTTCATTTTAAAAGGGATACATCAAAATATTTTTAAAGTTTTTATACCACTATTTATTGTATAATATACACAAAGTGTACAATATATTATAGACTATATAAACTATAGATGTGTCAAAATTGTAATTGTTCTAAACTTTATTTGTCTATATTATACAATAAATAGTGATACAAAAACTTAAAAATTATTTTCATTTACCCCCATTTATATATGGTATATAAAGGCATGGTACTGTCATGTTTTAAAGTGAGGTCTCCACTTTTCCCAATAGTGTGCCCGACTATAATTCTGATTGCATGTCTCTAAATAAATATGCAGTGCGACATCAAAGCATGGCATGTGCCGAAGTAAGCTGTTTTTAAGACTGCAGGAGATAGCGGCTGGGAAAGATTACGCCGAAGAAATATATTCGAACATAGTTTTTTAACAAGTACATCACCGTCTTAAGTTAATGATGAGTCTAACTTCATTTCCAAAAATTTGGCGGACGTGTTATAATTGTGTTCAAATGGTCTTAATGAAAATATGACATTAGTAGTTTTATGTTCGTTTATAACAAGTTTGTTACTGTTGAACCAGTTGTATAAGATGTACACTATTAGAATTTGTATTAAGCAAAGGTGTGTCATCCGCATATAGTATTGTTCTACACAAATTCTGTTAATTTATAAAATAATTTATACGAGGGTAGATTGAAAAGTTTCCGGAATGGGCAAGAAAACGTAGTAATTAAACAGGTTTATTTTTTATTTTTCAACATAGCCATCAGAAAAATATGATTTCGGGAACTCTGCAAAATAAGCTTTAGTGGCGTCGATGACCTCCTCATTTGACGTAAAGCGTTTGCCTCCGAGCCAAGTCTTCATGTTTGTGAACAAAAAGAAGTCGCACGGGGCCAGGTCTGGAGAGTACGGGGGATGCGGTACCACCTCGTAGCCCAATTCAACCAATTTAGCATTGGCGATTCGGGACGAATGGGTCGGCGCGTTGTCGTGGTGGAAGAGCACTTTTTTCCGCAGCAAATGAGGCCGTTTCTCCTTCAATATGCCGTTGAATTGATCCAATTAATCGCTGTAGTATTGTCCCGTGATAGTACTTCCCTTCTGCAAAAAGTCGATGTGTATCACACCTTGCGAATCCCAAAAAAACGATGGCCATGACCTTTCCAGCCGATGGTAGAGTCTTTGTCTTCTTCGTAACAGATTCACCTGGAGAAATCCACTGTTTCGACTGTTGCTTGGTTTCTGGTGTATAGTGGTGGATCCATGTTTCGTCCACGGTCACGAATCGGCGAAAAAAATCCGCTGGATTACGCTTTAACAAGGCCAAAAAACACTCTTTCGAAGTGGTCACACGATTTCGCTTGTTGTCCATAGTCAGCAAACGCGGCACCCATCGCGCAGACAGCTTCCTCATGCCCAAATGTTCGTGCACGATATTTTGCACACGTTCATATGAGATGCCCGTGGTCTCTACTATTTCGCGCTACTTCACTCGTCGATCGGCTAACACGAGATCATGGAGTTTGT
Organism: Ontholestes murinus; assembly: GCA_963969525.1. Classification (NCBI taxonomy): domain Eukaryota; kingdom Metazoa; phylum Arthropoda; class Insecta; order Coleoptera; family Staphylinidae; genus Ontholestes; species Ontholestes murinus. Next base: position 35,888,503 of record OZ018390.1, read on the forward strand.
CGACCATTTCTTCATGTGTGGTTTTGGACGTCCACTGCGTGGTTCATCCTTGGTGCTCGTACGGCCACGTTTGAACTCGCTCACTCAGAAACTAATAGTCGAAAATGAAGGTGTGGATGTGCCATGAACTTTCTGCAAAATGTATTTGACAGCTTACCTAAAATAGTTTAGCCTTGACAACCATCATAACAATTTCACGATACGTGCGCCATCTCTTGCCCATTCCGGAAACTTTTCAATCTACCCTCGTATAAATGATCAACAATAGCGGTCCCATAATGGAACCTTGTGGAACACCACGCTTAAATTTAAGAGTAGTTGAAACTCCGTTCATCGTTTTAACTACGTGGTTCCTGTTTGTTAAATATAAACCAACTAATTTTATACTATCGTTTACACTCTAATAAACTTACTAAACTGTGCTCATTCTTTTCAGAGGCGTTTATAATGTTGTCAACTAAGTTTAATGCTGCATCTTCAGTCGATTTCCCTGCTCTAAAACCAAACTGATTATCACAAAGAATTTGTTGGTTATCTAAATATTCATTTATTTCTAAAAACATATTTTTTTCTAATACTTCCGAAAATACTAGAAGCAGCGAAATTAGCGTGTATTTTTTTGGATCATTTGTATCACCATGTAATGGTATTACTAAAGCTGCTTTTAAACGTTCTGGAAATGTAGAAGACTGTATGCAATAATTTATAATATTTCTTAACGGTATTAAAGTTGTGTTGATGTAATACACAACTTTTTAACAACTCTACAGTAAGACCGTAAATATAGTATCTTTACTTCTACTATTTTTCAATGAATGTACGGCATCTCTTACTTGAATGTAAGATACTTGTATAAAGCTAAAAACACCTACAGGCTTATTTTGTATTGACCGTATAGGCTGCAGGCTTGGCCTGCAGGAACCGAATTAATAAGATCACATATATTCATATATGCAGATTTAATAAAATAATCATTAAAAGTATTAGGAAAAATATTATATTTTAACAGATTTTTGTTTTACTATTGGAATTTATGATTTCCCACATTTCTTTATTTTTAGTATTAATCAAATTGCAGTTTGCACTAACTTTTGCCCAATATTGTTTTTTATGCATACGAAGTAATTCTAAATTTGCAGATGTTTTGGATTTATTATAAAATTCTAGTGTATCTCGTATGCAACGTGAATCATATGTAAACCAATGTAATTTGTTACGGTTTTTGTTGATATTTTTCAAGGAAAATGCTAAATGGTAATTTTGTAAAACTGCGTTATGAACCAAGTTATATTGTTTGTTACAATCTACCGCATTTTTATGTAGCAACATTTAATATTTCACACATTAGAGTGTTCGTATCACTAATATGGGCCCCAATTTTAAAACAATTTTAGTTCTGATGCTCTTCTGTTTCGAATGTAAAATTGTCGTATTTTAAAATATTTGATACGTACTGTTTAACGACTTCCAGAGGCATGTGGTTTATGTATACCCACGACTTTCTAGATTCTGCAGTAAACTTTAAATCCACAACCTTTTTGGTTCCCAGAATTGTGTTTCTTTCTGGGGGTGATAAAATTATCATCTGAAGAGATATTAGCCGCTGAATCGGTTTGTTGAGTATCATTTTTGTTGTTTACGCTCACTGCAGTTAAAATTGGTTGACATGAAGGCATCAATTTTTCGGGTATTGGTTGCACTACGACAACAGTGCCGACTTTGGTGCTAAATTCATTATTGTTATTATTTAGCACTGCAACTTCAGGAAACGATTTTGATAAAAATAGGTTTTTTTCTTCAAGCCACACAATTTTATCCTGCATCAGTTGATTGCTTATTTTTGTTGTTATACCAGCTCTTCCCTTCTTTTCGAAATCTATTTCCGGAACATCTTCCTTTGGTAGCGGACTCATGGATAACATCAAGGCAATCACACCACAGTATACTTTTACTCATCGTACATAACTTAGAAGGAAGAATGAATTACGAACGGTGCACTGAGATCCCGATCTTGCAACAGAATCACAACCACATAGTTTGGTATTTATTGAAATTAGGTTTTTAGCTGATATAATATCCAGCTTCACTAGCGCGTCTAGGATTTTCCACTGAAGAATAAGGTAATTCATCAGAAAAAAATGTTATCGTTCTTTAAATTGATAAGGTTATCCCTCATCCCCACGGCAAGGCATCCGGATACCTTTACGATTACGTTGATAAAAATATAGGTATGGATATCTGCTATTTAAAGAGTCAAATATACTATTTGAAATATTTAGTATAACATCTTAGGTAACCCCCGTGGCAATCCTATAGTTATATCCAAGAACATTTCGAAGAAATGAACTCCGCCCGGGTCTCTTCAATTTAAATTACAGTAATAATATTTATAGTAGTATGTATTTTAGATTAATTTTAGAAGAGAAACGAAGCAAACAATAAACAACAATAAACAAAGCAGTTTCCTAAAGGTTACAGATCAGATACATTTTACGTTCATCATGTTACGATCATTTTTAATAAAAAACTATATATTTAAAATTCAGTCGACAGCCAGGCTGTTTGATTAGCCCTATCATAATCATTTATTTTTCACCGGAATCATTATCGGTATTATTTTATTTTCTGTTGTTACTGCTTTATTTTGTTATTTAGCAAATATTATTTAATTTCAATTTTTATTTATTAGAAATAACTGTTTACCACTTTTAGTTAGAAAACCTAAATAAATAAGAGAATAAAACAGAATCTACAGTAACTTAGGCTGCATTCTGACCGGGCCACTTTTAGAAGCGCTGCTAACGGACCACTAACGCGCGTTAGTGGTGCGTTAGTGGTCCGTTAGCAGCGCGTCTAACGCGCGACTAACGCGCGTAGAAGCGCTGCAGACTGAAGACAGCTCTTTAATTTTTTTAATGAAATTGTCAGTATTGAAATGGTTTATCGGCGATGCCATTGTATTGTAGTTTAGCGTGATCTATTTTAATTTTTCACTGGTTCGAACATCATCATTTATTATGGATGCAGATAAATAATGGGCGAAAATAAAATACTTCGTTGCACTTACAAATCTATTCACCATTAATAGAAAATGAATATTTGTACTAATTACACGATTGCGTATTACAAAATTAACAGTTAGGAGTTTGTATGAACGTAGAATTTTTTTTTAATATTTTTACTTTCCCTGTATAGTATATATGAATAGGGGAAGTATTGTTTTCGTGCATGAAAATGTCTGTAGGCGCTGTATCTCAAAAACGAATGATCCGATTGAGATGAAACTTTAAACTTAAGGTTTAATCGTGAAATACTGGAACTGAAAAGATTTTGGTGAACATTATAAAACCGGAAGTGGATGTTTACTCGAGGCCGTTTTTTGTTTTTTTTCTAAATTTTCTTTAATATGAAAAATATTACAAAACTTTTCAAACAAAAGTTAAAGAGAATGAGACATTGGATAAGTTTTATTAAAACATATTTTTCACAAAATACTTATCTTTCGAGAAAAATATTAAAAATTAAAAACTTTGACGTTTTTAGCCAATTACTAATCAACGATACGAGTTACATGAAACTTATATTATAACTAATTACAGAGAATTTAAAAGTGGACAAATTATTAAGAATAGCTTTTTTGCGTAAACCTAATAGTTTTCGAGTAAAATAAAGGAAACGTACTACGATGGCCACATCACAATTTCATTTTATTTTCATCTTCCTACCTAAAAGTGGCCCGTAGTGGCGCGTCTAACGCAACCACGACGCGCGTCTGTAGCGGCCACTAAAAAACGCGCGTGTGTGTGAATGCACCCATTTGATTCTATGCTTTGCCAGCCGACGCGCCACTTTTTGTGGCCGCCACTCGCGGCGGAACGAACTGCTAGAACCGTCTGTGGCCAGCGTTTTTCTGTGGCGTGGCTACGTGTGAATACCACCATTTACTTACAGCCTTTGTCACCTGCAGCGCGTCTCCGACGCGCCACGCAGTGGCCCAATGTGAATGGCTCCTTAATTAATTAGATTAATTCTATTACATATTAATAAGTTAATTGTTTTGCATCTTAATAATATTTTGAAAAAATGTCATAGTAGTAGTAGTAGAGTTAGACTATCGACCACGTAGTCCTTCCGCCATGTGTAATTTGTGTATTTATGTGTATGTAAATGAGCTTGTTACTTTAAAGGATCGCTCCGATCACTCCAAAGCACCATAAATTGTATCCCAATGGTGAATGGTACCCATCCAACTGCTGACCCGAACTAACGCTGCTTGACTCTCGCTAACGGTAGTTCTGTCGCAACCGAATGCACCAACCAAAGCTTTGAATTTGTTGAACTACATGTCACCAAAAGATAAATGTAAGACTTAATTTAAAATATTGTTATAATTCTCCAGAAATAGATGTTTTATAACTAACTCTTTAATATAAGTTTTAAGTGAATGATCAGTGTATTCAATATAAAACAATTGATTATATATAATTAATTCGAAAATATAGTGGTAAAACAAAGTATATTATAATTGGGTTTCAGTTACAACTCAGTCAAGATCAAATATCGAAAGTATATACTAGAATTTGATACAATTTTAAAATGCTACTACTAATGAATGATACATGATTTACAACAGCTTGTGGAAGATGTCGATCTTTGCTCTAATTATAAATTTATGGACGAAGGGATGACTTTGGCGATAATTATGTCTTTGCGGGCAGAGCGACCGCAAGATTGTCGAAAGGGTGTCTTCTTAAATTAACAAGAAATCTCAGTGGGATGTGAAAGTGTCTTTGGGGATGTCCACACGCACCGGACATTCGCCTTATTACCTTATTACCCTTACTACGCGATCGCCCCCGGACGCGCATTCCGCACGCAATTATCCTCCGTTTAAATCCTGAACGACATCCTGTCGAGACGTCATGGTCTGCACAAACGGGGCTAGTATTACGTCGCTTGGAGAGATTTATTATTTATGCAAAACGAAGGAATTTTGGTTTAGTTTATATCAGATTACTGATTTCTATTATTTACATATATTTTAATAAAGACAAATTAGGCATACAAATTAAATCAAAAGTACTTTCATTTCCTATAGTGATAGTTGAAATTGTAATTGTTAGTAAATAGTATAAGTAGCACATTATTCAGGTCCTATGATTCAAAAAGATTATAATAGCTATCGTAATGTCCTTAAAGTTATAATATTACATGGAAAGGAAATTGATGTTATCATGAAAAGTTTATTTTAATTCTTGTATATCTTTGTAGATAGAAATAAATATAAATTTTATATAATCCAACATGAACTTGTACTTCATAAAAGCAGTATAAGTTTATAAAATGATTGATGAAACTTAGTTGAAAATTCATATTATATTTAATTAATAAGCGTGTTTGAGTTCCAAATATCTTATTTAACTTCACTAATGTTTCACTACACTGCATGTGGTCTCGTTGATGTAGGTGGAAGAGTGATTTTTTACGAGCTTTCGGATTTGATTAAAAAAAAACACATACAATTTAGAGAAACGTATGAAATCTTTATTTGAGTCGATAGAACGGTCTATATAATTCAATGTTTAAAGATGATTTCATGTAATTGTTGAACGCGGCTACGCCTCAAATGATTCATACGCTGGGTCCAATGTTGGCATACTCTCTCCAACATATCGGCCGGTATGTCACGAATAAATTCTTCAATATTGGCTTCCAGAGCGTCAACCGTTGCGAGCTTGTCCCTATAGACATGGGCCTTAACATAGCCCCACAAAAAATAGTCCAAAGGCGTTAAATCGCACGATCTAAGCGGCCAGTGGACCGGCCCCAAACGTGAAATAAACTGTTCACCGAACTCGCCTCTCAATTGGGCCATTGTTTCGCGTGTTGTGTGGCATGTGGCACCGTCTTGTTGAAACCACATGTCAGACAAGTCCAGCTCTTCCATTCTGGGCAAAAAAAAATGTAAACATTGCACGGAAGCGCTCGCCATTCGCAGTAACGTTTCTGCTTTGGTCATCTTTGAAAAAGTACGGTCCAATGATGCCGCCGGCCCATAATCCACACCAAATAGTGCATTTTTCGGGATGCATTGGCAGTTCTTGCAATGCTTCTGGCTGCTCTTCACAACAAATACGGCAATTTTGCTTGTTCACGTATTCATTCAACCAGAAATGAGTTTTGTCGCTGAACACAATTTTCCGATAAAGACGTGGATCTGCATTCAACTTTGCCAGCGCCCATTCACCAAAAGTTACCCGTTGTGGTAGGTCGTGTGGCTTCAATTCTTGCATCAGCTGTATTTTAAAAGGTTTTACTCCCAAATCCTTCTGCAAAATTTTCCACGTAGTGGAGTAACAGAGGCTCAATTGCTGCGAACGGCGCCGAATACAGCTGCGATATATTTCTCTGTCAGCAATCTCTACGTATGCGTGTTGGTGGTTTAATGTCCAATAATGTAAATTTGGTGTTAATCGAGCATGAATTTTAATAATAAAATTCAATAATCTGCAAACGTTGTTCGGTTGTAAGTCGATTTATGGTTAAATTATAGACCAATCTGAACATGATTGACAGTTGACATGTTACAGAAAAACAGCTGAGCTGCCAAATACAGTGTTGCCAAAAAGAAAGTTGCTAAAAAATCACCCATTAGAAGTGATAGAACCAATTGATCATTTCAAAGTTCTTCTTCAAGTTCAAAACACAAATTTGAAACGGCAATAATTTTGTAATTCCCTTATCGCAAAAGACTGATAATTACAAATCTTTTAATTAAGAATGTTTCATTCAAAAGCAAAAGTACAGTAGAAATAATAAAATTATTTTTTGATATACCTCAACAATATCTCAGCAGTAAAATCAAAATAGGCGCATTTATAACAACCAGTAAATCAAAACTTACTCGACTGTTTCAATAATCACAATAATTCGTCGATATAATAAACAAAATTAGAGTAAACTAGGTAAAATACAAAAAAATAGAATAAAATATTACAAAACAAAATGTGCGAAATACACTATAAATTTAAAAAATGATGTATATATAAATTAAAAGAACATAAGAAACTCAAAGGTGTTGATCTAAATTAACCACCCAAATGGGAAAATAATTATAGATACTGACTATAAACATAAATACGTATAAATGTACATCAAAGAAAGACAAAGTAGTATAACTCAAGATCGGTATCAAAAAAATCGACCAAGGATTAAAAAAAAATGATGATGATGTTTTTGCTCCGGTGTAATCTGGAAAATAGCAGGCCAGAGACCAGCTGAGATAGTTAATCTGCTGAAGCTGCTTTTTATTCTATAAGTGGTTAGTGTTTGTAACCCTTACACATTAGGATAGCAAAATTATAGTCAGATTAATTTACAAGAAGCATTGTAGCTTGGAGTAAACAGATATATAAATATATAGCATTTAAACAGCAGACGTTCTCACGAATATTAAAAATATCATGTATACAAAGAATTATAATTATTAAAGAGGGGTACAGTTTATTACTAACTAATTTATATATCGTTGGTATATAGGAGGGAATGGCCAAGTCCATGACATATCTTTTTAAGTTATATGCGTTTGAATGTTTGATTAAAATTCAGTGAATAGCCACAATGACTACTTTTACTGATTTTTCTTCATAATTTAGTTTGTGAAATTAGATTACCCGGCGAAATAAAATAAAAATTATGAAGTGTTTGATAGCTCAAATAACTTTAAGGTTATAGTTGCTTAACATGAAATGCAAAGGTTGTAAATAACATTGTTTTAAGTTTAAGGTTTCTTCTAGTATATAGCATTGTCTGTCCCTTTCCTTTTCTTTAATATTCAAAACTTTATATTCTTCATTATAATGGTATCTATTGAATTTTCTTTTATTCTCGTATTTTAATTGTTTAATCTTCAACCATTCCACTTTTTGTCCATTATCATCATGTGTGAATGACATTTTTCTAGAAAAATATGAGTAGTAATGTTTATAGATAATCTATTAACAATATACAAAAAGAGCAGCTAGGAACTGATTACGATTTTGTTCGCTGCAAGTGATACTGAAAAGTGATACTTTTTTGACAATGTTTGGTAAAGATTTAAACCATTTTAGCAATGCTGTACCTATATCGGAGCTTCCACGTTTACCATCTACTTCCGACCAAATATAACAATACCCTTTGTTTAGTGGTGCTTCATTCTCTATTAAATTATATGCACATAGTTTTCGGCTATAATATAGAGGTGACCTCAGAATGCGGTATTTGTAGTATACTTTGTAAATCAAAACTTGCCGATACAAAAATTTCGTCATGAATCGCTTTTGCTTATCTAAGTCTTTTGCTCTATTAGCGGCGTCTTTTTGCTTAATGTGAGAAAAGTTGTCTTCTGACTTTAAGGTCATTTTTTTCTTGTTTCGCACATAAAAGACATATTTTTTTCTTTAAAAAAAGATAAGTTATATTGCGTACAAAACACTCGTCTATAATTTTTGTATCTGCCTTTTTTTGTATAGTTCATACATCTTCAATATTGATAATGTAAGGTCAAGGTATTGGGTTTAACGACGACAATAGTGCGATTCCATTAAAAGAAATAATTCAATGTGCCGTTTTACTTCATTCAATAAATACGGTTTTGTTTTATTTGCCGGAGAATTTTTTCCTCTTCGATCTTCCTTTGCATAAGTTACACAATTAGTACTTTTATTTAATAGATGCGTTTCAATAGGTCCATGACATATTGACAAAATTTTTAAATAAAAGTTTTTGCAATCTCTTTGTTTCTCTCCATTTTTAAAAAAGTTATAAAATTTTGATATATTTTTACGGGCCTATTTGAATTTAAACTCGCTTTCTTTGACACGCAGTACTCATAACAGTATTAATTAAAAAAATCCTTTTGTCTGTCATAAGACAGTTTGTAAAATTCTTTGCAAGGAACTTGCCTAAAATCTTCCGAAAAATGTTCGGTGCATTTTTAACGACGGTTACTGCAACTTATATTTTTCGGTATTTTTACAAGCATCATCTTACCTTTCGTATTAATGTAAGGTTAACATGATTTTTTAAGTAAATTATTTTTGTCACGTTTTGACCCTTGTGAATCTTTAGTTCTCCATCTATGAGTTGTTTGATTTTGTGTAGAATGTATCGTCGTATTACTTTGTCTTTCACTGGTGGAAGCGATATCAATAGGATCTCCATTGTCAAATTCTTCAAACTGATCCGTAAGATCATGAATTATTTCTTGAACAGTTTTGTAGTAATTACTTCAACTATTTTTAATTTAAAAAAATATCTTTCAATAATCTAAATATTACTTACTAGATTCAAATAATAGCAAAAATAATAATAGAACAAACAGGATGTGCTACTGCTGACAAATAATTTATTGATACTTGCGTGATTCATAGCTTACATGATAATAATTAACAGGAGAAACTCACTTAAAGCAGTTAGTCATTTTCTCCTGTACATTTAATTTTAAAATGGACTTAGTCAATTATGAATTTACAACAAAATACATTTTTTAGAACATAGATTTATTAAAATTATGTCATGAAAAGGTCGGTATTTTTTAGATATGAAATAATGTCAAAAAATCAAAATTTTTAAATTTTGGACTTGGCCACTTTCTCGTCTATACCAACGATATATCAAACATAATGACACGTAATGTCAAGTCATATTCCCTTTTTGGGAAAAAAGTTGCCATAATTTGCAAATCATTTGATAAATACTCATAAAGATAGACTTCGTGGAACAATAGAGGGTGAGAATGGAAGAACATATATTCTGTGAATTTAAGCCTTCCCAAGTGCGATCGAAATCAATGTAAAAAATTATTATGTATAATATAGGAATACTTTTTTAGCATGTTGAATAAAATAAATAATACCTAATTAACTAATAATACAAAAAAGTTCTTACGAAAAAGAAAGACACATTCTTGGTTAAAACAGTTTGATGATTACTTTGGCTTCACAAGTAAACAAATATTCAAAGCTTTTAAGATTAACGTAAACGAAATCACACATTTAAACTATTTTTGATGGATTTTCTTCTAATCAGGGATCCTTGAAACATCCTTCTCTTTTTCAAATAATCCTAGAAGATTACGTTTTTGCCTAGTTAAAGCTTCTTCTATGGAGTGTCTGGTTTCTAGCATTAGATCTATTGGAGCTGGTGTCACTCTGATAGACAACCGAAAAGATTGAAGAGTTGAGTAATACAAAGGAAATCCGTCAAGCACATCAGCTGATGTTGATGAAACGTAATGTTCTCAATACTATCCAAAAATAAATAGTATGCTTTCAGAAGAGTAAAATCAAAACAATGCTGGACCGACTTTTCGATTTAAATGAAATTGTTCATAGTGAATTCGTGCCACGAGGTCAGAGGGTGATCGCATAATATTATAAAGGAATTCTACAATGATTTTGCGTCAGAATTCGGTTCTAGTTCTACCGGAATTTTGAGGACCAGGATGTTGCTTTTTTTTCACAATTTAAGACAATATAGAATAATTAAGCTTTCTTAACATTATTCTTCGCGTGATAATTTTATCACAATTCAGAGTTGTATCTTTTTTTATGCACTTGCAATTTCAAATATTGTTGAGGGCATAATCTGCAGAGAAGTATATTCGAGTCTATATAAAATGGAAAATTACATTTAGTTGTTTCAGCATCAAATGCATCAAATTTTAACTACAGGGGTTTGATTTTTTCATCATAGAAAAGAGCAAGGGAATGATAAACAAGTAACTTGACTGTAATACTAAAAGTGAACATCTTTATATGTTGCAATAAGTAAATAATAAACAGTTTCTATGTTAATCAAATCGCATAAAATAAAATGAAATTACAAGATAGCAGTTAATCATAAAGATAGTTTTTGCAATGTTATATGAATAAAACAAATAAATATTCTTCTTCAGAAGCTGTCAACATGTTTGTACGTGGTTCAATTATTTATATATTATTTTTTGAATATTTTGTAAGCAAAAGAACAAAGTTGTAAAGAATGAATAAATAAAGAAATAAATGAAATTAAATATAGTAAATAACTGAAATTGATCGAAATATGAATAATAATTCATTATTCGTATTTAGTATATATTCGAGGGTGTCCTGAAATGTTTCCGGAATCTACAAGAAAAATACGGTATTTATGTGGTTTTTTATTTTTATTTTTCGATATAGTTTCATCTAAGATCAATGCACTTTTTCAAATGGTGCTTCAGTCTCTTTAAACTGTGGGAAAAGTAGAATGTTTCGAGGTGTGCAAAATAACCATCTGCCCTCCTTTTTTGAGACAAATCTCATTTCTGACAGCGATTTGTTCAGGTTTAGGAATAGGAGAAAGTCGCTGGGAGCTAGATCCGGTGAATATGAAGGATGATAGACTAATTTGTAGCGCAACTCATTCAATTTGGACATGGGGATGCCGGATGAATGAGCCGGTGCATTATCGTGGTGAAAAGTACTTTTTTCCGCTGCAAACGAGGCCGTTTCTCCTTCAATACTACATCGAATCGGCACAATAAATCGCTGTAGTATTGCCCCGTGATCGTCCTTCCCTTCTGCAGATAGTCGATAAGGATCCCACCTTGGGAATCACAAAAAATGGTCGCCATGACCTTATCGGTCGATAGAACGGTCTTTGCTTTCTTCGGGGCTGTTTCGCCCGGAAAAGTTCACTGCTTCGACTGTTCCTTGGTCTCCGGTATGTAGTGGTAGACCTAAGTCTCATCTACAGTTACGAAACGCTTGAAGAAATCCCTTAGATAGCGTTGAATCTTGGCCAGACTTTCCTCCGAAACGGTCACGCGTTTTTGTTTTTGCTCCGGTGTGAGCAAACGCGTTACCCATCGCACTTGAAGCTTTCCCAAAATTTCGTGTAAGATATGGCCAACGTGTTCTTCTGAGATGACTGTTGTCTCTGCTATCTCTTTAAGCTTCAATCAACGATCGGCTAACACGACATCATGAATCTTGTCGACCATTTCATCGTTGGTAGCAGTTTTTGGGCGTCCACTGCGAGGCTCTTCACTTGTGCTTGTGCGACCACGTTTGAACTTGCTCACCCAGAATCCATTTTATCCATTTTTGCGAAAACCATTCTTGAACAACTATTAACAGTAGATGTCTGAAATTTTGACAGTTGCCATAAAAAGGGTTGCACTTGCCGACCAATGAATCCACTTCAACCATCGTGCGCGTACTCTTGCCGTTTCCGGAAACATTTCAGATGCCCTCGTATTATTAGGTGTGGTAAAAATAAATCCATTATTTGCATGAAACTGAAGGCTTTAATTACCATAGTTCCAATGACTCAATTTAGGTCAAATATGCACCGTTTTGTTCAATAACTTGTTGCTCTTTATAAGGTAATTTCATTATACCTCTGTCATAGAAGCCCTCGTTACTATTTACAAAAAAATGAGACAGTCGATTTAATACAGTTCGAATTTAAGAGTTTTGCCGCAGACTAACAGTTTATGGTAGATAATTTCCTGCTAATTCCACTAAATATAGAGCAAAACCTTCCTATATTTTCGACAATTAACCTTACTGTGCGTGGTGCATCTTTGACGTCGAAATTACCGGAAACAGAAACCAAAATTTCACGTGATTGGCTATTACAGTATATCATAAACACTGTTCACATTTTCAGATTCCTGGCTGGCGCTTATCGAAGATAAACTGTAAAATATTTTCTCTTTGCCAAATCAACTAATCTGTCAGATTATTTTTTTTAATACGCAATCTTATCTTTTTAACGCCATCCATTGCATCCTGATCGAACTTATACCACGCGAGATATAGAAAACTAAAGCCATCCATTGGAAAAATAATGTATTTTATTTTACCCCACTTTATTTTTGTAGTTAACATGGGAAATAAAAATAAAAAGCATTTCAGCATTTTAAAAATTTTCCGTTTAGTTTATACGTTTTTATTTCTAGCAGACTTAAGCTTCTGTTCCCATTGAACCAACTTAAATTTTGCTCATACAGACCGTTTTAGTAGTGGAATAAATATTTTTGTATACATTAATAGTGGTTTAATGGAAGGAATCAATGCAGCTCCAAAGACCATACTGTCAGTTAGTAGAAAGCATTTGTAATTTAAATAATTCATTTACAATCTCATCAAAAACATGTATATTATGAAATAAATATATATAAAATATAAACCCAAATTATCAACCTAAATATATTTTGGATGAAATGAAAATATTTTTTTCCAAAAATGTAACAATGTAGTTTGTTAATACAATCGATGCACATGTATAGTTCCTTCAAGAATGCAGCATACTTGCGCTTTCTGATTTTTTTAAAACAGCTCTTAAATAAATAAGTAATTGTGAAGGCCTCTACTTTGTGATACATTATTATTATTATATAAATGATTGTAAATACATTGTTTAATATCGCACACCTTTTTAAACTTTATTTGCGACTATAGTTTAGACAACTTTCGCCAGTAATTTTCAAACTATACTTCATTTTTTATGTTTGTGATATTAATCAATGTATTTTAAATCATTTATATAAATAGTTTTCTCTTTTGCATTAAATTTCTTCTTTCTTTAATTGAAGAGCTTAATAAGTACTTATTGTAGACTAGTTTTTGCTAAATGCTGTACTTTTTGTACGTTATTTTCTATTATTTTTTCCATGTATCAAACATCTATGTCATTGATAAGAGTTTCTGTTAGTTTTTCGAAACCCTTTCAAACTCATCCTAGAAGGTTGACAATCATTTGATCTATCAGACAAGTTCACTGGTATCATTAGATAATGAAATACTACTTCTGTTTTAAGTTATGTTGTCCTATTGCACACTATTTTCTACATTATAAAGAGCAAGAGTATATTTCTTTTATTTTGTTCAGTTGAAATTGAAAGTTACAATGTTAACCAGCTTCACATTTTTCACATCTTAACACTAACAATTTTACCTTAATATAGTTAATAATTTAATGATTAACAATTCATTTCATATACTGGAATTCAGAATCAATTACACATCATTATATTTCTGTAACTAAAAATTTTGTATCACAAGAATGCAGAAATATTAGTTAAATCTGTTTATTGTTTTACGATAAGCTATCATCGCAATTTCTGTATTCTCAAAAAGTTAGGTTTATTATCATTGAATGATGTAAATTTAAGATATTCCACAACATTTGTCAACTCCTTTTCCGTTTTGTGTACATTTAAGTGTCGGCATTTGAGAAGATAAAATTGACTTATAATTGTTATTGTAGTAATTAATATGGATAGAAATTAAAATTTCATATTGATTTGTAATTGATTTTTCTGCTAGCTACAGTAGAATAGTAACACATTTTATTTTACATGGAATAATAGCCTAAGGTTGACCAATTAGTATGGGACATACTAATAAGGAATAAGGAACACTTTGTGTTCGATATATACATTTAGTCAATAAAAACAAATTTGTGAAGAAAGTGTTAATGTTTTCAAAGGAATTTACTTACTTTTATCTGATTACTCTAGATAGTTTGCCTAGTTCTATTGTATATAAAATTGAAAGTCTTTGTGCTTAAAGTAAATAAATAATAATCTCTTGAAACACTTTCTAGATATTAAGAGTAACTTCTTATATTATGACAACTTGGCAATGTGCGAAAATTGTTTCTGTTCTATTTTCTACATGACCAGTCACCTCTGAATAACATTGATTACTAAAGAAGATATCAGTCTAAATTAAGATATATATACTCCCATCAAAGCATTATACTGCTTCATTTATTAAAAACTGTTATTTAAGAATGCAATAATTCGCACTTTTTAGATTTCTGATTTTTAATCACGATTGACTCTTCTTCTTATTGTAGTGGCATGGGTGTGATTCTTCTATCTCTAACGGATTTCACCTATTGACATTCATCGTCAGTTAATAAAGTTTATGAGGAAACTCATCATAAAGCGACAATGAGTCGACTCACATGCGCATCTCTGTTAAAAAAAGATGTGGATAGTA
This sequence comes from Ontholestes murinus, assembly GCA_963969525.1. Taxonomy (NCBI): domain Eukaryota; kingdom Metazoa; phylum Arthropoda; class Insecta; order Coleoptera; family Staphylinidae; genus Ontholestes; species Ontholestes murinus. Next base: position 35,903,523 of record OZ018390.1, read on the forward strand.
TTTATTTTCTGCAGAATTCATTTAATTTAATTTTCAGAAAACAATTAGTAGTGAACAATGCCTCGTGCAAGCGTAGAAGAAAAAATTGAAATGATTCTGATTTATGGCGAATGTAGGAGAAATATTGACGAGGCTGTTGTCTTATACGCTGAGCGTTTTCCGGATAATGTTCGATAGCGGTCTTTTTTTCCAATATTGTTAGAACATTTTTATCGGATGGTAGTGTACAACCCATACAAAGAAAACGGGCAAACACTGTTACAAGAGTTTGCAATGAAATAGCTGTGCCAACAGCTGTTCAGCAAAATCCACAAATAAGTACTCGACAATTACAGCGCTATTCCAGAATTTCCCTAGGTAGTATTATTAACATTTTGCACCGTAATAAGTATCTTCCCTATCATATTTCATTGCACTAAGAACTTCATGAGATGATTTTCTTAATAGAGTAATATTTTGTGAATGGGCAATTCAACAAATAGAAACTAGCCCAAATTTCTTCGTCAATGTACTATCTTCAGATGAGTCTAGATTCACAAATCATGGTAGTATAAATCGGCATAACATGCATTACTGGAGTGTAGAAAATCTCCACTGGTTACGACAAATTGAGCATCAACGTCCTTGGTCCGTAAATGATTGGTGTGGAATTATAGGGAACAAACTCATTGGTCTATATTTTATTGACGGTACTTTAAATAGAATTAAATATCGACAGTTTTTTGGAACAAGAACTACCAATACTACTTGAGGATGTTGCTTTAGACGTTCGCCAAAGTATGTGGTTTCAGCATGGCGGTTGCCCAGCGCATTATTCAATTGTTGCAAGAACCGTGATTATAATGCTCGGTGGATCGGCAGAGGTGGTCCTATTAATTGGCCTGCTAGGTCGTCTGATTTAACACCACCGGAGTTTTTTCTATAGGGTTATCTGAAAGAACAAGTGCCAACAGACAGAGATAACATGTTAGAACGCATAAGGAACGCTCAAAGTGCTAAAATTTCCGCTGATATGCTTCTATCGTGTGTACAATCAATCGAAAGAAGGATCAATAATTGTATTGAACTTGAAGGTCGAATTTTTGAACACTTGCTTTAATTAGAAAACTATTATGTGTGAGAGGCATGAAGACTCACACATTCGTGTACATTTTTCAACGATTTTTGCCAATTTTGAATTTTGTCGATTATAGCGTGGTCTGTCACGAATTCAAAAAAAATTTCAGATAAAACTTTTTTATTTTTTCCCGGAGTATTCAAATCCGTACAGAAAATGGGGGTTCCTATTTAACTTTTCTATTTCTCACCCCCTACCTACTAGGGGGTTGAGGGTAGTGGGTCGAGTTTCGTGTCATTAGATGTCCCCCTCCGAGGCGAACTAATTTTAATTATAATTTTTTTATTCGATATGTAGTTTTCGAGATATTTCAATGTCTTCACTAAATTGAACACCCTGTATAATAAACTAAAGTTGAATCCTCTGCCCCAAAATTTGATTCCCATTCCGGTACATATAGGTAAATTACATAATACTGCGTCAATTAATTGTATTTAATTTTCTTTTTCTTTTGTAAATCGTGATTTTTAATGAAAATTGTAAAATAATAAAAATGAAACTATGTAGGAGTAATAATTAAAAAAAACGTAGAAATAACACAAACTGTACAAAAATGTTTAGCCAATTTAACAAAAACTCATGAATTGTTTGTTTCTTACATTAACAATATTTGTAGTTATATGATAACAGGTTATATAAATATTTGTTAATAAATAAATATTACTGCGTATATTGTATATATGCCGTTCAGTAATTATCTCCGTTTAAATGATTTGATTCGTTTCATTAAAGTCTACTCGAAGAATTAAATCAAGCACATTAATTTATTCTTTATTATAACATATCAATAGACGACGAAACAAAACAAAACAAAAATTACTTCTTCGGAGTATTTTTTCAAATAAGTATAAGAACAAGTATTGTTTACTACACGTACAGAAATGGATTTTCTCGTGTTTGCAAAAAAAAGCTATCGGCAAAGTGGAACACGCGATGTTCGGCCTTTTTGGCGTTTATACAGCCAGTTTTGTGAATATATTTCGGTAGTTAAGGGGTTAATGTGAATAAATATAACAACTGAATACATTACATCCATTTAAGAATATATTATTTGTTATATTACAAAACACCCTTTATGATGGTGTATATAAAGTTGCCTAATATGAACTCCATATTTCAGTTTAATAAGAAAAACATTCGTAGCTTAAAATTAACATCTATTCTATGCAAAAATGGCCTCAATCTATAAGAAAAACATATATTATATAATAATAAAATTTAATTTACGTGTTTATTTTACATATATTAAAAAAAAAGCCCAATTTTTTGATGACAGAATTTCTTACGCGGAACATTAAATGCTATGAGGATTATTTTTCGTTTTTATATAGTTTAAATAATTTATATAATATTCTGTACTTCAAATGTAGCTACTATTTTGGCGTGTTAATTAATTCTGTGATTTTACTATTTACAAATATATGCTAGGTCTCTATTACTAATGTAATTGTTATTAAGATTATAAAAGTAGCTAGAATTATTTGTTTGAACTAAAAGCCTTACTAGGTAAACATACATAAACCTGACTTAAGGATAATGTTAATGATTTAACCGTAAACTTTAACGTGCTTAAAATGTTAATACAACTATTCTTTTCATTGGATTTCGACAACTATTTCGTAAATAAATTGAATAGCCATTTTTAGACAGAAGAAAGTAAACGTATTTATGGAAAATCATATATTAACAATAAGAAAATGTTTTTTAATTAATAATAATAATTGATTTTTAGTGCTGGTGTAGAAATATACCCTTTAATAAATTGCTTTAGCAGTGCATATTAATAAATAAAATTTACACTTGAAAAGTAAGTACTAATGCACTGTTTTATTACTATATGTATCAACGAATGCAACACACTGACCATACATAAGGGTGATGACTAGGGTTTGAATGTTCTGATCTTCGCTAGGGGCTACATAGTTCGCATATATTACGCCAGGTAGCGTATGTCTTAGTTGCGCCATTATAGAAAAGATGTCACTAGCGTTATTAAAATGCCGCCCGATGGTTCAACATTAATTCTTCAATAATTATTTACTCAATTTAAATATGTTCTAATATAATAGAGTCAATTATAGAACGTTTATTATTTTTCTATTCCTTTCTAACATAGGTTTATTATATTATTATTATTTGATCTATTAAATATCAAATTAAAAACTTATAATATACAATCAATTTTTTATTGTCATAAAATTAAGAATTTATGCTATCACATATAATTTGGAAAATCTACACTTTTAACTTACTAACCTATATAGTAATTAGTTATTGAACCAGTTCTAATGAATAGTGGCATGGCAATTATATTACTTTCACTGTACTAATTATAATTTATTATTCTCGCATTCATTGTATAGATTTAACTTAACTCTTGTCGCATCTTAATAATATAAAAATATATTCTTGATATCAAAAGAAAAAAACATTTTTGTATTGCAATAATTTTATTAAGTCTTCATTTCTTTGAAACTGCGTAATTAAATATATTGTTGATATAAATGCAGTAAAGTGAATCATGTAGAGAATTAAAAAAAAAAACATCAAAAATTACAGACTAATCATCAATTTGCGATGATGGTAGAATTAAAAACAAAGACGATAATTTTTCGATTCAGTTTGTTCACATTATGCGATAATATACCTGTAGTCCATATATGTATTTCGCGTCAACGCTTTCATCCAAACACGTGTCCGTTCATCAGGTAAAATATATATGGAACACGAACGATGCAGTTCTTAAAACAATTTTTGATTGTTTTAATGTCCTAAGAGAAAAAATAAACGATACTATTTTTACATTTCATTACAACATTGTATTAATGTAGTTAAATAATGTATAGGTCTCGATTAAATAATTTGCTTTTTATATCGAGAAAAGATGCCAACCATAAAAAATAAAATGACATGCATTACCATAGTTATAATATGCTATAAAACGTTTTGTTGTAGTCATGACCCTTAATTTAAAAAAAAATCATAAATGTGTCTTTTAAACTTCTATCAATATTAATTATTATCACGATTAATATTAGTAACTATATTTTATAAGCAAATTTAAAGAAATTTTTATAATTCAGTTTTAAACTATTTCACAAAATAATACATCTTTTTTACAAAATACATTTGATAAAGGTTACTTACAAATGCATGAAAACTTCTCTAAAACAGTTTGGTATCGATGAGCTGTATTTATAAATTAATGATTAGCAATTAATAAACTATTAGCAACAAAATAAGTGGACTTCCGGTAATCAATATTTTCGATACTTTCTAAATTATAACATTTTGAAAAATTGAAACATAACAGTTAATTCCCAATTAATGTACATTGGCTACTAGAGCAATAAAAATTTTAAATATAGTAAAACTAGGAAATTGATACCTTATGAATTTGAAGGTAACAAATTGTTATATTACTTTTTTTAAGTTGCATCGGTTGGGTAAATTAAAAACGCAAAATCTATATAATTATTTATCATATATATAGCTTTCTGAACTAAGCATACGTCCGGTGATCACAATTTTTTATGATCGCAATACTTTATTAACTGAGGAAAATTTCACCACAGAATTTAATTAATTATCATTTATTAGTTACAATTTTTAATAATTAATTTATAAATAATAATAATAGTAATAAATACTTTATTGATCCCAATACATATAAATCATCATAATATACTTAAATAATAAACGTCAGAATGACTTGTATCAGTTATACTTTAAGCAGTTTATTTAAAAGTAAACTGTTCTTCTTCAAACCTCTAATAAACTACAATTACAAAAAGACAATTAAAATAATCATCGATAGCTATTGTATACAATTTACATAGTTTATTTTCTAAATATGTGTAAAATAATAATTGGGAATAAATGAGCTAAAAAATTCCTATAGCAAAATGGAAAAAATGCACATTTGATGAATTTCCGTCGTCCAAAGTTAAGAGGCACCTACAGAAGAAGAAAGTTATTGGGCCTGAGTGGAAGAACACATAGATGTGAATGTGTACTTAGCCTGCAAGTCCTGTGAGCAAAATGTGATTTCTTGATATAGTTTATCGTTATATATATAGTAGCAACAGGATATTGTAAAGTTTCAATTTATAAATAAAGGTTACAAGCATGTTGCGATATTTAAATGTAAAGTCATAATAAATGCCATATTGGAAAGGCCAGTTACCTTTCCTTTTTTGGCTTCGTGTAATTTTTAGCATAGTCTGATTCTTCTTTAGATGCCATATATAAGACGTAAATAAGTTTTGTTCGTATGCCTCATTTACATATACATCAACTTGATCCAAGAAACTAAAGTATATTGCAGCACAATAGTTGAAATTACATAAAATTAAACTATCTCATAACATATGTTTTTTTTAGAACTAAGGATATGTTTACTTATAATATATATTTTTAACGCACATACGTTCATTCTACTTAATGAAAGGCGTTTTCTTTAAGTTTTAAATTTGAATCAATAAACACACCAAGGGTTTTCATACAATCACTAATTGGCAACATTGTTCTAAGGAAAGAGCGTAGCATAGTTTTGGGAAAATAATTTAATATATTATTATTAAATGATGATGATGGTTGCGACCGTTAACAGGTAATAAACCATAATAGTGGCAGAAATCATAGTAAATGTTTTATTTAATGCCTACATCATTGATAGATTTTTTGGATAAATAAATATTAGTTCCGGTATGTTTTGGTTTCTTCTCAGATTTATATTTTCTATCCGATTCTGGTAGAACATATAAGCTAGATCAGTGTTTTCCCACCTCTTTGTGCCATGCCCTACCAAAGCCTTTCTAAAATTCTTATGTCCTCCTATGTAACATATACATAACTTTTAATATTATAAAAGAAATCACTAGCAAATTGTTAACGAAACCCTGTAAGTTAATTTTCAAAACATATAATGAAAAACTGAAATTCAAATTCGAAATAATTTTAATAAAGCCTTTTCTATATTTATTTATTATTTTTATTTAGTGAGATCCATGCGTTTGATGCTTGCTGCACAGTTATTTTATATTAGATTCCAATTTGGTTAGCTTCAATCTCAGTCTTCCAATTGTATTACATTCAGATGATTTCTGTTTTTACCAGTAAAGCATTTACAGCATTAAATCCACAATTCACATTCAGCTGAATATGAAGATGGAAACGATAATATTTGCTTTCTTGTACATTTGGTTGAATTTGGGTATTTGATTTATATTTCCTTATAAAGCCATGTTATTGCTCCTTTTATATTAAATAGAGTTTTCATTGACTCATCATTTTGTATTTCTGTGAGTTCTTCTTGATACTGCATGTTTGATATATCAGACAAATTCACTGACATTGGCTGCATCATCTATGTGGAAAAATCAATTTGTTTTAAATCAAAAAATCTTTCTTTTAAATCAGCCGATAGAATTTTCAGATGATCGGCAATAATAAGTACAGCGGTATTATTTACTTCACATTTTTGGAGCCAATGAAACTGTTCAAAAATAAGGGTAATGAAACCATATATCTTCGTTTTTTGCATCGATAAGAGTTTTATTTGTTACTTGAAGTTGCTTATTTAATATATTTAGTTTTTCAAAGATATCGGCTACATAACTCACAAATGTTTTACAATCGACTGTTAACAGAAAATTTCTGGTTTGTCGTTTAAAAAATCACATCCATAAATACTTTCAAGCAGTTCCCTTTAGAGAGCCATCTTACTTTAGTGTGAAGTAAAAGTCTCACACGGTTTGCATTTTGTTCTTCACAAAATAGCTTGAAAAGACGCTCGCATTTGGCATTAACTTTAATAACATTGATATACTGTATTACTGAATGAAGTACTTTATTTCGAACAGGCGAGATGCTTTTAGCTACCAAGTTTTCCTTATGAATAAAACAATGCACAAGAATCCTTTTTGAATACTCATCTTTCATCAATTTTAAGCAGCCATTTTTCTTGTTCATCATATTAGGAGCACAAGATGTTATATATTTCATTGGTATATTATTGACATTTAAGTGGTATTTCAGTTTATTATATTTATATCTTTGGAAGTTGTGGTGCTTTCTAATCTTTTATAGAATAACATTTCTTCAGCAAAATGCCTTTTATCAATATATCTTACGTAAGTTATCAATATTCCCTCACTATCTCTCAAAGTTGATTCATCAATTTGCATTGAGAATTTTCTTTCTTATTTTCAGCTTTTCAACAAGTTATTTTTTAATTACTTCATTTCGTCTCTTCTTTTGCTAACAGTATAATTACTGAGTGGTATCGCTTTCAAATCTTTGTTATCTTTTTCAAGAACCGTTTTAAGAAATGTTGATATTGACGGTTTTATTGAATATATATGGTAATACGATTTTTTTCCAGATTTAGCGATGAATAAAGAAATTTCATAACTAGCCTCAATAATACGATTATGAGTTGAACTATGATCAGTATAGTAAATAGAAAAATCTACCATTGCATTTAAATGGTCCGAAGCAAACCCACAAATTGCCCCCTTTGTGGGGCCTGGGCCCCACGTTGGGAAACACCGAGCTAGATGATGTATTCTTTAATAGCGAGTCTGTACCAGTTAGTGAGAGTTGACATGATTGTACACTGTTGATAGTAAATTCGGATGGTGAAAGTGAATGGTGGTTGGCTTAGCTCGAATAAGCCAGATCCTCTTGTTGTAATTTCTATACCGCGTATAACTTACCTTAAACTAATAATTTTGAATTTTGTATTTTAGCATCTAATGTCAGTTCTTTAGCTTTTTGCATGTAAACGTAGCACTCTTTGTAGATTTTTCTTGTTCTGTTAATTGACTGAAATACATTTCTAATTCTAATTTGTTTTAGAATTTTACATAAACCACATATGGTAATTTTGATTTCCTTGATAATGCATAAATCGACGAACAGCATGACTTTAAGGTAGGAAGATCAACTATACTAATTTGTTGCTTTTTAAAACTTATATTGAAAATGCCTTACAAAATAAAAATTCTGTGTACAGCAGAAAACGGCATAAAATTTGGTAAACATGCTTGACGAGCATCTCACGCCCCGATATACATAACAGCGCATAACTTGTATACATTTCGATTAAGTAATTCAATAAAATTTATATTGTTAGTTTAAACATGTCTTAATATGAGTGAAAAATCCCGATACTGTAGGTTTGATAATACCCCCTTAAAATGTTTTTTAATTGGTCGCACACAATGGATCACAATAATCAAAAGCTATATTTCCAGTAAAATTAAAGTTCCATCAGGGAACACACTGTGGCCCTGGCTTATTCCTTATCTGTATAAGTAATATTTCCCAAGTAATATGTACCTCAAAATTTCTTTAATTTTCTGACGATTTGAAACTATTCAAGGAAATAGCTACAGTTGATGACTGTCACTCCAGAATGATCTTAATTCTGTTACTGACTGATGTCATAAATTATACTTTAATGTAAATAAATGCAAATAAATTACATTTTCTCGTAAAAATTAGACAAACGTTTCAAATTACTATATTGATAATACCTGCTAGAAAAAGTATTTTCTATAAAAGACTTTAGTTTTACATTCAATCAAAAATTAATTTTTGACGACCACATAAAATAAATCTGCAATCGAGCTACCAAAATGTTTCGATATATATAACGTATGCCGAGGAATCAAATTCACTCTTGAATAAAATCAAATTGTTTCCTGTTGCTTATGTACGTCATATCTTAGAATATGTTAGTTGTATAAGGTCTGGGCCTTACTTACTATATCAAACAGATTGAAAATACCCAAACTAAATTTTTGAAATCGTATGCTGTCACGTTAATTAATACTAATGATTTAGATCTCAACCAACTTAGGCCAAGCTTTAATTTTGAACACCTCTGTTATAGTAGATTTTATGCGGATATGTCAACATTATTTTAAATTATGAGCTGAATAATTCCGCTGCTTCTCTGTCAATTAGGTTTTTATGTAAAATTTGATAATCATAGTACGACATCCTCCTTTCATTCGAATACCGTTCATAATACAAACTAAGGTTTTAACAGCCCTTTTAATTTTAATGTTTTTCAAACTGCCGTTCTTATTTTATGCGCACACTTAAATATACCGGGTAGTACGTCGACAAATGCACTATAGGAAATTCAATGTATTTTTTATAAATGTGCAATTATTTCCCCCCAAGGTCATTTTAGCAAAAAAACACCAGAATTTTTTTTTCTAGATATTGAAAAATTACATTTATTATTTTAAAGTGAGATATTTAAAATTATAATTTATATATAGTCATGGACTGTCGTAATGTCAATGTAAGACGTGAATTTTATTATCAATTAGGTTATTGCCAAGCGGTGAATGAAAATTTATTTGAACATTTATTATAATTTCTGTTAATATTGTTTTAATTGTAGGTAATTAAATGAGTTTTGTGTTAATTATTTTATTTATATTATTAAATTTCTTCTAGTTTGATGCTGTGATACCATTTTAAATTTTATGTTTATACATTTTAAATTATAAAAAATAGGCTGAAATTATATTTGTATAATTTTAAATATGTCGCTTTAAAATAATTATGATGTACAATGAATAGGTGATTTAAATGTATTTTTTTAATATCTACAAAATTGCTCTCTTTTGTTTTTTTTTGCTAAAATGACCTAGGAAGAAAATATTTGCATTTTTATACGAATGCGCACCACCCGGTATGTTATGTCATAATCATAATTAGTATGATTTGTTATTATAAATATATTTTGTATAGTTACCAATTGTATGTTATTTTAAATGTTGTAAATGTATTTACACGTAAATAAAACTTATTATTATTACTATTATCATTACTCCAAAGCAGTTCTTAATACGCGAATCCTTAAATTTTAGAGTTAGTTTCTTTCTGATCAAAGCAACTACTTCATAACGATTCCAATTCGTTATGAATCCCTTGTAATCCAAATATAATTTGATTTTTTTTTTCAAATGTTGTTATTGGTTGGGAATTTTTATTTTGTATGCATACTCATAATTTTAAATGAATATGTGTTTTAATCTCAGCTACTTCTTCTTTGTCTTTATGTTTATTTCCAGCGAAATAATTAGATGAACAGTATCTTTAAGATTACAATTATTATTCGGAATAGAGTCCAAACTCATATTCAAGTAACAAATATTATTGATTTAAACGTGGTTATTGTTTTTCACTTTTTATTTTATATAATCATCAAGAAAGTCTTCATGGAGCAGAACTTTTGCCAGACGAATAGAGGGTGAGAATGGAAGAACACATTTTTTTGTGAATTCAAGCCTTTTCAAGTGCGATCGAAATTTTTGTAAAAAATTATTATGTATATAATTGGCATATTTTTGTTAGCATCTTGGATAAAATAAATAATACCTAATACCTATTAAGACGTGGATACAACACCCAGGGGCGAGCAGGGTAACTCACATAAATACAAGTAGAATTTATTTACAAGAATACATTCAAAAAATATGCAGTTTGGCTGTATCTTTGGGAGTGTTTTCCCAATTAAAACCTCCAATATCTTAGAGCATATACTGACTGTAGCGCTTATACATTATACGTATTTTGATGTTATAATCCTTTATGGTTGTTAATATAATGGCGGAGGCGCCGGGCATTCTATTCGTCTATTTTCACTGATCTAAAACAAAAGAAAACAAATATATACGTATCTTCTATTAAATATTTATAAACTGTTAATATACATATTGGAGGAACCTATCGGTTTAATATAATATAATATGTGTACTATGTAATATGCAATTACGAGGTTAAAATAGTTTTATATTTATTTGTTCTTAATTCTTAATAACTTTAGGTTAATAATAAGCTAAAATACAATTCGTTATTTGCAGAGTTTTAATTTTAGATATAATAATAATTATATAATTAAATATTTTTAAAATTAATACATTTAAAAGATAATAATTTAAAAAAATATATTCAATCATTTAAATAATATATATACCAACATCTTTATTTACAGAAAAAAATGGTAATGTGACCATCATAGTACTTTCCTTATATTTTACCAGAAAACTATGCGGTTTATGCAAAAAGGTTATTCTTAATAATTTATTCAATTTTGAATTCTCTACAATTATTTGTTATATAACTTTCATGTTGCTTCAATAGTTTATTAGCAATTGGCAAAAAAATTCAAAAATTTCAATTTTTATTATTTTCTCGAAAGTTAAGAATTTTATGAAAAATATATTTTAACAAAATTTGTTCAGTTTCTCATTCTCTTTTCGACATAATTTCGTTCATTATCAAACTTCAAGTTTTCTAATTATGTCAAAACTATGACACAAAGAAATAAAAGCAAAGTTTATTTGTATTTTTAAAATAATGTATCACGAAGTGAAGCCCTTAATAGCACGTATATTGCAATGCAAATAATGTGTATACTTAAAATTTAAGTATACATATATATTTAATTAAGTAAATTAAGAATAAAAAAGATAATGTATATATTTATATAAATATTAGCAAATTACACATATATGAAACCATTAAATTGGCATTTTATACAAAAAGATGATAAAGCAGTCATATACATTGAAGGAAATGTGTTTTTTATACTCAGGTGAAATAAAGTTTCTAAGGTTTTAAGTTAATAAATATTTTAATTTTTATTTAATTCTTTCTAAATATTATATATTATATTTAAGGTAAATTCAGATGTACATTCTATATTCCTTTGCTGTAATCGATACCGGAGATGAGTTGTTAATCACGTTGATAGGGGAGATATATATAACTGATGACACTTTCAGATTGCAATTTGCTATAGGTATAATAAAAAAACTCATCAGAGTTTCAAGTAGACAAGAAAGCTAAATATCTAATGGACAATATGTTGTCTTCAGTACTGTAATGGCGTCATTTATGGTTATAATATATATAAAATTTGTTGTGAAGTAATGATATTCTTCTTTATTCATTATTTATAGTAAAAATTATTTGCCACGTATTTGTTGCTCAATAGAAGTAGATTTTAACCGGTTGATAGTATCCATAACTCGAAACTTATATTAGTTTATAATTAATAAATATTAATTAAAAAAAATTACAAAAAAGAAAACAAGAACATACATATATACCATCAGATATACAAAAAATACTTTTAATATACATGTTGAAGGAAAGTATAAGTGGAATTTATAATATATAATAAAGAGTAGTAGAAAATATCTTTCAAATTTATAGAATATAAGTGAATTGGTATATTATTGCTTCTATTTCACCAAAACTAAATTTCTTAATGGTCTTGAAATGGACAACCTATTTGAATCGTTTTTGATTTAGCTTATATAAATTAAAATTAGAAGAAGAAATGGCAACTTATATTTTAAGTACTTGATTTTATAATTATTACCGTGAAATTAAAAGTATTTACTATAAAATAAAATAAAAAATGTCATAAGAAGTTAAATAATTCTTTATTTTAAAATTATAATTTTAGCCTAGGGACAAAATTAATGATTTTCAGAACCATTTTAAATTGATTCAAAAAATTGATGGTTATTTTGACATTGATGTACGCTTTGTGGCGTTCTAAGGCGAACTCTACAGTTTGCCTTTCACCGCGAAATCGACGGATACGTCTACGTCCAGCATGGCCCCCTAAGCAGGATCTGGACTCATTACTAAAGCAAACAAAGTTCCACTCTACATTCTAGTCGAATCTAGCTTGATACCTTTTCAAGCGACGAGCTTTGTGCTGCAGAGTCATCGATAGCACCCAAGGCGGATGGAACGCATTAAGGCCCATGGCAACAACTCTTCGGTTAATTGTTTGCCTAGAAACCACACGTCCTGTTGCTGTAACAAAGGCATCTCAAACTTGCCGCAAATTGTCGTGATGACTACGTATCGCAAGCAGTCTTAGGTACCGTTCTTGACCACCCTGTATAATCCTAGGCCTAACAGATCATTTCTGTCGCTAAGAGTGACGATTTATATTTAGTAGAACTCAGAACAGGTTTCGTAATTTATGGTAATAAACAAACCACAAACTGCATCTGCTTTTATAACTGCCTGGAGGCATTTTTCTAAGTTTTGGCATAGTCGCAATTTTCTTCAGACTCGCATTACAGTTGAGGGGGTAATTTCAAGTCTTCGAGCTCTTTCTATTAAACTGAAGCCCGTCTCTTTCATACCACCAATGCGACCTTCTTGAAAATTACTTTCGATTAATGAAATCGGCGGGGTGCACAAATTCTAGGCATTAGAAATATTTGCCACAAGTTAAAATTTTCGTGTGGCCATTCTCATTTAATGTATAATACATTTTTCAAACCATTAACTTAAAATATTGTGTAAATGCGAACGCACTGTACGCGTACGACTAAAAAAACATATTAAATACAAAAATTATAAAAGACATATAAATGTTTACATACACTATAAAATTTACCTTTACTATTTAGATAAAATAAATGCAAAGACTATATAACATTAAGTAAAACGTTCACAAATATAAATGAATATCTTAGATTTTTTTCACAGTCCCATCATTATCCTTTGCAGTTGTTCGTTTTCCGTTTCAAATAGCTACTTTTTAATATTTTTCTTCAATAAAGTTCTTTTTTGATTGTGGAATTCGATTGGTATTTCATTTCGGTGTCAAGGTCTTATCTATAGATTGCTTCGATTTCCTAATTCCGTCTTTGTTCGGGGTAATTGGACAATAATTCTTTGTTTTCTTCTTGTGGCATGGCAATGCAAAATTTGTATAAAAATTTCACTGCTTTGGTGAAGTATAATTGTCTTAGCGTAAAGGCGACGGAGGCCTATGACATTTGCCTCCTCGAATAGAAGATTGGTGGGATATCTGCCATTTTTTGCATTATAATTTTTAAAACCAGATTTTGCAAAACTGGTAACCAATTTATGTAACACTTGGTAGCACCATCCCATGCAATTATGTCATACAGTAGATGCGATTCTATTATTCCCTGTCATATAAGTTTCACAGTTACAGGGTTAAGGTATTCACATATTTTTTAAAATGAATATATAATTCTACGTAGTTTTAGAATTAGTTGATTTATATGCTCATGCCACCACAGGTGACTATCTACATATAGATACATAGATATTTTTAAGAATATCTTTCATTTGCTTTTAGGGACTCCTAATAATAATTTTCATAATATATTGCTGTATTGTCGGCAAATGCATTAATTATTCCATTTATCCTTAACATTAACAATTTAAATACAATATAAACATGACTGGCCTCAGTAGTGTCCCTTGAGGAACCTCGTATTCGATGATTCTAGGAACTTCTTGTTTGCTGCCTAATTTTGACAATCTATTTCATCTATTAATGACAAGTAGCTTTTGAAAAGTTCATAAACCTTTCCGCGCATTTCCATCATCTGGTTGACAGAATCAAAAGCTTTTTCTAGATCTATTAACAAACATAATCTATTTTTCCGAATCTAGAGATTTATAGATATTGCTTATTAGGCACCTAATGGCATGTTGATAGACCATCCTGGAATGCGATTTGATGATTGGATATAAGGTCATGTTTTTTCACGAATCTTAAACAAACGTTTCTGTAAAATTTCCTCAAAAATCTTGGTTATGTTGCTCAATAAATTTATGTACCTGTAGTTACTAATAATATCTTTGTCACCACCTTTGCAAATAGGTGATATAATAGTGCTTTTCAAGGTATTCGGAAATTGGGCATATTCGATTGCAGAGTTTATGAGGTAGGTAAGAGGAAATGCATTATTTTCTGCTGTAAGTTGTAAGACTTCTAAATATATTTCATCCAATCAGATTCAGAGTCCCTCAATTCTTTGACACTATACGTTTCACCATCAACAACGAGTTTACAGTTCTTTATGAAGGCAGTGTGATTGTTAGGTCGAGCGTATTTGGGATGTTTGCGTAGAATTTTATTATTTTCTATATCTTGAGGCGGCAAATCTTTAGTTATTACAAAATTTGTTGCTTTTAATTTCAACCGCTACCAATTTTCTTTCTCTTATTGTTCCCTAATCTATAGCAATTCGAAATGTCACTTTTGTCTAGCAAGATTTTTATCATTAATTCCTATCATTAACTATTTTTCTAAATGCCGTTAGTAGACAATTATTTTCCGATTCTTGTACACCAAAAATAACTATATTTTTCTTCCTATTATCTCGCTCTAATTGTAAAGTAAGGATTTTAGACTTTTAATTTTCTCCTTCTAGTCCATTTATTCTAATATACGCTTCAGTAATATTGCCTTTATGTTCATCAATAGGTTTACATAATTCTTCAGTTTAATTTTGTATTATTTTAACTAAAAGTTCATCGAGTTTCTTAGTTGTGAGTTTCTCTGATATAGTGTCAGACATAACCGCTAATACAAAAGTATATATATATATATATATATATATATATATATATGTATATATAGATATATATATACACGTTGTCCCCTGAAATTGTGAATATGGGCATTTAAATGCATTACTTGTTACTTAGTTACCAAGATCGTCACATATTTTAATGAACTGACCAACGGGAAATAATCAGTAATTTCTAATTTGTAATAAAATAGGGAATCAAAACAAAACATATTTACACGTTATTTTAATATTACTATTTTTACAGACGCACGAATAACAAATAACTACAATGTTCATTTTATTAAATGTTCGAAAACATCTCCTTGTTGAGTCAAACAATATCCCAGATGATCATAACATTCCTGTTAACATTACAGCTTCAAAACGTCAAATTGACATGCATATTGCGCAACAACCATAGCAACCAATAATAATAATCGAGATATAATACAAACACATTACATTGCCCATATTCAAAATTTCAGGGGACAACGTGTATAATTATAAATGGTCAGGTATTATATGATTTAAGGATTTACAAGAGGGACACACACTTCACACCAGGAGAGACAATTCACAGATTTAGGCAAACGGAAGGATATACATAAGAGTAAACAGAGTTGCGAAAAAATAAGGAAAATTATTTTCATTTGGCGTCAAAAACTGAGGGTCGTGCGAATAAATAATGACTTGTACAGTCGAGACCAATTGCACTGAATTTTTGTGTAGACGGGTTAATTTCCACAAAAAAAATTCGGGTCTCGGTGATGGAGAGCACTTCCTTCATTAAGTCATTATTTTTATATTCTGTGGTTCTTCCATTTTAAAATTTTCACTACACAACACTAATATTGAGATCCATTTAACTTGTAAAAAATTTATTTACTAGACTAGATTACACTTAGTAATACAAGGTGGAGCAAAAGTAATGCCATAGTTTGAATGTCAGTGTGCTTTGACATTTATGATGTAGATATATAGTGAATTAGTTGTCAACAAGCTATGGAGCGATACACATCTCAATATCGTGGATTTATTGTTACTGCTTATTTGACAAATTTTAAGCCTGTTGTTTTAACGCAACGTAAATTTTGTCGTTGTGTTCCTTGTAATCGAACAATTATTAGGCGTCTGGCTGAGCACCTCGTGCAAACTGGGTCCACTGCAGATGTCACAAGAAGCGGCTGCCCTCGTAGTGCGCGTTCGAACGAGAACATCGCTGCTGTTGTCAAAGACGTCAGAGAGAATCTACAAGCATCGGATTTTGGTGAAAGATTTGAAAATATTCCCCTACAGTGCAAACTGAATTGCTGCCTGCTGACCATCGGACAAGGTTAACTTACTGCTAAACTATGTTGAATTTGGTGCAAGAAGAGGATGACTTCGTATCAAAAATCAAATGAGGGATGAAGCCCATTTCCAATTAAGTGGTTATGTTAACAAACTCAATTTGCGTTTCTGGAGCACAAAATGTGAAATGTAAGAAGATCCATTGCATCCCCTCAAAGTGATTGTTTGGTGAGGAATTTGCAGTGAAAAAGTGGTCCTTATTTTATTCAAGACGCCGATGGCGCCGCCGTAACCGTAAATGGCGAGCGTTACAGGCAGATACTAAACGACTTTTTTGTCACTTTGTCAGGTTCTGCATTGGGTCTCGATCATTGTTGGTTTCAACAGGACGGAGCAACCGCTCACACAGCTCGGGTAAGTATAGAGATTTTGAGACACCAATTTCGAGGTCGAGTGATCTCCCATTATGGAGATCACTCGACGCAAATATGCATCAACTCGGGAGGTGACCATTTGAGCGATATAAATTTGATGTTACCAATAACATACTTTCTAATAAACTTTTGATGAAAACAGAGCTCGTTTTTTATAACAAAATATCAGCCAATTCAAACTATGATTTTACTTTTGCGTCACCTTATATAAATGAATTATTATCAATGTATCAATATTGCAAATTTTATTATAAATTTCCTCATATATTATTGTTAAAATTTATATTAAAATCACTACCTATAATAATGTAATTTGTTTGATAATATAAACTCATTAAAACTACTGAGAAGCGTATCTATACTCTCACTAGGAGGTCGATACATTAATAATTATTAAATTTAAATCCATGAATTGTGTACTGTCACTTCTGGGTCCAGACCGCTGATGTAAAAACGAACATTTCTCTCTTTGATTTCGCGTGGTTCATTTGAAATTAGTGTTCAGTTTCGTTTACGCCTTCTTTTCACTAATTTGAAATCATCTACGTTTTCTTCAGAAGGAGATTTCTTCTAATCATTGGCTATCGACCCGCGGTCTTTCAGAATCGATTTAATTGTCTAAAAACGTCATGATTACTAATGTCTTACGAAATTAACTGCCTTCTGTTATGTTATAAATTGATGAATGATGATTTCTGGATGTTCTGGTTTGAAGTGATTAAAGGGTTATGAGGAATATGCAACTGTTTAAGGATTTCGAGGTTATGGGGATTATTGGCAAATTTTTGGGATTGGTGTTTCAGATGCTCTTCGATAGGAATTATATGGGTTAATTTATACAGGAGGATATTAATAAAGAGAATGGTTGCGACCGTTACTACGTGGTAATCCATACTTACACTGAATTGAAAAATTCACTATGTTTTAACCACAAATAATAATAACAAATAATTATTTGTGGTTAAAACATAGTGAATTTTTCAATTCAGTGTCAGGAGGATATTAGATGGATTATGAAAGGGATTAAGGGGGTGTCTGATTTTAGTAAGGATGCGAAGGACTGATCGTTCTGTTACCTGGAGATTTTTTAAGACGGCGGAACGGGGATTATGGAATAAAATAGGGGAGTACTCAAAAAGAGGCCTACAGATCATTTTATAAATATGGACGGCTGTGTGTAGAGATTCCTTGATTTAGGTTGAAACTTTAAAATGTCGTGCTCTTCTCTTGATAGTCGCCTTATGGTTTTGGGTGTGGGATTTGAAGAAAAATTTGTGGTCAAATGGTATTCCTAGGTATTTAGTTTTCCTAATGACGATTGCAGTATTTGTTTTTGTGAATTGCTTACCAAAGTTCTTTCTAAATGTGTTTCTCTAAGAAGAAGTAATTTAGAAATAAATCTCATCCACACTTCATTTTACTACTAACAAACTTATTTAGTTGTCAAAATAGTGCTATTATAATGTTTAAAAACATAAATTTCTAATTTATATTAAAATTGATCTTAAATATTATATTAATCAAATACTGCATAAAATCTTATTATGTAAGTTTGGGTATATAACTAGTCAAAATAGTATCTTGTCAAGACTAAAATTTCACACAAAAATAAATTCGACATTTACAACGTACACTTTCTTTTAATGTGATCACTTATTAATAAATTAATTTCAGCCAATTATACATTGCACAATAAACACTATTAAATTAATAACATAAACATTAACATACCAGAAATGATTTCTCAAAGAAAACTCAACGTGGAAAAACCTCCACATTAAAACCGGCTCGGACGCAAAAAAAAACTTCTCCCTGAAAATAATTTTAGTTTCATAGCTGCGCTTATTGCTGCACGCGCCCCCCTCTTTCCGCACCCCTCGCGGATTTCATAAAACGGAAACTTTATAAATTAAAACTCGGCCCGCTCTATATAATTCACTGCGGCCACTCTTTTTGTTTCGCAAAGTTGCCGTCCCATTTGTTATTTCGAACGGACCGGGATAATTAAAAATATATCTCATCATTTTAAAACAATAACTCAGACCGGCATATGTCTCTTTTTTGTGACGGCGGGGTTCGACTCCTTTTAAGTGAGGGGGGGATGCTGAGCTGAACAGCAATCGCGGTTACGTTGGTTTTTGTTATGGGATGGATGTTTTTTACCCGGAGATGGGAAAGTTTAATTATTGTGCTTACCTTGCGAACATAATTTTATTTTACCTTATCGTAATTATCGTCTGTGTTCTGTATGGAAACAAAAACACTGCTGTTTTCTTGCATTCCTGTTTTCAGGAGGTTATTTAAACAAAATAATGAATTTACGTAACCATTCACTTAAAAGAATCGGTATGCATTATGTTTTAAAAGTAAGTGGTCAATTAATTAGTGTGTTATATTATAATTCACAAGTAATTAAAAAAGCAATGGTAAATGTAATTATTCGCAAAATATATGTTTCCACTTACCTCGTTAAAATACTTTCTAAAATAATGGTACTTCATTACTCTCCATATTTTAATAGCTTGGAAATATCCAATATTTATTATGAATGCAGAATTAAAATTGTATATATGATGTAGACAAGTACAAGTACCTTCATACACGAACCCCTCTTAAATATATAATAATAATGTTTTCAGCATAATATCTTTCATATATTACTCACGTATAATTATTTAGATATTTGCTAAACTTCGCGTAATTCTAATGGTCTAACTGTTTTTCCTATTATTAAGAGATTCAAAATGTAGAGAAAAGAAGTTAAGATTTCTCAAGGCAAAAAGGATAACAGTAAATATGCCCAACCCAAATATACAACATTAATTTTATCCTAAAATTACTAGAAACAGGACCTAATTATTCTCCTCATATACTGACAAATCTGAATTAGCCCTTAAGGATACTCCGAATTGTGAACTAACTAAACTTAAAATTGCAAAAATGATTGAAAACTCTAAAATTAACAACCCAAGAGATAAACAGTTGTAAAATCCACAAAAAACAAAATTACTTAGAAAAATTTAATCATTGCAAAACCCGCTAAAGAAAATTTAATAATCATTATAAAAAAAATCTTCATATATTAACAAGCCCAAACTAATTCCTATGAACTCCAGACTTTATTTCGTAAAAAATCACAAAGAAGCCATACCTATATTATATATAGATTCACCAGCCCATTCAATTTCCTCTCACTTGAACTTCCTATATAAAGAACTAGCGGATTTCCGAGATCCGCACTCCATTAAAAACTCCATAGAATTATACAATAAAGAGAGAGAATAACATCTTTATTCGAACACGTATATATATACAATTTGGAGAAACATATACAAATGATAAACGATAAGAGTTAGTCTGTCCGTTTGGGCTATCGACCATCGGTCTTTCTGCCCTGTCTTGACTCTAAGTTATGTTTAAAAAATAAATATCTTTGCTAGCTAGCCTAACCGTCTGGGTGATTCGAACTAATGAATTGATGTAACGTGATTGATGGGTGTTTATGTTTAGGGGGGATATTGGGGTTTCGAGGGGTACAGAATTTATTGAGGAGGGTTACATTAAAGGGATTTTTGGCAAATTTTATACTAAGGCTATGTAATTGATTGATGAGGCTGATAAATGTTGAAAGTTCATTTTCACTTTTATATAAATAAAACTATTTAATCACTTTCAAATATATTGTAAAACGCTACAATTGTTTCGCCACACTGTGGCTTCTTCAGGCGAAGAAATGGTTACCATAAATGGTTACCATTTCTTCGCCTGAAGAAGCCACAGTGGCTATTATACTATATTATAATATACAGTGGCTTCTTCAGGCGAAGAAATGGTTACCATAAATGGTTACCATTTCTTCGCCTGAAGAAGCCACAGTGTGGCGAAACAATTGTAGCGTTTTACAATATATTTGAAAGTGATTAAATAGTTTTATTTATATAAAACTAAGGCTATGTATTCGTTGGGATATGGGGGTGACTTGGGTGGTTTCGTAAAGGAGAATATTATAAGGATTGTGTAGGGGGTATACAATAAATTAACTCCCTTTAACTTACTTTTTACCTTTCATTATTCATATTCCGAAGAAGGGCCCGAAAATGGACCTACTAGAATACCTTAATCGATTAATAAATCACTTGTAATACAAACAAAACTTTCAAGTGTTTTTATTGAAATTTATATCTACTGATTCACACATAAAAATAAAATTTTAAATAACTACGTTGCAGAGGTCTTACGCGAGGGATGTTTATATCAATTTATTAGAGAGGAGAAGCAATGGTGAAGCGGATCTATCCATTAAATATATAAACAATGCTCCCTGGGAAATCAAATTAAAAGCCATAAGTAAGGATGGCGAAGCCGCAAAAAAATCAACAAAAATGTATATTACAAAAAACTAAACATTTACTTTGTTTGGTAAAATGTTAGTTGTATAGGTATAAAAATTGTAGACATAGCTTAAAATATTAATGTTTGTTGTTATAATGTCATCATTCTTATTGAAATTTGGCTTCATGATATAATAACAAATGCTGAACATCAATAATTGAAAAATATAATTATTATAATATTTACAGATTGGACAGTTCGCAAATTAATAGTAAAAATGTTCGTGGCGGCGTTATAATAATTAAGGACCTTGCAGCAAAAGAGGAGCAGATCCAAATTTTAGCCGTTCTTTTTAGAATGTGAACAAAAATTAGGGCTATCGTTTGTTGCATGAACGCATCAATCAAATTTGAATCTGTCACCCTAATCCGTTTGGTGCAAGAAGATAGCAGGTCCAGAGCTACCTTCTATTTGAAATGATTGCGTCATTCGAGACAAGTTAGTGCAAGTTTTTAGCTCGGCCCAAACGGACGTATGTTTTGTTTTGTTGATAAAATAATTATTGTTTTACGTTGAATAAGTCAAATATTCATAAAATGAGTGACTCAGAACTGAACTTGAGTCGCAGTCAGAAGAGGTTACCTTCTGACTGCGACTCAAGTTCAACTAGCTCAAGTGAAGATGGAAGCGATCTTGATTTGTCAACATTTCAAAACAAAACTAATGAGGACAAAGATCAATGTATGAATATTTTGGATGAGTCTAATATAAATAACCCATGCCCATCGTCGAGTGGCATAACCTCAAAAAAAAAAGAAAATCCGCGAATACCTTAGAATGGGAACGGAATGTTCTAAAGAAGTCTATAGCTACTGGATAAAGGTTGAGAAATAGGAGAAAGAAAAACTGGACCGGATTGTTGTTGCAAAAAGTATAAGTGTTTTATTCAAATTAATGATTAAGCAAGAATTATTTGTAAATGAGACACAATAACTTTGTTTTACCACTATATTTTAAACAAATACAGTGACTATAGTTTCGAATATAAGCTATTCATTATCAAACTTAAAGTAACTTAAATTACGAACAATTTTGTATTTATATAACAGCGTTGAAGGGGGGCGTATACATTAGGTCAGTCTGGTTGTATAATAGGGAAATTCCGGGATTCGTTTTAGCTTTGTAAATCTCGACCGCTTCTAGTAAATCAATTTTTCGGCCTTTATCCGCTAAGTGGATTACTGAAAGTACATCTTCATCAAAATGATGGTGAGTATCTAATAAATGGTTTGAAAATGTTTAATTTTTATTCTTTAAATTGTATGATTGTTCATGTTCTTTTAATCTAATTTTGAAGCTACGACCAAACTGCCCTATGTATACACTTTGACATTCAGGACAAGTTAACTTGTAAACCCTAGATTTGTTTATGTTTTACCATTAAAACTTAAATTGCAAAGTTTGGTGTATGGTTGAGGACTGATGTTAATGTTACATCTTTTGGGGACATTTTAAATTTTGAGACTCACGTTGCCAAAGAAGGTAATTGATTTGAAACTCTGTGTATCGGTTGATACCTGTTTTGCATAAAAATATTGTTGTCCTTTTATTTCATATTTCATTGATTAATTCTTTTTCATATCCATTATTTACTGCTATTTGTTTAATTGTGTTGATTTCAGTGTGTAAGGATTGTGGGCTTAAGGGTAAATTAAATGCTCTATGGATCATTGAATAAAAACTTGCTACTTTATGTTTTTTAGGATGTCGGGAATAATTAGGAATAACCGGATCTGTATATGTGGGTAAATATTAAAATTAAGTTTGTTATTTATTTTGTAAATTGAGAGATCGAGGAAATTGATAGAGTTGTTAGTTTTTGTTTCTACTGTGAATGTTATTGATGGGTGGATGGAATTAAGGAATTTTAGAAATTGGTTTATTTGCCTCTCGGTGCCTTAAAGACGTGCACGGATATCGTCTACATATCTAAACTACCATTTGATATGTTTATTGCCTAAAGGAAAATCTAGTATTTGTTTAGTTATATTTTCCATGAAAATTTCGGCTAGCAATGGGCTGAGTGGTGAGTCCATTGCTAGACCTTCGTTCTGAATATAAAATTTATTATTATATGTGAAATAGTTTTGTTTTAGTAAGGTATCAAGTAGTGTTAAAAAGTCTGATTTTACTATGGGGTTAACATTGTTAGTATCTAGATGTTCAATTATTAGTTTCATGCAATTTTCAGGTGTTTTGGCAAACAGGTTAGTGACATCAAAGGAGATTAGTTTACAGTTGTTATCTATGGGTCGGTTAGTTGTTGTGATAGTTCTATAGAATTTTTGATGGAGTAGGGATCTTTGAAATTGGTTAGTGATCTATAAATTGAATTGAGTTCAATGGCGATTTCTTTTCCTTTTTCTTTATGTATTTTTATAAATCCATAAAGTCTGGGAGATATTGGGTTCATGGGATGGAGTTTGTGCTTAGTCTAATTAGGAAATAAGGAGTTGGGTTTGTTAATGAACGATTTAATTTGTTTAATAAAATTAGTTGTGGGATCTTTGGGTGTTTCAGTTATGTCTGATGATGAGAGGAATTGATTAACTTTTTGTTCGTAGTCTTTTTTCAATAATATTACTACAGAGTTTCCTTTATCTCACTTTGTGATTATTAGGTCGTTGTTTTTAACTTTTTGATTGATAATTGTTTTGTCGTCTGAGCTAGACACTGAAGGTGTTTCTTTTATAATTTTAGATATTTTTAATTTTTCGAAATGTGAATTTGGGTGCAATTCTGATTCGACAATTAAATGTTCTTTAAAAGATGTAACATTAATATGGGGTGAAAATTTAGGACCTGCTTCTAGAATCAATCATTCTTTTTCATTAAAATTAATATTTGTTTTGTTAATAGTTCTGGGATGAAACGCTAGGGTTGAGGATGACGGTCTTACTCTTTGTTGGGCTCTTAGGTTTTCTAGTTTCTTCTTCTGTCTTTTTGATTTCTCATATGCGTTTCGGCTTAGTTTTCCTCGAACGTAGTCATCGAAAAGATCGAATTCGAATGGGTGGAGATGGTGGGTAAGTTCGGTGTGAAGAATCTTGATATATATTAACGTTATGTCCCTCCGCTTGAACAAAAACTTGGCTATTTCTTTCAGTTTTTTTGGGCTTTTTGTATGGTTTTCTTCGCTGCTGTTGATTTTGATGTGGTGGCAAGTTGTACAAATTTCGGGATAAGGTTCAGTTGTAGGAACTGTTGGTTAAATCTTGCATTTAGAGTTGCGTGCTGTTTTTTAATTCGTAATTTGAGATACGTCTTCACCTTTTCTGCTACACTAGAGTTGATTAAATATTTGATGGTACATCTTGAATGATTTGTAAAGGAGACGCAATAACTTTGTTTTACCACTATATTTCAAACAACTACAGTGACTGTAGTTTCGAAACTAAGCCGAAATACCTGCTAAATCTGAGCGTGGAAAACATCAAAGTAGATCAAAATGTATTTCGAGTTTTCCTCATCTCTAGAGTAAAAATTAAAGATCTCGTTATTATCTGTCTCCAGGGTTGAATATTAAAAAGATTTACGATTTATATTTGAAACAGAATGAGCCTGGTCTCGAATCATTCGCTAGGCCAATGTTATGATATAATTTTTACTACAGATACTTTAAACAAAGTTTTAAATACAGCTTTGGATCAGATATATGCAAAAAGTGCGACATGCTGAATAACAAATTAAAAGATAGTGATGAAACCAAAGAACTACATGTAGTCCTTCAAGCCAAAGCTGACACTTTTTCTTGCTGATTTGAAAGAGAAGAGTAAACTTGCTACTTCTAACGATGAGTGCGAGGTTTTAACTTTTGATCATGAGCAGAATATGCCATTGTCATAAACTCCATCAGGTAAAGCATTTTATAAACATCAACTTTGGGCATATAAATTTTGTATCCTCTCGACAAAAATAGGAATCGCTCACTTTTATTTATATAACGAAACCATAGCTCAAAAATCACCAAACAAAGTCATATCTTTTATAAATCACTACATAAATAGCATCTTGCCAAGCGCAGTTAAAATACTGTATTTATTCTCTGATAATGCAGCAGCACAAAATAAGATCTCCACTTCAGTTCAATATCTCTATACTGTTATGAAAAGTTCATATTTTAAAAAGATTGTTCATCTATTTCCTGAACACGCCACAGCATTTTACCATGTGATTGATGTTTTGGCGTAATATAAGTTTAATAGCTAGAAAGATTACATTTTTACTACGTCTGAATATTTAGAAAGTATTAATCAAGCATCTAAAAACTTTAAAGTTGTGATTGTAGATTAAAATATGAATCTTAGCTTTCGTCAATATTATGGAAGTCATTTCAAGAAAGTAATAAAAATTTGTGGAAAAGATAAGATTAAAAAAAAGATGAATTTCCAAAAGTAATGATATATAGCAATGGCATTCTGGATAATCCATTCACTATAGCTGATGAATTTCCTTCTAATTATAAAGTATGTAGAACTATTTCAAATAATTATTATAATTTATTAAAACAACTATTTCTTCGGCTAATACCTCGACAGATATTGAATGATACAAAAGTAATTTGCGTGTTACAAATAGCACAGCTATCAAAGCAGTACTGATTTGAATGTATTTATTTCTGTTAAACTAATAAATTATTTAAAATAATTTAAATTTAAACTGTTTATGAGTTTGAGAAATTGTGAACAAGAAATGAATTATGAATAAATGAAATCAGCGTAAATTCATCTGTTCTGGTGATTATTAATTTTATTATTAGTAGTATTTAATCCACATGTTATTGAATTAAGTAGTTTATTGACAAATCTATTTACTACTTGTCAACTGTTTGCTCTCCTTGGTATGTTTTATTAAATTAAGGAATTATATTCAATTCTTCTAGTTAAGGAACCATCATTAGGTTTTTTAACATAAAAATATTTAATTCAATAATTAATAGCTCCTCTGACCCTCCTTTCAGGTGCCACTAAAATAATTTAATAACATTTTGGTTGCGACTCTTCTGGCGTATTGTCATTTATTCATTCATGACGTAATTATTATATTATTTTCAGTAGTAATTAGGGGTACTGAACTAATCTCAGGTTTTCCTTGTATAAATTCTAGTATTCGTTTTTCGAAGTTGCAAGTATCGCCAGCTTGTTTGAATAGAAAGCTATTGAATGGATTCAACTTTACATTAAATTTCTTCTAGGAATTTAAAAGTTTTTTTTTACAGTGGAGTCCTTAAAGTTATTTGCCATTAATTTGATTTATAGTCCAATCTTTCAGCATCGATGAAATTTCTGAAATCGATTTATTAGAGTATTTGTATTTACATATTTATTTAAGACATATTTATGTCTTAAAGGCAAACATGGCATTTAGTCTAATTTTAATAAAGAGCCCTGTGCTGAGATTATATTACCGTTTCTCAGTGACATTATGGTTTTAAATTATTGTAGCTTCCAACATCCAACAGATATACTGACAAAAACAGATAATTATTTTACAGAAAGGAAATTAGTTGTACTAATTTATTAATGATGAATATTTTTACATGTCACAAAAAATTACACTTACACTTACAGTGAGTACCAGATGATTGTAATTTAATGTTCAATCTGTCTTTTGTTTACGATCTAACTTTGTTGTATAATACATATTTAATATTTCTATATTTAGTTATACCAAGTTATTGTTATTACATGTGTTTGTTATGTAGGTTTAGGTGTTTTTAAAGTATACTATATATCTTAAAACTTATTTTTGTCGTTATACTTTCTGGTTTATTTTTTCTGTTGTCTATTTGTGTGCATAATCATTGTTTAACAATGGGGTACCATTTAAGCGATTCTAATTCAATCAAATCGACTTTATTTTATTGAAGAATTAGACATTAATAATAATAAACCAGATTTATTTTTCTATGTACAACTTACATAATATATATATAGTGTATTTATACATGAAAAAATTGTCAAAAGAAAAGAAATTACAGACATAAACAATACAACGTAATTGAGTGATTGAACTCTTACAAAAGAAATTAATTTAAATTGTAGTATAGCTATAATATTCCGACATAGTATAGGGCTCTAACGAACAAATAAATTTAAATAGTGCATTTTTTCTACTTGATAAAATTTGGATCTCCTTAATTGATTTCGGCAGTTTGTTTACTATTTTTACACAGGAATAGTAAGCACCTTTTTCAGATGCTCTCAATCTGTGCCGCGATAGAGTAAATTGTTGTCCATGACGACTGTTATATGTATTCCGAAGTAAAGAATTTTCAAAAATATCAGAATGATTCCAAACAAATTTTGCACATTCACATTAAGCAACGAATGTTAGTACATATTTTTTGTAGTGTAGTTTCATACATATTTACAAGTACGTATTTTCATTTGTCGTGTGTCAAATTAAGTTAAATAAATTTAACATAGATTTATTCGCCAATAGAATATTATCAATTTATTTTCGAATATTGGAGTTATATTTTAATTATTTTAACTCAAGTTATGTAGAATTATTAAAACTAGGCCACTAGTGAAGAAAGCCTTAAAAAATATTGTAAAGTTGAAAAATAAATTATTGATAGAATATAAATATTAGAAAAAATAGTGGAAGAGAAAGAGATAATAGATTAAACAAATAGATTAAAAAAGTAATAACGTAAAAGAAATGACTAGGCAAGCATCATCAGCAGCAAGGAGAAGAGTGACCAGGTTCAAGGCATTTGGAACCGCGAGTGAAGATCGGCTTGAAGCAAGTTAAAAGATTTTCCAAACATGTGCAGGAATGAAATGTTGATGGGAATCTCTTGACTCAATATATATTCATTGTGACGATTAATAATACGACAATTAGTGAATCTCGTTTCATATGTTAATAATATTTTTGTAGGGAGTGTATGATCCTCTTGGAAAATATTTTTATATCACATATTTTTATATCTTATATGGATGATATTTATGATTTTTCAAAACTTTTACTACAGTCGGTTGAGATATGCCTGCTTCTGTTGATTTTTTTTCTGGTCGATGTGGACGGATTTATAGTCGCCAATGATAGTACATTCATTTCTGAATCTTAAATAATCTTCGTTTCTTCGGCTTCATATCCGTACTCATCCAAATTGTCCTAAATTCTTCTACATGTTGGCAAAGATACCTGTTGGCGGTCAAAATATTGATTATAATATTGTTCTGCGGCACGCTCGGTGTTTCTATTACACTTAATGTAATAAACAAGCATTTCACGCTTTTCTTTGTTATAAAAAATCGTTATCACTTATAACACCACAAAACCACTTAATAAACTTATCAAATCGAACCAAATTTGTAAATTAAATAAACAACTGCAATTGTTTTATTTTTAACTTTCTCATGGCTAACTATTTTTGTGATTTATAATAAAAGTTAGATATGACTCCAAATGACTTATTTTTAGAAATAACTATGTTATATGTGACATCAGATTAAAGATAACAAATAATTTATCAAATCAGGCCATAGCCAACTATGGTTTCTATTAAAAATGGCGAAAAAATATCTAAATATAATTTTAGGCAGATTAAAATTATCTACAACTTTGTCCTCAACCGTTTTTTTCTATCCAGATATATTGATTTGAAAAAATTTAGACGTTTTATTTTTTCTAAATATCTAGTTAACATAAAAGAATATATATTATGTAAATTTATAATAGTTTTTGATTGGGTTAGTGATTTAAATATGGTTTATTAATAGCTTTGTCTTCCATGGCCCCTTTAATTTTAATATTGACTTTTCTTGCAAAGTATTTTATTTGTTTCGGTTGGAGCATCTGAATTTGTTAGTTGTTTCGTTGTTATAGGGATGGTATGAAGTAATTTTTCTACTATTTGTGTCGAAGCTTTTGATGAAGCTCAAATGCATTATCAATGAATTTTGGATCTTCGGTGTAGGGGGTGCACTCTTTGAATCTTGTGCTGTCTCTTCTTCTTGAGCTGATGTTATCAATGCTTCATATATGTAGCACTCATTATTAACAGTTTGATTTCTTCTAATGTATCCATTTAGATTTTTTTCTTACATATCACAGATGTTCTCGTAATATTTTATTTCGTCGCCTGTACTCATTTGGTAAGTCGTGATTTATATACAGGTTGAGTTTTTTAGAAGTTCTCTATAGGGATCTCGGAAACTATAAGAGATAGAGAAACGGTTAAATGGAGAAAGAAGTGTTTCAAAGTTTTCAAAAAAAGTCAAGGGTAACTAGATATTTTGAAAAAAGTAAAAAGTGTCAATTTTTTCAAATCAATATATCTCGGTTATTATAACAGATAGAAAAAAACTGTAAAGGACAAAGTTGTAGATAATTTTATGTAGATTAATACAATGAACATAGATGAACTCAAGAGAATCCACGAAAAGTTTCACAGAGAAAACTACAAATTACATTTGGGTTTAATCCATGGTGTGTTTGGATTAATTAATTCTCGGTCCATATATTTTTGAAAGCTCACTAAGTGAAAATGATTACTTTCATTTCTTCAGAAAACATTTGAAGATACTCTCGATTGTTTAAATTTATCATTACAAGAAAGATTAAAATGGTTCCAATATGACGGTGCTTATTTAAATGATGCTTTTCCTAACTCCTAAGTGGGAAGAAATAAACTAATCCCAGGGCCACCTAGATCTCCCGATCTGCACGTTTTAGAATTTTTTCTGTGAGGTTATGTAAACAACAAAGTATATGAAAAATCATATCAATCCGTGGAGGATCATAAACTAGCTGTTTATTGAAACATTTAATTCAATTTACATGAGAATAGTCAAAAAGCCATATATTCAATTTTAAAAAGATATAATTTATGTCATAATAATATTAATAATCCACTCTTTGACCATATTTTTTTAATATTAAAATGTATTTTCCATTGATATATTGAAAATTACAGAATTACTTTATGCTGTTGTTTCATTTTGGTTTATCTCTGTAAAACTAATAATTACAATGTTGCTATTATTATAAACAACTGTAATTGTTTTACTTTAATCTTTTTCATGGCTACCCATTTTTTTGTTATAACTCACTTATATTTAGAAATAACTATGTCGTATGCCATATTGGATTAAAGAGAGAAAAATTACCCTCTGAATAAGGTCATAGCCAACTATGGTTTCCATTTAATGTAAGTTTGTGGAAAATAATGGCGATAAAAATAATCTAAACAAAGCTAATGTCTGTGACTTAACTAGTAATGAATTTCTAACTGAATTACTACTGATTAGTAATTAATAAGCTACCTGATTTGTAATTCGTAATTACCTTCAATAGTGACGAGTCCATTAATTTCAGTTTTAATAGAACAACCCCAATACTTGTCAGGGAAGCAATCCTCTGTATTAAAAATAGTCAATGTTCGGACATATATGGTTTGTCGGTCGTACATATTAAACATGTCATATATTTAATTAACATACCAATTACTAAACTCATAAATGAATCACTAGAAAGTGGTACTTTTCCAGACGCTCTAAAATTGGCCAAAGTGTTACCTATATTTAAAAAGGGTGATGAACATGATATTAATAACTATAGACCTATCTCTCTACTACCCATACTCTCGAAAATAATTGAAATCATAATAAAACGGCAATTATTATCTTATTTTGAAACCAATGCACTTTTTAGCAAAAGTCAGTTCGGTTTCAGATCTGGAATGTCAACAGCGGACGCTGTAATTGCTCTCTGTGAACAGATCATGGATACTTTTGAAAAAATAAAGTATCTGTTGTGTCATTTATCGATTTGAGCAAAGCGTTTGTCTGTCTCTAATGATCTGCTGATAAATAAGCTTAAGGCCTACAATTTTGATCTTGTTAGTATAATACTAATTACTTCCTATTTAAGCAACAGACAACAATCTGTCTTTTTCAACA
The DNA here is from genome assembly GCA_963969525.1 of Ontholestes murinus. Classification (NCBI taxonomy): domain Eukaryota; kingdom Metazoa; phylum Arthropoda; class Insecta; order Coleoptera; family Staphylinidae; genus Ontholestes; species Ontholestes murinus. The sequence goes on from OZ018390.1 coordinate 35,935,066, forward strand.
ATCCGATCTCAGAGACTAAGCAAATTAAGTATGGTATGCCCCAAGGATCTATCTTAGGACCTTTGTTATTTCTAATTTACATAGACTCCACTGTCATTAGCGAAGGTGTAACTTCACAAGTTGCAGAACTAGGTAATTGAGTCACATTAAACTCTGTGAAGACTTGGACTCCTAAAAATAAACTATTGTTAAACGAAAATAAAGCCCATACGCTGATTTTTAGCTTAAATAGGGGCACGTAGATGAGCTAACACTATTTTCTTGGCATTCATCTAACTTGAAAGCATCAAGGGACACATCTAGCAAAGTTTCTTGCAAAAAATATTTACTGTTTAAGAAACCTGGTTGGGAGGGTACCGGACTTAATTAGCAGAGTAGCCTACTACAGTCTTATGGAATGAAAATGAAAAAAAAATTGGGTTAAATAAGTTAAACCACAATTCGTCGGAAAGTTGATTTGCTGTTCTCATCATTCTCGCTATTGGATTGAAGTGGAGGCGGTTACTACTGAAGATCTTCACTCGAATTATTTGGGAGTTCCTAGGAATCCTTGAATGAGCAGGTACCTAAAAGATTAGGACAGTCTATTGTAGAGTTAATTATTTTATGAAGTGTGCACAAATCCACTATAACACGACGGTCAGGCAGGCTTCTGATAACTAATTCACACATTATGTCAGAATAACAACCAGGTATATGTTGGTGACCCATTTGTAACTGTATCGATCGAAGAAATTTATTTTGGATTGATTCAAGTATATTAGAGTATGTTGATGCATACTCCATATTTGTAGTAGAGCCTTTTTAAGCAAACTGGACCAAGAACTTTGCCTACCCTTAATACAAAGCCCCAAACTTTTAGTGCTTTATTCGAAATATGGAGAATATGTGAGTTAAATGAATGTGTTTGATCAAAAATTACTCCTAAGTCCTTCACAGACTGGATATTGGGATGTTGTCTATTTTGTATGTATAAGCCACTGTTTTTTTTTTTTTTGAGAGAATGATATTTTATTGTACTTACTTACATTCAGATAGAGTTTATTGTTGTGGCACCATTTGCTAATTTTATCTAAATCTTCTTGTAGGCTGATGCAGTCCTCCAAGGACTTCACGAAAATATTTGATATCATCAGCATACCTTAGCATCTCGCTATTCAAAATTAAATTCTCTATATCGTTAACAAATAGTAAGAAAAGTAAAGGTCCGCAATGTGACCCTTACGACACACCTGATGTAACTGAAATTTGTTTCGATATCAAGTTGTTAATTTTTACCATTTGAAATCTATCTGTTAGAAACTCAGATATCCAAATAAATGCAATCCACTTGACTCTTTTTCTCCAAAGCATTCACCAGATGTTGATCAAAGGACAACATGTTAGTCAATGTTGATCGCCCTGAAACAAATCCATGCTGATTCTTAAATAAAACATTTTTACACATCCAGTATAGCTCTTTAGCCACTATCTTATCCAATAATTTAGGTATGCAAGACTGTAGGCATACTCCTCTATAATTTGAGATGCATTCACGTCTACCTGTTTTAAAGATAGGATGTATATAACTTTGTTTCCAAGCCGAAGGGAATATACCCTTCAACAAGGAAATAGAAAACAGATCAAAAATTGGTCTGCATAAAGAATAAACGCAATTTATTATGTCATAAGGAGATGCAATATCAATGCCAGAACTTTTATTCGGTTTAAGTGAAATGATTGCATTAAAAATGTCCATCTTAGAAACAAATAATTTAGAATCATTGATAGTTTTAGGTTTATATAAAGAATTGTCAAAAGATGAATCGTTATCAGTGGTATAAACCGAAGCAAAAAAAATCAAATATTTGATCACAATTAACTCCTGTTTTTGATTCAAATTCTAAGGCATCTGGTATGGTTTCATTATGTTTCAAATTTTGTATATACTTCCAAAACTAATTGGGATTATTATTTATTCTTGATTCAACATGACTTAAAAAATTTCAATACAAAATTTTCGATAACTCCTTACATTGATAACGTAATGATTTGAATAATAAGTAGTCAGAATAGTTTCCGGATTGTTTATATTTAATATGAGAGTATTTTTTTCCTATTTATAAGTTGTTTTAGCCTATCTGACATCCATCTGGGATAATAATTCATCTTATTATTAACATATCTATGTGGAATCAATCTATTTATACCTTCATTAAGAATATTGTGGAACAAATCGACTAATATATTTATATCGCCCTCAGTAATAGCCGATTTCCACTTGGATGAATAGAACCAGACATTACAAAATTTATTTAATTCATTAAAATCAGCTTGATGATATAGATACAATTTTCCTGTGGATTGTAGCGGTTTATTTTCACCCATAGAAATGTTAATATCATATGCAAAATGATGTTCACATGTGTTAGATACAAATTATCCGACAGTTCTACTTTGAATTTTGAGATATTTGAAAAAATTAAATCTAAATAAACATTTTTACTATTAGGAATGTGGTTAATTTGGTCCTAATTCAGAAAATTATAGGTATCAATAACTAACTGTGATTTATTGTCAACTGCTTTCACAATACCAAGTGTATGAGTATTATTCCATTTGATATCAGAAAGATTATAATCTCCACAAATCAAATATTGATAACTGGAATATTGATTTTTTCAACGGTCTTACAATGCTCCGAATAAATAGCTTTCGGCAAAAAAGGTGCTATATACACTCCCCCTATAATGTAACTGGTGTTATGTAATATTAAAAGTGCAAATATATGTTCAATAGGCATTCTCTTTCAATATTAATGATGATTTAAAACAACGCTTAATAGCTATGAGAATACTCCCGCCCCTAATTTCTCCCTTTTCAGAACGATCAACTTTGTATATATTGTAGTTTAACAGTTGTAATTCACTATTGGATATTGACTCAAATAACCAAGTTTCGGTTAAGATAATAATGTCGTAGTCACTATTATTAACCGCTAACATTAAATTCTGAATTTTAGTACGTAACCCCCCACAGTTTTGATAGTATACCGTTAGTTTTTTGTATTTGGGTTTACTTCACGTCTCTGGATTAAGCTATAATTTTAAGTTTTGGCATTTTATGTCATCCGTATCATCATTCCTATTTCAACGATTGATTGTCAAGATACCTGTTATGTATTCTCATTTGATGTATTGTGGACCTAGCGAAATGCGCTATTTAGTTACTAGGTAGGTAATTTCAAATATGACGTATACAGATTAGAAACTATCAAACCCAACCAGCATATACTTCGTGAGCCGTGAGTTATCCTAAATGAGTGTCAAAATATAAATTAGAGTGGTCGGACAAGTTAATCATAGATGCTAAGATGTATGTTTTGATAGGTTAGACTGGATCAGGTAATCTTAGTCTTTACGGAATTTATTATGAGTCGCCAGAGCTGCCAAGAGTGTTAGTTCGTTCAACTTACCATTTGAAGAGAAAATTATTTGTTACAGAAAGTCATGTGCATCAGTCAGATAGTGAAATTAACACGTTTGAGAAGAAAATAAATTATAGTTATTAACCAATTAATTTTGGGCAACAATTCAGCAGTGATTTTTATTATCACTGCTGTAAAGTAGTGGCAGGTGAACAGGATGAGCAAAGTCATCGAATATGTCTTATGTATGGTTTTCTATTTGATTGAGAAATCGGAATAGTAGTAATTTGCATGTTAAACTTAAAAACCCTGGCAAATTTTACACATTAAACATAACAATTGATTAGAAATTAATTAATTAGATGTAAATTATAAATTCGGCAAGGGTTTACTTTTGCTCACCAGGAATATCTTTTTGGTCTTATTTATGCTTTGTATCTTAAAAACTGATAATAATTGATAATCCAACAAAATTTGAAATTATCTTTTTGGTTAAACGATAATGATCTCTAAAGAAAATTATAGTTATGTTAGAATCGATAACATATAGTGGTACCAAAGTGTCAAAAGTATTTTACCTACCTTGATTTGTATATAGAAGTTATCTTTTAATGAAAAATTCTCCATTTACCTTTTGGTTCCTTATAGATTTTAAATAATTAATATGATAATTAATCCCTTATATATTAACTTAGAAGTATCCGCTGTTATGTGCAAATACTCTAAATGGTTATGATTTTTTATTAGAATTTACACAACAAAATGTGTAAGATTTGCAATCTCTTATTCACAGAAAATTTTTAAAATCACTTTGGTAAGTTTTCGTAAATGATATTTAAAAGTGTTATCGTATTTCATTTACGAAAATTTACCAAAGTGATTACAATATGAACTTTCGACAATTAACAGCCTCAACTATTCAGTTAGAAAATTTTTAAATCAATTAAGATGTTAACCTGGAACAACATTTTGATATTTTGCATACTGTAAACTATATGAAAATTTCACCTACTGGTATGAGCATTAGTAAGTGTAATATTAATTAATTTTTTTTATTTATTTTATTTAACCATCGTACACGTTTTATTTTCTTTGTATTATTTTGTTGTTTATTACTTGGAACTTACTCTAACATTTCTAATCATAATTACTTCATTTATTTGTGTTTGTTATGAAACGTTATATAAACGAACGATTTGCGTAAGTTTATAAAATACTTACATGGCACGCATATGTAATGTTAATAATAAATAAGTAGTTACTAAAAGTTATTAGTAAGTAAATAAGTCATGAGTAACCCTTAATTGTAGTCGCAGTTATTAAGTATAAAGTAGAAATGTAAGACCCACTAAAATATGCAAGAAACACATTTTAAGGAAACCTCAGTTGGATTAGAGGTTTTAAAACCTTAGCTCGCAGGAATTAGGTAAGTTTTAAACTAATCCTTGAAACATAGCATATAAGGAAGGATTAACGGGCTGCGCGTCCCCCGGCCCTTCTGAAGGACTCATACACGTCCGCACGCCTTCCACAAAAACACTTTTAATGCCACATTTCAGGGGCAAAGTATTATATTTCGACATATAATTACGCCTATTTATATAATTCTACTGTTATTTAAATAGTTCATTTTTATTTTAAGTTACGTTTAAATATAATTTAATATGAATTATAAAATTACAAAAGTAAACTTTAATTAAGGTGTAACTATTAGAATTACTAAATAGTGGATATATTAATTAGGCGCAAGAGAGTGTTTATGCAATACGTTTCTCAATATAAATATTTTATTAGGTTTCAGCCTTGTTATCAAGTAATTTAATTTTCTTATATTTATTATTATATTTAATTGCAAACCTGTAGGAATTTAGTACCATATAGTTATTAAATACATTAAAAAACATATTTTTTCCGGAATTTTCTTTAGTAATATTTAAGGAATAAAATAAAATTACTACTGTCACTGATTATAACTTGCAAAAATTGAGAGAGATAGAGAGAGATTATAAAAAATGTCAGCTATACAAAATAAAGTAAAAATTGTGTTTAATTTGTAATTAAAGGTTTGTTTGTTGCATAGACCAATGCTATATATTTTATGTGTAAAGTACCAGAGTATTTTTGGAAAAAGAATATCTGTTACATTAAAGTCAAGCTCATTTAATTTTATTTGCTGCTGACGAGTAGCGAAAACTTTAAAAGTTAAATATAAAATAGACTTTTTACAATATAAACAAAATAAAGAACCAATGTAAAACATATTTTCGGAAAATTGGTTACAATTCCAAGGCATAAGATGTTTAGAAAATCAGCCTGCCAAACATGAAAACAAATTTAAATAAATATACAAGAGAATTATTAGAAAAGAGTGTAAAATGCACTTAGTAAAGCACAAAAAACATTAAATATTGTTTCTTAACCAGTTAGCGAAAACAACAGTATTAACTAATTTTTATATCAAAGAGATTATGTTCAGACGGATGCGTGGAAATAGTTATCATATAAGAAGATCAGTTTTCTATGTTTCTCGTAGCTCAAACATATAAAAGTAAATCATACAATTGAGAAATTTGGTGTTTGGGGTCCAAATTTTTATAATAGATATATAATAACATTAGTAATATACAAAAGCTATTTCTATGACACAGAATTTCTTCAAAATAGAAATAAACACAACAAGTTTCAAATGAAAAAAATAGTTTTGTCTAATGCATAGGTGTAGAAATAAAGCCAAAACACTAAAAACTATTTATTGTTTGAAATAAGAGTTTTTATAAATGAAAAATTGAATAATGCCAGATTCGCTAAAATTAAAAGTATTAGAATGGTTACATTTTAAAGTTACATAATCGAGATGACGAAAAAGGATTTTTTTTGTGTTAGACTAATATGAAAAATATTATATAATATTGATATGAGATCAGTATAACTGAAAAGTCAATGATTTGTAATCAAATTTTAGGAATTATGTCTGAAAATGCGAGAGACATTGGAGAATCTGCATAAAAATACCCTTAATTGTGTTTGATGTCATCTGCCTGATGAAGCCACTATGTGTCGCAGTGTTTCGACATTAAAACTGGGTCTCATTTACAACATTATTTGTGACTTAAATAATCTAGATTAAATATTATATCGTTGTAAATTTTGAAGTTTTTTCCAATTGCAAAATTTTAAAATTGCCCGCAATTGTTGTTTACGTCGAAGATTGATTGAAGTTTTACAATATGGAAGCAGCTAACGAATTTTAGGATATGTTATTATATATTTTATTAATTGGTTATTAACTTAATTGTATACAGCGTTGAAACTTTAACTGGAATAAAATTCATAACTTCGATATAGGTGTTTTTTCAAAAAATTTCCTAACATGTTACGTATTGTTTTTTTCTTTCCCTCATTTCTATGTAAATGCTGCTTTTTTATCGGTTCCCGAAACTGCTCAGCCACGTTCGCCCTTTTTTCAAATGGAAAGGTATGTTAAGTGACGCCACGTTTGAAAGATCCCTTCGCAAGAAATTCAACGCACTTATTTCTTGAATATTTTTAAAGCCCATGTGATAAAAAAAAGAAAATCAATTTGACAACTTGAATACTATTTAATTCAACAAATATTCAAAATGGGCACCGTTTCTTTCTTGGCAAAGTGCAAAACGATGATAACATGCATCTCTAATGTTTTCTTAACATTTCTGATGTAACTTCCAATCCATCTATTAGGAAAAACTTTGTCTAAATATCTACGAACTATCACAGCATAATAGGGTGGAGCTCCGTCCTGTTTATGCCATATTCGTTTATCATATAAATGCGCATCTAATGGATCAAATAATTGAGCAACCTAAAGCTAACTTCGTCTTCTGTTACCATAACCGATCATCAGAATCTCTATACGGATATTTTCGGTTAAATATAGCATTTAAACTACTTTGACAACTTGCGGAGCGTATGTGACTGCTTTGGTTACTATTATTATCACTAATAACTAAGCAATGTGGTTTCAATCATCAAAACACATAACTTTACGCCGAAACGTGTTCAACGTAAAATTTATTTTCTTTTTTATTTGTTTATCACTTGGGTTTTGTAAATATTCAAGAAATAATAGTGTGTTGTATTCCTTCCAAAGAGATCTTTCAAACGGAAGATATGTTACATGACATACCTTTCCATTTGAAATAAAAGCTCGGAGGTGGCTGGGCACTTCCGGGAACAGATGAACAAAGAGCATATACATAGAAATGAGTGTAATAAAAAAAAACAATATGTTACGTATTGGGTGTATGGAATCGGGGTTATAAACACTAAATGAAATATTCTAATATCAACGGAACACTTTTACTTGTAACACAACTTTATTCTCCAGCAGGCAGTCATTAACTGCTCGACTTTAGTGTGGCGCTGTAGTACATTCTTTAATTGAACTAAACACAACTTTGACCGCGAATATTTAAACATATATTATGTACAATATATATAACATCTCCTTCCTTAAAAAAATATTTATATAATACCAAAAATAATTTAATTAAATCCTAATTTCTTAATTATAACACAAACGATCTGGCGCTTTAATATTACATCTAAGTCTATTTTTAATATTATTACTTATCGGATTAGAATTCAAATTTATTGGTAACGCTGGGCCACTGAAAGGTGAATATAATAATCTAATTTGATTACTATGGCGTCTCCAATAAATTTGCTTCTCGGGAATATACACTGTATATACATGTTTTCCTAATTTCTTAGAAATCATGCCTTTTATCCATGAAACTTTATTTAATTTATAATTTCTGACAAGAACCCTGTCTCCCTCTGAATACGATCTTATTTTATCATTAAAATAGTATTTTTGTTTAGATTGATTATTTTTGACGTATTTATTAATATTTTGGTTACGTGGTAACAATAAACGAAAACGATCACAAACCTTGTGTCTAAACATTAATTCGGACGGGGCAACACCCGTTGTGTAGTGTTTGGCATTACGATAATCAAATAAAATAAATGCTAGGGAACGATCCAAGTCAGTATTAGCATTTTCTGAAATTGCTCTTTTTAACGCATTTTTAATAATTTTTACAGAAGATTCGGCTGCCCCATTTGATTGAGGGTGATAAGGAGGCGACACTATATGCTCTATACCATTTTTATTTTAAAATGTTTTAAATACAAATTGCACCCCATTATCTGAAACTAATGTTTTGGGTAAACTAAATCTTGCAAATGTGTTTCTTAAAACTATTATAGTTTGAGCAGAATTAATGTTATTCATAAAAAATGCCTCAAGCCATTTTGAATGTGCGTCGATAATTATTAAAATGTATTTATTATGGAAAGGTCCACAAAAATCAATATGAATTCTCTCCCAAGTCATTTCGGACCATGGCCAGGGAGACAATTCAGCTTTTGAAGGGTTATCTGAATTTGAATTACAAGCATCGCACAATTTTACAAAATCTTCGATACATTTATCTATTTTTGCCCACCAAAAGTAAGATCGGGCTATCGCCTTCATTTTGACGATACCTAAATGAGTTGAGTGTAGCTGTTTTAAAATATCGTTATGTAAAACTTCAGGAATAACTAATCTGTTATTCCATAATAAACAACCAGATTCAATAGTAAGTTCAAAACGTTTAGAAATAAAAGGTTTATATTTCTCAATTTTATGAATTTATTTTCGAAGGCCAATGACCCGTTTTGACATATTTTAATATCTCTGATAAAAAAATGTCATTTTCTGTAGCCTTCTTTATATCTTCAAATTTTATTGAAACTTCACTTAAGTTTGAAAAATAGTCGTAATAATTGAAATCTAGATTATCAAAAGTCTCATTTTCATTAACATTAATAGGTAATCTTGATAAACTATCTGCTGCATTTTGGTCGGATTTTACGTACTCTATCTTATAATTAAAATTAGATAAAATAACTGCCCAACGACGTAATTATCAATTAAAAATCCAAGGTATTTTACACTATTTTGACAAAATGAGCATTTGTTAATTGCAATTTTTAAACCAGAATTTTGTAAAATGTTTAATACTTTATTAAGCCGTTCAAGATGAATTTTTTTAGTGGGTCCTGTGATTAAAATGTCATCTAAAAAACATACCACCCCCTCAATGCCAGTGAGCAGTGATTCCATAATTTTTTGAAATATGGCAGGTGCTGACGATATTCCAAAAGGCAAACGTTGATATTGAAAAAGAACCTTGTGAGTTGAAATTGTAACAATTTTTTTTTAATTATCATCTGATAGAATTTGCTGAAACGCGTTAGTTAAATCTAATTTAGTGAATTCTTGGCCTCCACTTAATTGTGCAAACAATTGGGAGGTGGCAGATCACCTCACGGAAGGGACACGTATAACCTGGGCAATCAAAAGCTTCTCACCATTTAAAGCGCCAGGCTTGGACGGTATATTCCCGGACCTCCTCCAATGGGGGCTGGACATATTATCAGCCCACCTAGCCAAAATCTTCAGGGCATGTATTGCGTTCAGATACATCCCTCTAGCTTGGAGAGAAGTAAAAGTTATCTTCATACTGAAACCTGGTCGTATAGATTATACACTAGCCAAATCACACCGCCCAATTAGTCTAACGTCATTTCTTCTGAAAACGTTAGAGAAATTGTGCGAAAGATTAATTCGCGAGACGGCTTTCATTGATATAGAAGGTGCTTTTGATAAAACGACCTTCAGAAAAATGGAAACTGCTCTCTCCACGCATGGTGTGAACCCCACAGTTAGTGAATGGATCAAAAGCATGCTGGAGAATAGGGCAGTCACAGTAAATGTAGGAAATACCACTGTCAGAAAGATCGTTGCTAAAGGCTGAAGGCTGCCCACAGGGTGGAGTACTCTCACCAGTGGAACATAGTTGTTGACAGCCTACTGCGGCGACTTAACGACAATGGCTTCCACACCATAGGATATGCAGATGACATAACCATCCTGCTAACAGGCAGATTTGAGACGGTGCTATGCAGCTTGATGCAGCAAGCCCTCAAAATAATCGAATACTGGTGTAACGACCAGTCTCTGACCATAAACCCGTCAAAGACTGAAATGGTCCTCTTCACAAAGAAAAGGAAACTAGGTAAGCTAAAGCTCCCTATGCTCCTCAACACCCAGTTGACATTGTCGTCAGAAGTCAAATACCTGGGAGTGATCCTCGACGGCAAGCTGACGTGGGAACCACATCTCAAAATGAAATGTTAAAAGCATGCGTCTCCCTCTGGCAATGCCGGAGGGCTGTGGGGCAGACATGGGGGCTATCTCCCAAGATAGCACTTTGGCTGTACACAGCGGTAGTAAGACCAATGCTAATCTATGGAGCACTGATTTGGTGGCCCAGAGCCAGACAGAAAACCTCAGCAAAGCAGCTTACTCAGTTGCAAAGGATAGCATGCCTCAGCACGACCGGAGCAATGCGAACAACACCCACTGCAGCAATGGAAGCAATTCTCTGCCTTCCACCTCTCGACTTATACGTAGAGGAGATGGCCACGGCGGCAGCACTGCGCCTAAACTCAGTTGGACTCTGGTACAAAGGAGGCAGGGCTGGCAGACACTGTCACCTTTTAGAGGAGGCTGTCAAAAAGACACCCCTCCTTGGAAGGAAGACAGACAATTTGCCACCCTGCTACGTCTTCAATAGACCCTATAATGTATCGATAAAAAGAGGAACCGGGAGTGTAGAGGGTGGGGAAACCCTCCGAATTTACACCGATGGTTCTAAAACCAAAAGAGGATCCGGGGCGGGAATTTACTCGCAACAAATAGACCTCTCATTAGATATACCCTTAGAGAAGCACACAACTACTCTGCAAGCAGAGATCGTTGGCATCATCCAAGGGGCGAAAGAAATCCTACACCGAGACATCCGTGATAGGAACATCCAAATCCTTACAGACAGTAGGGCAGCAATACTAGCAGTGAGTAGTCACAAGATCACCTCAACACTAGTAAAAGAATGTCACAACACCCTTAAACAAGCAGCACAATCAAAGAGTATTGAGCTGCGCTGGGTCAAGGGACACAATAATGAAGAAGGCAACAGCAAGGCAGACGAGTTGGCGCGAGCTGGATCGGTTCTCAGTGATACCACGGACGGGCCCCCGATCGCGCCATCACCGAAATGCCTCACTGATATCCTCAAACAGAATACTCTCAAGATGCTAAAACAACGTTGGGACAACATCTCAGGCTGCAGACAGGCCAAGGAAGCAATACGCTCACCCAATCTGAAAACAGCTGAATATTATTTGCGACTATCCCGGGGGAATCTGCGTCTTATCACAGGTATCCTTACGGGTCACTGTCAGCTAAGGAAACACTTGTTTACTATGGGACTGGTGGAAACCCCCATATGTAGAGCATGTGAAGAAGAGGACAAGACAGTGGAACATGTGTTAACCACCTGCCCGGCTCTCACCCACCTTAGAGAGTCCATGCTAGGGGAGCTCTGGCCGAACATGGCCAACATAAGGGATAACCCTCCAAGCGTTGTGCTGTCCTTTGCTCGCCACCTTGGGTGGCTAAATGAGTGATAGAACAACGCAGGGCTGTCCCAGTCAGGGGAGCACAATGGGTCTAGTTAGGTCTAAGTGCTCTGGTCAATGATTTGATCACCCTTGGCAAACTTAATCCAGATCCAGATTGTGCAAACAATTCTTCTGGCTTGGGTAAAGGATACTGATTAACTTCTAGTAAAGGATTAATCGTAATTTTAAAATTTCCACATATGCGAACGGTGCCGTTTTTTCTTAACGGGTACTATAGGTTTTGCCCAATCCGAGTAGTCCACGGGTAATAATATTCCAAGGTCCAACAATCGTTTTAGTTCATCCTCCACTCCTTGCCTAAGTGCGTAAGGAATTGATCTTGCTCTAAAAAATACAGGCGATACAGTATCACATTTTAATTTAATTGAAGCTACATATTTATTAAAAGTTCCGAGTTCAGAATCAAATAATTGTTTATGTGAGTTTAATAATTCATCTAATTCATCACTAAAATGGTTAATGTTTGAAAAACCAATATTGAATAGAGGTAAAAAATCTCTTCCTAGTATTGGCGGGCCACCATTTCTAATTATATACACGTCTAAAATGCGAGATTTAAATTTAAATTTAATGCTTAATGATATTTTTCATATAGGCATAAATTTGGACCCGGTATAGACAAACAATTGCTTATCGGATCTTTCAAGTTTAATATTACTAAAATGTTGTCTATAATAGTTTTCGGAAATTGCTGACACGCTCGCTCCGGAGTCAATTTGAAAAGAATAACAAGTATTATTTATTTGAATTTGCAAATAAAATGGCTGTGTTCCAATTTTTTCGCAAATATTAAAAATAGAATCATCCTCTAATAAATTATATGAAACATTATTAAAATATTTTGGTTTTGATTTATGCTGATTAAATTTATTTTTATTGAAACCAACATTATTATTATTACTCCATACTTCTTGTGCTACATTCTTGATGGAACGAAATTTTCAAATTGGGTAAATTAAAGCACTTGTTATGTTCCATAATTTTATTTTCAGTTTCCTGACACGTGTTTCGATCTTTTACGATCATTCTCAAAGTATAAACTAAATCGATATTTGAAATGTTACAATATATATACAATACAAAATGGTTAGTTCGTGGTAATAGCTGCATTAATGATGTTTTCGGTTTTTATTATTTCGTGCTGGTTGTTTAGTACGTAATCCCCTTTACTAATTGCCCTCTTAATCTCTAATCCTTACGAAGCAATAGTTCATAATTGAACAGTTGCCATATGAAGGAATGTATAGCAGATATAGTTGATATTCCTGTACGGAAACCAAACTGTGATTCTGAAAGTAGCTTATTTTTATTAAGAAATGTTAGTATTTGCTCCTTCAAGATTTTTTTAATTACCTTTGATATGATTAGTAACAGCCTGGTAGGCCTATACATATTTTTTTGTAAATCGGAATTAATTTTGCACATTTCATATTATCCAGGAAGTTATTACTAGTGATGATTCCATTGTAGGAATGGTAAGGAGAACTATTACTTATTTTAGCCTACTAGATGAAACTCCATACACATGAAAGGACTTGCTATTTATTAAACTATTAACAGCATCCCGCACCTTCGATACCGATACCTCCTGAAAACTAAAAGTCCGCATAGGATTGACATTGATATCAAGAGGATTCAAATTCTAATGCTAATGCTAAATAATTAAAATCCTCAAACGTTATATTAAATTTAGCTTTCTGTTCCATATTTGACGTTCTTATTCTATTAATAACTTCCCAAGTCTCTTTTTGTTTATTACTTGAGCGTTTGAGATATTCTTCATATGCTTTAAGTTACTAGTTACTAGTTTTAATAGCATTCTTATAAACATGGAGGAATTGGTCTCGAATGTGCTTATTTTCAAGGATTGTTGTTCTTTTGTAGTTTTCTGAAAGTAACTCAAACGTGTTTCGCATTTCAAGTAATTTATTGAGACCATTTGATCTTCATGTCGTTTCTGAGAAGGATTATTTTTTGAGGGAATGCTAATGTGATGAAATACGTTAATTTGCTTTGGAACATATTTGAATTAGTGGTTACATCATTGCTATCGTACATCTGTATCCGCGAGTAATTCAAAAAATACATTCTTCCTTACAATGTTATGGGTCTCTACCAAGTCCTCGACTCCTCCGAACATCATATCCTCAACCACCAAACTGGCTTCCATCCTGACCACTCTGTTTATGACGCCATATTTGCCCTAACGTTCTATTCGTTAAACTTAGCTTACAATAGCCAAGCCACTACTCTTTTGACATCAAGAAAGCCTTGGACACAGTGTGGCATGAAGGGATGATTCTAAAACCCCACCATATGAACACTTCAATTTCAACAATCTGATTAATTAACTCCTTCCTTTAAAATCACTCCCACTCAGTCTTATTCTTATCTGTGAATTCTTCTCCGTCCAACCTTCTTTGTGAAGTCTTCCAAGGATCCGTAC